>CM061142.1:461176413-461786627 GCA_030789695.1 Scilla litardierei
ATATGGATAGCGAAGCTGAAAGCGAGGAGGAACATGAAGCCCATTCTTGCATGGTTTTGATGGGCATCCAAGATGAGACACCGTCAGGTAGCAAAGCTGAACTTCTTAAAATTTGTAAAGAAATGCAAAATTAAATAGTAGATCATGAGTTCACTATTGAATGTCTCCAAAATCAGAACTATGACCTGCAAGTTAGAGATGATAATGTGTTTAAAGAGAATGAAAAACTTAAAATTGAACTTAATGCATGTAAGTCTACTATTGAAATCATGAAGAAGGAAAAAACAAGCTTTGATGAAAATGCTCATTGTATTTCTTGTTCCTCGTTATTAAACCAAAATAGCATGCTTAAACAAGATTTAATGAAGCTCGAAGCTGAAAAAGATTATGAAATAAGAGAGCTTAAGGATAAATTTTGCATGCTAGATAACGATATTAAAAAGAATACTATTGAATATGAAAAGAAGGAAAAAGAAAACAAGTTGGCTTTCGTTAGTAAATGCACGATGCTTGTGGAAGAAAATAAACAATTAAAAATCAAAGTCTCTCATCTTGAAGTGGCCATTAAGAAATTCTCTATGGGAAAACAATCGTTGGACACTATTTTAGAGAATCAATTATATGGCAATAATAGAAGAGGACTTGGTTTTGGTCTGAAAAACGTTGAAAAGCAAAAATTCAATAAATTCCACAATGTACCCTCTATTGCAAAGAACAAATATGTAAAGTGCTTTACTTGTGATAGTGTAGGCCACACTTCATATTATTGTAAATTTAGGAACACAAATATCAAGTTTAAACAAGTGTGGGTTCCTAAAACAATAATGGCTAACACTAGTGGGCCTTGTTGGATTCCAAGGTCACACTTAACACCTTTCATGTAGGTAAGGTGGAGATTTGGCGAGGAGCAAATTTTTCAATGTCTCATTCTTTTAGCTCCTTTGTCAAATAGCGACGAGAAGGTATAATTTTTATCCCTCTTTGCATTTCATTGCATACCTTCATAGATTGTTTTGTGTGATTGTTTTTATTTTGTTTTGTGTGCTTGCTTGCATTATTTTTAATGTTTTTATTTCTGAAAAAAAAACAAAAAAATTGAAAAACCAAAATTAAAAAAATGACCTTAAAAGAATACCCTTTATGATTTATCTTAAGTGGTATTGTATGAATGATCAAACATATCCCTTGTAGAAGTTAATTCATTATTGTTGTAGCTACATGAACATGTTGTTCTCTTTTTAGTAGCCATGACATGTCTCATAAATTTCAAATTTGACTTCTACACCTACATTTGCACTTTCACAATATTTGACTTCTTAGTACTTTTGAAGATTCTTTTGAAGAATAATGGAGAGTGAATGTAGGAATGATTAATTTCTGAATTTTCTAAGGGATATGAAGTGTTTAGCCATGAATTAAAATTGAGCACAAACGAATTGAAAAAAAATACTATATTTGCTCCGTATGAAAAATGGATACACTTCATGGCTAATACACAACCCACGAGTATCCAACTTGTGCTATATGGGTAATCATTAGCGTTGGTATATATAACTCGTCAAGCAATGCCACCCCTCATTTAAAAGTCCTTTTAGGCCATGTTTTGGGGCTTGGTAACTTGAACTCATCTTTGATGAGGTGGGAAAAACCAATCCTAGTGATATTCATGAAAATTGGAAAATGTGGATTGATTTGGTTGATTTTCTGAAATTGAATATCCCCTTGTACTTTATTGTCTATATCACTACACTTACACTAAGGTGGAGAAGTCTTATTATGAAATCCTATTAGCTTGGATTGTCTATTTTGTGGAAAACTCATGCAAATTGCACGCTACATTTAATAATGGTTTATTTTTGCATGGAATACTTTGGTGACTTCATTCATCCACTTTTGGTGATTACAAAGGAGGAGAAAGATGGTATAAAAAGAAAGATTTGAAAGATATTATGGGGGAGATTTCATGTCGGTATTATTTGTTGAAGGGGGAGCATGAAAAATAATGTTGAAGGGGGAGCTTGAGAGAAGGGGGAGCATGATGCTTTTATATTTGTATGTTGTGCATGCTATGTTGTAATGCTTGAATATCTCATTCCATGATTCATTGCATTACACCCTTCAACACACTTCACACACCCATACTTATTGCTCAAATCTTTTATGGGTTTGTCATCACCAAAAGGGGGAGATTGTTGGACGCAACGATCTATGATCTTTGGTTTGATGATGACAAACGTGTGTGAACTATTTAACGTGTGTGTTAAGTGTGTTTCAGGATTGGCAAAGCGGCAAGTCTTGAAGAGATGACTAAGTCAACGTGTTGGAGGAATTGCTATCCACATAGCTAATAGACTCGGTCAAAGAGCTATACACAAAGCAATTTGACTTGGTCAACATGGAGGGAGATGGAATCAATTTGGGATTTAGTCAAATCAATTAGAGATGAATTCCAATCACATTTTCAATTTGAATTGCAAATAAAATCTCATATTGATTGGGCCAAATTCCTAAGAGGTTGGCACAACCCTATCCCTTGCCATATTCCAAAAACCCTTTTCTCTCCTATAAATACAAAAACCCCTGAGAGCAAATTAGGCGTGCTTCAATTATTTTTGTTGGCATTTAATTTCAGGGGCAGCCGCAATACAGAGAGAGAGGGAGGTGAGAGCCAATCAAAAATTATATAGGACACATGCCGAATTTTGAAAAGTGGGGGTTCTCTGTTTTAGCTTTTCCTTAACAATTTTTTTGAATCCCCACAGCTGGCCGCAAGAATTAAAAGGTAGAGGCAGCCGAAGTTTTTTTTTTTTTGGGGGGGGGGATTTTGAAACACAGAGAGCAGCAGGAATTTTCAGGGGCTTTGTTTTTTTAAAGGAATTTTTAGAGGAGCCATTCATTTATTTTTCAGCCTTAATTCCAAGAGCACAAAATTTTTGAAAGAGCCCCACTTAATGTGCTTGATTATTATTTAGAGGGGTTCTTATTTCATAACGTTTTTTCGTAATAGTAGTGCCTCACGAATTTTCTGTGCAGAGCTTCTTGTTGTGCAAACTCGTTTGTGCTTTGGTTTTTTTGGAGCAACAGGAGCCGGCCTATACTAGCAAAAATCTCAAGAGCCCTTGTTGGTATTTGATTGGCAGCCGGTCCTTTAATGCCCAAGAGCCGAATCAAAGAGAGGGTCTTTTCTTTGATCAACGAAGGGAACTTTCATCCTATTATTATTCCCCTTTGAAGATCTCTGTTCCACAAATTGTTTTTGGCCAAATTGATTTATTCTTCATTACAAATCCTAAGTGGAAGCACACATTGTTTTTGAAAAAAAACAAAATACTGTCTGCTGATTTTTTTAAAACACTTCTTTTGGTTGCAGGCTAACGAAATTGGTGTGTGCAGATTTTTTTTGTGTAAGTTTTCTTTGTACAGAACTTTGTGTGTGCAAGATTCTTTTTGGGGCCGAAACTTTGTGTGCAGAACTTTTGTGTGCAAGCTATTCGTGTGCCGTCATCAAAGGAGATCAAGGAGAAGGGCGCAAGATTATAAACGGGTACCAAAGGCCGCAAGTTGTAAGGAGAGCCGCAACTTGAGTTGCCCGACTTATGGAGACGACTACATCACGTCAGATTCAGATCTGACCCGTGCTTATTGACGAAGACATCGCTGCTGCACAATCTGAGCTTTCTAAACTCAATACTTTATTATTTTGTGTAGCAATTGTGATAGATCTTCGTAGAGGAAACTTTGCCATTTTGGGGACTATTTTGGGACTTGTCTGGTTGGGGCTAGACAAGTGGGACCCAGCTAGTTTGGGACTAGCTGGTAGAAAGTGGTACTAGGATTGATAGTGAGAGGAAACACTATGTGTGGGGTACTGAGAGCCTGGCGAGTGTAGAGACATAGAGGGTGCTCTGAGCGTGCTCTAACTTGTGGTTTTGTACCTATTGCGCTATTCAATACTAGTAGCTGCTTTAGGGGCTGGAGTAGGTCGTTGGGACGACAGAACCAGGGTATATCTGTGCGTACTCTATGATTGTCTCTGATTTACTCTGGTTGTGCTCATTACTGCGTGTGATTTCTCGTGGGTTGCGCGAGAATTTTTTATTAGCCTATTCACCCCCCCTCTAGGCTAGGATCCAGATCCAACACACACTAGGACTCGTAGGTCTGGAAATGGCTTCATCCAAGTTTGGATTCCTAAATATCGGAAACTTCAAATGAAAGATGAATATATTTCTAGGTTCATGCATGATGTGCATTATTGTATAGATTATAAGTATATATGTGATGGAAAATCAAACCTAATGTATGATTTTATATACTTTAGTATCTAACCCCATGGACTCAAAAAGAAAAGAGGACCAAATTGTATATTTGATTTGTAGGTTCTCAAATTTGATGGGGGTTAATTGCTTGCTCTAAGAAAATTTCAAAGAAAGTGCATAAATTGTGAGAAATGTCAATTTGCAAATGGTGCACATATTTTGGGGGAGCTTGAGCAAGAGTTTTGTAAAAAAATCTATCTCTACATGTGGTATTTTTTTTCAACACTTGGTATCACATTTAGGATATTGAATTCCTATATGCATGTATCTAGGGGGAGAATGCATATTTCTTTTTGTAATGCCAAAAGGGGAGAAGTGGAAAACTGTACACATACACTCATGCATTGCATTGAAAATTTCATATTTTTATGCAATATGTTGTCATCATCAAAAAGGGGGAGAATGTTGGATATTGAGTATCCCTAGCTTGTTTTGATGATGAGCAACATATTGGTGCTAATTATTTCATTGAGTGTATTTGTCGATTAAAGTGCTTCAAAGATCAATTCAATGAGAATCAAGGAGATATGAAGCCATCAAAGACATTGGAGCTCATATCCATCAAGACATTGCTTGAAGATAGAGTTACATCAAGACTTATGTAACTTTTATTATATTTTGATGTAATCTTCTTTTTTAGTATTGATAGTGTAAGGTCTTTGATGAAGCTCTCATACACTTAGGATCACACACCAAATGATTTTAAAATGTTTTAAAATATTTTGATAAGTTTTAACGCCTAAAACCCAAGCTTCAGCAAAGTAGCCGACTACTTTGTGAAAGTAGTTGACTAATTTGAATGGGAAAAGAGAGTTGCATTATGGTCCCAGAAGTTGCCAAAGGAACCGCTACTTTTCAAAAGTAGCCGGCTACTTTTACTAAGGTGGTCGACTACTTTCCAAAAGTAGCCGACTACTTTAAACCACGACCCTTAAAAATTCCATTTTCAGCCTCGTTCTCTAGCCGTTTGAAGTGTATTTTGGGGACAGTTTTGTGCATAGTTTGAGCTCTTTATATAGGGGTTTGGTGCAGAATTTATTGAGCATTCATTGATCAATATTTCAAGTAGAAAAACTCATTTTCCTCATCCAAAGCATTTATGCACCAAAACCTCTCCATTGGCCACTTAGCTTTCAACTCCCAAATTCATTGGCCAAAACTCCTTCATCTCCAATAAGCTTCACTTAGATTTTATTTGGAGATCACCATAGCCTTCACTTCATCACAAAAGAGCTTCATCTAAGGCTACAGGTAAAAGGAGGCAAAAAGAGATCTTTATTTCTTTCTTCTCTCTTTGTGAGAGGTGTTCTCCATTGTATTGGACGTGTTGTTTCATTTGGAATGTGTGTCTCATCTGAGACGTGTTGTAATCCTAAAGTATATTGAATTAGGTCCTCATTGAGGACGTGTTGCTGGATGTACCCAAGTTGGAAAACCAGTGTAAATATTGTCTCTCCGTGGTTGTGATTTGTGCTTGCCTTGTGATTTTGCTTCCGCATTTAATTTGAGTATTGCAAGCTATTTTTGTTGATTAGGTTATATCTGGGTAACTCTATTTTATAATCTAGGTATATTATTAGAGGGAAGTTTTAAGTTTATTGAGATACTATTCACCCACATCTAGTATCTATTTGACCATCCATAGGATCCCAACAGAGACATGATATGAACATCTCTTCTAGTGCGCATGTATGCGTGTGCATGGGGGAGGTTTAAGCATCTATTTATAGGCTCATGGCATTCACCTTCATCACTTGATTTAGATCACATGTCATATACATGCACACTTCTCTAAAGGGATTTTACCCTTGCTATTTAAGAACTAAATTGGGTGTTAGCCAATCATAGATAGTAAAGTCCAACATACTTCTACTCACTTGGATTAGATTCCAGCCTTTAATATCCATCTATTCTATCGACACAACATGTTTGTCATACCGATTGTACGTCGTACACTAGCAAGACAACTTGTAAGCAATGCGCTACTAAACTGCAAACTTCATGTGAACCGAGAACAATGCTTCCAACCATTAAGTTTAGAAAATAAGCAATAAAAATCATCATGGGTACCCTAGACCCAATCAATTTTATCTTATTCACGTTATCTTCAAGGGAAGCATGGTTGAATACTGGCAAGTTATGATGGCAACTACATTTCGATACCTCTTTATGCGCCAAAAGTTGAGTTTTGTAGATCATCTATCATTTGAATACGTAGGTGATATCCCTTTTGGACACATGTCCCTTCAATTTTGATCAGTGGTTTTTCTAATCTCATCTAGACCAAATTATTAAGGGCACAATAAGTATATCAAAATAATTTGTTTTGAGCTAGACATTTCAAACATTATCAAATATCACTAAGGTTACTTAGTGTGATATAAGTCACAATGACTTGTATGATAGCAAAGTAGGATCCATTCGTCTTCCTTATTTAACATTCGCTTATCACATATGATAGCACTTATTGTGAAGTGAAACTCTCCCACTAGAGAAAGTACGTTAAGACTTTCTCAATATTATACATACCATAACTCCCTTCTTTTATGCTTCTACTAAGTGTGTGTCACTGTCTCTCAGAATCACATATCATCATTTGCAAGATTATGCCACCTTTCAAGGAGCCAAACATGCTAATCTAGTACCTACCACATTTCGATTGAACTATTGCATGTGATAAGCAAGCACTCCATCAGAATATCCCAAATAAACAAACATGGCTGATCGTTCTTATCAATTGACATGATATCATTCCAAGAGATTCTTATATTACCGATTATATTGCCTTTCCTTCAAAGGTGTTATTGCAACTGTTGTGGAATGTATGCCCTTAAGACAATCAATGTAATTGTGGAATACATCTTATTCAATATAACCATATGCTATTTGGTTCACTTTATCTATGTGATCCTTTTTTACACTACTGGGTATATTGTTGTGTTCATATTGCATGGGTAAAGTCCTTGGACTTATGTTAGGAACATATGGATCATAATAAGATTATGATAATAAGGCCCAATGTGTCTGCTTAAACACATGTTCTAAATGTTCTTGGTCATAGGAATATCGAGCCGTGACATCAATATTTTGAATAGACTAGTGCGCATTGATCTATACCATCAGATGGTAGTGGATGGTCTCATAACCACTCGATGTGGGGATATCATTATACACTGCACATGTGCTTGTTAAAGAACAATTTCACAGAATTATTGAGTATTAGATACCGCAATCACGCTTTATTGATGTATAGATATTATTTAGTGGTCTAATGAATTTCATTAAGTATGACATGTTTAATTAGACCAAGTGATTTTGCTCAAGATTGCTCTAAACACAAAAGTCAATGATCTTGTAGTAAGGCTTGGCAAATGGTGACTCTAATGCATCAAGAGGAGTTGGAGAATTCTAGCACAAGAGTATGGAGCTAAATCTACAACAAATCAAGCTTGAAGACATACGCTTTATGCATTTCTTGTAAGATTTTATTTCTTGTAATAGATAACATGTAATGCCTTGAAGATGTCACACACACAGACAAACTTAGGAACCGAAAGAAAATGTTTTAAAATGATTTTAATATGGATTCCAAAAGTTTTCTGAGCCGTATCTGCATATCAAAAAACTAGTCGATCAGTTAATGTACTAGGGTCGGCCAGTAAACTCGGGAATAGTGATTTCTTGTAGGAAGTGACCACAATTGTCGCAATGGTCGACCAGTATCCCATTGGTCGACTAGCGCCCTATGAGTAGCCTACAATAATCATATTTTGACTAGTCGTTAGAGAGACATTGGAAGGGACTTTTTGGAGTTTTTCTTGACCAGTTTTCTTCTCCAATTTATATGAGTGATCTCAGATGTTTGAGATATGATATTTAGTGAAATGAAATGAAAAATAAGAGGAAAAAAGAAAAGAGAAAATCCCAAAGATTTTTTATAACTCACATTTCCCTTTCTCCATTCTTATTAAACTTTCTTCTACTCTTTAATTGTCCAAATCTTACAGAGTAGAACCCAACTCCTTAGACACACATCAAATACATTGTGTTTCATCTTCAAGACTTAGGGAGCTATAAATTTTGTGCTTCAAAGTGTAAACCTCAAATCCTTAGACACACATTAAATACATTGTGTTTCATCTTCAAGACTTAGGGAGCTGTAATCTTTGTGCTTCAAAGTGTAAACCTCAAAGAAAGAGGTATTTCTCTCAAAAGGAGAGATGTTGTTGCTCTCATTTGAGTGGTGTGGTCTTGTGGAGACATGTTGGTCCATTTACCGGCTTGTGGTGAAGTGGACGTGGTGTAACTATTTGGAAAATAGTGAAAAACTCGAAGTGAGATTTGGGACTAGATGTAGCATGGGGTTTGGGTGAACCATGATAAATCTATGTATTAGCTATTGCCTTGTCTGGTTTGCATTTCTCTATCCCTTTATCTTGCATACTTGTTCATACTCTGGTGTGCTTAATTCTATACTTGCAAGAGATATTATCGATTAAGTTTTAGTTAGGTAACTCTAATTAACAACTTAGGTAGAATTTTCTAGAGGGATTTTTATATTTACATAAACACTATTCACCCCCTTATAGTGTCTACTTTCCATTCACATGGATCTTGACACGTGATATCAGATCTTGGTATTTGGATGGCATCAACAAGCAACATAGTCCCCCAAGGAGAAGATCCATCGAGACCCCTAATGTTCAACAGCATCTCCGATGGTCAATGGAAGAACTGAATAAAGTACTACATCAAATCCATTGACTATGATATGTGGAGTCTCGTGGAGGAACCTATATTGCAAACCGGCATCTCTCATCACATTATAGAGATACGAAGAAAGACAAATGGCCACCCTCAATGAGAAGATATTAAAATTTTATTTTCATTTTTATCTGATAAAGTTTTGAGTTTTGTGTTAGGAGATACTAGTGCAAATCAAGTTTGGCACATGCTTGACGATTTTGAGGAATTCACTTCCATAGCTCCAACCCCAAAAGGTGAGAAGGAGGAACAAATTGAAGAGAGGGCTTTTATGTGTCTTATGGTACGAGATGACATTAAGGTAATTCTACCTCCAATATTGATTGTGATGATTCCAATAAGTTTTTAGTTAAGCATGATAGCTTAAATACTTTAGATAAATCTTTGAGAAAAGAATTGAAATCTTTGAAACATGATCATGATAAGATAAAAATTGATCATAATGCATTAGTTCAGGATCATGATGTGTTGAAGAATGAACATAGTGCTTTACTGCTTGATCATGAATGTTTGAAAGTTAAATATAATACCTTGATGCATGATCATGATATTTTGAGTAGTGAACATATCATTTCTATTTCTAAATTCAATGATGCCAAATTGATTATTGAAAAACTAAGTGTTGATAATGATAGATTAGTTGTAGAAAATGCTTTACTTATGAAATAATGTGATTGTATAAAGGCTAAGATTGATAGCTTACGAATGATTTATCTTTTAGTAAGTTGAAACATGAAGAGCTTGTACTTAAATATGATAATTTGAGCAATATTAGCTTAAGTACTACTTCTTCATGTATGCATGAATCTAAATTTAAATTTGATGTTAGAGCTCATAATGAAAAGAATCATGTTAGTTTGCATACTAAATGTGCTAAAAATAATTATGCTTTCGTGTATAGATCTTTTGCATGCAAGAAGAGTGTGAAATCCAATGTTTCCATTAGTGCTCATCATAAATTAGATTTCAATAATCATATGTTTATGCATCATTATGTTAAAAAGAATGTCATGCCTAAACATAAATTACATGATAAGATATGGATCCAAAGAATATGGATGTGAATGGTAGAAATGCATATATAGACAATTTTATGAAGAACATGCATGTATCTTATAATTGTTTGTATGTGCATGCTAGAAAAACAAATCCTAAACAAATTTGGATTCATATTGGATGATTATCTTTGAACCCATATTTTTAGGTTATCCATGCTTTTAATGCTTATCTTGTTGACACCCATGTTTAAACCTTATTGACTAACCCTTCGGATCCTTAATGAAAATGGATACCACGCTTCTGATTTCTTATTTTCATGTCTCCTATTTTTTAAGGAGAGCATACATGTTTTGATGCAACTCTCAACCTTGAAAGGGGGAGTGATATCAATATCACTTGGTCTCCCAAATTTTTGAAATGACAAATGGTGGAGAGTGAAATTCAAGAGGCATCATCAAAATCAAGAGTACATCAATTCCAGGGGAGTATGCACAGTCTCAGGGGGAGTAAGAATTTAATTTAGTTAAACTTATTGATTTTGAATGATATGTTTATCATCGTCAAAAGGAAGAGAATGTTAAGTATTGGATACCCCAATACATGTTTTGATGACGTACAAATATTGTTTAGTGGTCTAATGAATTTTATTAAGTATGACAGATTTAATTAGACCAATTGATTTTGCTCAAGTTTGCTCTAAACACAAAAGTCACTGATCTCATAACAAGGCTTGGCAAATGGTGTGACTTTAAGGCATTAAGAGGAGTTGGAGGATTCTAGGACAAGAGCATGGAGCTAAAGCTACAACAAATCAAGCTTGATGACATACTCTTTATGTATTTATTGTAAGATTTTATTTCTTATCTTAGATATTAAGTAATACCTTGAAGATGTCAACACACACTTAGGAACACATAACAATGTTTTAAAATGATTTTAATAGGAATTCCCAAAGTTTTCTGAGCCATATTTGTGTATCAGAAAACTGGTCTTCTAATAAATGTACAGTGGGTCGACCAGTACACTCGGGAATAGTTGTTCCTTGCAGGGAGGCAAACACAGTTGTCCCAGTGGTTGACGCCTTGTGGTCGACCAATGGATGTATTGTGGTTGACCAGTGCCATGCTGGCAACCTATAACCGCCATATTTTGACTAGCCGTTAAAGAGACGTTGGGAGTGGCTTTTTGGAGTTTTTCTTGACCAATTTTATTTTCCTATTTATATAAGTGACATCAGATGTTTAAGGTATGTCTTTTAGTGAAATGAAATGAAAAAGAATAGGAAAAAGAAAAGAGAAAAAACCCAAAGCCCTCTGTAGCTCATAGTTCCATTTCTCCATTTTATTGAGCTTTCTTCTACTCTTCCATCGTCCAAATCTTATAGAGTAGAATCCAAATCACTAGCCACATATTAAACACATTGTGTTTCATCTTCAAGACCTAGGGAGTTATAATATTTGTGCTTCAAAGTGTAAACCTCGAAGATGGATGTGTTGCTCTCAAGAGGAGAGGTGTTGGTTCTTTCATTGGAGAGGTTCTTTCATTGGAGATGTGTTGGTCCATTCATCGGCTTATGGTGAAGTGGACATGTTATAACTTGTCACACATCTCCAAAATACATGGAAATACGAACTTTCCCGGGTATTCGTAGAGAGCGGATGAGATAAGATCCGCGACAGTATTTAGACTCAAGGATGTGACCCCTTAACTCTAAATACCACCCAACATAAATGATGATATATAAATAAAATTCCACAGGCCACTGCGAATGCTAGAATGGTATAGACAACAGAAAACTGTAAATGCTCCAACACAGATAATCCACATATACAGCACCGAGTATATATACACATACATTAAGTTTAAAAGATATAGATTACATAAACTAACTGTACAAGCACAGAAGAAGATAACAGGGTAAGCTCCCCAACCCACAAAAAGAACAGTGTCCACTCACCAGGTACAATTCACTCCCTAATCTACACCTGGGAAGCCAGCTCCACGAAATCGACCTCCGAGTGCTCCACCTACAACTTGAATCTCCGGGTAGTCTTCTAGATAGGGTCTGCTCTACCATCTGAGACTCTAATCTTGGGGAAGAGAGGGATGGACACGTCAATGCATGCCCAATAGGTTACAACCATATGTCGGTATGCCAGCCTCAAAATTGTCCTACCTACCTAAGGGTAAGAATACAAGTAATATAATGCCAGATGAACTAATTTCATAATGTAAAGCAGGAACATCCATAGTCATGAAAATGAACATAAGAGAAAACACTGCAGGAATAGTGCACATAAGGAAATGCAGACAGACAATAAGTGAACGAATACAGGCAAATAATTCAATGAAGTACTAGTACAACTTCTTCCACAATTTTCAGTTATAATTAAAATTTGGAAACTGGGGTAGAAGATAAAACATAAGTCATACTGAAATAAATCTACATCAAAGAATAAAGACAAAAGTAAGGGTAGAAAAGTAAATGCGTCACTGCAAGAGTGTCCTAGCAACTCTATCGATGTCAAGTCCATGACATCACCTAGACTGTGACTATGGTTAGCACGTGAACCTATTCTAGTAAAGAAAAGCATACCATAGGTTATCGTACAAACTCATAGTCAGAGAATGCGATGCGCAATGAGAACCATCCATCCTGATAATCAACGCCATCCCTCTCATGAGAGGAGAATGCCACCGAAGTCATATGTAATCTAGAACACTCTCCTTCTCACTGGAGGAGAATGCCACCTGAAGTGGTATGTAATCCACCATCCATCTCATGGAAGGAGAATTCCACCGAAGTGGTATGTAATCCAAAACACACTCCCTCTCACAGGAGAAAAACACTTACTCCAAGTCTCAAGTCTTGGAGAGGTATGTACAACAGAATGGTCTTGTCCCTCATACACTCCCTAAACCCCGAGATTACCCCATTACCCCGCGCCTACGCCTAAAGTGAAAGATTACACATTCCATCACACTACATTGTGTGCCATTATCACATTACAATTCCACAAGGGAACATCAAGATCTTTAAATTGAAATAAATTATCATTCTCATTTCCACCATTTATTTCATCAATACCGTGATTGTATCATAAATTTCATAAGAAGATCATCATGAATTTCATAAGAAGCTTAATTAACAACATGTAACATAGCAAGCAACATATAATGGAAACATGAACCTTTTAGCATGGTCTTAGAGCATATTTAGATTTTCATAGCACAAAGCTTAATTAACAACTTGTAACATAGCAAGCAACATACTAATGGAACATGAACATATTAGCATGGAATTTCAACATTCACAACAACATGAATAATGATACAATTTAACATAAATTGAGCATGTATAACAACATAGCAACCACAAGAGTTCCATGGTATAATTAGCAATGAGCATGTATAACAACTTGGCTTAAGCATGTAAAACATCATTTGGCATACTAATGTAAACATGGCAATTTGTATGACAATTAAGATCAATCTTTTACATATATTAGCTGGTTAACATAAACTTTAGAGCATATTCGTATTGGCATGTACATTAGCATATTGGCATGACCATGAGCACATTCAAATTAGCATGAACATTAACATATTCAGATTAGTACTATTATTCATGGAACATGGCTATCTTCATGGAATTTTAACATAAACATGACATACTAACCCTCAACATGCTATTTAGCTTGGTAACTAAAATAAATCTTAGGACATAACTTAGCATTTAAACATAGATTTCCATATTAGTATGCACTTAAGCATATTTAGCATGGACAAAGCACATTCAAATTAGCATGAACGTAATCTTCATGACTTGATTAAGATAACATGAGTCAATGTTTCCATGATCCAATTAACACACTATGAAGCATGTTATTCCAAAACCCAGTTAACATAATGTGCATACAAAATTCTAAAATGGACATCCTAGTTAAAGTTGCTAGAATCATACCTTAATGAAGTCTTTTTCTCCAGGCTCTAGCTTCTCTTCATCCAATCTATTTCTTCTACTCCAAGAGCTCCTACTCCAAGCTTCTTCTTCTTCAAGCTTCAATGCACCAAGTGGAAGAGGTTGTGTAATGGTGATTGAGTCAAAATGAGAAGGAGAGAGGGAGGTGTATGGTTCGACCTAGGAGGAGCAAGGGAGGAGGTGGAGGTGGGTGTAGTGGTGCAATGGGAGGTGGAAGGTGGTGAAAAGGAAGAGGGCAATGGTTCGGCCCAAAGGGGAAGCAAAGGGGGGATGAAAACAATTTTGTTTCTCTCTCCCCCTCTCTTTTCCTTTTTTCCTTCCCTTTTTCTTTTTCCCTTTTTTACTTTAATTCTCTCATCCTAATCCACATGCATCTTAGCATGCACATGACATGTGTAGACTTTTGTATCAAGCTTAGGAAAAACTCGGCTAATAAAATGACACATAAGTGGGTTAGGTGACAAGCATAAAAAACTTGAATTTAGTAATTTTTGAAAATGGAAATACCCCAAATAATACTAGTAGCCATACTAACATGCTATGTAATCTATTAAATACAACACATTATGCCATCTAATATAATTTAAAATATTAAAAAAAATAGATTTTCATTTTATTAAAAATAGGGCAAATCAACAAAATACATGAAAAATATACGCAGACAAAATATGTTCAAAAATACCTAGTACAATACCCATACACATGGAAACATAATATTACATCCTACCAACCTTAAAACAAATTCCGTCCTCGGAATTTCAAAACAAACTAGGAGGAATGATTTCTCTATACATTAATCAAAACATCTGTACAAGAGACAAAACCCACTATGCAACCAGATGAGGGTATCTCTCTCACATATCATTCTCGAGTTTCCAAGTGGACTTTTCTGGAGACTCTCGGTGCCACATGACCCTTACAATCTGCCTCGGCTTCCACTGCCTCCCATCCAAAATAGCTGCTGGATGCTGCTGGTCTAGGGCAGAAGCTCCTCTGCAGACATCTCTTGACGGGGTGTTCTGATTCCCTGCATATGAGGCATTGCCTAAGAAATAGCCTGCAATCCTTCCTCTCATGTCCATGTTTACCACAATGGAAGCAAGTCATCTATTTCTGCTGGAAAGTTGATGGAACTCCAGGCCACTTAAATTAAACACTCTACACCAGATGAGGAAAGCTCCATTGCTGCACTGCCAGGCATCAATCAACAATGACTGAAGTCCTCCTCATGTTCCTCAAATGAGTCTTATGCATCCTTTCTGCCTTCAATACGACCTCATGAGTGGGAAAATCAAGATTGGACATAGCTCCTCTGCAATCTGGATCATCGAGGCCCATGCAGAAACGACGAGCCCGGGTAGCAGGAGAAACGACCAGCTCTGGAGCAAACTTGCTCAGCAAGGAAATCTCAGCATCATAAGCATCAATACTCCGACGGCCTTGGGTCAAATGCTTGAAGAATCATCTCAACTCATCCTTTACTGTCTTTGAAAGGAACTTAGCCTTAAAGTGCTCTTTGAACTTCTCCCACGAGACAAGCTTGGTCAAAAGACGTTCGTCTCCGTCCCACCAATCTTGAGCCTGATGAGTCAGCTGTCTCCATGCAGCATCCATCCAGCCATCCTGTGGATATCTAACTATGCCTAGATCATCTTCTATGTGCCTCAGACACTTATCGACTTCCAGTGGGTCATCATTTCCCAAGAAAAACCTCAGACACATTTCCCTAAACTGCTTGAAGCCAGGAGTCTTTTGAGTCTGGACCTTGACAAACGTCTCGGCATGCTGAATCAGGTTCTCCTAAACTGCCAATAGAATCTTCTCCAACAGAGAAGGTTCAGAATGTGCCATCTCGAAGGAGGATGTTCCGTTCCCACCGTCCATTCTGCGGAGAGGGAATGCAACAACATGGATTAATACGAAATAAAATAATATAGTATCGGAGCACCATCTGTACCATCCTCATGCATATCACAGTGTGAGATGACCTGCATGGGCCGCCAAAAAACCATGTCACGACCCGTTCTCCAAAATACCTGGAAATACTAACTTTCCTGGATATTCGTAGAGAGCGAAGGAGACAAGGTCCGCTGTAATATTTAGACTCAAGGATTTGACCCCTCGACTCTGGATACCACCCAGCGTAAATGATGATTTACAAATGAAATTCCACAGGTCACTGTGAATGCTAGAATGGTACAGACAACAGAAAAATGTATATGGTCCAATACAAATAATCCACAGATACAACACCGAGTAACAATATACATACACACATACATTAAGTTTAAAAGATATAAATTACGTACACTAACTGACAAGTACAAAAGGGGATAACAGGTAAGCTCCCCAACCCACAAAAAGAACGGTGTCCACACACCAGGTATAACTCACTCCCTAATCTACCACTGGGAAGCCAGCTCCATGAAATAACCCTCAGAGGGCTCCACCTCTAGCTCGAATCTCTGGATAGTCTCCTGGATAGGGTCTTGCTATGCCATCTCAGACTCTAATCCTGGAGAAAAAGGGGAGGCACACATCAACGCGTGCCCAGTAGGAACTAACAACCACAGGCCGGTATGCCAGTCTCAAAATTGTCCTACCTACCTAAGGGTCAGGCTACAAGTTATATAATGGCAGATGAACTAATTTCATAATTTAAAGCAGAAATATCCACATGCATGAAGCTGAACATAAGAAAAAACACTGCAGGAATAGTGCACATAAGAAAATGCAGACAGACAATAAGTGAACGACTACAGATAAATAATTCAATGAATTACTAGAACACCATCTTCCACAATTTTCAGTTATAATTAAAATTTAGAAACTGGGTTAGAAGTAAAACATAAGACATACTTGTAACGACCGGTATTTCCGGATACATTAGAGTGGAGTTCTATTTATGTATGTTTTCTATTAATGACCTCTTGATGTCTAGCTCTCATTAATATACTTATTGCTAACTATTTAATAATGTATTAATGTTTTGAGATTTTAAAATACTTTCCAATAACAATTTCAAATTCAAATACTTTCCAAAATCCAATTTCAAATTTGTTTTAAAAACTTTCCTTTGTAAAACCTAATTAAACCTATAACAATTTTAGAAGTAATTATCTCATTCAAACCCATTAATTTCTCTAATTATTTATATAATTCAACCTTCCTTTTATTCCTAACTATTAATTCCCTAATGAATAATTTTTTTAAAGCAAATCTTTCAAATTCAAAAACCTTTTACTATTAATTTTACCTAATTATTGAAATGTTTCCACCTTTCCAAATTGATCTAACTTTAATTCCCTAGTAATTACTATAAAAACAAGCCAATTCTTATAAATCACTTTCCTTTCCTTTTCCTTTCTTTCAAATTCTTTCTATTATTTTTTTTCCTAACCCTAACCTCTACCCTAGGGTCTCACGCACAGCCACCCCAAGCCTAAAAACCCTACCATACTTCTATAAACATATCCAAGGAACCCAGACCCCTTTGTACTAACCCAGGCCGCGCTCACACATTCCCCTATTCTTTTTTCCCTCTCTAAATATTATAAACACAAACCCTGCAACCCTAGCCAGCATTTGTACAAAGCTCAAAGCCTCCATATTTGTTTCGAAACTTAACGTCTACCATAGGATCACGCCCAGCACTTCCCCTACAAAAACCCTAGCCCGTCCCTAACCCTAGCTCTCAACCCCGCCAGCTTTTCACCCTGTGACTTCCCTCACCCACGCATGGCCACCACTTTCCAGCGACCGACCACCATCTCCCGGCTGTAATGACCCCAAGACCATCTCCTCCGACCATTAACATCCGCCACCCCCAACCTTTGACCCCACCCTCCACCTCCCTAGAAGCCACCGGCACCTTTCTTTTCTCCGCATGCAGTTACGAACTCCGACCACCGCCGTGCTCCTCCTCCTTCTTCTTCCCGACGTCAACAACCTCCCCCCACTTCCCTTCCTCTCGAAGCCTCAACCCAAGTCACCGGCGCTCGCTTGCACAACTTCGACGCTGTGGCTCAGCCCCGAGGAGCCCGCTACCATTTCGTCGTCCATTCGAGCCCACCTCCTCCCGCAACGAGGTTCCACCGCTCTCCTCCGACCTCTACTCGCCGGCGAACTCTCCCTCCGGACGCTTCCACCAAACCATCAATAACACTGCCATCTTCTCGAACTTCCTCCTCCATCCCTCCGACAGCACGACCTCCGTCTCCAGTGCAACAATGTTGCATCAACCCCGACAAGGAGCAACAAACTCTCCGACCTCTCACCGCTGAGCCCACACACCACCCACACCGTTGAACAACCGCCCCTCACACTTCCTCCGCCTGCAACCACTGCCATCGGACGCTGACGCCGTATCGCCGCCGCCTAGACAGCCGACACCCACCGTTGGACACCTGCAAGAAAAGACGAAGGGGAGAATGAATTGTGAGTGCATGGTTTAAACTGTGGGTTATAGTGTTGTTCATACTTTTACGTGAATAGTACACAGTACCTTTACTAGCCTAAGTAATTATTAAGACATATAGGTTATGCGATGTCAGTGTATTTATTTTCACTGTTAATTGTTTCTCCTTGGGAGTGAGAACGGTAACTGATACTAATGAATGATATTTTATACGATAAGTGCTCTATTTTACTAACTCCCTAATAAGCAGAACCATAGGTTAATTATTTATATATGAGGGATGACAGTAACTTAATAGGTTGTAACGGCCGATACTCACTATTCGTTATACGGCTGTGCGTATAGCAATTTCAGGTACCTGATTGGTTTCGTTGCTTTGTAAGTGAGTCGTGTAGTTGAGTCGATAGAGCCGTGGCACATTGGTTGCATCCTTAGCAAGCCACCCCCGACATGTGCCTAACTGGGGATTACTGTCGCTTTTGGACCCCGTATCCTATGTACGCTTTTCGTGCACGTAGTCTTGTTCATGCACGTAATTATTTTAGAGCTTGTCTGTATCCGAACCCTATAGTGTGATATGTCGTTGTGACCCTCTATGAGAGTATTAAAATTGTGGTGTTAATTGGGAATGTCATTTCACGGGTCGTTCTCCCACGATTTGATCTCATTTGATGAGACGTCGCGATTTTCACTTTTGTCGCGAGACCTTTCTATTTTTAATTTAGTTTCTCGACGTCGAAATTGTGATCCGTCTTCTCTGTCTTCTTTCTCTCGTCGCCACAGTCACCCCAGTATTTATTTCATCATTTTTGGGATTCGTTTGACCTACTTTCACTTTTTGCCCAACCTAATAATTGATTTAACCCTAAGTTCCATTGGCTTAGAATCCCTAATTTTGTTATTATTATATTATACATCTTATATTATGTTGATCCAGCCCCAATTGTTGCCCTGGCCGCATACAACCTCGTGAGGAGAGAGAGTGGTTGAGAATCTTGGATTTTATACTTTTTATCATATCAAATTCTTCTAATAACAACATTTCCTATACTAATATAACCCTAATCTATAGCCTGATTCACGTGAGTCAACATCCCCTATAAAAAACTAACCCATAAGCCCCGACCCTCTCCCCACGTGATGCTACTTCCCTCATCTATTTATTAGACCGTAGGGTTATTATATTTTAAAAACCCTAGCTTAATATTTCACAGCAACCACGCAAGGCCGCCGCCCCCTCATTTGTTTCGCACACAACTGCATCTCCTAGCATCCGACTTCGTTCTCTGACTTCCCCTCGCGTCTTTCTCCGACCCTCAGCCCTCTTCTCCGGCGACCCACACGACTCCGGCCTTCGATCTCCCCTTGTCGGAATCTCCAAGCACCGACGTCCGCGGCCTGTACGATCTCCAGGCACTGTCACGGCGACAGCGCCGCCCCGCAGCACAGCGACACCGCCAGAACAGCCGCATGCCATCGATATCTTTCCCCGGCGCCGCTCGAGACCCCCTTGCACTGCAGCAGAGCTGCCTTAGCCCTGCAGCGTCGCCCCGCGCTGCCAAGGCCACCGACAGCCACTGCCTGGTGCTGACAGTGCCGCTCGGACCCTGCTTGCGTCAGCAAGTGCCCCGACAGCGGCAGCTAACCTCCCTTGGATGTGGCAACGAAGTGGGAGAGCTTCCCGGGCCGTCGTCACAAACTTATTCGTTCACGTATTATATTCACAGAGTATCTGTTGTTCCGTGATCGCGAAACCGGAATCCAACCCCTGACGTCGCTACCCGACGTCAGAGTAGTTCTCGCGTCGTGTTGGGG
Organism: Scilla litardierei; assembly: GCA_030789695.1. Lineage (NCBI taxonomy): Eukaryota > Viridiplantae > Streptophyta > Magnoliopsida > Asparagales > Asparagaceae > Scilla > Scilla litardierei. Next base: position 461,196,710 of record CM061142.1, read on the forward strand.
TAAGTCTGTGTCTGTAGGAATCATCACATTGCCTGTTAATCAACCTAAAATTCGTAGTCTCTGATCGTTGTAACTCGCTAATCAAGATTAATAAATTGGGTTGTAGGCTGGACTGCGATCTGAGCACGTAGGTAGATTGGACTGATTGGACGGTGTATTCAGAACAGTTGATTTCAGGCAAGTGAAACTTACCCGTTGCTCATTTAGGCCATGTTTTAGGCCACTTTTGTATCGTAGCGTAAAAGAGACTAGGCAGTGAAATGATAGCTGCCTAGACGCCTATTTGATCTAGTTTGACAACGAAACTAGATCCGTCACCTCACTTGATCTAGCTTGACAACGAAGCTAGTTCCAACCCCTTTAACTTGTTTTGTTCATGCTGTCATGTCATCCATGCATTTGTAACTGCCATGTTTAAATTCCTTATCTGTACGCATTTAAATTACATCTTGCCATGTCATGCCATCCATGTCTGATTGTTGCATTCGTAGCACACACTACTATACTTGTACTTGCTTGTTCAGGCTAGGCACCTACGTTGCAGGCACAACCCTATGCCAAATACACTTCCTGGCTCGTGATCCAGAAGCGGGCTACATGTGTTGGTCAAAAGCCAATGCCCGACTTGTTGAGGCTAGGCACCTACGTTGCAAGCACAACCCTATGCCAAATACACTTCCTGGCTCGTGATCCAGAAGCGAGCATTCATGTTCAGGGGTAAAGCCCTGGCTCGATACACGTGGAGGGGTAGGGTTGAGCGACCACTCAGCGTAGAAGTGTGCCCGTACAGCCACTTCAGCTGTAAGGCGTGAACTCTGTGCACGACATGAAAACGTAACTTGTGAATGTTAGTAGTTTGCTACTCTTGCCATGCCATGCTAGATGCTTGTTGTACTTTACTTTACATGTTGCACTCATACTTTAACTGCCATGTCATTGCATCATGCTAGTACTGCTAGGTTGCTTTGCTTTACTTTCAGTTTCCTTGCACAAGTCTCTTGTAGACTTGCTGACATGTGCCCCTTGCTCTTTTGGGTGTCACATGTTAGACCCTGAGCCAGAGACCGTTGCTGAGGACGTGGTGTTTGCTGACGTCGAGCCTGAGCCCATGTATGACGAGAAGTGTGTGGACACCGGTGACCAGTCTTAGAGACTGTTCTGAGTTACTTCTGTTTTAGGTAGCTGTTAGTTGTCGGTGTGTAGCACCTTTACTTTGTACGTTGTACTTTTGTTGGCCATGTTTGGGCTTTAGACACTTTTCTATTCAGCCTGGTGGCTTTTCTGTGATGTTGGAACTTATTTTATGGATATTCTGAGATTGCTTTTGTCTCATTATCTTTGTTTCGTATCGCATTTGCCAGGACCTGCCATTTGAAGTTTTATTGACGCTTATCAGGCTTGTAGCTTCGCAGCTTCAAGTCTGTGCGGACCTACTCACGACTCGCCTCCATATTTTTGGGAAGCGGGTCGTGACAGGTTTTGTTGGTGGCCCATGCAGGTCCGTCTTGCAACTGTGAATTATCGGAACAACGATAATAACTATGGAATGTTCATTAAATAAATTGCAACATCCGAGTCATGAGCCTTGAGCCTAGTTCTATCATTTTTCTATGCAACTAGGTGGTAAGAAGACTTAGTTAGACGCATGTGCTTGCTAGTTAGAGGTCCCGGATTGTTTGTTAGACTCCATGTTAGGAATTGATTAAATCGTCTTAGGAGTTACCTTAGTGGTTCTTGCCTAACTCTGACCATATTAGACTTCTAGAATTTCGTTAGTCATTCGCTTGGGTTCATCGATTTCGGGCCAAGCTGAACGCATTTCATAACAGTCTTGTTCCTTAGGAAGTCGTAGCGCCATGTTTCTTAATCTTTAGTTGGTCGACCGTAGGAGTTTCCCCGTAGATTTCCTGGGTCATATCCTAGGCGTACGTATGTTTTAATCATCCGACCATTTTCCTTGCCTCGATTCACGAGATCGCCTCATGACGATCGTCGTCAATTTTCGAATCTCTCCGTTACAAATCTTGAATCTTCTGAAAGTGTTTTTCGATTTTCTCTTTCCCTAAGTTTAAATTTGTTTGAAAATTTTAATATATATATACTTAGACTTCATACTCTTTCGTTGACTTAAATTTTTTTAAAACTTTTGTCGAGATTTTTTGAATACTAGCTTATGATATTTTTCCAGCCTATACTTTTCGTACCTATGTAAATACCTTGTCCCTTTATATACTAATTTTATTCTGAACCGTACTTTTATTTCGTCCAATTCGATTTATAATTTTCTTTTCTTATTTATGCCATTCGAATGACACATCGCGCTTACTTTTAAAATACTTTTCAAGTCACATGGGACTTCTGCTTTCAGCAAGTCGATTTTATGCTCATCGTTTTCCCTATTTCAGATTTGTGTAAAATTACTATTTCGTAACCACTTCCTGATCTAGACCCTCCATAAATCGGTTTTAAAGCTTTATTACCAATTTTGATAATTCTACTACTAAGTTATTATTATCTTTCCGTTCACCATACATACTTTTAGAATAATTTCTAAACTAAATAGAATTTCAATTATTTTTATATATCCGTACCAGGCTCGTTGTGCTCGTATGTTAAGATCTTTGTGTAAATCAGTTTCTTTTGGCAAACCCGAGTTTCTCTAAAAGTATTTCCAATATTGTTCTTTTGAAATTTCTCTCCAGTTTTAAGACCTGGAAAACATTTAACATGAGCTTAAATTCTCTACACTATAGTTGATCTGATTTCATTCTTTGAATTTCGAAACTTTTGCCGAAATTATTAAATTACAACAGCATAATATTTTTCTAACCTATGTCCATAATGTTCATGTGAATGTTTTACTTCTTCTTTATAATAAATTTTCAATAAGCTAAATAAACCATTCTTATTATTATGTATATACGACTCAAACTTATTTCGAACAATTCATTTTATCGACCGGTTTCGTACTCTTCGTTTTTAACTTATATCTTTTACACACTATTTTCTTGTATCCTATGAGAGTATCATTACATCTTTATTTTCCCACCAAAACAATCACAATTATACCCCTGGTTCACCTAACCAAGCTGTCTTCTTATGTTTGTTCTATCTGAACTCGTGCTTTTCGATCTTTCCTTCGTTATACTTTGGCTTCGGGTTCTTTCCTATTGTTTAGTCATTAGTGATTGTCGTTGCCTGTGACAACCTTAGTATAGTTTGGTGGGCCCATTAGTATAAGTTGTTATGTCGTTGTAGTGTATGCATATAAGTAGAGTGTGTGGACCCGTGTGTGTGAACCCCGGCGTATCACTCACGTATGAGTGTACTCCCTTGTAGTATATTAATGTTTGCCTATTGTGTGATATATACATACTCAGTGTTATTCATGATGTATATGAAGTTGATGGATGATATTAGTTATATATGTGTGGGTAGCTATAACACTTTAGGAATGTCTGTATAGATATTGGAAATTGTATTGGGGCATATACTAGTAGGGTATGTAGTATAAAGATACTTGTGAATGCTTGATATGTGTGTATATATTAGTAAGTCGGGTGAATGTTAGGTGCAATGATAATAGGTGTACTTATAGTTAAGTAAGTGGGCCTATTGTGTGATCTATATGTTAGTATGTGAGAGTATGTGCTCGTACGTAGATATATATTGTGCTTAAACGTAAGTAGTTATGCATTTGCTGCATGAGTATATATGTGATATACGTATGGTAATAGGGTTGTAATTTTATTTGGTATTGCTTGCCTTTACGAGATGTTGTGCGTGTGCGTGCATACCGTGAGGTATACACGGTTATGGTATGTCTTAAACTAGGTTTGGATAAGTAAATGTGTTGGTATACTAATTATAGGTAAACGGATATGGTGTGAATATATTTGTTACTTGTGTGTGACTATACGATGAATGCATGTATTAGGGAGGGTATTATAATTATACGTGTGCTGATGTCTGTAATATTATTATGGTATATAAAGTGATTGAGCTATGTGAGTGTTACCTGACTGAATATTAAGTGTGTTTGACATTATGGTATGTATATGGTTATATTGGTAGATGTGTATACATTGGAGTGGTATTGGTATAGGTATAAATACCGTGTTACGTATATAGAGTATTCTGACATGTGTTTTGAGTCTCACTCAAGCTTGAGTGGGTATACTCTAAGTATATTGTTACATATGTATGTGGCTTGTGTGTAATACCATGAATATAGCACTGGATGATGTTTGTATAGTGATATGATTGTTTGTGCCTGGTTGTGTTACGCACATGATTGTGGGTCGCTATACCAGTATATAGTTATAAATGTTGGTTTGTGGTATAGTTGTTTACTAAGGACTTGCCTGTGTGAACGTATGTGTGCTAGCTAAACTAGGCGTGTAGATGTGCTGAGTATATAGTGGTATGATTGGTATATATGAATGGAAGGTTAGCGTGCGTGGGTGTGCACCATGCACGGGTAAGTATGTGCTTAGTTATAGGTTGGTGACTATGGTATGTGTGGCGAGTCGAGTATTACAGTTGTATTTACTGGTGTGAACTATTTAATTGTCGTGAGTATGTGCAACATGGTATGTAATAAGTGTTTAGTAGTTATATAAGGATGTACTTGACTATATGAATGATTGAAATATGTGTATGAATTTGACTGGCTATGATAGGTATAAGAGTATAATGTGCGTGAATATATACATGTTAGTAGTGTTAATGGTTGACTACCTAGTGCATATATAAGCACTTGTAATGACTATACCTGGTTTGAATTATAATGTGATATGATTGGGGTAGTTACTAGAGCGACTAAATATGTTAGAAAGTCCGAGGACGGACTTTATTCTAAGGTGGGTAGGATGTAACGGCCGGTACTCACTATTCGTTATACTGCTGTGCGTATAGCAATTTCAGGTACCTGATTGGTTTCGTTGCTTTGTAAGTGAGTCGTGTAGTTGAGTCGATAGGGCCGTAGCACATTGGTTGCATCCTTAGCAAGCCACCCCCGACGTGTGCCCAACTGGGGATTACTGTCGCTTTTGGACCCCGTATCCTATGTACGCTTTTCGTGCACGTAGTCTTGTTCGTGCACGTAATTATTTTAGATCTTGTCTGTATCCGAACCCTATAGTGTGATATGCCGTTGTGACCCTTTGTGGTGTTAATTGGGAACGTCATTTCACGAGTCGTTCTCCCACGATTTGATCTCATTTGATGAGACGTCGCGATTTTCACTTTTGTCGCGAGACATTTCTATTTTTAATTTAGTTTCTCGACGTCGAAATTGTGATCCGTCTTCTCTGTCTTCTTTCTCTCGTCGCCACAGTCACCCCAGTATTTATTTCATCATTTTTGGGATTCGTTTGACCTACTTTCACTTTTTGCCCAACCTAATAATTGATTTAACCCTAAGTTCCATTGGCTTAGAATCCCTAATTTTGTTATTATTATATTATACATCTTATATTATGTTGATCCAGCCCCAATTGTTGCCATGGCCGCATACAACCTCGTGAGGAGAGAGAGTGGTTGAGAATCTTGGATTTTATATTTTTTATCATATCAAATTCTTCTAATAACAACATTTCCTATTCTAATATAACCCTAATCTATAGCCTGATTCACGTGAGTCAACATCCCATATAAAAAACTAACCCATAAGCCCCGACCCTCTCCCCACGTGATGCTACTCCCCTCATCTATTTATTAGACCGTAGGGTTATTATATTTTAAAAACCCTAGCTTAATATTTCACAGCAACCACGCAAGGCCGCTGCCCCCTCATTTGTTTCGCACACAACTGCATCTCCTAGCGTCCGACTTCGTTCTCCGACTTCCCCTCGCGTCTTTCTCTGACCCTCAGCCCTCTTCTCCGGCGACCCACGCGACTCCGGCCTTCGATCTCCCCTTATCGGAATCTCCAAGCACCGACGTCCGCGGCCTGTGCGATCTCCAGGCACTGTCACGGCGACAGCGCCGCCCCGCAGCACAGCGACGCCGACAGAACAGCCGCATGCCGTCGATATCTTTCCCCGGCACCGCTCGAGACCCCCTCGCACTGCAGCAGAGCTGCCTTAGCCCTGCAGCGTCGCCCCGCGCTGCCAAGGCCGCCGACAGCCGCTGCCTGGCGCTGACAGCGCCGCTCGGACCCTGCTTGCGTCAGCAAGTGCCCCGACAGTGGCAGCTAACCTCCCTTGGCCACGACAACGAAGTGGGAGAGCTTCCCGGGCTGTCATCGACTTCCCCTCGCGTCGCTACAACGTCTCTAACTTCTGTCCGCTGCTGGCGTGGCATGACAACCCCTGGAGGCATCGTAGAGGATCTCCTCTCCATACCGGTTAGTAAACTCGTTATTATCAGTTGGTTATAGTTTTGGATCACTATAGATGATTATCGGACTTAATAAAATGAGTTTGCATGCTAGTAATGATAATATCGATGTTAACCTGATAATCTATAGGGTAATATTATTACAAATACTCTTTTAGACCTGATAACATGTTAATATCTTTATTAAGACGATAATGATCAGAAGTGGACTTAATAAAAGATATTAATACGCTAAACTATAGGGCTGATAACTTGTGTGCACAATTTCTGGTTAACGTGTTAGCTTAGGTTGCTAGTTTTAATTGTTGGATATTCTTGTATTAGCAGCTTGACGTAAATAACATGTTGGTTATTCAACGTTCATTAATATTGATGTGTTACCCATAGTAGGATAGAAAACTCAATTAAAATTGGGTCACTAGACGTTTTAGGATTTGTCTGCTAATTTTAACCGTCGTTACAAACTTATTCGTTCACGTATTTTATTCACAGAGTATCCGTTGTTCCGTGATCACGAAACCGGAATCCAACCCCTGATGTCGCTACCTGACGTCAGAGTAGCTCTCGCGTCATGTTGGGGTAAGTCTCTGTCCGTAGGAATCATCACATTGCCTGTTAATCAACCTAAAATTCATAGTCTTTGATCGTTGTAACTCGCTAATCAAGATTAATAAATTGGGTTGTAGGCTGGACTGCGATCTGAGCATGTAGGTAGATTGGACTGATTGGACGGTGTATTCAGAACAGTTGATTTCAGGCAAGTGAAACTTGCCCGTTGCTCGTTTAGGCCATGTTTTAGGCCACTTTTGTATCGTAGCGTAAAAGAGACTAGGCAGTGAAATGATAGCTGCCTAGACGCCTATTTGATCTAGTTTGACAACGAAACTAGATCCGTCACCTCACTTGATCTAGCTTGACAACGAAGCTAGTTCCAACCCCTTTAACTTGTTTTGTTCATGCTGTCATGTCATCCATGCATTTGTAACTGCCATGTTTAAATTCCTTATCTGTACGCATTTAAATTACATCTTGCCATGTCATGCCATCCATGTCTGATTGTTGCATTCGTAGCACACACTACTATACTTGTACTTGCTTGTTCAGGCTAGGCACCTACGTTGCAGGCACAACCCTATGCCAAATACACTTCCTGGCTCGTGATCCAGAAGCGGGCTACATGTGTTGGTCAAAAGCCAATGCCCGACTTGTTGAGGCTAGGCACCTACGTTGCAAGCACAACCCTATGCCAAATACACTTCCTGGCTCGTGATCCAGAAGCGAGCATTCATGTTTGGGAGTAAAGCCCTGGCTCGATACACGTGGAGGGGTAGGGGTGAGCAACCACTCAGCGTAGAAGTGTGCCCGTACAGCCACTTCAGCTGTAAGGCGTGAACTCTGTGCACGACATGAAAACGTGACTTGTGAATGTTAGTAGTTTGCTACTCTTGCCATGCCATGCTAGATGCTTGTTGTACTTTACTTTACCTGTTGCACTCATACTTTAACTGCCATGTCATTGCATCATGCTAGGACTGCTAGGTTGCTTTGCTTTACTTTCAGTTTCCTTGCACAAGTCTCTTGTAGACTTACTGACATGTGCCCCTTGCTCTTTTGGGTGTCACATGTTAGACCCTGAGCCAGAGACCGTTGTTGAGGACGTGGTGTTTGCTGACGTCGAGCCTGAGCCTACGTATTACAAGGAGTTTGTGGACACCGGTGACCAGTCTTAGAGACTGTTCTGAGTTACTTCTGTTTTAGGTTGCTGTTAGTTGTCGGTGCATAGCACCTTTACTTTGTACGTTGTACTTTTGTTGGCCATGTTTGGGCTTTAGACACTTTTCTTTTCAGCCTGGTGGCTTTTCTGTGATGTTGGAACTTATTTTATGGATATTCTGAGATTGCTTTTGTCTCATTATCTTTATTTCATATCGCATTTGCAAGGACCAACTATTTGAAGTTTTATTGACGCTTATCAGGCTTGTAGCTTCGCAGCTTCAAGTCTGTGAGGACCTACTCACGCCTCGCCTCCATATTTTTGGGAAGCGGGTCTTGACATAGGTGAACAGTAAAATGATATTAGAATCAGTATAACATCTCGATAAAACAGTATTATTTTAGTTACTTGAGAATTCTTAGCCTAATATGGAACCCATGACACAGATAATCATGCTCTTGTTACGATCACCTGGACACCCAATCGTCAAATCAGGCAAGCGCACGTTTTTACAACCGTTGCATTTAATTGTTTAATTGAGATATTAGGATATGCGAGTGCACATTTTTACATGTTTTATTCCCGCTGCAGTTGATTGTTTAAATTGAGATATTCTGCTTGGCAAGTTTACATCTTTACCTATCTTAAAATTGTTGCATTTAATTGGTTAAATTGAGATGTTCTGATATGCAAGTTTCTCCACGTTTTAATTATCATTCCATTTGAAACTGCATGTGTTTCTTTTGTGCATTGCAAGATATAGGCCTGTGCGTGTGTGTGTGTGGACATGTTAATTGATTGCAAAAGACACAACGTAGACTTGCTGGCTGCTTTGGCAAATCATAGAACATGCGGCCTGTTTGGCATAACATAGAACATGCGCCCTGTTTGGCAAATCATAGAAAAAATTGGCCGGTTTGGCTACTCTGGCTTGTACCAGCACTATAACTCCTGATGGCTAGGTTGGCCGTATCTAGCTCGTGGTCCAGACAAAAGTACACTTGGGTGGGGTTGGGTTCCCGGACACTAGCCGGTAGTAAACGGGTCGCCTTCGGGGGCACTTGAAGGTGGATTCACTTACTAGTCGTCTAACGACGGGAGCCTTGGTCACGAACTTGCACACACCATTGAAATAGAGCGAAATGGATATATCAGACATGTTAATATTTAAAACTACTGCAACTCTCCTTTAATTAGTTTTCCATTTAAACTGCTGTTATTTTCCTTTTAATAGCAATGCCATGTTGTCGCCTTTAAAGAAATTGTCATGCCACTACTTTACACACTACACTTGACATGCTACTACTTTGCACACTACACTTGTCATGCCACTGCTTTACGCACAACACTTGCTACGCCACTACTGTACGTACCACACTTGCCATTTACTTTGCACACTACGCTGCTATGCTTTATTTAATGAAATCATAATATGTCACTCACCTTGTCTTGCTAATGATTTTGAAAACATTACCGAGGGTCTTTTTCTGCTAACATTTTAAATCTTGCCGAGCAACCCTCGTTGACGTATATTTCCTTGTCTTGTGAAATATACGTCAGGTATTAGACAGATTTGTAGAGGAGCAAGCCTAGAAATTGAGCAGGTTGACCAGGGTGCCCAGACGTTGAGATCCGCTGCGGGAGAACACCGAGCCTTCGCAACGCCGCTAAAATTTAATAATTGTTGTAATCTTATTCAGGTGTAATTCTGGTTGTATTTCTATTTCTAATGACAATGCTAGGCCTTATTTGTGTACTTGTAAATCTGGACATCGTTGTAATAATAATGAAATTCTCTTTGGTTCTGAGTTTGTATGCAAGAACTGCTTACAGTTTACCCACAGACGCTTATTGGGTTGGAGCTTCACCGCTCCAGCCCATGCGGACCCGCTCACGTCCTCGCTCCCAAGTATAATGGGAAGCAGAGCGTGACAGGTTTTAGTGGTGGCCCATACAGGTCATGCATTCTACAAATTACTCGGAATAATGTGGAAGTCATTATTAGCCAAATTGTCTAGATAGATCTTGTACGCAAATGTTTACTTTGTTTCTTTTGCAGCATGGCAGGTAGACCCCACACTCGAAACGGAAATGGAGCCAACGGAAGTGGTACTCCCGACATTCATGATCTCATGGGTGTCATGAGAGGAATGCTGGAGATTCAACATCAACTAATCCAATAAGAACGACAACCTGCTCCGATTGCACCACCGCCGCCTCAAGATGAACCCGGAGTGAAGCAGTTCCAGGATTTGCAACCCAGGAGCTTCTTTGGAAAGAAGGGCCTTTAGGAGCTGATGAATGGATTAAGGGACTGAAGATAAACTGAGTGATGCACGTATCCCTCAGGCTGGATGGGTTGAAGTAGTGAAACTCCAACTAACTGACAATGCTAGGAGCTGGTGGCAACTGGAGGAGAAACGTCTGGTCAGGCAGATCTCTTGGGGCATGTTTTGGGAAAGGTTTGATGCTAAATACTTTGCCAAAGTAGCCAAAAGAGTTCTTCAGCAGCGTTTCGCTAATCTGGTCTAAGGAGATAGGACCGTGGACGAGTATGAGGCTGAATTTGCCATGCTTAGCCATTTTGCAGCCCACATGGTTGAAGACCCTAAAGACTGTGCGTTTTAGTTTCGCAAAGGCCTAAATCCCAAGGTCCAAGCCTCGATGACCTCGGTGAGACCGACGACCCTTCAGGACGTTTTAGATTGTGCACGAGAGCATGAGATTGTGGCGAGACTTCCCGTGGGACCTTTAGCTGGAGGAGGCAAGCATTCCATGGAGCCCCTGAGATGAAGCCCAGAGGAAATTTTCTTTTTGACCTCCATAGACCACGCAGTTCAAGAGGCCAGCTACTCCTGTCGACTGTACACAGCTGACCTGCCACTTCTGTGGCAAGCTCAGACATCAGAGGCGGGATTGTAGGAAGATACTGAACCAGTGTCTGATCTGCAGAGCACCTACACATGCTACGAGGGACTGCCCCCACTGCAAGGACCGTCGAGCACCTGCTGGAATACCTGGACCTTCACCTCTGGTTCTCCATCATCTCAGTCAGCACCAAACCTTCTCCATGGTCGCCGAGGAAGTTAGAGACGACGAGCTGGTGACGAACGATGGCGTATCTTCACATTTGATGATTCATATCATAAATGCATCTATCTTTGTTTTGTCATATCCTAGGTGTTCTTTTTGTCTGTAGTTGTTTCAAGCTTACACCTTTTCAAATCCAGAAGTTTTTTGTTTCGCTATATGTCTCTTGCTCCCTCGATACTGTGATATTGTTTCCATCCTTCGTCTATCCGGTATTCCTTTGATATCTAACTTAAGAAATTCCAAGGACGGAATTCTTTTTAGGTGGATAGAATGTAACGACCGGTATTTCCAGATACATTAGAGTTGAGTTCTATTTATGTATGTCGTCTATTAATAAACTCTTGATATCTAGCTCTCATTAATATACTTATAGCTAACTATTTCATAGTGTATTAATGTTTTGAGATTTTAAAGTACTTTCCAATAACAATTTCAAATTCAAAAACTTTCCAAAATCCAATTTCAAATTTGTTTTAAAAACTTTCCTTTGTAAAACCTAATTAAACCTATAACAATTTTAGAAGTAATTATCTCAGTCAAACCCATTAATTTCTCTAATTATTTATATTATTCAACCTTCCTTTTATTCCTAACTATTAATTCCCTAATGAATAATTTTTTTAAAGCAAATCTTTCAAATTCAAAAACCTTTTACTATTAATTTTACCTAATTATTGAAATGTTTCCACCTTTCCAAATTGATCTAACTTTAATTCCCTAGTAATTACAATTAAAACACACCAATTCTTATAAATCACTTTCCTTTTCTTTTCCTTTCTTTCAAATTCTTTCTATTATTTTTTTCCTAACCCTAACCTCTACCCTAGGGTCTCACGCACAGCCACCCCAAGCCTAAAACCCTACCCTACTTCTATAAACCTATCCAAGGAACCCAGACCCCTTTGTACTAACCCAGGCTACGCACACACATTCCCCTATTCTTTTATCCCTCTCTCAATATTATAAACCCAAACCCTACAATCCTATCCAGCATTCGTACAAAGCTTAAAGCCTCCATATTTGTTTCAAAACTTAATGTCTACCCTAGGATCACGCCCAGCACTTTCCCCTACAAAAACCCTAGCCCGTCCCTAACCCTAGCTCTCAACCCCGCCAGCTTTTCACCCTGCGAATTCCCTCACCCACGCATGGCCACCGCTTTCCGGCGCCCGACCACCATCTCCCCGCTGCAACGACCCCAAGACCATCTCCTCCGACCATCAACAGCCGCCACCCCGACCTTTGACTCCGCCCTCCACCTCCCTAGAAGCCGCCGGCGCCTTTCTTTTCTCCGCCTGCAGTCACGAACTCCGACCACCGCCGTGCTCCTCCTCCTCCTTCTTCCCGACGTCACAACCTCCCCCCTACTTCCCTTCCTCTCGAAGCCTCAACCCAAGTCGTCGGCGCTCGCTTGCACAACTCCGACGTCGTGGCTCAGCCCCGAGGAGCCCGCCACCATTTCACCGTCCGTTCGAGCCCACCTCCTCCCGCAACAAGGTTCCACCGCTCTCCTCCGACCTCTACTCGCCGGTGACCTCTCCCTCCGGCCGCTTCCACCGAACCGTCAACAACACCGCCATATTCTCGAACTTCTGTTTTGCGGAGGCCCAACAGCATGGGCCCAAAGGCGCAGCCTACTACGCGAAGCCACGGGAGACCCAAGCCCACCAAACGAAGCCCGAAAGAACATGGAGCCAGAAACCCAGCTGCCGATCAGAAGCCCGTCTGCGAGATCAGGCCCGCCCAACAAAGCCCCCCAGAGGATCCCCGAACGACGATCCGACCCGGCCCCGAAAACGCGCAAGTCACTCGCCCACTCCAGCGATAACCGTTCCCCCAGGCCCGCGACCACTTAATGGCTGTTATGGGGAAATGCTGGCATGGCGCAGGGAGCGGCGATGGGGAGGCGGATTGAGGGGGCACGATCGGGGGCGGACGAGGGATGTGAGTCATGGGCAATCACGACGGGAGGTCTATAAAAGGGCTAGAAGGAAGACTGGACAAGGGACGGCATCTCAGGTAACTAAAACCTAAGGTACTCCATCAACGACCTAGTTCCCCCATTTCATCTCCTTCCTCCCCCGCTCGCGCTGGTTGACGTCGTTCCGATCTCCTCTCGAGTCGAACCGTCTCCACCGAGCCTCCTCTTTCAGATCATCGTCTGACTTAGGCATCGGAGGGGATTTGGCCGGAACCAAGGTCCGGCCCCCCGGACGAGTGCTCTCGTCTGCGCATGAGGACGTCAGATCCACGGGCCGAGGCTTCCCCTCCGCCCCACGCCGGCCACGCATCAAGCAGGACGACCGAGGCTACCCCTTGTCGTCCGACCGACCGAGGCCGAGCTCGTCCGTCCGAGCCGAGGCTTCCCCTCCGCTCATGAGGCACCGAGGCTACCCCTCGTCATCCGACTGTCCGAGGCCGAGCGTCTCGCATCAGGTCGAGGCTTCCCCTCACCCCCCTTGCGACCGAGGATCCAGACCCGGCCCAGCCGACGTGCTCCACGGCATCCGCAACTCCGATTTGCACCGCGTCGGCACTGACTCGACACACCCGAGGGACCCAAGTCGGCCCCTTGACCACGTTGACCGGGTAGTCCACGGTCAACGCTTTTGTAGTGAGAAAACACTCTGAAACATCTGGCGCCGTCTGTGGGAACGAACTGTCCCACAAAGAAGCAAACCGCACTAGCAATGGCACGCGCCTGCAACAGAAAGAGACGCATGCCCCCCATCCCGGAGGAGGGGAATGGCGCACCCAACAGCAACCTTGAGGGAGCGCCCGACGGCAATCATCCCGCCCTCTCGGCCGAAGAGACTGGCGGGTCGGAGCTGGCCACACAGGGGCAGCTCCGCGCCCTGGCCCAGGAGACCAACGCGAACATCCAGACGCTGGTCACGACGGTACAGCAGCTCATCGGCGCCGCGCCAGCCAACGGGGACGTGTTGAGCGACGGCCATCGTTGGGCGGGGGGTCCCCCGCTCCTACGATCCGCTGTGGTTGATGACCACGGGAACCGAAGACCGAACACGGAGCGTCGGTTCACACTGCCCGGCTCCCATCAGGCGAGATCACGCGTCTCCTCCCCTTATCGTGAGAGGAGCCGGAGGGAAACCGAGTACACGGGGGACGAATCGGTGACCGCTTCATCTCGCCGGCCACGATCACCCCACCGCAGAAGAAGCGATCGACACCACTCGAGGGACCGATCACGGCGGAGCGGAAGCTCCCGCCGGAGGAGCCGGGAACGCCGGGTCAGCCCGACCCCCAGTGTGGCAAGGGCTGTGGAGCCGGCCCAGCCAGCGCCTGTGCCACCGCCACAACCAAACGAGCCTGAGGTAGGCGGGTGTCGGATCCCCGGAGGAATCCACGGAGACCGGTGCCCCCTGTCACGGAGAATAACCGACACACAGGTTCCCTCCCGTTTCAAGATCCCAGCGCTGGGGAAGTACGACGGGATAGGAGATCCAGGGAACCACGTGATGGACTACGAGGGGGACATGTCCTTCCAAGGAGCCGACGATACCCTGCTCTGTAGGGGCTTTTATTCGACCCTCAGGGAAGTGGCGAGAACTTGGTACCGCAGCCTACCCAGTCGCTCCATCGATAGCTTCGAGGAACTCACCCAGCTGTTCTGCAAACAGTTCATGGCAGGGCGACAGGTAATGCCTGATGCTGAACACTTGTTTAACATATTGCAGGGCCCGACCGAGCCGCTCTGACAATTCATGCGCCGCTTCAACGCCGAACGGCTGAACGTAAACAGCCCTCCCGACCTTGTTGTCCAAACGTCCCTTAAGAAAGGGCTGCGCCATAGAGGCTTGAAGAAATCTCTACATAACGATCCCCCGAAAGACCTCCCTGGGATCATGGCGAGGGCCGAGCGCTTCATGTTGACCGAGGAGACCTTGGCCATCGAGGCAGGAAAGGCCAGACGAGGGACCAAACGCGGCGATAGCGAGCGCCGCAGCCCCGAAGGGTACCGGACCGAGAAGAGGACGAGAAACATGCAACGGGGAGAGGGTACGAGGGACGCCACCCCAGATGCCATCCTCGCTCAAGTGCATAAGGAAGAGCGCGTTGATCACCCCCCACCGAAGACAAAAAGAGGGGGGAAATGGGGAAAAGTATTGCAAATACCACAAGGACAACGGCCACGACACTGAAGACTACTGGCACCTAAAGAAGGACATTGAGAAGTTGATGAGCCGAGGGCATGCAAGGAACTTAGCCGATGAGCCGGCCCACGGAGAAGGGACCTCCATGCTGCCAGACAAGGGGAAGAAGGTCAACACCGTCCAAGGACCCCTCCGCATCATAGAGTGAGCAGACGAGGCCCCTCCTCCCAGTCGCAGCCTAGTCAGGAGGAGATTATCTAGGTTTACATCCCTCCGCCTAGCTTTGTTTTTCCTCCAAATGTACTAGTCCAATTGGACCTTTAAGAGTACAAATGCATTCCTTTTATCTTTTCTTCATCTCCGACGGAATCAACCTTTCACTAAGGGTGCATAAGAGCGAAGACAGTCACCTCACCGGATGGGGGGTCAATCAAAACCGGTCCTAAGCCGAGGAGCTTCGCCCTCGCTGACCGGCTCCATCACTCATAAGTCTGGGGGTAATTCCCCCAGCCAGCACAGACGCCGACCGGTCCTGAGCCGAGGAGCTCCGCCCTCGCCGACCGGCGCAGACGCCGACCGGTCCTAAGCCGAGGAGCTTCGCCCTCGCCGACCAACTCCTTTGCTCATAAGTCTGGGGCAATCCCCCCAGCCAGCGCAGACGTCGACCGGTACTGATCCGAGGAGCTCCGCCCTCATCGACCGGTGCAGACGCCAACCGGTCTTAAACCGAGGAGCTTCGCCCTCGCCGACCAACTCCTTTGATCGTAAGTCTGGGGGCAATCCCCCCAGCCAGCGCAGACGCCGACCGGTCCTAAGTCGAGGAGCTACACCCCCGCTGACCAACTCTGTTGCTCATAAGACTGGGGGCAGCCTCCCCCCAGCCATCAAGAACACCAACCGACTCGTCCACTCGAGGGGCAACCTCCCGGAGAAAGGAGGCGAGCGACCACCGTCAGCAGAGGAGCCGAGGTCGCGACAACAAAGCAAGATGCGCGGAAGATTCAAGTAAGTCAATTTCATTTCCAACAATTAACCAAGGTACAAAAGTGTGTCTTATTTACAGGAAATCGAAATGGAGAAACCTCCTTACAAATAATCTGCTCTCGGCGGACAACAAAATTCGTCACCTACGGAAACTAGGGTAACGCCGGCAGAGCAAAACTTGTCGAACAAGAACACAAAGTTGCTGGCTTAGGCGATCATCCTTGCAATCAGCAATTGTTCGCTCCGAAGTAGAGAACCGGTAAAGAGGCCAATGGAGATTGCGGGGCCGGGGATTCATTTCAAGTAGACCGGCCCAAAGCAAAGCGGATGCTAAAAAATTTGAGGATAAAAACAAGGATGACAGGCCGGGAAGGACGACCTAGGGGGCCCGGGCTCGAGAGGACGCATCCTCGGGCGCCTCGACCTGCTCGGAGCGAGGGGGATTGACAGGCGGAGGAGCTTGTCGGACTCGCTTCGCACAATCCCAGAAGGAGGACTGGACGACTTCGACGATCCGGGGGCTGATAAGGCCTTCATATGTACCGAAGGCTTCCCTGAGGACCTCGAAGATCCTCTCCCCCAGAGTCCCGACGACGCCCCTCTCCACCTCCTCCACAGACCGTGCCACCTGACGCCGATCCGACAGTTCCCTCTGAAGCTCCTCCCTCTCCAGGCGGAACAACTCCGCCGCTTCCTCGGCCGACGGCCGAGCGTCTTCCAACTTTCCCTGGAGGTCACCCACTCGTCCCTCTAGCTCGGCCACCCGGAGCTTGAGTTGCCGAGACTCCATTTGGGCCTCCACCGCAGCTACCTCTGCCGCCCCGGCCCGCTCGTGGGCCCTCGCAGAGGACTCCTCCAGCTCCCTCAAACGGACAGCTCGACGCTGCGACTCAACAGCGATCGTTGAACCCTGAAAGACAAGACATGAGCCAAGAAGAGAGCGAAGGAAAGGAAAGGACAGCAGAATATCCAAACCTGTTGAAGGATCCAGACCAAGGAGTCTGACACCTTGTCGGCGGGGATCCTCTCGAGGAGACTACGGTTCCGGGGGAGGACGGAGCCCTCGGTGAACTGCTGAGCCAGGGCTCGGTCGACAAACATCGAACCCCCAGGGGTGACCTCGAGGGAGGCCGAGCTGCTTGCTAACAGGGCACCGATTCCCGGTAATGGAGACAGAGACGCTGCGATGGGGGTGGTTGTCAGGGCCACCGGAAGATCCCTGGCGGTCGCCGCCGGGGGCACAGAGCACACCGGACTGGAGGGATCCGCACCTTCCTTCCTCCTTTTCCCTCCGTGAGGCTCGGCAGGCGCCGAAGGGGAGCGCTTCCGCCTCGTGCCGTCTCCACCCTCGGGGACAAGAGGGGGCACGCCAAGCGCAGGAGGAGCGGCACCGGACCCATCGTTACCCCCCGCCACTTGGGCTGGGGGGACGGATTCGGCCCCTGCGACCCCCCCAGGGAGGAGACTGCCAGAAGAAGAGGCGGGAGGTGCGGCCACCACCTTGCCCACGGCGGGCTCGGCTCGGTGCACCTCCTCCTCAACGGTCCGCTGAGGTGCCCTTCTCGAGGTGCTACCTCGGCTCCAAGCGGCTCCACAACGAATCAGCTCATCAACATTGCGGGTGAACTCGTGACCAGCCATTCCTGCAAGGGAAACCGAAATCAGGGTAAGCCACGGGACAATCCAGGACTGAAAAAGCGACCTACCCGGAGACCACAAGACGGCCTTCAGGAGTAGGTCGTCCAGCAAAGGCCAGATAGACTTCGCCTCTAAGGGGAGGGCCGACAGCAGCGTGACGGCCGCCTGATCAGCCTCAGAGAGGGTTAGCGTTGGGCAAGGCCGACCTGACCCTCCCCAACCTGTCAAAATCTGGGCATCCTCCAGGAAGACCACGAAGACATAATCCGAGCTCCAATTCCCTGACCAGCGGGGTAGCCCGATCAGGCATTCCCTCCCCGCGCGGGCTCAGAGGTGCAACCATGACCCCGAACTGACCGTCTGGACCTGATAAAAGTAGAAGAGAAGGGGGAGAGATGGCTCCAGACCGCGAGTACATTAGAGCATCACAAAGCCCGTCAGAACCAAAATTGAACAGGGGGTGAACTGGCAAAGGGGCACCATGAGGTACTCCATGACTTGGATAAAGAAGGGATTGAGCGGGAAACGAAGACCCAGGCGGAACATCTCGATGTAGACGCCAACTTCATTGCCCCTCGGAAGACAGATCCGCTCGTCGATAAAAGGGACTCGAACATCATACGGGTAACAGAGATAATTTCCCCGGATCTCCGCAGCCGCTAGAAAAGAAGTCCTCGACGGCGTTCTAAGGACAACCGGAGGTACATTAAGCCGCACGGTAGCCGACGCCACATCATCGCCTGCATAGTCTGGGAAGAGCTTCCCCTTCCCTTTATCTCGGAGGAAACGGCTCCCTGAGGAGGAACCGGATCCCACAGATTGAGGCCCGCCCCGCCTGGACTCAGGAGGATCCCTCGACCCTTGGCCAGGGCCACCTATCCTAAGAGCAGCCATAATAAGAAGATGGGAAAGGAGTTACCTTTCTTGATTTGGAGAAGACAAGGAAACGAAGACGGCGGGAGACTCTGAGTTTGTGGAAAGCCCGGACCAGAGGGAAGAGCGAAGAAGTCAGGATCAACGCAGCCGGGGATCTTATATACAAGACCCAGGGGCGAATTCGAAACGCCTGATAGGAACGCATGGCAGGCCCTAAAGAGCCGGCGGCGTTTCGAAATCGGTGCCAAGGGAAGTCCAATCGGTCTGCCTCATCATAACCTTCATTTATGACCGCGCCTCGACTGATGCGCCACTCGGAATCCCAGACGTCACATCGGTCGAACCGAGCCGGCCAAGGCCGATCGGCCCCACCGATGGGGGCAATTGATACGTCTGTTTTGCGGAGGCCCAACATCATGGGCCCAAAGGCGCAGCCTACTACGCGAAGCCACGGGAGACCCAAGCCCACCAAACGAAGCCCGAAAGAATATGGAGCCAGAAACCCAGCTGCCGATCAGAAGCCCGTCTGCGAGATCAGGCCCGCCCAACAAAGCCCCCCAGAGGATCCCCGAACGACGATCCGTCCCGGCCCCGAAAACGCGCAAGTCACTCGCCCACTCCAGCGATAACCGTTCCCCCAGGCCCGCGACCACTTAATGGCCGTTATGGGGAAATGCTGGCATGGCACAGGGAGCGGCGATGGGGAGGCGGATTGAGGGGGCACGATCGGGGGCGGACGAGGGACGTGAGTCATGGGCAATCACGACGGGAGGTCTATAAAAGGGCTAGAAGGACGACTGGACAAGGGACGGCATCTCAGGTAACTAAAACCTAAGGTACTCCATCAACGACCTAGTTCCCCCATTTCATCTCCTTCCTCCCCCGCTCACGCCGGTTGACGTCGTTTCGATCTCCTCTCGAGTCGAACCGTCTCCGCCGAGCCTCCTCTTTCAGATCATCGTCTGACTTAGGCATTGGAGGGGATTTGGCCGGAACCAAGGTCCGGCCCCCCTGACGAGTGCTCTCGTCTGCGCAGGAGGACGTTAGATCCACGGGCCGAGGCTTCCCCTCCGCCCCACGCCGGCCACGCATCAAGCAGGACGACCGAGGCTACCCCTCGTCGTCCGACCGACCGAGGCTGAGCACGTCCGTCCGAGCCGAGTCTTCCCCTTCGCTCACGAGGCGCCGAGGCTACCCCTCGTCATATGACTGTCTGAGGCCGAGCGTCTCGCATCGGGTCGATGCTTCCCCTCACCCCCTTGTGGCCGAGGATCCAGACCCGGCCCAGTCGACGTGCTCCACGGCATCCGCAACTCTGATTCGCGCTGCGTTGGCACTGACTCGACACACCCGAGGGACCCAAGTCGGCCCCTTGACCACGTTGACCGGGTAGTCCACGGTCAACGCTTTTGTAGTGAGAAAACACTCTGAAACAGCAAGTGTACATCTTTACCTATCTTATAACTGTTGCATTTAATTGGTTAAACTGAGATGTTCTGATATGCAAGTTGTGCTTCTTCTCTACGTTTTAATTATCGTTCCATTTGAACTGCATGTGTTTCTTTTGTGCATTGCAAGATATAGGCTTGTGCGTGTGCGTGTGTGTGGACATGTTAATTTATTGCAAAAGACAGAACATAGACTTGCTGGCCGGTTTGGCAAAACATAGATCATACGGTCTGTTTGGCAAAACATAGAACATGCGGCCTGTTTGGCAAATCATAGAACAAATTGGCCTGTTTGGCTACTCAGGCTTGTGCCAGCACTATAACTCCTGATGGCTCGGTTGGCCGTATCTGGCTCGTGGTCCAGACAAAAGTACACTTGGGTGGGGTTGGGTTCCCGGGCACTAGCCAGTAGTAAACGGGTCGCCTTCGGGGGGCACTTGAAGGTGGATTCACTTACTAGCTATCTAGCAACAGGAGCCTTCGTCACGAACTTGCACACACCATTGAAATAGGGCGAAATGGATATACCAGACATGGTAATATTTAAAACTGCTGCAACTCTCCTTTAATTAGTTTACCATTTAAACTGCTGTTATTTTCCTTTTAATAGCAATGCCATGTTGTCGCCTTTAATGAAATTTTCATGCCACTACTTTACACACTACACTTGACATGCTACTACTTTGCACACTACACTTGTCATGCCACTGCTTTACGCACAACACTTGCTACGCCACTGCTGTACGTACCACACTTGCCATTTACTTTGCACACTACGCTGCTATGCTTTATTTATTGAAATCATATTATGTCACTCACCTTGTCTTGCTAATGATTTTGAAAACATTGCCGAGGGTCTTTTTCTGCTTACATTTTAAATCTTGCCGAGCGACCCTCGCTGACGTATATTTCATTGTCTTGTGAAATATATGTCAGGTATTAGACAGATTTGCAGAGGAGCAAGCCTAGAGATTGAGCAGATTGGCCAGGGTGCCCAGACGCTGAGATTCGCTGCGGGAGAACAACGAGCCTTCGCAACATTGCTAAAATTTAATAATTGTTGTAATCTTATTCAGGTGTAATTCTGGTTGTATTTCTGTTTCTAATGGCCATGCTAGACCTTATTTGTGTACTTGTAAATCTGGATATCGTTGTAATAATAATGAAATTCTCTTTTGTTCTGAGTTTGTATGCAAGAAACTGCTTACGGTTTACCCACATACGCTTATTGGGTTGGAGCTTCACCGCTCCAGCCCATGCGGACCCGCTCACATCCTCGCTCCCAAGTATAACGGGAAGCGGGGCGTGACAATACTGAAATAAATATGCAGCTAAGAACAAGGGCAGACAAGTAAATGTGTCCCTGCAAGAGTGTCCTAGCAACTCTATCGATGTCAAGTTCATAACATCGCTTAGATTGTGCCTAGGTTTAGCATGTGAACCTATTCTAGTAAAGAAAAGCATACCCTAATTGATCGTACAAACTCCTGGTCAGAGAATGTGATGCGCAGTGAGAACCATCCATCCTGATAATCAACACCATCCCTCTCACAGGAGGAGAACGCCACTGAAGCGGTATGTAATCTCGAACACCCCTCTTACGGGACGAGAATGCCACCGAAGTGGTATGTAATCCAAAACAACCTCCCTTTCATGGGAGGAGAACACATACTCCAAGTCTCAACTCTTGGAGAGGTATGTACAACAGAATGGTCTTGTTGCTCATACACTCCATAAACCCTGAGTTAACCCAATTACCCCACGTCTAAGACTAAAGTGAAAGATTACACATTCCATCACACTACATTGTGTACCATTATCACATTACACTTCCATAAGGGAACAACAAGATCTTTACATTGAAATAAATTGTCATTCTCATTTCCACTATTTATTTCGTCAATGTTGTGATTGCACCATAAATTTCATAAGAAAATCATAACGAATTTCATAAGAAGCTTAATTAACACAACTTTGAACATAGCAAGCAACATACTAATGGAAACATGTGTTAGGACCTAGCGGAGCTACAAAATACACTAAGGGGATGAATAGTGTAAAGGCAAGCAAAGTGCTTAATTAAAAGTGCCTGAAATTATTGTATAATAAGCAGCGAAAATTAAATAGTATGCTCAACAACAATAATCGCAAACACAAAGGATTTTACCCTGGTTCTCCAACTTGGGTACTTCCAGCCACACCAATATTCAATATTGTCCTACACAAGGTAGCGAATACAATCCCTACACAAGAGATACCATACACAAGGGATTTTGTCCTACACAAGGACACACCAAACCCTATAGAAGGTTTAGTCCTACACAAGGATGAAAAATCCCACAAAGGGAGAACACAAACCCTACACAAGGGTTAGTCCTATACAAGGACACAACCTCCCACAAAGGGAGAAACTAACTCTCATAAAGAGAGATATGGTTTCACACAAAAAAAATGAAACAAAATAACACTTACATATGCCTTGAGATGATCTTACCAATGTGATGAAGAAGGTATGCAGGTGTGAAACCCAAGTTCTTGAGATGAGGCTTTGATTGCACTTGTTATTCTTTCTCTCTTCTAGACATGAACCCTAACACTTCTTACTTGAGTGTATGAATGAAGAGAAGAAAGATGTTCTCCAAGAAAAAAATGAGATTGAAATCCCTTGGAGAAATTCCCTAGAGCTTAGATACTATAGCATAATAATGAAGCTCTATGAAGGGAATGAGGAAGGAGAGGCTTACTGAAGAGATTGAATGATCTTCAAAGATTTCCAAGAGTTCTAAATGAACTAAGCCATCTCCTATATATATGAAGACAAAATAACCTTAAGAACCCAAGCAAAAGCCAAGAAATCAATTAGCAACGGCTAGATTTTGGCAGAAAATGGCTCGGACATGTGACTGATGAATATATATTAGGCGCATGATGTAACAACTAGATTTTTCCAACGGCTATAATCTGAGCCAGGGCAAGCAATTGTAGAAGACTACACAGGTGCCTGTAAAGGCTTCTGCAGGAGACTGTCACATATGTTGGATTTGAGCTGGAGAATGACAACTTACACACTTATGCATTCAGACGACTGATGAACAATGTCCAGGCGGCTGATGGTTAACAGGCGCCTGACTAATGTATTTCAATCGTCTGTCACACAAGATGGATATGAGCTCAAAAAGACAAGTTATGCACATTGGCACGCTATGCGACTAATGAACAATTTTTAGGTGCCTGGTGGTTGACATGCACCTGTCTTTTGTACTTCAGTCGCCTGTACCAAATGCTCAAGTATGAGTCAAGGAAATTTGACTTGAGCTTGTGCAGAAAATTCGTCTGTTGAAGGATGGACAGGTGCCTGGTGAACACCAGTCGCTTGTTGAAACACCAGTCGCTTGTCATGCCTTCATCATGCGCATGTTGGAAGTCCAATAACTCCAATTGAGTTATTGTCTTGGGGAACCTATTGGATTGGTTTCTATAATGATCCTAAGGTTCACTAAGATGGTAAATACATATGCATGAATGAAAGACCATCTAATCAAGGCATTACAATGACCTAGACTCAAAAAGAGAAAAGAAAGTAATAAAGTATTACATGGATGACAATTTGCTCCTCCTAGAGTCTAGTCTTTAAGCTCTTGATGCTTTGATTCTCTCCATCATCTTCCAAGCTTTGGCACCTTTTGATGAGTTTCCTTTCATCACATTCTACGCTTTGGCAATGCTGATGGGTTTCGAGGGACCCTTAGGACATAAAATCTATACCCGTTTTACGTCGGACGGATGATAGAAGCAGAAAAACATGCAGCGGAATAAATCATTAAACTATTTAATGAGCCCAAAGGATATCATTAAACCTAGCCAGGAAATCTACTATCTTGGGATGGGTCTGACCAACCCCAAAGATAGATCTAAACTACTGCATCAATATATGAAAGCAAAGGAAAAACAGAAAACATACTCGTAACTTCGTTTCGCATAATACGAAGCGTCATTTTCAGCACCCTTCTTTGTCCCCGCCAGCGATCCGATTCTGTGCCTCCAAGACTGGATCTCCCAAAAAGAGCCAACATCGTGCCTCCGAGCCAATCACTCGTCGAAGAAAGTTTCACTTGAGTACGATCCACGTCAAAGACTTTGGATCTAATCCAAACATCCTCGTCATCTTGCTCGGATATGAACAGAGGAACAGAAGATATTAAGGAGGATGAAATAATTTAAGTCTCGGCTCGAGCGTGCTCAAAACCTTTTGGAACTACTCAAACTTGGGATGAATTTTCCAAGGGGGTCAGCCCCGATTTATATAAGGAGCCGGACCCCCTCCTCGTCTCACGAGCAATGTGGGACTAAATAATTTTAGGGGGAAAAATCAAGTTAGTTTTCTTTACACTAAGGCTAAACTTCAACTAATTTTTCCTTCCTCATCGTTGAGCTTCGTAAGTGATACAACATATCAAATTGAAGGGCACTTAATGGTGAACGTATAAAAACAAACGAAGCTCCAATCCGACTTTGTTTGACCCCTCAAATGATAGCTCAAAGTTGGGCAAAAACCACAAACTGGCTGAAAAAATGCAGCCGTCTTTTAGGATTTTAGAAACCCTAGCCGTGGGCCCCACCAGTGGGGCCCACGAGTCAGCTGTGTATACCCAGCTCACTGGACGAGCCCGCCCATGCGGGCGGGTCTGACCCGACCGCTGGGCAAGCGGGCTCAATCCAGAGCCCGCCTTGGCGGGCTCGACCTGCCCGCGTTTGCAGGCAGGCTGGACCTGCTCGCCCAGTCTGGGCGGGCTAACCCAGCCCAGTTGGGTCGGGCTAGGCCAGAACTGGCCTAGTTCTGGCCTTTTGAGCTATATTTTGAGCATTTGAGCTCCGTTTGTGCCCATTTCAGATCCGTTTGAAACAGATTTTAGCTGGGACTACCCCAAAACCTATGTAAACAATTTTTATGCTTTTGTTATTTAAAATATTCTTACAAACAATTTACAATATAGTTTAAATCACTTTGCATCACATGCAATAATCCTTGTAGCATTCTTCTAATGCTAATATCGCAAACCTTTTGCGAAACAATTAAATTTCCATTTAATATAGACTTAATGTCACAAACTCTTTGTGACTAAATTATTCCCGTGCACCTGAGTGCACTCCTCCTTAATACTAAGACTAAATTATTACTAAGACGCAAATCCTACTCGGTGTGAGACCCTATAGCCTGACCATACTACAGGTTGGGGCTCAAAACCCATAGATGACAGTGACCATGAGCAGCAGGTGTCGTCCCTATTTTGGCATCATAATTACATGATTGAACCATTAACAAAAGTGTCGTCGAGATCTCTCTGACTGTGTCCGTGATGAATACCGATGTTTTTGTCCCTTCGTCAAAACTATGTCACTGCATATCCAAGGGTATGGTAAACTGTCAAACCTACCAGCTTGCACTGGTCACTATGCTCCGATCTTTGGTATATACATGTTGTACTTCCAACAACATACCCTGGCCAAGGTTTAGCACCAAGAACCGTACTGAGCTTGTGGCACTAACTTTCCATAAACAGAAGAGACAAATCCTTTCTTAATCACTACTTACCTCGTACACTTCAAGTGTCACCCAACCTAAGACCTTTCAACGAGTGAAGACTCGAGGCTGGATCATAGATCTAAGTGACATCGTTCATGTACAAGTTCGTACAATGAACTCAAGTTTTAAGGACCAACTTGCCTATCATCACTAGAGGGTCATTAATGATAGTATAATTAATTTTAACCATTTGATAACTCTTTATTGGGTCTTTCAGTGGGCTCATTCTCTAATGAGCACATGTGTCTTGTCTCCGACTTCGTCAGGTCGAATGATTATGAGATCATCATCACCATTCAGGTTAAGACAAATGCACAATGGTCTGTTCGAAGTGCTGATATCATATTCTCGACACATCTATGACCATAAACATTTTAAGACTTAAGTTTCTATCGGTCATTCACTTCCCATAATCAAGATCTCCATCTAGATACATGTATGACCTTACTTTTAAGTCTAAGGAAATTATCCAAGTATTTAAGACCATTTTGTACATACTAGGATAATTTGTACCATTTAAATTCGAACAAGATGTTTTCTCGATAAATTGCCTTGAGGGCACATATCATCCTACATCTCCCACTTGCACTCAGGCTATTTATTTCGATATCTTATACCGCTATAGCATATCAGTCTCTACGAACGTTCATATGTCAGAGCCTAAAGAATGGATCTGCTAAAACGTATCTATTATGCAGTATTACAGAGTCCTTTAACTATGCACCCTTAATCACACTTGGGTGATTCTACGAAAACGTCTTCGGATCTCATCCAACAACTTTTCCTCGTCTGTATAGCTAACAATTAGCATATACTACCATTGTATAAGATTTATCATTTCACACTAGTCAGTCATACCATAGCGTATTCCAATAATCATGTGTCATTTCTGTCCAACACATTAATGACACCAAATATTCTTTATCTCTGACATAAACAAAACCTTTTTGATTGTATATCATATATAGATGTGCTATAACTTGGAACTTTTCTTAGCCTAAAATGGAACCAAGCAACATGATTGCTCCCACTGACTTTGAGAACTTTTTGGTCATACTTCTTCAACCTGACTTTCTAAATCTCATTTAGAACGCTGATTGTTAAGTATAACCAACCCATTTGTGCTGAATGAGTTAAAATGGAATTGGTTTGTGTTTGGTTGTTTGACGAATATGTTACATCAAGATCCGTTTATAGGAGCCTTGATAATAACTTACTCAATTATAACTATCCACATAGTCTATTCCTATATCTATATTAATCTTCTTGCTTGAAGTTTTACATGTAGCCAAACAAGAACTTATTTCATGTGCGCGTTATAAAGATCACATCTAATATATATGTGCCTAAAATTTTACTCGTTATTATAGACTTGGTTAAAAAATACTGACTGCTCCAGTCAATCGCATTAACTCAAAAACATACATAATAACTCAGAAAGCCACAAGAGTATACACATCAAGATATCAAAACAATGACTTTATTCATAGATGATTGTTCACAACATTTCCATCCCAAGTGACATTCACTTAATCATTGTTCAAGAAATAAAATGCTTCATTTATTCAAAATAAAATCCAGCCTATATCCTTGATATCTTCTAAGTCCTTGACGGCCCTAATAGCAATGATTACTTTGTTTGCCGACTGCACCAGGAACTTCACCCCTCTACAGCTTTAAGCACATGTAGACAATATGCAGGTGTTTAGTAAACTTACTGGTATCTCATACCACGAATTAAGCTTTATGGAAAATTCATGTACTTTGTAACAAGATTTGTACCGGAAGTCGAGGCATTACCATGCCCATTTTTTTCTCTGCAAGGTAAGCCTTGCAGGTCCTCTTCCAGTGTCCAGGCTTATGGCAATGGAAACACTCAGACTCAGACAATGCCCCTTTCTTCCTATTCCCCTTTTGCCTTGGCAGGTTGAGGGATCTGCCTCTTCTTATCCTTGCCCTTGGGCTGATGAGAAGAAGCAGAGCCAACAACCAACACTGGTGGTTCTTTCTGGATTATCTCCTCGAACTGCCGAAGCATATTCAGGAGGATAGGGAGTTCCACCTCAGTGTTATTTATTATAAAGTTTGTAATGAACGAGACAAAAGCAGGAGTCAAAGATTTTAGGATAATGTAGTGCTCATCTCATGATCAAGGACAAATCCTAGCTCAGCCGCATCATCAACGTAATCGATCATCTTGATTACGTGATCTTGTATAGGACCGTTCGTCATCTTGATTCCCTAAAGGTTGCAGGTGGCCTCGAATTTAGCAGCCCGAGACTGCTTATCATACAACTGCTCTGTATTGAGAAGCATGCTCTGAACATCCATATGTTCATGCTTTCTCTGCAGATCTTTGTTCATCGAGGCCAGAGTAAGGCACCTTGCCTTCTTTGCATCCTTTTGCCCAATCTTATAGGACTTAATCTGTTCTTCAGTGGCTTTGTCGTCAGGTTTGTTTAGAGCAGTTTTTGGCAGTACATAACCAATTCCAGCTAATAAGAGAACCAGTTTAATTTTTCTCAACCAGTCCTTATAATTGGTTCCATTCAGCACATTCTTCTTGATGATAAACTTAAGTCCTGACTCCATACTGCATTAGATAGAATTTTGAATTAGCATATGTTCTTAATAGTTTAAACGGTTTTTATTAAACCATGTTCTCCCACTAATTTAAAGATCTATATAAGCCATAATCATGAACAAATTCATTAAATATAAAAATTTGTGAGAGAAGGATCCAACCACCCTGAGGTTTACAACCTTAAGGAGACTCAACAAATTGATCGGCTCTGTAATTGGTAGACAGTTTCATCGATCACTTCACATGTGACTCCCTATAGGTTTTTTCCCCTAATCGCTTATGATCTTGAGGAGACTCAACAAAGCATAATGACCAGTCTAGTTGAACCCTTGTTTTCTTGTATAATCTTAACTTACACCGAAACTCGTGGAGACCCGATGTGGCGGCTTGGGTTAAGACCAGACTACATCTTATGTATGATGGCGTCGGTTTCTAAAAGTGACCATGTCACAGCTTGAGGAGACTCAACAACCATGACAGGTGTTTTTAGTTTCCTAATCCAAAAACAAGGAGGGCTACGGTTATTCTTAAAGAAGATTTTAAACGTATTAGACTAGATGTAATCGATGGTTTCACATAATAACATTTCGCATCCCGTGTTCAGCAGAACAATGCCAGGGATTTGCTAGGCCAGGATCACTATCCCCAGTCAGCTAGGGTGATCCACAACACAAGTTAAAAAACGTTAGACCGGATCATGATCCTTTAAGGATTTGAATTATTTATATGTGTTAACATCGATTAAAATGGCTTCATTAAAAGTAGTTAATCCTATCAACTAGTTGGATCCTAAATTCGAAATTACTAGGATTGGTTAATAACTTTTATTAGATTCTTTATCAACTTTAAGGATTTGTTGGTTTCGATGTGCTAACCTAATCATGTATTAGGTATTTAAAATCAAGTTACAACAAATTAAAGATAGCCTTTTTTCAAAATTATTATTAGAACGATTAAAATAATAATTGTTGGAAGGGCTACACTAATCAGGTTTTAGGTATTTAATTTGTTGCAACAACCTTTTAAATCATAGCATGTCATTCTAAAATTTATTTCATAAGTTTCAGAAAGTTTTTAATGGCTATCCTAAGAGTTTTTCTTGAATTATCTCATAATATGCAAGAAATAAAATAAACATTAAAATTCACTAAAATTTTATCACATAAAAATTAGCATGATTACTAGCAACTTAAAATATCATATAAAATTAAGTTACAACCACTTTTAATAATTATCTCATTACTATTAGCATGAACAACAACTAAATTTTATCTCATAAAGTTTAGCATGCATCTTAAAAGATTTATCACATAAATTTTAAGCATATACACAAGTAGCTAAAATATTATCTTATAAAATTACGTTGCAGCATGTTTAACAATTATCTTATTATTATTAAATCTAGACAATCATATTATCAACATGTTTCAAACAAACATTTTAAGCATTCATATCCGATGCAGAAATTAGATCAAAGTAGACCTAGGCTCTGATACCAATGATGAGTTTCGAGGAATCCTTAGGGCAGAAAATCTATGCATGTCCTACGTCGAACGAACAATAGAAGCAGAAAAACTGGCATCGGAATAAACCATTAAACTATTTAATGAGCCCTAATGATATTGATGAGTGTTTATTGTATATAGTTTTTCCCTCTTTTTCATACACGTTTTACGTCATTTTCCTCGCCATCCTTCCCCGTTTTGCATGTTTTTATTTTCTCTTTTGCTTTTATGATCCCACCTATGATCCCACATATGATTTGAAGGAAATATGTGCTAATTAGGGACCATACAGCGTGAATCTAGCACGAATGGGCGAAAGATGCGAGGCCGGGAGATCAATGAGTGCAAGGGAGAGATGTATAAAGAACTGCAAACGACACGGCCGCGTCAAGCTGATACAAATGGCCGCGTCAACATTCTCTGGAACCAAAATCGATGCGGTCGCGTCAAAGACCTCCAAATGGCCGCGTCGCTGAGGAGTAGAATTGATGACACGTATCCAATACGGTCTGCTCGACGATAGACGATGTGGCCGTGCGATCCTGAAGACCGATGACAAATGATGTGGGTGTTCTGATGCCGACGTGGTCATCGAAGCCCTATTCGACGCGACCATGTCGCCGTAGCCTCTGTGCCCCCATGTTACACAATGAACGACGCGACCACGTTGTTTTCGACGCGGTCGCGTCGAGTTGGTTTCTATAGTTTCCTGGGCGCCGATCTGGGAGCATTTGGGGGGATTTTCTGTCTTTTTGGGCGTTGTATATAAACCCTTCTTCTTCCTCCAGCGAAGATATCTCTATTTTTAGTTATTTTTAGGGGTTTTAGAGGTTTTGTAAGAGTTCCTAACTCTTTTATTTTTTTGTTTTAGTTGTTCTAATTAGCTTCCGTTGTAATAAATTACTTTTATTTAATAAAAATTCTCTCTTTTGTCGTTGCTATTATGTGTTTACCATCTATTGCTTATCTAATCTAAATCTATGGTTTCTTTTGCTTACCCAAAGCTTGAAATTACTTCTAGCTTAATGGGTAGTGAGTAAATTCCACTAGGGCAATGGGTTGAACCCCATTGGATTAGGACTATGGGTTGGATTAGTTAATTAACCTGTTGCTGGGCTAATTGGGATTAGGGATATATTAGGATGATGATTATCATCGTAGATTCGACCCCCTCCTTTCGGGGCGATCGGATTGGCCGCCGGCGAAGTCGGGATCAATCCGAGGATCCGATCCCTATGATGATACATGCTATTGGTGCGATCGACGAGAGTCGAGCATCGATTAGAGTCCTCCTAATATAGGTCTAATCCTCGAACGCCACTGTGGTCGGGAGTAAGATTGGGGACATTCATCAAACGTAATGCGCATAACGTATATATTGAGTATTGGATTTCTTCCTACTTGGTGTTGATGATGAGCAAACATAAATACTTGTGACTAATCCCCTATGTGTAGTTAATCCATTGCCTACGCATATCTTGAAGATCAATTAGCATTGGATGTCACTCAAGGATCAATCAAAGCATAAAAAGTGGTTTGGATGATCAAAGATGGTGAATGAAGCTCCTAGAAGACTTCAAGCTCATACTTTGGATAGAAGAAAGGCTTCTATAAAATGTAATCTTTTTATTCTATTCTAGTATGTAGACTAGAAGTAGAACTATGTTGGAGCACACACACATCTTTATTTCTGTCCTAGGAAATCATTAGATCACATTTCCTAATACTCCAATTCACATTTCTCAAGCATGTGTATTTTGGGATTTCAACAGGCGACTGCTGAACGTTTTACAGGCACATGTCTCCAAACAATCACCTGTGATTTGTTCTACAGTCGCCTGTTATGCACATACCTTTTCAATTGGTTTTTGGGCTGTTAGCTTTTACTCTAACCAGGCGACTGCTATACAAAAGAAAGTGCCTGTCCAAGCTACAGGCGCCTGTGATTTTGTTAGTCAGTCGCATGTCTCTCTCCTGCCCAAAGAACATATTGTTCTTTATACGGCCAGACGACTGATGTTGGATTGATAGTCGCCTGTCCAAGGCACAGTCGACTGCTAATGCTTCAACAGTTTCCTGTCGATTCTTTCTCTGCTCTCTGGAAAGTTTCACTTATTAGTGATAGACACTGATGTTGGTTTCACAGTCGCCTACCCATGGCACAGGCGCATGTGAGTTCCACATCAGTTGCATGTCCTGTCTTCCCTAAACTTTCTGAGTTTTCTCAACTTACTCATGTTGCGGCCAGTCTCCTGTAGAAGGGTTTTCAGTCGCCTGTTAGGTTTATAGGCACTTGTCATTCCTTCATCAATCGACTGTTCTACGTGGTAAATTATCATTTGAATTCTCACCTACCCTCTGACACAGTGCAGTAGTCAACTGTGATTTCTTCACCAGTCGATTGTCGAGTGTGTAAATTCTATCCGTTGGCTTTTTCTCCACAGATTTCAAAGGGGGTTTGAGGATTCTGTTTGAGGGTTTTGAGGAACCTATAAATAGAGCTTCTACTGTTCCATTAAGGGGTTACTCATCTTCTTGATCATCTTATAAAAAACCCTAGCTTTCATATTCAAAATTTTCAAAGCACTCAAATTCAAACGCCATAGAATTCTAATCTCATTCTCTCTTGTTCTCCAACCTAGAATCCAAGTGATATCCTCTAGGCAATTGGTCGTGACAAGAGAAAGGGCTTCTCTCTTCTTGGAAGAGACTTCACACACAACACACTTGCTCCTTCAAGTTCTACTTCAAGTCATATGTGATTGTAAGTGTTGATATTTCATTATTTCTTATCTTTTGATGTTAGCTTAACTCTCGGTTTATGAGAGTGGTTTGCTTGATCCCAAGTTGTGGAGTCAAGGACATCGATTGTGTTTCGATTTCACTTGTACGGTTGCTACAAGTGGGTTTAAAAGAAACCTCAAGTTAGGGTTCTAACTTGAGTATTCAGAGGTATCCGGATGGAAGGGACGTAGGATTACCGGGAACAAGTCAGGAGTTGACTTGGGTAATCCGAACCCTTCAACATACTTTGTATTAGCATTGTTTCAATTTGGGTTTATTTATAATTTCGTATTTATTGTCGGTTAGGAATTTTAATTGGTATAACTATCGTTTAAATTTTATAAACACTATTCAAGCCATTCTTCTAGTGTTTTCCTCATAGCAAGGGTCCTTACAATTAGTATCAGAGCAAAGGTTTTTAGCTATGGCATCCAACAACAACAATAACAATGTTCATTTACCTCCTTCGTACAACAATCACGACCGCGATGGTGCGTCTACCGTCTTCGAAGGACACTAACGGTTCGTCCTCCGCATTTCAATGTCGTGAATTTCGGCTATTGGAAGTGTCGGATGGAGACATTTCTTAGGAGTGCTTCTCTTTGGATAACCCTCCATAAGGAATATGTTGAATCCTCTGAAGATGATTTTGACAAATGGACTCCCTCCGAGAAGTCCGTCGATGTGAACAACGATAAGGCAATGAACACTCTTCACTATGCATTGTATCCGGATGAGTTCAAAAAGATATGCACACGTAAGAGTGCAAATCAAATATGGAACCATCTAGTCGTTACCCACGAGGGAACGAATAGGATAAGATTGTTTAAATTATATGTTGCAATACAAAATTTCGATATGTTTCATATGCAGGATAGTGAGAACATTGCAACGATGTAAGGACGCTTCACCGACATCACCAATGAGCTTGAAGCTCTTGGACAAACCTACACCCAACAATAAAAGGTGAGAAAGATAATCATGGGAATGACCTTGAAATGGAAAAGAAGAGCAATCCCCGTTAAGGAGGTCAATGACATGAAGAATTACACTGTGGTAAATCTCATCGGTACTCTCATGTCTTACGAAGTAAGAAGAGAGAACCGAATGAAGATTAGAGGAATGATGAACCCAACAGAGGCCAAGAAGAAAGCGTTAGCATTCAAGGTTACTTCTTCATCCGCCGATAGTGAAGAATCCGAGAACGAAATGGACTTGGAAGAAATGACACAAATGGCAAAGAAGTTCCAACGCTTCTTTTGCAAAGGTAAATTTCCTTCCAAAAATAAATTTGATTCCACTAACAATACCTCATCTCTTTGTTTTAAGTGTAATAAGTCGGGGCACATCAAGAAGGATTGCCCAATCCTTAGAAACAAAGAAAAATGGAAAGCTCCAAAATACCACAAGTCCGACAAATACAAGAAGGACAAGAAGAAAGGACTTGTTGGGACATTTGATGATTCAAGCAGAGATTTCTCTAGTGAATCTGATGATGAAAAGGGTGAGGGTACATATATGTGCTTCATGACCCGAGAAGATCCACTCTCCGATGAGAGTAATAGTGATAATGATGAAGACGAGGTAACCATGGATGAACTTCGTATTGCTAATGAAGAATTATTATCTAAGTATCAATATCTTATGCTAAGATTTACTATTTTAAAGAAATCGATGTTAGCAAATCATCCATGTCATGCATCATCAACAATGACACCATTGTTGATACACTTACACTTGAGAAAGCCACTTTGGTTTCTCAAAATGACATCTTGAGAAATGAGGTGAATTCTCTCAAATCTCAACTAGATCAAACTTATCCTAAAAATAGTATTGATCTAGCTTCACATAACACACAATTGGGTATTGAGAATGATTCTCTTAAAACCCAAGTGCACGAGCTCAAAACACGGTTGTCCACTTTGGATACCAATATTTCTTCTCATAAGGAGAAATATGAGCTCATGTCCTCCCAAGTTAAAAGATTTAACAAAGGGAAATGGCAATGGGATGAATTGCTTGCAAATCAATTTTCGGCCACACATCGTGTTGGACTCGGGTATGTGGAAGCAAGTGCATCCATTTCTCGCACCTCCTATAGTGGTGTAACTACAGATTTTGTGAGGCCATCCTTCGGTGCATCCACGAGTGGTGTTAAAAACTCTATTGGTAGCAAACCTACCAATAAGGCCACCACTTCACAATCTCCTTCTTTTGGCAAGAAACCCACTAAGGATGGAAACCAAAAGAAAGGTCATGCATATATGTACACCAACTCTCATACACGTAGGAAATCTCCTACTTCATATGTGAACACTAATGACACTTTTTATGCTCCACACCCACGGACACGTGTAAACCCACACATGAGAAATACTCATGCACGTGCTCCTACACATTCATATGTTCATATACATCATCCTTCCATGTGTGTGCATCCATCTCATGTTAAGCTTGCTCCATATGTTGCATATTACATGCATGCTCCTAATTTTGCATTCAACCCATATATATCACATGCTTATCCACCTCCATCTTCATATGCTAAATCTCATGCTCCTAGGAAGCACGCACCACATAGAACTCAACCAAATATGCATGCAACTAGGAAAAGGACACCCAAAACATACACAATTTGGAGTCCTAAGAACACTAGCATAATTGATAGGAATGCTTATGTTAACTCCTATTTTAGCAATGTAATAAATGGTGGTAATTATGTTAGGAAGCGAAAGCCCATTTGGACTTGGCTTCCAAAGGGCTAATCCCCCTTGGACCCAAAAAAGCTTGGGTACCACGAGCTTATGGTATATTATGTAGGTACCCAAGAAAAGGAAAGAGAGCAATAAAAGTTATATTGGCTCTAAAAAAGAAAGTATGGATACTCGCTAATGGATGCTCCAAAAACATGACGGGAGATCCCATATTGTTCTTCGAAGTGATTAGCATCAAGGATGGTGCAACGGTCACTTTTGGAGGCAATCAAAAGGGAACCATCATTGGAGTAGGCAAAGTCGGTAATCCTTCCAAACCACTTATTACAAATGTCTATTTAGTTAGTGGTTTATGTCATAACCTTATCTCCATTAGTCCACTTTGTGATAAGGGTTACAAGGTTAACTTTGGAGAGGGTATGTGTAAAATTGTAGATATTGATTCACATGTTTTATTTACAGGTATTAGGCATAAAAACATTTATTATTTGAGCTTGCCTAAAACCATGGAACATTACTTAGTTGCTAATACAAACGAACAACTACTATGGCATCGCCGTTTTGGTAATGTTCATTTTAAGCACTTATATAAGTTAGCTAAGCATGATCTCGTTAAAGGTTTTCCGAAAATTGTTTTTAGTAAGAAAAACTTTTGTGATGCATGCCAAAGCGGTAAACTAAGTAAATCGTCTTTCAAACTTAAAGAGGGCATAACGTCTAAGAGGCCCCTAGAATTGCTTCATCTAGATATATTTGGGCCAACTAGAACCGCCTCTTTAGGTAATGCTCATTATGGATTAGTTGTCATTGATGACTTCTCTAGATTTACTCGGCTTTCATTTTTAACCAATAAAAATGAAGCTTTTGAAGAGTTTACTATATTTGCAAAGAAAATTCAAAATTTCTTAGGATTCACCATTATCACCATTCATAGTGATCATAGAGAAGAATTTGAGAATGAATCTTTCACTAAGTTTTGTGATGACAACGAGATTTCTCACAACTTTTCTTTTCCTCGCGCACCACCACAAAATGGTGTTGCTGAGAGAAAGAATAGGACCCTAATAGAGTGTGCTCGCACCATGCTTTATGATAGTCATCTTGGACTACAATTTTGGGTGGAGGCAGTGCACACGGCATGTTATGTGCTTAATAGGATCCTATTGAGGCCCCGAACGAGGAAAACTTGTTTTGAATTATTTTATGACAAGAAGCTGAAAGTTAAATATTTTCGTGTTTTTGGTTCAAAATGTTTTATAAAGAACACCTTTGGTAACTTAGATAAATTTGAGCCAAGATCCGATGAAGGAATTTTTGTTGGATATTCCACACGTAGCAAAGCCTACCGGATATACAACAAAACCTCTTCAACGATCGAGGAATCACTACACGTATCATTTTATGAAGATTTTGAAATTCCTCATGTTGATGATGATAGTGTAGATGTATTGTGTGATTCCATTAGTAATATTAAAATTAATGATTCTATTATTGAGACTGACAATACTAATGAAATTGTTGAAGATGTTCCAAGTGATCCAGGTATTTCCAAAGCTTATCCAACCGTTCGTAATCACCCCCATGACCAAATCATTGGAGATATTGGTGTGGGTGTACGAACAAGGTCAAGAATTGATGAATTCTCTTATTGTGCATTTGTCTCTACCATTGAGCCAAAGAACATCAAAGAAGCGTGCGAAGATAGCTCTTGGATAGTTGCAATGGAAGAAGAGCTCAAGCAATTTGAGAGAAATGAAGTTTGGGAGTTAGTTCCTCTTCCAAGTGGTCACCAAGTGATTGGGACCAAGTGGACTTTTAAGAACAAGACCGAAGGAAACGGGGTCATCACGAGGAATAAAGTAAGGTTAGTAGCTCAAGGCTATTGGCAAGAGGAAGGTATTGATTTCGGAGAATCCTTTTCCTCGTAGCTAGATTAGAAGCTATTAGATTGCTTTTATCTTTTGCATCCCATAAAAATTTTAAATTATTTCAAATGGATGTTTAAAGTGCATTTTAAATGGTATCTTTAATGAAGAAGTTTATGTTTCTAAACCACCCGGTTTCATTCATGAAAAATTTCTAAACCATGTTTTCAAAATTAAGAAAGCATTATATGGGTTGAGACAAGCTCCTAGAGCTTGGTATGATCGACTCAAAACCTTTCTTTTGGATTTAGGTTTTAAAATGGGTGAAATTGATTCAACTCTTTTCATTAAATATTATGAAAATAACATCATGTTAATTCATGTTTATGTAGACGATATAATATTTGGTTCTACTAAGTTTAATCTTTGCCAAGAATTTTCTAAGTCTATAAAGGATGAATTCGAAATGAGCCATATAGGTGAGCTCAACTACTTTCTTGGACTACAAATTCGGCAAATGAAGGATGGAACTTTCATACATCAAACAAAGTACACCGGGGAGCTTATCAAGCGATTCGGGATGGAATCGTCTTCAAGCAAACGGACTCCCATGAGTACGATAACCCATCTACACAAGGATGAGAATGGAAAAGATGTAGACGTTCGTCTATATCAAGGTATGATCGGTAGCTTACTTGACTTAACCGCTAGTATGCCCGATATTATGTTCTCTATATGTCTTTGTGCTAGATATCAAGCTAGACCTAAGGAGTCACACTTAATTGCGGTTAAATGAATTTTTCGTTACATCGATCATTCACTAGATTATGGATTACTTTACTCTAAGTCTAGCACTTATGAGCTAATATCATATAGTGACGCCGACTTTGTCGGATGCAAATCCGATAGGAAGAGTACTAGTGGCACTTGCCATTTTCTAGGAAATTCCCTAGTTTCTAGGTTTTCCAGAAAAAGAACTCGGTATCATTGTCCACGACTGAAGCAGAATATATTGTCGCGGGTCTTGCATGTGCACAAGTTCTTTGGATGAGACACACGCTCAAAGACTATGGTGTCAATTGTGATACTTGTCCTATCATGGTTGATAATCAAAGTGTAATTTGTCTTTCCAAGAATCCGGTACATCACTCCCGCACCAAACACATAAATGTGAGACACCCCTTCATTAATGATCATGTAGCTAGGAAGGACATCATCTTAGAGCACATTGAAACCCAAAAACAAATCGCCGACATCTTCACTAAACCTCTTAAAGAAGATTCATTTGTGAGGTTGCATGGAAAATTAGAGATTATGTGTGAATCTGAATTATAGGAGTTCATACTTTTATGTTAAATCATCCCTTGAACTCATGTCATCATTTTACTTCTCTTGTTTTGATATGGTATATGTTTTTCATATATTTTTCAAGAGATGTGTTTGAGATTTTGATGATTTCGATTGTTTGGATTAATATACGTGATTTGTATGTTAATCTATAATATTTTGATAATGATTTCATGATTAGAGTATTGTTAGAGTATAGATCTTAGGGTGAGTTGTTTCAATCCTCTGGATTTCAGCCTCGCTGTGCATTTTTGAACCAGAACAGACGACTGTCATTCCTTCGACAGTCTCCGGCCCAACTCTATTTTTTCATCTGTAGTCTGAATTTTTTGCACAGGCAACTGGTGAACTTTTGACAGTCGACTGTCTCTTCAACTGGTGGCTGCAAGTTGATCATCAGGCGCTTGTCCTAATCTTGAGATGTCTCTGTTTATTCTTCATATTTTTTGACCCTCTGTCAGGCGACTGTTGTGTAATTTATAGTCGACTGTCAACTTGCTAGTCGACTGTGAGTTACTCAACAGGTACCTGTCTCTCAACCCATGTCAATCTCTATCTTTTCGGCCAGTCGACTGACGATTTCACATCAGTCGACTGTCCACTTCAGTGGCGGTTCGTTAACTCGATCTAAGCCGTCGATCTGAGGATCTAACAGCCCAGATTCATTTGCCCCCATTATATTCACGAGGCCGTCGATCTTGTCTGTCTCATCCGTTCGACTTCCCAAGTCTTCCTCCTTCGAACTTCAACCGTCTCTTCGTCTTTCTCGTCGTTTCGAAGATCCAACCCGTCAATCTCTCTCCCTAATCACTCGATCGAGAGTTTGGGTCTCTCCTCCTCCGTCGTTCGTCACAAATTTGGTATATCTCTCTTTTTGGTTCGATCGTCGCATACTTCCTTGTATTTCTATCAATTTGTGATCATGGCCCCCAAAACTACTACATCTTAGTTCAAACCTTTGAGGTAACAAGGGTCTCCTTCCTAACCCCTCTCTCAGAGTCCTAAGCCCACGTCGTCCTCTAGTGAGTTTCTGGGGATATCAGTCGCTGATCCTCTTCCTTCAGCATCTGAGGTTGAACCCTCTCCTCTGCATCCAGCCATGCCATCCTCTCCTCCTCCTTCAGCTCCGTCGGCTAATCCTCTCCTCATTCAGTTGAATGAGCGAGTTTCTTCTCTTGAAATGAAAGTTTCGGACATGGATCAGAAGCTTTTGCTCCTTCTTAAGCTGAACTATAAGTCATTTCAGTATCACGGCTTTCCGATTCCGGCCGCTCTCCAGGCTCTGTTCCCTCCTTCCAAGGATGTTCACCATACTATTGTTCCTCATCCTCCAGTTGATACTCAGGCACCTCCTGCTGAGTTCACCCAGCCTTCATCCACTGATGTTCTGCTCTATGTTCCTGTTACTGCTCTCGTTGGTCAGTTTTCAGTGCCTGGTCATGTGGAGATCCCTGCTGCTGATGGTGCTTCGTCATCAAAGTGGAAGGCTCATGTGTGTCCTTCTCGTCGCTCTTCCAGACTGGTGTTCCGTCACTCTGGCCACTCTTTGGACTCCACTGTCATTCAGATAGACTGATGCAGCTCTGCCTTTACTCACCCTAGGACTTCTTTTTGTTTGGGTTTGAGTATGTGTCTGTATTTTTTTTGGTTTGTTTGTTTATACCTCTAGATGTTGTTATACTATTAGGAGTTAGTCTCTTTTTGTACTCCTGGTATACTTGTGGCTACATGGTAGAGTAACTCTCTGATGGATGTTGGTGTATGTATGTTGATCATGCTTTTGATGTATATGGAGTTTATGTTTTGTCGTTTGTACTGCTTGTATCTTTTGATTTTATATATATACTAGTCATTACCCGTGCCCATAGGGCACGGTTTATTTAATGGCTGAGTTTTTTCCCTCACAAATTTCAAGTTCCCCCGAATTTCTAGTTTTTCCACAAAATTTTAAGTTTCTTCCCAAATTTAAGTTTTCCCCCAAAATTTAGGTCCCCCCAAAATTGTCATTGCCACCTAGAACAAACTTGCCACGTAGGACAAAACTTTTTCCTAGTAGGATAAGATTCAAAATCGTCAAAGGACTGGAAAAAAATGGTCGGAAGGGGGGAGAATAAAAAGTGTGGGTGGGTGTGTGGAGAGGGTCTAGGGGAAAAAATGCTAAAACCAGAGTTGTATGTGCAAAATTCTCCACCACCTCTCTTATCCCTCAAAATCTCATCTCTTATATTTTCTCTTATCCAATTTCCCTCTTATTAACCCGTGCACACGTGCACGTGGATTGGAAAAAAATGGTCGGAAAGGGGGGGAAGAGTAAAAAGTGTGGTTGTGTGTGTGAGGAGGATCCAGTGGCAAAAATGCAAAAACTGGGGTTGTATATGCAAAATTCCCCACCTCCTCTCTTCTCCCTCAAAATCTCATCTCTTATCCAATTTCTCTTGTCCAAATTCTCTTATCCAATTTCTTTTGTCCAATTTCTCTTATCCAATTTCTCTTGATAACATCCCTGTTTTATAGAATATATATATATATATATATATATATATATATATATATATATATATGATGTTAATATATATCCGGCAATGGCGATCTGATTGGCGATTTGTTGGCGACCTGGTGCTCCCCCCTTTTTCGTTTGTGCTCTGGCAATGGCCGGAGCTCCATCTAGCTCCGTCCCTGCTCCCCACATTTCCCTCTCTCCCAGACATCTCCCTCACGCCCTTTCGTCTGAATCACTAGATCTGGGGATCTCTGATCCCGCTCTTCACCGTCTCCCAGCTGCTCTGGTGGTTGTCAGGTTCAGCTGTGGCCTTCCCCCCTTCCCCATCCCTTGTCCCTCTCAATCCCCCAGCGGCGCACGCTGATGCTTCGTCGAGCTATGCGACCTCCATCCCTAGATCTGACATCACATTGATGCCTTGCCCCAATGTGCCCGTCGGCGACTCTGCTGGAGATGGCGATGGACCGGTGGCCGGGTGGACCCATGTTGAGAGGAGAAGGCAGCGGGGACATGCCCCCTCCATTTTAGGCTTCCCTCCGAATACTCCTAGCGTCATTGATCAGGGCCGTGGCGCTGGATTGGTGCCGACGGCCACTGCTGGAGTTTGGGACGTTCCTCCTTCCCTCAATAGACCCTCCTCGGCGATCAGCAAAGATGGGGGGCGGCCACCCCAGCCCCCCCTCCTAGGCGTCGAAACGCCCCCCAGGTGCTTGGTGCAATGCCTCTGAAGGCCCCCCCCAATTCCAGCTGCCCACTATTCTGCTACCCCCTCCTACAGCGATATCTGCGGCTCCAGGAAGTCATCCCCCTCCCATTGTGCCCTCGACTTCTCTCCTCCCTCCCCTCTTTCAGATGGTGTTGTGGCTGACATCTTGGCAGAGGACATTGTTGAGACTGCTAGAGGCTGGTCTCATACCCTTGTGAGCTATGTGGTCATCTCTCGTACATACTACGGTCACCTAAAGGCGTGGGTGATGCGTGCCTGGAAGCCTAAGGCAGCGGTTCACATCCACACCTGTGAAAATGGATTTTTCTTCTTCAAATTTTAGTTGGATGCCAACTGCGATGATGTGCTCCAGGGTGGTCCCTGGCTGATTAATGGCAACTTGCTGGTCCTCTGTCGATGGACACTGAACATTGGTCTAGTCAGGGACTTGCTATCTGAGGTTTCGATGTGGATTCGGTTCCCCCAGCTACCAATTCAATTCTGGTCCCAGACCATCTTGGGGAAATTAGCGAGCGTTATCAGACGCCCACTCTATTCTGATTCGATGACGGTGACGACGTCCAGACTATCTTTTGCCAGATGCTTTGTTGAAGTCGACTTCAAATCGGACTTCCCCTCTTCCATCCTGGCCCGTCTCCCTGACGGTAATCTTGTGCCGGTTACGGTTGAATACGAGCGCATCCCTCCTCTGTGCTCTCACTACCGATGCTTCAGCCATTCCCTCTCCCAATGCAGATCCCCGACCCATCCCCCGCCCTCTCCGAACCCTCCGAAGGACGATCAAGATCAGGCCCCCGACTCCCATTGACCTTCACTTCCTCTCCCCACTAAGGCAAGTGCTGTTACCGACTTGGCTCCTGTCGTCCCCGAGCAGTGGGCGGTTGTTGAGGCCGTATCTGCTCCTGTCGCCAGCGTGCTACAGGCTAATGTTGATATCCTGGTCGATGATGATATTCTTGTTTCCCCTGCTTCTACCGAGGAGTCGTGCCAGCTGCCTGTTGAGGCTCATCTACCTGCTGTGGGCTCCTCCCCCAGCATGTCGTCCAGCGCCCCAATCTGGGTCTGCACACCTGCCTCAACCCAGGTGATTCCTCCTCAGCCCCTCTTCCTCCTGGTTCTGATGATCCTGTCCTGCTAGTCCTTTCGGCTCTGTCTGCACCATCTATATCCCCCGTGAGGCCGCTCGAGCATGCCTTGCACTCTATTGCTTCCTCCGATCCTGTCCTGGGTGCCTGTCTACCAAAAAGTCCAGCCATTCACGTGTCCTGTGGCGGGCCATCTCCGGATTTCTGTGACTGCTGCCTTTCTTCGCCTAGCAAAGATGACATACCCCC
Organism: Scilla litardierei; assembly: GCA_030789695.1. NCBI lineage: Eukaryota > Viridiplantae > Streptophyta > Magnoliopsida > Asparagales > Asparagaceae > Scilla > Scilla litardierei. The sequence continues at coordinate 461,239,864 of CM061142.1, forward strand.
ATCAGCGACTTCCTACTGCTCTAGCATGGGGAGTTCTGTCTCAGCCTCTGTCACACCTCGCTTCCCAAAAATGTGGATTCGAAGCGTGAGAAGGTCCGCTCAGACTTGAAGCTACAAAGCTACAAGTCCGATAAGCGTCAATTATCATAAAGTAGCATGTCCCTGTAATGTGACTCAGAAACAACAATAACAATAATAGAAAAGAGACAAATAATTAAAAATTATTCAACTCAGAGCCCAGATATAAATTCAACAACCAGAAATGCAACCAGGCAAACAAAAGAGTCCAAAAAGAAAAGTCCTAGCATGACCAACAAAGAAAACTAACAACAACGGTGCTACTCACCGAATCAACAACACAACTAACAAGGAAGGAACGAAAGAACACTAGGACTGGTCACCGGTGTCCTCGTACTCAACGTCAGCAACGGAATCGTGCACGAACTCCATGAACTCGTCACCCTCCACAGCGATCTCCGGCTCAGCAACTAACATGCGTCACCCAAAGAGAAGGGGCACATGTCAGCAAGTCTACAAGACTTGTGCAAGGAAACTAAAGAAAAGTGGTAACAACCTAGCAGTTCTAGTGTAAAGTATGACATGGCATTTTATGCGATGAGAACAACAGCAGTATATGATATGGCATAGTTGTAGCATGGCAGGTAACATGGCATGGCAAGTAAACAATTACAAGACAAGTACAAGAATTGTAAGCACGTCGTGCACAGAGATTCTGCCCTTTGGCTAGAGTGGCTGTACGGGCCAACTCTTACGCTCAAGTGACCGTTTATCCCTACCCCTCCACGTGTGTCGAGCCAGGGCATTACCCCCGAACACGTAATGCTCGCTTCTGGATCACGAGCCAGGAAGTGTTTTTAACACGTATGGCGTAGGGTTATGCCCGCATAACCGGTGCCTAGCCGGTAACACGGAAACACGGATTTGTACAAGGATTTGTAGCGTGTGCTACGATGCAACATGCAACATGATATGTAAAATGGATGCACATGACAATTATTTGAAATGAAATTGTGTATCGTTAAAGAAAATTAAACATGACAGGCAATTGTATGACATGGCATGACAAGGGAAATTCTAGCTTCGTTGTCAAGGTAGAATTGAATTTGCGCCTAGACCGCTATCATTTCACGGTCTAGTCTCTTTCACGCTAAAACAAGTATTGGCCTAAAAAAAGTGGCCTAAAGCAAGGTTGGAAAGTTTCACTTGCCTGGTACCGAAGTTGTTGCTCGACGAGAGTCACGATATCGATATCCTACGGAAATTGGGTTCGCTGCTATGGCAAAATAGAAAATTAGATTTAGAGTTCTAAACCGGTTTGCATTGGAATCCTATAACGTCTAGTAATCCATTTTTAATTAGGGTTTTCTAATTTATAGTGTGGGTTACGGAGAATTAAAGATAGTTCACTAATCGTTTACGAAGAGAAGATCGAGACACCTATGGATCTGCGGTAGGAGAAGATCTCGCCGGTTTCTGGATTACCGTCGCCAAATCGGATCTAGCACGGTAACGGAAAAGCGATCCGGAAGAACTACGGTTGGAAGGGTTCCTCGTGGTCGGATTGCTACAGATCTGGAGTTTGGAGTTCGTCGGGAAAATCTGGAGCAAAAGGAGATTTTACGATTTTGAGGTCGGTCGGCGGCCAACGGGGGTGGTGCCGGCGCAAAAGAGGGTGAGGGGAAGCTCGGGATGGTGAAGGAAGGTAAGAGGATGATTGGGGAAGAAGATGAGCTAAGAAAAGTGAAGAAAGAATAGGAATGGTCGAGGGTTTAAATAAAGAAAAAGTGTGGCGGCTACGACTTAACCTAGGTTTACTGGGCAATTTAGTCGGTTAGAGAAGGGTGGTCGACCGACTAGTTTAGGATCTAGTCGGTCGGTTGTCCAACTGACACCGACTAACATCAAACAGTGAACAGTGCTGAATAGAGAAGGCATGATTAGTCAGTCTGTGAAGTCCCGTCGACCGACTAGTTTAGGATCTAGTCGGTCGGTGAGCATTCATGAACCGACTAAGGGTCGAATAAAATAGATAATGAGCACTGACAGTTAGTCGGTCTGAGTACAAGACCTGACCGACTAGTTTGGAAACTAGTCGGTCGAAGAACGTGCTTAGACCGACTAAACGTAAACAGTAACTCAGTCGAAATTTACTGACAAGAACTAGCCGGTCTGAGAAGTGTTACCGACCGACTAGATTGCAATCTAGTCGGTTGGCTCTCCTTCACGAACCGACTAAGATGCACGAAAAGTGCCGAATCGAAGCGCGAAGCTTCGGAAAGATTCCTATGGCCTCTAGGATCACCCTAGAACTAAGATTAAGACGCTAAGAAGTTAATCGTAAGAACTTCTAATGGAAAAGCATACAAAGAGAGGGAACATCCAATATTATTAATATAAAATAGTCATTACAAAACCGGTCGTTACAGCCTCGGACCTTCTTTCTGAGCTTCTTGAGAGGGGGCTTAGCGCCGTGTTTTGTTCTGGTTCAGCCTTCGACTATATCTGCCCTGTTGTTGCTGATCCTGGATTGGTTGGGTGCAGCTTTGACAAAGATTTCCCCCCCTTTAGCCCCGCTAGGCACGGTTCGTCTCGCTTCACACATCTCCAGCCTCCCACCAAGACGACCGCCACCTGCCCCCTCCCAACTACTATCCCAAACCCCTCCTATGCCATCCCCAAAAACTTGAATTCCAAGAAGGCAGGAAACACTGGAGATCCGGCATTCTCCCGTGTGAGTACTAGGAGCCAAAACCCCTCCCGCTGTTGATCATGTCAGTCCTGGTCTGGAATGTTCGTGGGCTGAATTCCAAAGTTCGCAGTAGCGATGTGCGGCACTACATCAGAAAGCATAAAATCAGCTTGGTTGGGCTCCTGGAGACGAAAGTTCATGATCCCTTGGGAGAAGTAGTCTCTTCATGCTGCCCTAAGGTCTGGTTCTCCTTCCAAAACTATGACCATGTCGCGAAGGGACAAATTTGGGTGCTGGGCAACCCAGAGGTTTGGGAACCTAATCTTTTCTCCTCCTCGGCTCAACACATCTCCCTCCTTGCCAAGAACCGGGGTGGCCTGTCAGTTTATCTCACCTTTATCTATGCCTTCAACCTGGCGTCCATGCGTGGACAGTTATGGGAGGCTCTATTTAGAGACCATGCTATTATTGGGAGGGGTGCCTGGGCAGTGATGGGGGACTTCAATGTCACCCGCTTTATTGATGAGAAGATCGGTGGCCGCCCCCTTACGGCGGGCCTCCTGGAGGAGTTTAATAGATGCATCGAGGGGTGCGGACTCGATTACTTGCGTTGTGTGGGTGAATCTTTGAGCTAGAGTAACAAATCCCCGTTGGATGCTCGTATTTCTTGTAGACTGGACATGGCACTTGTTAGTGTGGGATGGACTGATACTCTTCCTGATGCCTTTGCCACCTACCTCCCCCTGGGACTAGTGACCATTCCCCTCTTCTGGTCCAGACCATCTCCCTGCCGGATTCTGGGCCCAAGCCCTTCAGGTTCTTTCGCCATCTCCTTCAGATTCCTGGTTTTTAGGCCCTTCTCCTGCAGATTTGGCACGGCCACTACTCTGGTTCCCCTATGTTCAGGCTCGTGTCCAAGCTCAAGGCCCTCAAGGCAGCTATTAGGGAGTGGGGGTTGGCCCGGCACCACTTCCCTCCGTCTAAGAACATTAGATGGGAGATTACTGAGCTGCGTTCGTCTCCCGTTTTCCACTCGTCCCACAATCTTCTTCGGCAGGACCATCCTCTCAGACTTTGCCTTGTTTCTATCCGGGACTGCAAGGAGAATCAGGCTAGGTAGAAGAGCCGCCAGATGTGGCTTACTCAGGGGGACAGAAACACCCACTTCTTCTATGCGGCCACCAAAGATCGGATTGCTAGTAACAGTCTTATGCACCTGGTTGACGCGGGGGGAGCCTTCCTCTAGAGTCTCTTCTATTCGGTCGGAGGTTGTGGACTTCTTCTCCTCCCTCTTCCGTCATATCCCATCCACATCCCCTTCCCTGAGATTAATCCTAAATGTATCCTGTCCCCTGGAGCTTGTGATTAGATTAGCCGTGGCGTTTCTGATTTGGAGATCAGAGAGGCTCTCTTCTCCCTTGACAAGGACAAGTCCCATGGCCCGGATGGCTTTCCTCCATTCTTCTTCCAGGATCTTTGGGGGGTGGTTGGTAGCGACGTCCTTCGTGCAGTTCACTCCTTTTTCCGTTCAGGCAGTATTCTGAGGCAGATCAACCACACTTTCCTTACCTTGGTGCCCAAGTCTCCTACGACCTCTTCCCTTGGTGATTATCACCCTATTTCTTGTTGTAATGTGATCTACAAGACCATTTCCAAGGTCATCAGTCACCGGATGGCTCAGGTGATTCCAGACCTTATCTCCTAGAACTAGTCCGCCTTCATTAAGGATCGACTCATTTCTGATTCCTCCATCCTTGCCAGTGTGCTTATCCGGGACTTCTTTGCCTCCTTGGGGGCAAAGGCTTGTATCCAGCTTGACTTGAGGAAGGCTTTTGATAGCATCAACTGGGAGTTCCTCTTCTTATTCCTGAGCCAGCTGGGTTTCCCCTCCTCTTTCATCAGCTGGATCAAGGTGTGTGTGCATTCTGCCACCTTCTCGGTCCTTGTTAATGGGTCCCCTGCAGGTTTCTTTGAGACTTCTCATGGTGTTCGTCAGGGGGACCCCATTTCTCCTTTCCTCTTCGTCATCGTCATGGAGTCCTTCACGCTCCTTATGGACTTGGCCACGTCTTCTGGCGTCATTCGGCCCCCCAAGAGGGGGCTTCTGGGTATCCCCTCCCATATCCTTTTTGCTGATGTTATGCTTGTCTTCTGCAAGGCTGAGAGCACTACGTTTGAGGGGCTAGGCAGGCTGCTTGGCTCGTTCCATCTTCTGACGGGCTTGGAGGGTAATAAGGGAAAGAGCAAGTTAATTCTTATCAAAGGTTGTAGAAATGCGGATGAGCTCTCCTCCATCCTTGGAATTCCTGTGGCCCTCCCTCCTGTGAAGTATTTGGGCCTCCCCCTCTCGATCACCTACCCTTCGGAGAGACTCTTTTCCAGGCTCATCGATAAGTGCAAAGCTAAGATCTATTGTCGGTCCTCTAGGCTCCTCTCCACCCCTGGGCGTATTGAGCTCGTGTGCACCATCATTCATGGGTTTGTCTCCTACTGGATTCAGTCCTTTCGCATCCCTCATCCGTTCTCTGGGAAATTGATCGTCTTTGTCGTGACTTCATTTGGGGCTCCAGACTTCACCTTGGAGATGGGAGGATGTCTTCCTGCCCAAGTGTGAAGGGGGGTGGGCCTGCGCTGTTTGGGTAAGGTTGGTGTGGCAACGGGTGCTAAGTTGTTGTGGCGACTTCTCCACTCTCCCTCTCCTTGGGCCTCCTACATGTGTGATAAGTACCTGAAGCACTCCCCTCTCTTTCAGTGTGAGGCTACCGTCTTCGACTCGGGATCCTGGAAGACTGTCCTTCGTTGCCGTGACTTGGCTGTCTCGTGCTTTCATAGGGTTGTTGGGATGGTAGATCCTCGTCTTTCTGGTTTGACCCTTGGCTCCCTTGTGGCCCCCTTGCTGGATTGTGCTCGCCTCCTCGCTCCTTGAGACACCGAAGAGTAGCCGATTTCTGGGATGGCGAGTCCTGGCGTCTCCCTGGTTGTATTGCCTACCTCGCCCCGAAGCTTGCCTCTACTATGCTTGGGGATGGTCCTGACACCTGGGCCTGGACTTCCCCTGGGGGATGTTCTCTTCGTGCTGCCTGGTCCTCTACTCGTCGATGTTCTCCTCCTACTCGTCTAGCGCCTTTGATCTGGTTTCCTGGCCACATTTCCAAGTTTTCCCTCACTCTGCTTCGGGTCCTCACTGACAGAATCCCTACCACCCACTAGCTTGCCAGGCATGGCATTCGGGCTCAGTCACCCTGTGTCCTCTACGGCTCCCATTCGGAGACTACTCGCCACATCTTTTTCCACTGTGAGTTCAGTTCTTTTGTTTGGGCGGTGTGTAGACTCCGTCTTGGCCTTCCCTCTTGCTCCAAGTCCATCACTGTCGAAGCATACTTGCTTCGGAAGATGTTTGGAGCAATGGGAAAACCACCCTCCGTGGTAAGCTTTCCATGCTGGTCTTCTCCGCTGCGGTGTGTCACCTCTGGAGGGAGCGGAATGCCCGCATCTTTCGATCTATGGAATCTGCCTGTGACACCTGCTTTCGAGGATCTCTTCAGATGTTTTTGATGCTATGTTCACCTGTGACCTTGAGGGGGTTGATGTTGTTGATCGCCCTATTTTTGAGAACTGGGGGATTCTGTAGGCTGTTTTTGTGTGCCTCTTCCCTCCTTAGGCTTTTTCCCTCTTTTTTCTTGGAGTGTACCAGGTAGTCCTGGTGTAAGGTGACTGCTCCCCAGCCCCTCCCTTACCTGCCCTATTTGTTGGTACACTCCTTGATGTAGTTACTTGTTCATACATATATACATACTCGCTTACCTTTCAAAAAAATATATGATGATGTTGTACTTTATCAAATGCTGCTTCACATTGTGTCTCATTTTTTCTATGATGATTGTGCGTATATTGAGAAATTGTCTCTCTTTGCTCTTTTATATACATGATTTGATGTCAGACGTTTTCTAGTTTTTGAAATGTTGATATTGGATTCTCATTCCTTTAGTCAACTAAGATTTCTTGTGTTGATGAGCTTTTGGTATATATCAATGAGATGCACCTTCGTGAATTTTTTGGCATCACTTTAAATTTATATCCCATCTTTAGATGCTCATGATTGTTTTATTACTTATTTAGCACTATTGTTGTTGTTTTCTACTCCCACTTTTTGGATGATGCCATAGGGGGATAGAAATAAATATATCAAAATTATGTGCTAAGTAAATTCTAAACTTGAATTTAAGATTGAAGTTGCCATGAATTCATGGGGAGTAAGAAATAAAGAACTTGGATTATAAAATCCTAGATTTCAAGAATTAAAATCATTTCATTCATGCATATCTTACATGCTCGCTTCATTTGATTTATAGATGCACTTATAAATATTGACTACCTTGCTTGGCATCTATGTAAGTGGAGTAAGTATTCATTAAGCACAATTATTTATCTTTTTGTTTTTGTTTGTTTGTTATCATCAAACTGGGGGGGAATGTTGAGTATTGGACTTCTCCCTACTTGGTATTGATGATGAGCGAACATAAATACTTGTGACTAATCCCCTATTTACAATTAATCCATTGCCTACGCATATCTTGAAGGTCAATTAGCAATGTATGTCACTCAAGGATCAATCAAAGCATGAAAAGTGGATTGGATAATCAAAGATGGTGAATGAAGCTCCTAGAAGACTTCAAGCTCATACTTTGGATAGAAGAGAGGCTTCTACAAAATGTAAACTTTTTTATCCTCTTCTAGTATGTAGCTTAGAAGTAGAACTATGTTGGAGCACATACACATCTATATTTCTGTACTAGGAAATTATTAGATCACATTTCCTAAGACTCCAATTCACATTTCTCAAGCATGTGTATTTTGGGATTTCAACAGGCGACTGATGAACGTTTTACAGGTGCCTGTCTCCAAACAGTCGCATGTGATTTGTTTTACAGTCACCTGTTATGCACATAATTTTTTAATTGGTTTTTGGGCTGATAGCTTTTACTCTAACTAGGCGACTGTTGTACAAAAGACAGGCACCTGTCCAAGCTATATGCACCTGTGATTTGTTAGTCAGTCGCCTGTCTCTCTCCTATCCAAAGATCATATTGTTCTTTATACGGCCAGATGACTGATGTTGGAGTGACAGTCGCCAGTCCAAAGCACATTCGACTGTTAATGCTTCAACAGTCGCCTGTCGATTCTTTCTTTGCTCTCTGGAAAGTTTCACTTATTAGTTACAGATGAATGATGTTGGTTTCACAGTCGCCTGCCCATGGCACTGGCGCATGTGAGTTCCACTTCAGTCGCATGTCCTGTCTTTCCTAAACTTTCTGTGTTTTCTCAACTTACTCATGATTCGGCTAGTCTCCTGTAGAAGGGTTTACAGTCGCCTGTTAGGTTTACAGGCACCTGTCATTCCTTCATCAATTGACTGTCCTATGTGGTAAATTATCATTTGAATTCTCACCTACCCTCTGACACAGTGCAGTAGTCGACTGTGATTTCTTCACCAGTCGACTGTCGAGTGTGTAAATTCTATCCGTTGGTTTCTCCACAGATTTCAAAGGGGGTTTTGAGGATTCTTTTTGAGGGTTTTGGGGAACCTATAAAGATATCTTCTACTGTTCCATTGAGGGGTTACTCATCTTCTTGATCATCTATTGAAACCCCCTAGCTTTCATATTCAAAATTTTCAAAGCACTCAAATTCAAACGCCATAGAATTCCAATATCATTCTCTTTTGTTCTCCAACCTAGAATCCAAGTGATATCCTCTAGGCAATTGGTGGTGACAAGCGAAAGGGCTTTTCTCTCTTCTTGGAAGAGACTTCACACACAACACACTTGCTCCTTCAAGTTCTACTTCAAGGCATATGTGATTGTAAGCGTTGATATTTCATTATTTCTTATCTTTCGATATTAGTTTAACTCTCGGTTTGTGAGAGTGATTTGTTTGGTCCCAAGTTGTGGGAGTCAAGGACATCGATTGTGTTTCGATTTCACTTGTAGGGTTGCTACAAGTGGGTTTAAAGGAAATCTCAAGTTAGGGTTCTAACTTGAGTATCCGGATGTATCCGGGTGGAATGAATGTAGGTTACCGGGAACAAGTCGGGAGTTGACTTGGGTAATCCGAACCCTTGAATCATACTTTTTGTTAGCATTGTTTCAATTTGGGTTTAGTTATAATTCCGCATTTATTGTTGGTTAGGAATTTAAATTGGTATAACTATCGTTTAAATTTTATAAACACTATTCAACCCCCTTCTAGTGTTTTTCTCATAGCCAAGGTCCTTACAATCTGATGTACCTACGAGAGTCGGTATCTGTGTAGGTTAGATAGGCCTATCATTGCATCGTGAGAGCAGGGTAGGAAATGATGTAAGGGAAATACACTATCATGCACCACGAGAGTGGGCGATAGAAGAATTCTCTTAGGTTATACGACCTCTCCCGAGTCCCAATGAACCCAATAACCGGTTAATTATCAGTCTAACCCTAACCTTAGTCAAATGGCAGGGATTCCCCATGCCCTCGAGCTTTACCTCCTGATTCTCCCCTTTTCCTATTTCACACTTCAATCACCAATCATATTGCGTAGCTTTCAAATGAAGACCCATAAATCGATACTCATTGACTGCCTCCCTGTGTTCGATCCGTAGCTACACACGACCCGTGCGCTGCGGTAAATTATTATTATCGTTCGTGCAAGCGGACAACAGATATCATTAACTCTAGCCAGAAAATCTACTATCTTGTGGTGGGTCTGACCAATCCCAAAGATAGATCTAAACTACTGCATCAATGAAAGCAAATGAAAAACAGAAAACATACCCGAAACTTTGTTTCCACAGAACACAAAGCGTTGTTTTCAGCAACCTTCTTTTTTCCCCCGCAGTGAGCCGACTCTGCGCCTCCAAAACTGGACATCCCGAAGCGAGCCAACACCGTGCCTTCTAGCCAATCACTCGTCGAAGAAAGTTTCACTTGAGTACGATCCACGTCAAAGACTTTGGATCTAATCCAAACCTCCTCCTCGTCTTGCTAGGACGCAAATGGAGGAATGGAAGATATTAAGGATGATGGAATAATTTAAGTCTCGGCTCGAGCGTGTTCAAAACTTATTGGATCTACTCGAATCGGAGACTTTGGACGAATTTTCCAAGGGGGGTCAGCCCCTATTTATATAGGGAGCCGGACCCCATCCTCGTCTCATGGGAAATGTGGGACTAAATAATTTTAGGGGGAAAAATCGAGTTAGTTTGCCTTACACTAAGGCTAAACTTCAACTAATTTTTCCTCCCTCACTGTTGAGCTTCGTAAGTGATACAACTTATCAAATCGAAGGGTACTGAATGGTGAACACATAGAGACAAACGATGCTCCAATTCGACTTCGTTTTACCCATCAAACGATAGCTCAAAGTTGGGCAAAAACCATAAACTGACTGAAAAACGCAGACGTCTTTTAGGATTTCAGAAGCCCTAGCCGTGGGCCCCACCAGTGGGGCCCAAGGGTCAGCTGGGCATGCCAGCTTGCTGGGTGAGCCCGCTTGCACGTGCAGGTCTGACCTGCCTTCTGGAGCGGGCAGGCTCAACCCAAAGCCTACCCTGGCGGGCTCGAGTCAAAGCCCACCTGGCAGGTTCGACCTGCCCGCATACGCGGACGGGCTTTGCCCGCCTGGCGGGCTTGACCCGCCCACCTGGTTGGGCGGGCTTGACCCTCCTGCCCAGTCTGGGCGGGCTAGCCCAGCTCACATGGGATGGGCTAACCCATCCCAGCTGGGTCGGGTTGGGCCAGAACTGGGCAAAAGCCCAGTTCTTGCCTTTGTGCTATATTTTGAGCATTTGAATTCCGTTTGTGCCAATTTTAGATCCGTTTGAAACACAGATTTTAACTAGGTCTATCACGAAACCTATGTAATCCATTTCTATGCTTTTGTTATTGTAGCATTCTTTTAATGCTAATTTTGCAAACCTTTTACCAAACAATTAAATTTCCATTTAATATAGAGTTAATGTCACAAACTCTTTGTGACTAAATTATTCACTGTGCACATGAGTGCACTCCTCCTTAATATTTCTTATTAATAAGACGCAAATCCTACTCGGTGTGAGACCCTATAGCCTGAGCCTACTATAGGTTGGGGCTCGAAACCCCTAGACGACAGTGACCACGAGCAGCAGGTGTCAGCAGGTGTCTTCCTTATTTCGGTATCATAATTACGTGATTGAACCATTGATAAAAGTGTCGTCAGGATCACTGTGACTGTGTGTGTGTGTGATGAATACCACAGTTTTAGTCCCTTCATCAAAACTATGTCACTGCATAGCCTGAGGTATGGTAAACTATCAACCCTACTAGCTAGCACTGGTCAGTATTCTCCGGTCTATGGTATATACATGTTATACTTCCTACAACAAACCCCGGTCGATGTTTAGCATCAAAAACCGTACTGAGCCTGTGACACTGTGACGACGCGCTCTTAGGAGGCCATTACTTATTTGATATACTCGCAGGTTTGCAGCTAACCAATGAAAACAATATAGCCACGATGTAGAGATGTACAAAAATACTGAAATATGGTCCATTTATTACAATCCATACTGTACAAAACACTCCAACAAATATACATGAAATAAAAAGAAGTACAAATGGAAGTGCGTCACAAGAACTTTAAAACTGCAGCCCCTGGTTCAAACTCTTGCTCCTCATACTCAGGGACCTCTTCTTCTACCTGTTCGTCGTCTGACGGTGCCACGAAGATGGAATCATAGGTAAGTCACAACAATTCTAGAAATGGAAGTAAGAGAAGTGCAAAAGCAAGAACGGGCTATGGAAAGTAACTATAGGCAGTCATGCAAGTGTGTCAAATAATAGTAAAAGCAGCCATGCATACAAGTACAATGGGTAACATAAAGGTGACTGTACAAGTGCAAAAATTAGTACAAAAGCAACAACTGTGGAAAGGCATATACGATATGATAGTAATAACATTTTAACCAGCATGCAGTGTGGTAACGTAGTAAGACAAGCAGGTAGATGTGTTGAATCCTGTGGATGGCAAACAACATTAGAAGGGGCGTTGAATAGTGTTGTATGAATGAAACCTTTTCAACAATAATTAATACAAAATAAATTTCCCTTCCAATGCTGCCTAAGGAACCAAGTAGAGTGATCTACACTTGGTCCTTAATCAACACGATGATCTTAAAAAGAATACAAGATGAGATACAAAGATCAATGATAATGAAAAGAGAGATCTCACAGCAGAAAAAATACAATCTTTGCAATAACAATTTTATTAACAAGGAATTATAAATGACATATATTTTAAACAATGATCAAGTTAGTACAAAGTAAATAATAAAAGACAATCACAAAAAATCACACAGAGAGACACGTGATTTATCCTGATTCCCCACAACCTAGGTACGTCTAGTCCCCGACCATCTCAGATCGAGATTTAATCCACTATTGCATTAGCAGTACAATTACCTAACTTCACTCGTTATGATTTCCAACGACCTAGTATCACCACCAGGATTTCCAACCACCTAGTCTTGACTAGGATTTACAACATCCTTATCACCAAGGGACTACAAGTAAAATCAAATCCAATTCACTACAATAAATTAGTGGAGATTGGTTCACACCCAATAATTCTATAGCCAAGATAAATTTTCAATTGTGCTTAATGTGGCTAAAGAATTTTAAATCGTTCTTAGATCACACAAAGAATATGAAATAATTCAATGTGATCTAGAATCTTGTTGTTTCAAAAAATCCTTTGAGAATATGAAAATTCAAAGAGAATGATTTTGAAAACCAATTTGCAATAGCCAAAAAGAATAATGATCTTAAAAGGAATTTATAGAAGAATATAAAACAATAAGATCATAGATTTGAAAAAATGTTTTGGCTACGAACAGCTTTAAGAGCGAGGAGAACGTTGAGAACTTTTAATAAGATGCTTTAGCTCAAGAATGAAATTGGTGAGGAAACTGTTCTCAAGGGGTCTCTATTTATAGAGCCAAAAGAGAATTCAAATTGAGTTTGACTTCAGCCCAAAAATCAAGCAAAGAATAAATGAGAGAGTCAATCAAGGAAGTCAAAACGCACAGCTGGTAGTCGACTCCCAGAGGAGGTAGTCGACTCCCAAAGAGTTTTCAGTGAAAACTCTGCTACAGCAGGTAGTCGACTCCATCCTTTGGTAGTCGACTCCCAGAGCAGTTTTTCAGAGAAACTCTGCTATAAGATGTGTAATCAACTCCTGGGTGTTTGGAGGTTGACTACAAGAATTGAATCAATAGCTCTCAATCAATAAGCTCTCAAAAAGTTTAAACTAAGTTTAAAAACTGTTTTCAAAAATCGTGTGTGTGTGTGTGTGTGTGTGCAAATTATTCTTGGCTTTAACATAGTCCTAAGAAAAAGACAACTCACACACTAGACTTAATGAAGACTTTGAAGCCATAGAGATCTTGATGAAGTTGCATGTGCTTCACTTGCGTTTAAGCTCCTCTTTAGCTTGAGCTTGAGCACGTTCTTTGAGCTTCATCTTTGAGCTCCTTTTGTGCTTTGCATAGAATGCGAGCTAAATTTATCTTCATCTTCTATGAGTGTGGTTGAGGTTCTTCTTCTCGGAGTATGCTTTGAGCTTTCATCAATTTGATTGCACAACCTGCACACTTAAATAATGTGATTAGTATATTAACAACATTTGGTATGATCATCATCAAAACCACTTTGGGGGGCTAGATTTCCCATTAAGATGCAGTAGCAATAAAAGAAGATGTAGCAGTAGTAAAGCTAGAAACTACGTGGCTCGAGTAGGAGAGTAAGATATGCAACTATTGAGTTCATCTCTTGCCTGGGTGCGCTTACCCAGACGAATGCTGAAACACAGACAGCTAGACAGGATGTTGAGACGGGCAGCATGTTATGTTTGCTGAAACTCAGGCAGCTAGACGGGATGTCGAAACTCAGGCAGCTAGACATGTAGATGAGCTCCAGTCACTCCCACACTCTCTCAACTATGAGTTACCCAAAACCAAGTGAAGTGTCAAGTGTTCTATGTATATGTTTCTTACAGGATATTCTACAAGATATTCCATAAGATGTTTCACAAGATGTTCCACACATAATATTCCATACGATAATTTTTTAGCATTCACTGAGTCATAGATGGCATGTAGTAGGAGAAGTGACTATTTAAACGTGAGCAATCGTGCAACAAGTGTATACAAAGTTCATGCATAGTTTTTAAGTAACAAGCAACATGACATGGTAGACAAGGGTGAACGAGACAAGAGAGTTATCAGGGTGATGAAAAGGTTAAAGTAACTCATTTAAAGATATTTATAATCGATGTTTGTAAACGGATGATAATTAAAGTATTAGTATTGATCCACACAAACGGGCTCAGTCAAGGTTGGCCAAGCAGGTCACTATCCCCGCGAGCAGGGTGATACAAAACTTGGGTCCAAACGATCCCAGTTGGCTTGGTAAACTAATAATAAGAACGTCGATTAGCAACTTCCACTCCATCGATTATATTAACAAAGAGTAAATTAATTCCATATTTACTATGATAGTTAAGCCAGGACCACTGATTGACTCTCTTATTAAAAACCAGAAAGTTTAGGGACCCATTTTGTAAGAACCGTCTACCTTGCAATACTAACAACAAACACTTATAGGGGGTGAATAGAGTAATGGTAATAAATTGTGCAATTAAAATTAAACTTGCAAATGCAGAATAATAAGTGCAGGAGGAATTAATCAACACAATCAATCCAAACGCAACTACAAGAGTTACTCTGGTTTCCCAAACTTGGGTACGTCCAGCCACATCAATATCTACTATAATTCTCACACAGAGAAGTGAATACAATCTCACACAGAGATACCTCACACAGAGGATTTGGATTTTCACACAGAGAAATCCTTACTCTCACACAGAGAGACCTCACACAGAGGATTTAGGATTCACACAAAGAGATATCCTTGCTTTCACACAGAAAGACTTATGCTCTCACACAGAGAGCCTCAAACTCTCACACAGAGAGATCTCAACCAACCCTCACACAGAAGGTTATACTCTCACACAGAGAGTAACTCGCCCTCACACAGAAAGCTAGTGTTTGAATGAAATAACAAAGTAAAACAAATACTCTTACATATGCCTTGAGATGAACTTACGCATTAATGAATGCAAGGCATGGAAGAGGATCTTCAAGTGATGAGATTTTCTAGAAATGCACTTGGATAATTTCCCTTGAGCTTGACTTCAATGCATGAAGGATAGTTTGAGCTCTAAGAGGGAAATGAGAGAGTTTGAGAGTGGATTAATCAATCACTAATGATTTGCAATAGATCCAAGAAGATTCCTATGAACTCAGCCCTCTCATTCTATATAGGAACCCTATACCAACTCTCAAAGCCCAAGGAAACAGCCAAAAACAAAAAGCTGCAACGGCTAGTTTCTGGGCAGAAACGTCATTGACCGTCGACTGATGAACAAATGACAGTCGACTGTCCAACATCTAAAATAAATCCCAATGGCTATAATCTGAGCCATGACAGTCGACTGTAAAACAGACAGTCGACTGTATATCCTTCATCAGGCGACTGTTGCAGGGGATGGAATAAAACAGAGAGTTGCACTCTTTCTCCCAGTATGAATACAAGCGACTGATGAACAGATGACAGTCGACTGTAAAATAGACAGGCGACTATTTATCCTTCATCAGTCGACTGCTGCAGGAGATGGAGAAAAACAAAGTATCCAATATTCGCACTTACGCCTTTCAGACGACTGTTGACCATTTCACAGGCGACTGTAAATATACAGACGACTGTAATATGAACATCAGTCGACTAATGCAAAAATCTCAAGTAGAGTCAATAAAAGGTTGACTTGAGCAGTGCACCACATTCGATTGTAGAAGGCTCGACATGCGACTGGAAATCACCCAGTCGACTGTAAAACCTTCAGCGGACGACTGTAGGAGCGCCCAAGACTCCAAATGAGTCTTTGGACACGATTTTTAGCCTATTGGGTTGGATTCTATGATAATCATAAGGCTCACTAAAATGGTTAAATGTATATGCATGAATGAGTAGACCATCTATCAAGTCATTACATTAAACCTAAACTCAAAAAGGAGAAAAGCAATAAATGAAATATTACATGGATTACATTGCTTTCCTTATGAGTCTATGGCTTCAGTCTTGATGCCTTGATGCTCCCCATCATCTCCAAGCTTTGACACCCCTTGAGTCCAAGCTTTGGCCCTTCTCCACTTGATGTCCATCCTTGCACTAAGTGTTTGGTCTCAAAAATGATATTATTGAAATGTTAACTATGAGACTAAAACAAGAGAGTCATTAGCAACAACATAATGTTGTGATCATCATCAAAATAACATTGGTATGAAACACCAATACTCAACACATTTCAGATTGACTGTGCCAAAACAAAGCAAATGCAAAAAAGATTTGAGGATAACGACAAGTTCACAACTATGGGGCTGATTCCATGCTTCGAGCATGTGGTATTTCCATTAGTACACAGTTTACCAAGTGGATGGTTGCGTGCTACAACCACGAAAGTTGAAAGTTGGCAATGTCATATGCTTAAGTCAATAGCCGTTCTGTAGTTGATTAGTTTCATATTTAATTAAGTCTCTAGTTGACAATGTCATACGTTCAAGTCAATAACCGTTCTGAGGCTATATGTCATATCCTAAGTTCATACTAGTACACTTGCTTAACTTCTAAAGCTAGAATTAGGGTGACTTATGGGTTTAAGAATCGCCGTAGTAAACCGAGGCTGGAGCTAGAGCTTCCAAGGGTTCTCGTGCATGAGAAACTGTACCTGCAAACATAAGAAACTACCAGTTATAAGTCACACTATTTTCTATCTATTTATCTTAACCGTTTTACTAATTAGGATTATGCATAATTCGAATTCAACATGGGTTAATATAGCCTTGTTTATCCTAACAATATGTATAATATGCATTTCAAAATTCTCGAATTCAGTCAATACATTCATTCATTTTGGGAGTTACATTGCGTTTAGCCCCTCAATGAAACTAGTGGATTGAATGACCAATTCACACTTAGGTTGTTAACGGTATAGATTTGTAATAAACAAAGCTTATAGTTGGTTCTTTAAAATAGCCTAAAGTTATCTATTACTTATAGAAGTTTGTAATGGTATCAACAATAGAAGTAGACTAATCCATAACCTGGACAGCTTTACAACAAGAAAACAATTCCTGAATCAAAATTATGATTCTCTCCTATTGCATATGCAACTCAAAAACAGACATGAAAAAGGCTTGGGTCTTGACTTTTTGACAGAATACTAATATGAAAATATATCCATTTTATGTCTAAGCTTTAACTACCTATTTTCCAGCAATTTGAAATAAAATTTCCTCTTTCTTTTCACTAAGCTTCCTTTGATATCTACTACTTGATAATGTGACATGAATACTAGCTAAAAACTTGTATCAAATGTGACCAAATAATATATGAATTAACATGATATCTTTGTGTACATATCTGCATATTGGACATTTAGCATAGGATGTGCAATATATTGGCATTGTATATATTAATTATTAAAAAGTCTCAGGATCTTAACTACATTGATATGCCTTTTAATTCATGTATAATTTATATGCAGTAATATATACAATCTGATAGGTAATATACTCCATGCAGGTGTTTGCTGAGACATATTTTTTAGAGTTTTCTTAGTACCCTATTATAATAGTTAACAATGTACATGAATCTGAAACTAATTATAACATGTCATGGATAATGTGATATCCCAGTCATATATCAAATGCTTGTATTAACAAATTAATCAAGCTCATGGGTTTTGTGCATGTCCTGGTGAAGCTCATGGGTATTTTGTTACTTGTATTGTGAGAAAAATGAATTACATGAATAATTAACAACTAGAACTAACGTGATATGATTCACGGATGTTTCACATTGTATGTGACATGGAATATTAATACAAGCAATTTGTGAACTAATATGGTAATTAATGAAGCATAATATTGTTAATAATAACAATATCTCACATTATGTTTGATAAAATTAATTAGTGTCATAGAAGCACTCATACGAATGGTAATAAAAACGCAATGATCTAATTTCTCAGCTGACATGAAAATAAGTATTTTTGTTTCTAAAAGATATGATAATTGCGTTAAAAATAAGACAACATACTTTAAACTGTAAAATGCTAGGGGAACCTACCTCTTCGAACGTGTATTTTGCAGGGTCAACGACATGACGGAAGATCGCGTCGGCTTTGGTAGGGGATGGCTGTCATCGAAGTTGGTGGCGTGGGTCGATTACGGAGCGGAGCTAGGTGCGCGACTCAAGGGGTAACCGTGGCAAAGGGGGAGCTCAGGAAGAGAGCTTCGTCATTGGGGCATTTCGTCGAATGAGTAGTGTGCGATCTCGAGGCTGTTGCAAAGGAGGAGATAGAGGCTATCCTTGGGGCGCTGTTGCTGGCGCCCGTGAGAGAGAGAGAGAGAGAGAGAGAGAGAGAGAGAGAGAGAGAGAGAGAGAGAGAGAGAGAGAGAGAAGGGGGCCGACGCTGTTGGCTGATCGGCCCGGAATCAACTCTGAAACGATGTCGTTTACTGCAAGCGCACGGTATAGTGTCAAGCGTGTATCGAACACGGGGAAGCGGTGCTGTACTACCTATCTACTCCTAGGTTGAGTTAGACTTGCAGGTTTATTGGTGGATGTGGAATATGGACGGTCGTAATGGCGATGGATGTGAAGGTTGTGTCACTCAACGTCGCAAGCAAGGGGTTCCACACAAAGAAAGAATGAAATAAGATACAAAAGATTAGGGCTTAGGGCTCGTCGCTAGGACTGTTGGGTGTCGACGCTAGGCTAGGACTCTTACGTTGCGTTGATTTTATTGGGGATTTGTAGCATCTAGAAAGTGAATTCATGCGTCTGGGCATCATGAATCTAATGTATCGCATTAACCCCGCTCTCGCGATAGGCGATACGATACGTGCATTAAGGATCTACAAAGTTCTTATCACTCTCGTGGCTCAAACTCTCTCAACTCGAACCACTCTCGTGGGTTAGAGCTTCGAGGTATTTTGGCGGCTTTTATTGACGCAATGACGGTAGCCGTCAATTAGTGGTATAGTTCGTCGGTGGATTCCATCAAGGCACGAGCTGGGCATGGTCACGTGCCTCGGTTGAATCCACTAAATCCCTAATTAAATCCATAGGATACTCCTTAAGCTAATCAATTCCACCGACCGTAGACACGATCTCAGCACGAGTTCTCCTAGGGATTTTTCTAGATCAACCAAAATACAACCCCATTTATATCCAACGCACCATAAAAATTCCAACTTTGCGTCTAAGTCCTAAGATCCATGGGCTAATCCCTTAGCCTTAGAAAAGACTACTCATGCATGACAATAGCAATAGATAATAGAACGCACAAAGATTTCATTGCATGCATCAAGAAAGGATAAACAATAATAAATCACAAAGAAATAATAATAGAATTAAAAAGGGCAAAAGTACTTATCTTGGTACAAAGGAGGGGCCTATGGCATAGCCTAACTCCCCAAAAGATCGTCACCAAAAAACCCTAAGAAAGATCTAAAAACTCTTCTCTAAAAACTATACAAAAGTTCTCTAAAATCTCTCTCCAGAAGTCCCTCTCTGGCGGCCGCTCAAATCCTCCCCAAATCCTCTGCAAAAAACCCTCCAAAATCGTGACTTAACCCAGGCCCACGGGGACTCGGTCCGAGCAGAAAACTGCTCGGTCGAGTCTGTCAGTAGGTTGGAGTGCTCC
Organism: Scilla litardierei; assembly: GCA_030789695.1. Lineage (NCBI taxonomy): Eukaryota > Viridiplantae > Streptophyta > Magnoliopsida > Asparagales > Asparagaceae > Scilla > Scilla litardierei. The sequence goes on from CM061142.1 coordinate 461,259,416, forward strand.
CCCAAAATCACGCTCTGCCTGTACGGATCGAGTAGATTTCTCTCTGTCTGAGTAGGTAGCTGCACGGTCGAGTAATAGGCTGCTCGGTCGAGTCTGCCAGGAAGTACGTAGCTACCCAAAATCATGCTCTGCCTACACAGACCGAGTATGTAGCTACTCGGTTGAGTATGCCAAGAAGTCACTTCTCCAAAATATGTCTCGTTGCTTACATGGCCTGAGCAGGCACTGCTCGGTCGAGTAGGAGGTTGCTCAGACCGAGCAGGAGGTTGCCCGGTCCATGTAGGAGGTTGCCCGGTCCGTGTAGGAGTTTGCCTGGTCCGTGTAGGACGTAAAAACACATTTCAGCAGCATTTTTCACACTACTCGGTCGATTAGTGCACTGCTCGGACCGAGTAGTGTACTGCTCGATCGAGTAGGCTGCTGAGAACAATTTCAGCACTGTAGCATCATCTTGCAGAAATTTCTCAGGGCCCATCCGACCTCCGATTGGCACGTTCTTGGTGGCGTTGGAACCATCTTGTAGTCTAATATCTGGGTAAAATATCTAAAAATAGTGAAAATCCCAGGTGATAGTAGATTTAGAAATAGTGCACGGATGTCCTGTTTCCAGCACTTCGGGTCGCTCGATTCCTTCGCTGCATCATATCTCGATCGAGCGACCTTCTCTCTTGCCCATTCCTTACTCCAGTATTCTTCTTTGGCACCTCGATCATGTCATCATGAGTCTCATTTGTGCTCTCACGTCGCCGATCATCTTAATGACTCCAAATTGCTCCAATATCGCCCAAATCTCTGAAATGGACATAAACGCTCCGAAAGTCATATTATTCCAAATAATAGCGTAAAAGCGTATGAAATATGTAGAAATATGTAAATGATCAATCATTTTGACGTGTAATTATTTAGATAAAATTTGGAATATAATGACACATCAAAATCCCCCAAGCTTACCTCTTACTCGTCCTCGAGGAAGACTAGTAAGAAGCGAACACGGGAGATGGATACAATGGAGATGCGAGGCGGTGGCGTGTAATGGGGACAAGTGGTTCAATCTTAAATTCAGAAAATACAAGACCCCAAGATTTGCAACATCTCGTGAACATACGTCAATATGAAATTAGAACACATATACACACAAATACTTAAGTCTCGCTCAAATTAAAATAACGTGGATTTCAATAAATAAAATGAACTTGATAAGCAATAAAAAGAGATTAGAGTTATACCATATCATAGTTTATCATTCAATATACTAAGTTCACAGAAATGAAACCAATGTTCACAACTCATTCTCTAAGCAGTGTAATATGTCATGATCAAACATTTTCAGGCATGCGTGGTATTTTGTTATACTTCATGGAATGAATTTAGCAAATTCAATCAAGGTAAGGTATCACCACACTACGACCATTTCAAGACTCCTAGAACCCGTCAACTTTGCCATGTCTTTGTTCTATATATAAATGGAGATAAGGATATGGGATTTTTGTAGTTTTATATTGTTTTTGGCTATATGAATATTTCATATGCATTTTTCTTTCTTTGTATACACGAGATAACTCAATATATACAAGAAACGGCCTATGCATCCCAGACCAGACGGTCTTATGGCATTAGGTTATGAAGAACCCCTAGGGCCTTTTATTCAGGATATTTATTTGATTTTTGCATTTTTTTTTGCATTTTTGCAAACTCACGTAAACACGATGGAATGAAAAATATGATCAAAGATCATTTATTGGCTATTCACAAAATAAAAAGAAAAAGCATAGAATTTAGACATGGCTCGGTTTCAGGAATACTAATCATCACTACTTTGGTTGTCGTGGGGTTATCATATCTCTTTTGAATCACTAAACATCCATGAAGCTGCACTATCTCTTTTGAATCACTAAACATCCATGAAGCAATAGAATTATCAATCAAAACATGCAAAAGTCAAATAATTTTCAAATTTGATTCATTCGTTTTTAGCTTAACTGTTTCGAGAGTGTGGTTGTGAAACTTTGGTATTACTATGAAAAAGCATATTAACAAAGTTACATTAATCAATGAATCAAACTCTAATCTAACAGATATCAGAGTTCATAAAAAAATAAATCCACGATATTTCATAAAAAATAAAGCATATGAGACATAAATATAGAAGTGGACATGGTTCACATGGAGATTTCGAAGTGTGTTTCACAATGAAGCAAAGTGTATCCACTATGCACTCCTCCAAGCTTAAACATCACATTGTCCTCAATGTGTATATGATAAAAATAGAGGACAACGACAAGATGGGGGCCACTCAACAAAATAGTTTCTCTCCCACAAGCTTAAACATCACATAAAAATTGGGGAGAGAGGCGAAATAAGCACCAAATATAAATGTGGGCATAGATGATAAATAATGGGTTGGGTGCAAAAGATAATGGAGCCGTCATTAGGGGTGAATTTATTAAACTAAGGAAGCATATAAAATCCTATAGGGTTCTCTAGCTGTCGAGAGGATTCGTGTTAATTGAAAGCAAAAAAACACTACACTACTAGATTGATATCACCTATAGCAAAAGACGGACGCAGTATCTTTGCTGGTGCAGGAAACTGCTCCAACTGCTCCTTCCGTGGCTCCACCAGATGCGTGTGTCCACGAACTCCATTAGATTCTAGCAATACAGCTCCCAGTATCTCCCTAAGGACTCCACCTGTACCCTGCAAGAGATAAGCCGCATTAATCTGATGTGGATAATTTTTCCCTAAAATAAATATATTCCAAAGAGGGTCATCAATATAAGAATTTAAAATTAAGCATGGTTGACAACACTTCCCTGGAAATAAATCTCTATGCTCGTGCACCACGTCGATCAACTCCTCGTTGTTTTCCTCTGGTTTCTCAGGTAACTCTGGCATAATAGAGTGGGTCTCGTCAGGATGCTCCTCATCATTGTCGGACTCATCCCAGCGCACCTCCTGATTATATTCAACAGCATCCATGTGTGCTAACTCCTCGCTCTCTTCCTCGTGTATGTCCCATTGTACCTCTTGATCATATGTATGTGTATCCTGCAAAAGATGCAATGAGTCATCGAAATTCGAATCATAATAAACATCATACACTGGAGGGGAATCAAATGTAAAGGGCGAGGGAGTGAAGAGATCTCCCAGAAGGGGAGTAGTAAGCTCTGGTGGGTGGTCCTCAGAGTCAGTGGAAAGACGAGGTGGCTGCAGAAGCTCTGAAGGAGGAGGGTGATACTTGGGATCCTCATGAATGGATGTGTCCTCGTCCCGACGCACGACCTCCTTGGCAAAAGTCTCTGGCTCTGCATGCAATATGTAAAATAAATATAGCTCGGCCTCCTTGCGCTGCACTTCTTTGGCCTCCTCCTCGGGTTCCTTTGGTATGGTAGGCAATGTGAATTTCATCTTCTCCTTTCTAAGCCTATGTCTTCGTTTATGTCCTGGAACTCGAGGCACCTGATTGCATGGCTTGGCCCTCTCAATAGTAGGTGCAGGTGGCTCTTTGGGCTCCTGTATCTCGGCCACGGTATAAAAGTGGGCCTTGTGCCCCTCAACTAGAGTACAGACTCCATCATCAATTGTGCCTATGGAAGAGATACGATGAGTAATAAAATTTTGAAATCCAAGCTTAAAAGGGTCACCTGCCGTTATCGTTAATGGACCAGTGCATCGAACTGCGTCCACGATGCTTCTCAATAAGTCCATATATGTGTCCTCTTCTGACAGCTCAGATGTCTCTATTTGTGGAGTGTTAATGGTGTAAAGGTGGATGTGATCACCTTCAAGTGAAGCATATACTCCATCTATAATAGTACCTGCATCAGAGACATTAGCCATAACAAAATCGATGAATGCTTGGTCGGATGGTTTACCTACCGTAATGGTTAGCGAACCGGTAGATCGAGCATCATCTATCATTTTCTCCAAGGTTGCTGTCAACTGCAGATCACTGAACTTTTCCACTTGCATCCTCTTCATGAACTCACGCGAGGGTCCCTTTAGTCCTCAAGCAAAGATATCAAGTAGCCTGGAACCATCCCACTCATGGTGTGACTCCGTATGGAACATCCCTAACATTCTTTCGAACTTGCACAATGCTTCTCTGAAGGACTCTCCATTAGCCTGATAAAATGTGGCAAGGTATATATAGGATCGTATAGAACCCGGTTGCGTCTTTGAAAGTACCATCGCTGCATCAACTGTACCTGATCAAGAAAAATAGACAACCTGGAAAAAACGTCAGTGGTACAAAGAGAGATACAGATAATAATAATATCAGGTGGTCGGGAAAAATCTCTCGGTTTTTTTTAAAAAAATTTATATTTTTTTATATATGTTTTTTACACAATCTAATCAACCTAATCGTGGTAAATAGATAATATGGCGGAATGCCTCCCCGGCAACGGCGCCATAAACTTGATCGGCCCGGAATCAACTCCGAAACGATGTCGTTTACCGCAAGCGCACGGTATAGTGGCAAGCGGGTATCGAACACGAAAAAGTGGTGCTATACTACCTATCTACTCCTAGGTTGAGTTAGACTTGCGGGTTTATTGGTGGATGTAGAATATTGATGGTCGTAATGGCGATGGATGCGAAGGTTGTGTCACTCAACGTTGCAAGCAAGGGGTTCCACACAAAGAAAGAATGAAATAAAATACAAAAGATTAGGGCTTAGGGCTCGTCGCTAGGACTGTTGGTGTCGACGCTAGGCTAGGACTCTTACGTTGCGTTGACTTTATTAGGGATTTGTAGCATCTAGAAAGTGAATTCATGCGTCCGGGCATCATGAATCTAACGTATCGCATTAACCCCCCTCTCGCGATAGGCGCATACGATACGTGCATTAAGGATCTACAAAGTTCTCACTACTCTCGTGGCTCAAACGCTCTCAACTCGTACCACTCTCGTGGGTTAGAGCTTCGAGGTATTTTGGCGGCTCTTATTGACGCAATGGCGGTAGCCGTCAATTAGTGGTATAGTTCGTCGGTGGATCCCATCAAGGCATGAGCCGGACATGGTCACATGCCTCGGTTGAATCCACTAACTCCCTAATTAAACCCTTACGATACTCCTTAAGCTAATCGAATCCACCGACCGTAGGCACGATCTCAGTACGAGTTCTCCTAGGGATTTTGCTAGATCAACCAAAATACAACCCCATTTATATCCAACGCACCATAAAATCCAAACTTTGCGTCTAAGTCCTAAGATCCATGGGCTAATCCCTTAGCCCTAGAAAAGACTACTCAGGCATGGCAATAGCAATAGATAATAGAACGCACAAAGATTTCATTGCATGCATCAAGAAAGGACAAACAATAATAAATCACAAAGAAATAATAATAGAATTAAAAAGGGCAAAAGTACTTATCTTGGTACAAAGGTGGGGCCTAGGGCATAGCCTAACTCCCCAAAAGATCGTTGCCGAAAAACCCTAAGAAAGATCTAAAAACTCTTCTCTAAAAACTATACAAAAGTTCTGTAAAATCTCTCTCCAGAAGTCCCTCTCTGGCGGCCGCTCAAATCCTCCCCAAATCCTCTACAAAAAACCCTCCAAAATCGCGACTTAGCCCGGGCCCACGGCAACTCGGTCTGAGCAGAAAACTGCTCGGTCAAGTCTGTCAGTAGGTTGGAACGCTCCCCCAAAATCACGCTCTGCCTGCGCGGACCGAGTAGATTTCGCTTAGTCCGAGTAGGTAGCTGCTCAGTCGAGTAATAGGCTGCTCGGTCGAGTCTGCCCGGAAGTACGTAGCTACCCATAATCACGCTCTGCCTGCACGGACCAAGTATGTAGCTACTCGGTCGAGTATGCCAAGAAGTCTCTTCTCCAAAATATGTCGCTCTGCTTACACGGCCCGAGCAGGCACTGCTCAGTCGAGTAGGAGGTTGCTCGGTCTGAGCAGGAGGTTTCCCGGTCTATGTAGGAGGTTTCCCGGTCCGTGTAGGACGTTTCCCGGTTCATGTAGGACGTAAAAACACATTTCAGCAGCATTTTTCACACTACTCGGTCCAGTAGTGCGCTGCTCGGACCGAGTAGTGTACTGCTCGATCGAGTAGGCTGCTGAGAACAATTTTAGCACTGCAGCATCATCTTGCAGAAATTCCTCAGGGCTCATCTGACCTCCGATTGGCACCTCCTTGGTGGAGTTGAAACCATCTTGAAGTCTACTATCTGGGAAAAATATCAGAAAAATAGTGAAAAATCCCAGGTGATATCAGATTTAGAAATAGTGCACGGCTGTCCTGTTTCCAGCACTTCGGGTCGCTCGATTCCTTCGCCGCATCATATCTCGATCGAGCAACCTTCTCTCTTGCCCATTCCTTACTCCAGTATTCTTCTTTAGCACCTCGAGCATGTCATCATGAGTCTCATTGGTGCTCTCACGTCGCCGATCGTCTTAATGACTCCAAATTGCTCCAATATCGCCCAAATCCCTGAAATGGACATAAACGCTCCGAAAGTCATATTATTCCTATGAAATATGTAAATGAACAATCATTTTGACGTGTAATCTTTTAGATAAAATGTGAAATAGTGACACATCATCGGCTGCGCCCGAGACAGGGGAGGCCGTCGGGAGGGCTTGGCCTTGGCAGGTAGACTCCGGTAGTGGAGGGGCAGATATGCCAGCAGAGGGGTGGCTTGGGGGGGTCTCGGTGGTTGCCGTTGCTTGAGGGGGAGGCCGGCGTCGAGCGGAGGTGGCGGCGGCAGAGTTTGAGTGTGGTGGTGACGAGGTGGCGCATCTGCACCTCGTCGGATCTCGGAGGTGCGGCGGGAAGCTCTAGAGGGGAGCTTTTTGGTGGTGGAAAACGGCCGGAGGTGGGGAAGCGTTGCCGGAGGGGGGTCTCATGGCCAAGGGTGGAAGCTTCATACGAGCATGGCGGAGGAGGAGGGTAGAGACGGGGTTGGCCCACTGGGAGGTGGGTGAAGAAGGGGAAGGGCTGAAGTCGGGTTGTTGGATTTCGTAGAGATGAAGGGGAGATTTTTTTTATAGATTATAATTATTAATATAATATTAACTATGCTAATTGATATGTTGGTTGGGTGATGAAGACTAGGTGTAGAAAGTGTCTCATGCGTGAACCTCGTGGATGGGAAGGTAGGTGGCTGCCGACGGGTTAGGGTAGGGGTAGGTTAATGTAATAAGATGATTAATCTGGTAATAAGGAAATGTAAATTGTAATTAATGAATGTAATTAGTAAAAACAATAACATAGTATTATTTTAATAGTAAAATATCGATTTTCACACACGACTCTGAAAAACTACGAAAAAAATGACACATGTTCGTATCGTCGCGAGGATCATGAAAATGAAGTCCATTTTTAAATTTGAGTTACGAAAAAAATAGAAAAAAAATTTATTTACTCATTTTTCAAACTCTTTTAAAATCGTTTAAATATGGAAATACGTGTAAAACAAAAGCAAGCCGTTACAGATACTAACTTCCCAAGAACGGAAGAGACGAATTCTTTCTTGATCACTACTTACCTCGTATGCTTCAAGTGTCACCCAACCTAAGACCTTTCAACGAGTGAAGTCTCGAGGTTAGCTCATAGATCTAAGTGACACTGTTCACGCACAGGTTAGTGTTGGATACAACGTGTGTTGGGTTCAACGATCAATGACTTCGTGTTTGATGATAACAAACGTGTGTGAATGCTCTAATGTGTGTGCTAAGTGTTTTTCAGGAGTGGCACGCTTGTAAATATTCAAAGTGATGACTAAGTCAATTGATGGAGGAATTGCTATTCACATAGCAAATTGGAAGATGGAGAAATTGTTATTCATATATCAACTTGGACTTGGTCAATTGTGTATAGCCATGGTGAAATCAATTTGGATTGATTCAAATCAATCACAGATATGATTCTATTCCGAATCCTATTAGCATTGCAATTTAAATCATTCTTCATCTCTTATTCCTATTTTTATGCCTATGAGATCAAATCAAATCTCCAAACAATCTATTCAATTTCTAATGCCATGCAAATTGGAGACTTGGTCAAAGATGGAGAGATATGAAGAATCTCATGCAAATCAAAGGTGATTAAATGAGATCTAATTCAAATCATATAGATACTCAAATTCAATTTCGTAGCCATCCATATTCAAACTCCATATCAGACGAGATTCACTCAAATCCTAATCAATTTAGGATTCCTTCCAATCACCATCAAATATGGGATTCTAATTGATTCTGTTATATCCTATCCTCTCATATATAAACCCATACTCAAAGAGAGAGATTTTAAGAGAGAGACAACCAAAGAAATTCGGCCACAACCCTAGAAAAAAGCTTCATGGCCGCAACTTTGCAAGGAGCTCGATGGACGACGGTAAAAAGTGCATAACTTTCTCTACAGTTCGGATTGACGAACCGTTTGCGCCAGGACGATCACAACTCAGTGCTCTACAACATAGTAATATTTTTCTGATTTTAATATCTGTATTAATTAGTGGTATTTATTTTAGTTTGAGTTGTATTCTGAATAGCTTCATATATTTCATCATCTCCTAGGCCAAATCTCCTCCTCTCCAAGGGCCATTGCTCATCCTCTCTAAGAGCCAAGTTCACATCTTGCGTAATATACCAAGGCCAAAGAGCATCCAAGCCATCATCTTCTCCAAGCTTCAAAGTCGCAAGATCCCCACATCAACAAGCCAAGCTTGACCATATCCCTTGCGCAAGTTGAAGTCCAAAGAAGCCAATCTCTAGCACCCTTGCGCAAGTTGCAAACCAAGCAATCAATCCTCTTATCTCCATTGGCATCTTCACAAAGCTTCATTAAGGGGGAGTTCTCAAGAGCCGCAAGTTGAAGATCCAAGACCCTTGGCCGCAAGTTGCAGCACCCAAGCACCAAAGGGGGAGAGCTGTGTGTGCACTGCTGCATCCTGTCCATGCACTGCAGCAGCAGCCTCACGCACTATCCATGCACTGCAGCAACAGCCTCACGCACTGTCAACGCACTACAGCCGCACCAATGAGTTCTTCCATCCACATTGCCTAGAGCCACAAGGAGATCACTTGACCGCAACATTAAAGTGGGGAGCAACAACTTTAAGGGAGAAGTGCCGCATCTTGAGTTGTTGAGGAGATGAGACGAGACATCTACATCTTTCCAGACGAGAGCTGGCCCGTGCCGATTGATAGAGACGACTACGCCTACACACTGAGATTCTCTAAACTCTTTTACTATTATTTGTATGTAGTAGTAACGATCTATGTAGGGGAAGCCTTACCGTATTTGTGATACTTTTGGGTTCTTGTCTGGTGGGTGCTAGACAAGAGGGACTTGACAAGTTGACTAGTCAAGTGAGAACATATACTAGGATTAGTTTTGTTGAGCACTTTGGTGAGTGCAGGTACTAAGAGCCAGGTGAGTGTAGAGTGGGTGCTTTAGCTATAGGTTATACCAGGTAACATTTCTAATATAGTATTTTCTTTTGGGGCTGGACGTATGTCGTGGGTGCGACCGAACCATGGTAAATCTACTGTGCATTTGTGATTGCTTATTGTTTACCCTGCATATGATTATAACTGCGTGTGATTTCTCGTGGGTTGCACGAGAATTTTTATAAGCATATTCACCCTCCTCTAGGCTTAGATCCAGATCCAACAGTTCGTACAATGACCTCAAGTTTTAAGGACCAACTTGCCTATCATCACTAGAGAGTTATCAACGACAGTATAGTTAATGTTAACCATTTGATAAATCTTTATTGGGTAGTCCAGTGGACTCATTCTCCAATGAGCATCTATGTCTTGTCTCTAACTTTGCCAGGTCGAACGATTATGAGATCATCATCACCATTCAGGTAAGACAAAGACAAAATGGTCTGTCTGATGTGACGATACCCTATTCTCGACACATCTATGATCATGAACGTTTTAAGATTTAAGTTTCTATCGGTCATTCACTTTCCATAATCGAGATCTCCATCTAGATATGTGCATGACCTTACTTTTAAGTTTAAGGAAATTATCCAAGTATTTCAAAACATTTTATTCATAATAGGATAATTTGTACCATTTAAATTCAAACAAGATGTTCTATCGATAAATTACCGTGTGGGTACATATCTTCCTACAATTCTCCTCTTGATGTCCATCATCATGCTCCAAGATTGACTTCATTAGATGATCTTCATGGATTCATCCAAGCTTGAGCAATTCATCACTCTTGGAGGTCTTTAAGATGTCCATTGCATCATCCTCCAAGCATTATGCTTTGTCTTATTAACATATAATCATTAAAATAAACTGAGACAAAAGCATAAGATTGATTAGTATACTAACATAATGTATTGATCATCATCAAAACAGCGTTAGTCTTGAACCCAAGAACTAAAACATAAACCTTTTAGCATGGTCTTAGAGCATATTCTAGATTTTTATCGCACAAAGCTTAATTAACAACTTGTAACATAGCAAGTAACATACTAATGGAACATGAACATATTAGCATGGAATTTCAACATTCACAACAACATGAATCATGATATAATTAACATAAATTGAGAATGGATAACAACATAGAAACAACAAGAGTTCCTTGGGTATAATTAACATAGAGAGCATGTATAACAACATGGCTTAAGCATGTAAAACATCACCTGGCATACTACTATAGACTTGGCAATTTGTATGACAATTAAGATAAAGCTTTTACATGCTTAACATGCTCTATAGCATGTTAACATAAACTATAGAGCATATTCGTATTGGCATGTTAACTTAAACTATAGAGCATATTCGTATTGGCATGTACATTAGCATATTGGCATGGCCATGAGCACATTCAAATTAGCATGAACATTAACATATTCAGATTACTACTATTATTCATGGAACATGGCTATATTCATGGAATTTTAATATAAACATGGCATACTAACCTTAACATGGTATTTAGCATGGTAACTAAAATAAATATTAGGACATAACTTAGCATATAAACATAGATGTCAAGGCATATTCATATTAGCATGCACTTAAGCATATTTAGCATAGACATTAGCAAATTCAAATTAGCATGAACATAATCTTCATGACTTAATTAAGATAATATGAGTCAATGTTTCCATGATATGCAACATGATATTCCAAAACCCAATTAACATAATGTGACTTTCTACTTCCTACACAATTTTAAGATGGACATCTTAGCTAAAGTTGCTAGAATCCTACCTTAATGAAGTGTTATTCTCCAGGCTCTAGCTTCTCTTCCTCCAAGCTATTTCTTCTTCTCCAAGAGCTCCTACTCTAAGCTTCTTCTTCAAGCTCCAATGCATCAAGAGGAAGAGGTTGTGTAATGGTGATTGGGTCAAAATGAGAAGGAGAGATGGAGGTGTATGGTTCGGCCTTGGAGGAGCAAGGGAGGAGGAGGAGGAGGTCTTGGTGGTGCAAGGGGAGGAGGAAGGTGGTGAAAAGGGGAGGGATGCAATGGTTCGACCCTAAGGGGGAAGCAAATGGGAGATGAAAACAATTTTGTTTTTTTCTCTTTCTTTTCCTTTTTTCCTGCCCTTTTTCTTTTTCCCTTTTCCCTTTTCCCTTTAATTCTCTCATTCTAATCCCCATGCATCTTAGCATGCACATGGCATGTGTAGACTTATGTGGCAAGCTTAGGAAAAACTAGGCTAATAAAATGACACACAAGAGGGTTAGGTGGCAAGCATTTAAAAAAACTTGAATGTACTAATTTTTGAAAATGGAAATACCCCAATTAATACTAGTAGCCGTACTAACATACTATGTATTCTATTAAATACAACACATTATGTCATTTAATATAATTTAAAATATTAAAAATAGATTTTTATTTTATTAAAATTAGGGATAAATCACCAAAATACATGAAAAATATACACGGACAAAATACGATCAAAAATACCTAGTATAACCACTATTCGAGGAATAGTGGAAAAGCCACGTGGGACATGAGATTAGATGTAGGCCGGGGTTTGGGTAAACCAGGATAAATCTCTGTGTTTACCATTGTCTTGTTTGGTTTGCAATATAGTTTGTATGATGTTTAAAAACTAATAAACCAATAAAAATTGTAATTTTTAATGGTAACAAAACTCAAAATTTCATAAATCTCTTGATATGGTAATTAGTCGACTAGTGGATAACCACTAGTCGCCTAATACATGAATTAGTCTAGTAGCTAGAAAGTCTAGTCGACTAATTCACCATAAGCAGATTTGCATAATTTTTTTGTTTGCATGTTAGTCAACTAGTGGCTGACGTAAAACCCACTAAACTGCTAGATTTTCCAATTGGTAAAATTGCGAAACTTTGTGATTTAAAATTCGGATTTTGTTTTAAAGATTTTGTTTTCATAATTTGTTATGAGATCACAAAGTGAAAAATTGTTTTTCATGACAACTAAACCCGCTAGGAATTTTATGATATAAAATTTTTGGAAGGTTTTCATGTTTTATGAGATAACAAAGTTAAATTTTTTTCTCATGAAAACTATAATCTTCACACAATTTTATGAGATAAAATTTATGGATGGAATTTTAAAACCGTTTTAAAATTCTTTTGTGATGAGATCATTATTGTCTTTGCAATAATGTGATTGTTGGCTAAATATTTATGAGGATCCCGCGACATTCTGACTTTAGTAATCTAACCTAACAATGCATGACATTGCCCCGAGGTCTAAGTAATTATTAAGCGATTATATATATATATATATATATATATATATAGAGGAAGAGTAGTGTGTATCTTTATTTATAGCAAGAATGTACAGACTACAAAAAACAACAAATGGCCGTGCAGAGGAGGGGTGATTGAAGGAGAGGGGAGAGGGCACAAGCGCCGTCACCCACTACCTGCAACCCCCCCACCCCAACAGCAGCCAAGCATGATTACAAAAAGGCCAATGAATAACTAACTAAATACCCCTAGCTAGCATCTCTAAATTCCCAATTTTCCATAGCTAGTCTAGCCTCCTGTGTATTTGCCTCCAGAAGATGGAGAGAATCCCTAACTGTTGCCGCTAGCTCCTCAAACAGAGCCGTCTTAGGCTTCTTTGTCTTATCAAAGATTCTTTTATTCCTTTCCTTCCAAATGTGCCAAACCATAGCGGATAGCACAGTTCTCGCCAGGATACCCGTAGACTCTTTATTCCCATATTTTTGCAAGAAATAATCTCCAACTTTCTCTAGCAAAGGCTCATTGGGGATAGGAACTCCCAGCTCCAGTAAACATCAACAAAGTGATATAGACTTACGCTTGTGTATGCAGCACCGTAGTATCTGAACTTCACCCTCGGATTCGCCACAACGGTCGGTACTTCGTCACGGAGGATCGAAGCAGCGTTTCACCGCCTAAATCTCTATTTAGAAGAGGATTTTAATGGAAGGGAGAAGAAGAACATAAGCTGCCTTATGCAAACTTATGGCATGGAAAGTGTAGTTTGAATGCCATACCCTTGGGTCCTATTTATAGGCTTTAGGGGTAGTTATTGTAGGAAATAACTAAATATAAGCTTATTAGCATATATTAGCACATTCATTTATCCTCTTCTTCATTCACTTATCAAGTGCCTTTATGCACTTATAAAGTGACTTTTTCCACTTATCGAGTGGTTTTTTCCACTTATCGAGTGGTCCTTTTCACACGAGAAAAGGTTCCCTCCGCGCGCGTGCACGCGACATCTGAGGTCCGTATACCCTCATACATCCCCTCATGGGTGTATTCATGTCGTCCATATCCAACATCTCCCACTCACACTTGAGGGGGTTGTAAGGAAACATCTTTTCCTTTAACTCTTCTGTTTATCATACCGAGAAATAGACCGTGTGACCGTCATGCGCATAGAGTCTGCTGTTGTGCACTTGTTAGAGATACACAACACTCCTCGAGGTGCAAAGTTGAGTAGATCAACGCATGCTTTACCCTAGATTATTTCTTCACATTTCTTATACTTTATATTCAACAATTGAATCCCATCTGGATTGCAATTGGCTGGCCAGCTTTGAGTCTCTAAAGTCCAAATGTGAATATGAAATTAATCGTCCTCTTCTTGCGATCCTTTTGATCTTGACTTGACTTTCTTTTCTAACATGCCCCGCCGGACTGAATTGACCATAGTCCATAAGCAACATGCTAAGATAGAAATCACCCAGTCAAATCTAAAGGAACCAATTAGAGTCCATAAGGGTAATGAGTTAAGACCCATGTGGTCTTTGGGTCTCACATAATAGTAAACACAATTACTATTCTAACCCAATGGTCAAAATGCATACATAGTATGATTACGTATTACAACATCACTCCTTTTCCAGGGAGCGTATGTCTTAATGATGTTGTAAGGATGATAACCAGACACCACAATGTCTGACTTTGAGTCCCTTTTACTACTCAAATAATCTTCTGGACCCACATCCCGCATAAGACAGATAGGATTTCAAAAAATCCTCTTAGATCTTTTGAAAGCATCCATATGATGCAGATCTTTCATACGACCATTTTGTTTAAGTCATGACTCTAAATCGTCCGTCTGACGATTTTGACTTTAAACAAGTCTCATCTTTATTTTATCCGTCTGATAGAATAAAGGCGATTGCTCATGTGAGAGAGCCAACCTTAATCTGTCCGACATACTAGAAAGTATAGCTGAGATTTCAAAAATGTACACAAACATTTCTTAAAAATTCACATGCAATGTCGAAAAGAACTTATTCTTTTATTAAATTTGATCATTTGCAGACATGGGAATTTACATTGGTACAACTCAGCTCTTACGCAATCCTTGAGATGATAAGTGTTTGTAAAATACATCTCTGGGGATCGCCTTCATAAGTGGATCCGATATTATCTCATGCGTAGATATGTACCTTATGTCTACCTTCTTGGTCTTATCATAGTCTTTTGCAAATTTATAGCGAATATCTATGTGTTTGGTCTTACAATGGAATTTAGGATCTTTGACATAGGCTATAGATGTTTGACTGTCGCTGTGTATAGGTACAGCACCTGAGTCACTTGCATCAATTAGCCTGTCTAAGAACTTCCTAAGCCAAATAGCCTCTTGGACTACCATGCTAAATGCTACAAACTCGGCTTCCATAGTTGAAAGTACGAAGCAGGATTGTTTCTTGCTACTCCAGGATATTGCACCAGATCCGAGTAAAAAACATATCCTGAGGTCGATCGTCGCTCATCGAGATCACCCGCCCAATCATCATCAGTGTAGCCTTCAAGCCTCAAGGCATCTCCTTGATAGCATAAAGTATAGTCCGCAGTTCCCTTAAGATACCGCAATATCCTCTTAACCGCTTTTCAGTGTACTTGCCTTGGATTGGATTGGTAACGACTTACCATTCCAACGGCAAAACAGATGTCTGGTCTTGTACACATCATAGCGTACATAAGACTACCAACTGCACTGGAATATGGAACTTTTTCCATAATTTCCTTTTCCTTTTGGTTCTTTGGACATGATTTCAGACATAAATTATCGCACTTGCTTATAGGGGTATCAATGGACTTGCAGTCTTGCATATTAAAACGTTCTAGAACCTTCTTTATATAAGTATCTTGTGAAAGAGAAAGAAGTTTCTTCGAACGATTCCTTGAAATCTTAACTCCAAGGATATATGCGGCTTCTCCCATGTCTTTCATCTCAAAAACTGATGAAAGCCAAGCCTTGATATCCATCACAAAGCCCTTGTCATTTCCGGCTATTAAAATGTCATCTACATATGGAGACATAATAACGTACTTTCTTTTAATCCTCTTGATATATACACAGTTATCTTCATCAAGAATGGAAAACCCATTTGATAAGACAACTTCTTGAAATCGTATATACCATTGCCTTGAGGATTGTTTAAGACCATATATGGACTTACGAAGTTTACAAACCTTATGTTCGTTTCCTTCTTTTACAAACCCTGTTGGTTGTTCCATATAGATCTCCTCGTCCAATTCTCCATTGAGAAAGGCAGTCTTTACATACATCTGATGTAATTCGAGGTCTAAGCAAGCTACCATAGCCAGAATCAGTCGAATCGAGGTAAAACAGACAACAGGTGAGAAGGTCTCTTCGTAGTCTATCCCTTCCTGTTGCATAAAACCTTTCGCGACAAGGCGAGCTTTATATCTGTCAATAGAGCCATCAGCCTTATGCTTGATCTTGAGAACCCATTTGTTCCCAATAGCTCTACATCCTTTGGGTAAGTCAACTAAGTCCCAGACTTGGTTAACGTTCATGGATTCCAACTCCTCTTTCATCGCTTCCATCCATTTGTCTTTCGCAGGGCATGATACGGCCTGTTTGAAAGTAGCAGGCTCGTCATCATCTTGAAGTAAAGTCATAAAGGTTTGCAGAAATTCATCCTTAAATCTTAGAGGAGTCAACCTTATACGACTACTACGTCGTATTTGAGATTCTTCAAGCCCTTGTTGACTCGAATTTAGATCAATTCTAATATCACTCCCACTTGGAATGTCGTTAGAAATGATCCCACTTGGATCATTATTCCCGTATGGAATATGATTAGAGTCATTCGTATCATCCATTGGTGAAGTTTGAAACGTATTTTCTTCTTCACCAAGAATTCTCCCACTCGAATGAGGTAATCCTTCTTGATCATTAATCTCAAATAGAGATAAGTCCTGACTTATCTCACCCTGTCTTGAAAACTCATTTTCCAAGAAAGTGACATCCCTCGAATCAAATTCAATTAGACCTCCATTGTCTTCCTGACTAACGAAAACATAACCTTTGGAGTTTTCTGCGTATCGTATAAAGATACATTTCCTTCCCCTTGGCCCAAGTTTGCCATACTTATGGGAGGAAATATGTGCGTAGGATGCACATCCCCAAGGTTTTAAAATGTTTAAGTCAGGAGACTTTTGGTTCCACAACTCATAAGGAGTGGAGCTAACTGATTTCGAGGGTACGTGGTTCAAAATGAAAGTGGCCGTTAATAATGCATCACCCCAAAAGGTGATTGGCAAGTTAGCTTGTGCCATCATTGAACGGACCATTTCCATTAAAGTCCTATTCCTCCTTTCAGCAACACCATTTTGTTGAGGAGTATAAGGCATAGTTACCTGATGTACTATGCCCTTTTCATCACAAAGTTCCTTAAAACTTGTTGATTGATATTCACCGCTCCTATCGGTTCGCAAGACCTTAATCTTGCGATCTAATTGATTCTCCACTAAACTCATATAGTTTTTAAAGTAGGTTAATGCCTCACTTTTGTGGGATATCAAATAGATATGTCCGAATCGGGTGTAATCATCAATTAAAGTGATGAAATAGGACTTCCCGTGTCTTGTCTTGACATTCATCGGACCACATATGTCCGAATGGATGAGCTGTAATGGAACATCGGCCCTTGTGCCGGTTCCAAACGGCTTGCGATAAGATTTCCCTACAAGGCAATGTTCGCAAGTCGACATTTCAACCTTTGAAACATTGGATAGAAGGCCACGTTTGGCAAGTCTATCCATACGCGTTGGTCCAATATGACCAAGCGTGCCAATAAATTATATCTAACTCATAAGTCGAAGAATTTGCGACAAGGAAATTTTCATTACTTAATGAAGAGTCATACTGTAACGACTGGTTTTCATGTATCTGGATTATTTATATTATTTTTATATATATATATATATATGTTTTGGTGGATTTTCTCCTTGTGCGTGGTTTTCGTCTCCGTAGCTTTCATTTTCGATCGTTTCGTCGTGATTTTCTAGCTTCTTCCTTGGAATCGTCGATTTTGGAGTAAGTCATTCGTGACGGGCTTCATATCGGTCGTATCTTGTTGTTAGATCAAGCCTAGGAGTCTTAGGAATCGATCCCGGAGCTTTGCGCTCCATTTTGGAACTTTTTATGCACGTTAGCCGGTACAAGAAGGGGAACCAACCGACTAGATGACGATTTAGTCGGTCGGCAAACCTTCATGGACCGACTAGTGGGCTTTGTTAATTGTACAGGAGTTACTGTCTATTTTTAGTCGGTCTAAGAACGATCACCGACCGACTAGATGTGAAACTAGTCGATTAGAATTTGCTCTCAGACCGACTAGTTTCTGTCAGTAGATTTCACCTAAGTTACTGTTTATCGTTAATCGGTCCATGAACACTCACCGACCGACTAGGTTGCAAACTAGTCGGTCGACGGGCCTTCACAGACCGACTAATTCATTACCCAGATTTTTTCCTACTTTCGCTGTTTGGTGTTAGTCGGTCACAGTTAATCGACCGACCGACTAGTTTCTAAACTAGTCGGTCAGCCACTCTTCTTTGACCGACTAATGACCCCAGAAACCCTAATTTTTGGGTAGCCGCCGGCTGTGCCTATTTAAACCCCCTCAAACGTTTTCTTTTCTTCTTTCATTTCTCCTGAGCCTCCTTCTTCCCCAAATCATCCTCCATCTAACCCTAGCCCTCCTCCTTCATCTAGAGTCTCTCCCCCTCTCCATTTTGGCCGGCCACCACCTCTAGGTCGCCGGAAAACCCCCAAAAATCCCCAAAACCCCATTTCTCCAGATTTTCCCCATCCATTCCAGATCTGAACCCTAGGTTCCCCGGAGCATTTCTTCCGTTGCCGTGCTTGCTTGGTATCATTCTTCCGCTCCGATACGGTAATAAATCGACCTCTTAATGTTCTCTTAACCCATTTGTGTTTTTGTGAAACCCTAATGAAATGAATGTTGTTTTGATGATTGTTTCTCCATAACAGCGACTTCCCCGTAGATTAGCGTCCGTGGGACGAACCCTCGTTGATCGTCATCCTCGGTGCTAGGCAAGTGAAACTTGCCACTTAGGGTTTTAGGCCATGTCTTAGGCCATTTGCTTGTTGTAGGCGTAAAAGAGACTAGGCGACGAAATGATACTCGCCTAGGCGCAATTTTAGGAACTAGCTTGACAGCGAAGCTTGAACCGACATTTATCATGTTGCACAACTACCATGTCATGTTTAATTTCCATTAACGGTACGCAAATTTATTGTCATGTCATTGCATTCTTTAAGTGTTCTCGTGATTGCGTAGCTCCACTACACCTTGTGAAATGATTGAGGCTAGGTGCACCCCTATGCCAAATGAAATACGCTCCTGGTTTGTGATCCAGGAAACGAGCTCTTGTACGGGGCAACCTTGGCTCATTTACTGAGCTCCTGTATAGGGACCCTGGCTCGTTTACATGTGGGATGGGGTAAGGGTTAAGCGGCCAATCAACTGGGAGTCTGTCCGATCAGCAACTTCAGTGGTAAGGCATAAACTCTGGGTTCTGGGGTGGTGTTAAGCGGCCAATCAGTGTGAATGTCAAACCATTCAGCTGTAAGGCGTAAACATCTACAAACAACTTGAAACGTGACTAGTGGAAATATTGAGATTGTTAGTAGCTTGGCTACTCCTGTCATGCCTTGATAAATTGTTCTCTTGCACTTATTGTTTCCCCATGTCTTACTTGTGCACCCATACCATAACTGCCATGTCATGCATACTATAACTGTTAGGTTGTTAGTTTGCCTTACTTTCAGTTTCCTTGCACAAGTCTTTTAGACTTGCTGACATGTTCCCCTTTACTCTTTTGGGTGACACATGTTAGATCCTGAGCCTGAGTACATTGTTGAGGACGATGTGTTTGCTGACGCCGAGCCCGAGCCTGTGTTTGGCGAGGAGTACATGGACACTGGGGACCAGTCCTAGTGTATTCGTTAAGCTTTCCCCTTTTGTTTTAGACTGTTGTAGTTGTCGGTGCGTGGCACCTATACTTTGTTATGTTGTCCCTTTTGTTGGCCTTGTTCTGGGCCTTTAGACTCTTTCTTTTAGCCTGGTGGCTTTTCTGGGTGTTGAACTTAATTTTAATGTTGGACAAATTCTGAGATTTGAGATTTTATTTCTGTCTCTCATTGTGTAATTATTGTTGTTCCGTTTGTGGTTACACGGACCTGCTTATGTTTTATTGACGCTTATCGGGGTTGGGGCTTCACAGCTCCATTCTCGTGCGGACCTTTTCACGTCTCGCCTCCATTTTAGGGAAGCGGGGCGTGACAGGTTTTGTTGGTGGCCCATGCAGGTCTTTCTGTAACTGCGATTATCAGAATGACGATAATAATATTAGAATGTCCAATAAACTAAGTTCAATATCCGAGTCATAGGCGATTCACCCGTGGTGGAGGTAGTGGTGCGCCCCCTCATGACGAGGAGCCTGAGCGGGAGCCCACCAATAGAGAGATGTGCGAATGATTCTTCAGATGATGCAGGTGCAGCAGGGCGTGCTCCTGCAAGTCCAGAATGCTCCAGTTGTTCGAGCTGGTCGGGCAATCCAGGATGCCCCTCGCTCCGAGCCGGGAGCGAAGCAATTTCAGGAGCTGGGTCCCGCATATTTTGATGGGTCTGAGGGTCCTCTGGCTGCCGATGAGTGGATTCTGAACATTGAGGATAACTTGAAGATGGCCAAGATCACCCCGGCTGGATGGGTTGATTTGGCGAAGAGGCAACTCAAGGATAATGATCGGAATTGGTGGGATGCGGAAGAGAAGATGCTGGTGGAGTCGATAACTTGGGCTACCTTTAAGTCTAGGTTTGATGAGGAGTTCTTTTCGAAGGCTGCTAGGAAGGAGATGATGCAGCGCTTTATTGATCTGAAGCAAGGGAGCTTGACGGTGGACCTGTACCACCAAGAGTTCACTAGGCTGAGTCGGTTCGCACCGAAGATGGTGCAGGATGCTGATGAGAGGGCTCAGAGGTTCCTGCAGGGGCTTGCTTTGGAGCTTCAGAGTTTTGTGTCTTCCTCTGATCTGGACTCTTATCAGAAGGTTCTGGTCGCTACGAGGAGGCAGGAGCTGAACCTGAGTCAGAGGAAAGGACATGTTTCTGGTGCTGAAAAGAGGCCTATGGAGCAGGCCAGAGCGGTGGTTAGTCCTGGTTTCAAGCCTAATCAGCCAGCTCAATTTAAGAGGCCAGGAGGGCTTACTCAGAAGACTTGCCATTTCTGCGGCAAGCCTGGCTACATCAAGGATCAGCGTAGGAAGTTTCTGGGCCAGTGTTTGGTTTGTGGTGATTCTTCTCATGTCGTGAAGGATTGTCGGCATGCGAATCAGCTGCGGAGGGCACCTGTTGCAGCACAGCCGTTGCAGCAGAGAGTGTCTGTTCCTGCTGGACGTGGAGCATCTCTTGTTCCACAGAGGCAGGCTTTTCAACAGGCTATTCCGCCGAGGAGGCAGGCTTTTCTGATGACCGCTGTGGAGAGCGAGGCTGTGGATGAGGTTATCGCAGGTAATCCTCAATCTAGCTGTTACTTTCCTAGCTAATTTTGATCTTTGGATTATGTGGTTTGCTTGAACATGATTGTTTGCTAGACTAGGATTTGATTGTTAGATTGCTTGTTAGGTGTGGTTTTGGTGTGCACATTTCCTACACGAGTTCTCTTTGACTCTGGTGCATCGATGTGCATTATTTCTTGGAGCTTTCTGGAGAAGCATTCCTTGTCAACGTCCCCTCTGTCCAAGAGTTGGAATATCGTTACAGGGAATGGCGTGGTCTCGGTGCATCTTGGTTGCAATTCTTGCCCGTTGGTGGTTTGTGGATATGAGCTTTACGCTGATTTCATTGTCCACGACATCATCAACTACGATGCGATCCTTGGGATGGATTGGCTTGCGAGCTTCTATGCTACGATCGACTGTCGGAGGAAGAAGGTGGTGTTAGAGATTCTCGGACATCCAGTGTTTGAGTTCAGTCGGGGTAGCAGCTCGCTTGGTCCTGTCAGGTTTCGGGCCAGGCCGGTAGAAGTTGTGGCTATGCAGATGGAGTTGGAGAGGCCAGCTGTGGTGCGAGATTTTGATGACGTCTTCCCCGAGGAGATGTCTGGTTTGCCACCTGATCGAGCTTTAGAATTTTCTATTGATCTTGTTCCGGGAGCGCAGTCGATTTCGAAGGCGCCGTATCGTATGGCACCCGCTGAGTTGGAGGAATTACGGAAGCTGCTGGATGAGCTTTTGCAGAAGGGTTATATCAATCCTAGTGTGTCTCCGTGGGGAGCATCGGTGCTTCTGGTGAAGAAGAAGGATGGTTCGCGTCGCATGTGCGTGGACTATCGGAAGTTGAATGCGGTGACCATCAAGAATAAATACCCGTTGCCTCGCATCGATGATATTTTTGACCAGCTTGGAGGTTCGAGGGTGTTTTCGAAGTTGGATCTGAGGAGTGGTTATCATCAGTTGAAGGTGAAGATGGGAGATGTTCCGAAGACAGCGTTCAGGACGAAGTATGGACACTACGAGTTTGTGGTTATGCCTTTCGGTGTAACAAATGCACCCGCAGTTTTCATGAATCTGATGAACCTGATTTTCTACGACTTTTTGGATAAGTTTGTCGTTATCTTTATTGATGACATTCTGATCTATTCTAAGTCGGAGGAGGAGCATACATCGTACTTGAGGACGGTGTTGGAGATTTTGAGGAGGCATCGGTTGTACGCTAAGTTTTTGAAGTGCAAGTTTTGGTTGGACAGAGTTGCTTTTCTCGGGCATGTGGTGACTGGAGATGGTATTTCAGTGGATCTCGAGAAGGTCAGGGCCATCAGGGAGTGGTCTGTTCCGCAGTCAGCGTCTGAGATTCGGAGTTTCCTTGGACTTGCTGGTTACTATCGACGCTTCATTAAGGACTTTTCCCGTATTGCTGAGCCGATGACCAGATTGACGCGGAAGGATGTATCTTTTGTTTGGTCGGGTGATTGTGAGAATTCTTTTGGTGTTTTGAGGGAGAGATTGACGACTGCCCCTATTCTTGTTGTGCCTGATCGCAGCGGTGGATTTGAGATCTTTTGCGATGCTTCTGGCAAGGGTCTCAGTTGTGTGTTGCATCAGCACGGGCATGTAGTGGCTTATGCATCTTGTCAGGTCAAGGTTCATGAGAAGAATTACCCGACGCATGACTTGGAATTGGCTGTTGTCGTGTTTGCGCTCAAGATTTGGAGGCACTTCCTGCTAAGTGAGAAAGTGAAGATTTTCACCGATCACAAAATCGTGAAGTATATTTTCACTCAGAAGGAGCTCAACATGCGACAGCGTCGATGGTTGGAGCTCATGACGGATTATGAGATTGATTTGCAGTATCACCCTGGCAAGGTGAATGTGGTTCCTGATGCACTGAGTAGGCTTCCAGCGGTGAAGATTTTGACTTCGCAGTGGGGATTGCAGCAGGATTTTTGCGAGTCTGGTATGGAGGTTGTTCTTCCTGGGGAGGCTTCTTCGTTGATGTGTATGCAGATACAGTCGACGATCATGGATCGGGTCAAGGCTGGCCAGGCTGAGGATCCGAAGCTGGTGAAGATTCGGGAGTAGGTGGAAGCCGGTCTGCGGATTGACTTTTTGATTCATGAGGATGGCTCGCTGAGGTTTGGAGCCAAGTTGTGTGTGCCAGCTGGGGATATTAGAGAGGAGTTGATGGTGGAGGCACACAGTTCGCCGTATTCTGTGCATCCTGGTGGCACCAAGATGTACCAGGATCTTCGTCTGAACTATTGGTGGCATGGCATGAAGAGGAGTGTGGCTCGGAGTGTAGCCAAGTGTTTGATTTGCTAGCAAGTGAAGGCGGAGCATCAGCGTACGACAGGGTTGCTACAACCGCTTCCGATTCCAGAGTGGAAGTGGCAACACATCACTATGGATTTCGTGACTGGACTACCTCGGAGTCCGAAGCAGAATGACGCGATTTGGGTGATCGTAGATCAATTGACCAAATCCGCGCACTTTATTCCGTCCCGAGTGGGACAGTCCACTGAGGCGCTAGCGAGGAGATATACGGAGGTAAATTCTTTTACTCTCCGTTTTTATTTCCTTTTCCTAGTTTAGATAGTGATGTAACATGAATCGTACAAGAGGTCGTACGACTTCACGGAGTCCCCGTGAGTATCGTGTCGGACAGAGACACGAGGTTCATATCTCAGTTCTGGCAGAGTTTGCAGAAGAGTTTAGGTACGCGTCTGAGTTTCAGCATGGCGTACCATCCGTAGACGGATGGCTAGTCCGAGAGGACGATTTAGATCTTGGAGGACATGCTGAGGGCGTGCATGTTGGATTTCAAGGGTTCATGGGAGGACCATCTACATCTGGTAGAGTTTTCTTACAACAACAGCTTCCAGGCAAGTATTGGCATGTCGCCCTTCGCCGCTCTTTATGGGAGGAGATGTCGATCACCATTGAATTGGGATGACGTTGGTGATCGGGAGTTGTTGGGGCCTGAGATGATTGTGGAGGCCGTGGATGTCGTCAAGAATATTCGGGAGAGGTTGAGGATTGCTCAGGACCGTTTTAAGCATTGGGCGGATGCTAAACGCCGACCTTTGGAGTTTCAGCCGGGCGACCATGTGTTCTTGAAGATTTCCCCGAATCGTGGTGTGATTCGCTTTGGGAAGCGAGGGAAGTTGAGCCCGCGATATATTGGACCGTTTGATATTCTGGAGAAAGTTGGCGAGGTGGCCTACCGCTTAGCCTTGCCGCCATCTTTGGAAGGAGTTCACAATGTTTTCCATGTGTCGCGGCTTCGTCGATACATTAGATATCCATCTCATGCTGTGGATTTCTCGGAGATTACCGTTCGCCCTGATATGACGTATGACCAGCAGCCAGTGCAGATTCTGGACAGGCGTCAGAAGTCACTTCGGAACAAGGTTGTCAATCTTGTGAGGGTGATGTGGCGACACGGCTCGCCTGGAGAGTCTACTTGGGAGAATGGGTATGAGATGCGAGAGCGCTACCCACTTTTGTTTCTGGACACGTGAGTGTTGGGAAATTCCGAGGACGGAATTTTTCTTAAGTTGGGGAGGATGTAACGACTGGTTTTCATGTATCTGGATTATTTATATTATATATATATATATATGTTTTGGTGGATTTTCTCCTTGTGCGTGGATTTCGTCTCCGTAGCTTTTATTTTCGATCGTTTCGTCGTGATTTTCTAGCTTCTTCCTTGGAATCGTCGATTTTGGAGTAAGTCATTCGTGACGGGCTTCATATCGGTCGTATCTTGTTGTTAGATCAAGCCTAGGAGTCTTAGGAATCGATCCCGGAGCTTCGCGCTCCATTTCGGAACTTTTTGTGCACGTTAGCCGGTACAAGAAGGGGAACCGACCGACTAGATGACGATTTATTCGGTCGGCAAACCTTCATGGACCGACTAGTGGGCTTTGTTAATTATACAGGAGTTACTATCTATTTTTAGTCGGTCTAAGAACGATCACGGACCGACTAGATGTGAAACTAGTCGGTCAGAACTTGCTCTCAGACCGACTAGTTTCTGTCAGTAGATTTCACCTAAGTTACTGTTTATCGTTAGTCGGTCCATGAACACTCACCGACCGACTAGGTTGCAAACTAGTCGGTCGACGGTCCTTCACAGACTGACTAATTCATTACCCAGATTTTTCCCTACTTTCGCTGTTTGGTGTTAGTCGGTCACAGTTAATCGACCGACCGACTAGTTTCTAAACTAGTCGGTCAGCCACTCTTCTTTGACCGACTAATGACCCCAGAAACCCTAATTTTTGGGCAGCCGCCAGCTGTGCCTATTTAAACCCCCTCAAATGTTTTCTTTTCTTCTTTCATTTCTCTTGAGCCTCCTTTCCCAAATCATCCTCCATCTAACCCTAGCCCTCCTCCTTCATCTAGAGTCTCTCCCCCCTCCATTTTGGCCGGCCACCACCTCTAGGTCGCCGGAAAACCCCCAAAAATCCCCAAAACCCCATTTCTCCAGATTTTCCCCATCCATTCCAGATCTGAACCCTAGGTTCCCCGGAGCGTTTCTTCCGTTGCCGTGCTTGCTCGGTATCATTCTTCCGCTCCGATACGGTAATAAATCGACCTCTTAATGTTCTCTTAACCCATTTGTGTTTTTGTGAAACCCTAATGAAATGAATGTTGTTTTGATGATTGTTTCTCCATAACAGCGACTTCCCCGTAGGTTAGCGTCTGTGGGACGAACCCTCGTTGATTGTCATCCTCGGTGCTAGGCAAGTGAAACTTGCCACTTAGGGTTTTAGGCCATGTCTTAGGCCATTTGCTTGTTGTAGGCGTAAAAGAGACTAGGCGACGAAATGATACTCGCCTAAGCGCAATTTTAGGAACTAGCTTGACAGCGAAGCTAGAACCGACATTTATCATGTTGCACAACTACCATGTCATGTTTAATTTCCATTAACGGTACACAAATTTATTGTCATGTCATTGCATTCTTTAAGGGTTCCCGTGATTGCGTAGCTCCGCTACACCTTGTGAAATGATTGAGGCTAGGTGCACCCCTATGCCAAATGAAATACGCTCCTGGTTTGTGATCCAGGAAACGAGCTCTTGTGCAGGGCAACCCTGGCTCATTTACTGAGCTCGTGTACAGGGACCCTGGCTCGTTTACATGTGGGATGGGGTAAGGGTTAAGCGGCCAATCAACTGGGAGTCTGCCCGATCAGCAACTTCAATGGTAAGGCGTAAACTCTGGGTTCTGGGGTGGTGTTAAGCGGCCAATCAGTGTGAATGTCAAAACATTCAGCTATAAGGCGTAAACATCTACAAACAACTTGAAACGTGACTAGTGGAAAGATTGAGATTGTTAGTAGCTTGGCTACTCCTGTCATGCCTTGATAAATTGTTCTCTTGCACTTAGTGTTTCCCCATGTCTTACTTGTGCACTCATACCATAACTGCCATGTCATGCATACTATAACTGTTAGGTTGTTAGTTTGCCTTACTTTCAGTTTCCTTGCACAAGTCTTTTAGACTTGCTGACATGTGCCCATTTACTCTTTTGGGTGACACATGTTAGATCCTGAGCCTGAGTACATTGTTGAGGACGAGGTGTTTGCTGACGCCGAGCCCGAGCCTGTGTTTGGCGAGGAGTACGTGGACACTGGGGACCAGTCCTAGTGTCTTCGTTGAGCTTTCCCCTTTTGTTTTAGACTGCTATAGTTGTCGGTGCGTGGCACATATACTTTGTTATGTTGTCCCTTTTGTTGGCCTTGTTCTGGGCCTTTAGACTCTTTCTTTTAGCCTGGTGGCTTTTCTGGGTGTTGAACTTAATTTTAATGTTGGACAAATTCTGAGATTTGAGATTTTATTTCTGTCTCTCCTTGTGTTATTATTATTGTTCCGTTTGTGGTTACAGGGACCTGCTTATGTTTTATTGACGCTTATCGAGTTTGGGGCTTTACAGCTCCATTCTCGTGCGGACCTTTTCACGTCTCGCCTCCATTTTAGGGAAGCGGGGCGTGACACATACATTGTATTTAATACAATAAATACTTTAAATACATACCTAGAACCAATTAGAGTATTATTACAAAACAAGTCCACTTTACAATTTTGAAAGAACCAGCTATAACCAAGACCCATTAACACGACCACAGATATAATATTCCTTCGAATATCTGGAGCGAAGAGGACATCATGTAGTAAGAGAGTGCGGCCGTTGTCCAAGACTAGCTTGCAAGTCCCAATGCCTTTCACTTCAATACGTGTGTTGTTTTCTACATAAATCCACTTTGTTCCTTGGGGTATCCGATGATACTCCACGAAGGACCGTCTGTCCCTTGCTATGTGGTCGGTGGCACCTGAATCAATTATCCAAAATGGATTAGATTCTACAAGAAATATTGAACTGGAAACACATATATAACTAGTATTACAAGTTACCTTGTCACCTTCATCCGTACAAGAACGGGCGTAGTGACCTAACTTGTTGCACTTGAAGCACTTGATCCTCTTCAAGTCTTTCTTCTTGTGCCATTTCTTGTGCCCACCCTTATGTTTGGGTTTCTTGGTAGACTCAGGTTGCTTATTACGTTCATTATTAGATTTCGAACGATCTTTCCGTTTCTTTCCCCCGTGTGAGGAACTAGCAACCATGTGCACTTCTGCACTTAGCTTGGCAGCCGCAAGCCGCTCTTCCTCTAATTCGAGGTGCTTAGAAACATCGCTGAAAGTCTTGATGCTCTCATTGTGAGTGAGATGCACTTCATTTGGTCCCACCGATTTGGCAGGAAACGTATGACTGCTTGGATTTGTTGCTCATCAGTGAGCACATGACCTGCATCCTTTAACTCTGAGATTAGATTCGCCATATGTTGCAGATGTTTCCCCATGGAATGATCTGGACGTTTCTTGTATGAATCAAATCTTATAGTTAAAGAACGAAGTTTGGACACCGATGTGCCACCAAACTTCTCCTCAAGCTTGGACCATATGTCCATGGCTAAGTCATGCTCTTGGAAGATGCGCATTATGTCATCGGACATACTGCTCAATAACGTAATGCGAGCTATCTTGTTCTTCCGAGACCAAACATCAAAAGCTTCCTTGTCTCGTCTGTGTTGGGCCGTAGTGCCCAACTCGGGTTCAATAATTACGTTCTTTAGAGTTTCGAGCACTTCTTGCTCCTCTAGAACGTATTGTATCTTGATGGACCATAGTTTTTAATTATCGCCGTTGAGTTTTTCACCTCTGTTTAACTCAGCGACGATATTCTTTGAAGCGGAAGACATTTTACTTTTAAAATGCTGCAAAAGACACAAAACCGAAGGTTTTATCAAAATCATTGCATTAAAAATTCTTAAAATATAATTCCCACTTGAAATGATAATAGAATATCCCATTTGGATAGTTCTAATTTTAACTCCCACTTGGAATGATATTTATAATTTGATAAGTTACTTTCGAAAAATATTGAAGATGTTACTCTAGAATCGGAAAGGTCACTACGTTTCCAATCACCATCTAGAGTAACTTTCAATATTTACCCATCACTTTATCAAATAATAGTACTCTTATAGTACTTTGCAGCGGAAAAGCGTTTTTGAAAACGTATTTTTCAAAACGTGTATTTTAACCTAGTACCCTTATGATACTAGCGAAATATTCGGCAATCCCTGGCCATTGCTGGGGTTGAGCCGTTGCCGTGCCAAGGCCGGATCCCCCTGAGGGGATTTTTCTGCAAGCCACCGTCGCCGGCTCCCGTATGGATCCAAGCGCTCCCCTTCTGCAGGGGAATTTACCGCAGAGTACTATCGTCGGACCCATAGGGGTTGTTCATGCAAGCCACCGCCATGCAAATTTCCCCCTTTCAGTCACGTAAGCCCCCCCAATCAAAAAATTAGGTCAACCAGGGCTCGATACTGGCCGAGGCCCGGGCTGGCACTGGCCGGGCACTGGCCTCGGCCAGGGCCGACCTCGGCCTGGCCTTGACCACTGCCAGGGCTGGTTCTGGCCTGGCCGAGGCCGGCCAGGGCTCTGGCCTCGGCCAGAGGCCGGTCAGGGCCCCCTGGCCCTGGCCAGGCCTCGACCAGAGGCTGGCCCTGGCCTGGTCGAGGCCGGCCAGGGCCCCCTGGCCCTGGCCTGGCCTCAGCCAGAGGCCGGCCCTGGCCGGCCAGGCCCTGGCCGAGGCCGGCCATGGCCCTTTTTGGCCTTGGCCGGCCTCCCCTTCTCCCCCCCGACGGGGTGGTTTTCGTTGTCATTTGGCCGTAGCCAACCCCCTCCGCATGTGGAGGGGGGGATGCATAGCCTCCATGGCCCATATGGCCAAGGTGATCATGCACCAAAGGTCATCTTCTCCGATGGGAATAACCACCATCTTCTTCTCCGATGAGACACCCATTCGTCGAGAAAGTAGTTATTATCTAATGGCCGTGTGCCAAAATGAAAAAATAACATACTCTTAAGTTCGCAAACTACACGCTCCACATGAAGAGAGCACCCATTCTCAATTGAATGGAGACTCAGCATCCATGAAGAGTGCGAGCTTGGCGATATGAACGGTCGGTTCTTCCCGTCACGGAGAGTTCCTGCCATATCCGTAATGACAGAAGACCCTAACGTGAAAAGAACAACCGCTGCGTTCTCTCTGTCACGAAGCGTTCCTACCATATCCATAATGGTAGGATACCCATTCGTGAAAAAAACAACGCCTCGTTCATCGGTTCGACGGGGCGACGGTTTGACCGGGGCGAACCTGTATGGCTCTGATACCAATGTAGGATCCGGTCAAAACAATGATGTTAGGATCGAATAACATAGACTTACGCTTGCGTATGCGGCACCGTAGTCTCTGAACTTCACCCTCGGATTCGCCACAACGGTCGGTACTTCGTCACGGAGGATCAAAGCAGCGTTTCACCGCCTAAATCTCTATTTAGAAGAGGATTTTAATGGAAGGGAGAAGAAGAACATAAGTTGCCTTATGCAAACTTATGGCATGGAACGTGTAGTTTGAATGCCTTACCCTTGGGTCCTATTTATAGGCTTTAGGGGTAGTTATTGTAGGAAATAACTAAATATAAGCTTATTAGCCTATATTAGCACATTCATTTATCCTCTTCTTCATTCACTTATCAAGTGCCTTTATGCACTTATAAAGTGACTTTTTCCACTTATCGAGTGGCTTTTTCCACTTATCGAGTGGTCCTTTTCACACGAGAAAAGGTTCCCTCTGCACACGCTTTCGTGCACGTGACATCTGAGGTCCGTATACCCTCATACATCCCCTCATGGGTGTATTCATGTCGTCCATATCCAACACAAAGGATGTATTTAGTATAAGAACACTTGAAGAATAGGTGGTCTGTATTTTCGGCCTCAGTAGATTCACACAACACACAGCCAATGTCCATGTGTGGGTTCCAATTCTTCAGAATATCTTTTGTAGCCAACTTCCCCTGAATAGCACGCAATAAGGTGAGACTCATCTTAGGAACATTGTATTTATACTAGACAAGCGACGCGTATCAGAATTGATCATAGCGTTGCCGTGTACCCTCCCATGCGGCTTTGAAAGAGAAACCATCAGCACCCGCCCATTGCCAATCACCCCGCCCTGTTGTTAGCAGAACATTTTGGAGAAGCGGCCTAACAATATCAATTTCCGCATCCTGAGTCCATCCTCTCCTCGTCCAATAATCACTAACTCGCTTGTTAATTATATCAAGAGGGACATCATGTATATCAGCTAGAGGCCCCCTGGTAGCCAGTTATCAATCCAGAAAAGAGTAGTTGCGCCGTCCCTTACATCCCTTCTCAAAAGATGTTTAGAGAAGTTTCTACAGTGGAGCAAAAATTTCCAGGTTCCTGATTGTGTTGCTGAGCCTCGAGCTGAGAAAAAATGGGTTGTATCTTTGTAATTGGTGCGCATATACCCAGCCCAGAGTCCCTCCGTGGCTAATAACCGCCATGTTAGTCTCATGCCAGCCGCCATGTTAAGGTCCTTTAGTAATCTTAACCCCACCCCGCCCTCCTTCTTGGGGATACATATGTCCTTCCACGCCCATAGACGGGAAGAGCCACAAATAAATTTCCTGCATGTCGATGTGATGGTGCAGGACAGTTTTAGGAATTTTATAAACCTGTAGCCAGAAGTTGACCATACCATAAATGACTGTTCTGACAAGCTCAATGCAGCCTGCTATAGATAGTAAGCTAGATGTCTAGCCCATGAGCCTCTTGTTACATTTATCAATCAGTCTCCCAAACATAGAAGCCTTCGGATATTTGGTGGAAAGAGGGAGACCCAAATAGGTGGTAAAAGAAGTGCCCACCTTTATCCCCAGCATGTTAGCCAGATCCATGGGGGACTTTGTATCCTTGCTGAATATATCAATACTCTTGTCCCAATTGATTTCCAGGCCCGTAAAATTAGTGAAATCTTCAAGCAATGAGAGTAGTCCAGCAAAAGAATGTTGATTAGCCCTACAGAATAAGAGTAAGTCATCTGCAAATAGCAAATGAGATATCGCCCCAAAGCGTCTCATGGGTTGGATAATACCAGAAATCATATAGTTATCAATGAGAAGTGAGAAAGCCTCCATGGTTATCACAAACAGATATGGGGAAAGGGGATCCCCTTGTCTGAGCCCCCTGTTTCCCTCAAAATACCCCACAGGCGAACCATTTACCATCACAGAAAATGTTGGAGTAGAAATGCATTCAGTTATCCAGGAGATAAATTTCCTATTGAAGCCCATACGGTGCAAAATGTAGTATATGAATTCCTTGTTTACGCTGTCAAAAGCCTTACTGAGGTCTAATTTGAGGCAAGCTCTAGAACCCATTGGGTTGCTGAAATCACGGATTTGTTCATGAGCTAGTAAAGCACTATCAGAGAGTAATCTGCCCTTAAGAAAGGCCAACTGGTTAGGGGATATAAGCTCATGTACCACAATCTTAAGCCTGTTGCAAATGATTTTACTAATAGCTTTATAAAGAACATTGCAACACGCTATTGGTCTGTAGTTACCTAGAGAAGTGGCTGACGTTTTCTTCGGAACCAGAGTAAGATTTGTATGATTTATCGGATGCATAAGAATACCCGTACGGAAAAAAGAATGAATGGCATCAGAGATGTATTTACCAATAATACTCAAGCTACTCTGATAGAAAAACCCGTTGAAGCCATCAGGACCAGGGGATTTATCCACCCCTATTTGAAAGACAGCTTCCTTAATTTCAACATCGCTAATTCTCCTCTCTAGCCAATTAACTGCCTCAGGAGTCAAAATCCTCTTCGTAACAAGCCTTGGGAAAACATTCCAATAGTTGGATTGATGATAGAGAGAGGCATAATAATTCGGTGCACTACTTCTAAGCTCATCAGTGGTATTAAGCCGGCCTCCTCTAGCATCCATCAAATGGACCAAATTATTAAGACTCTGCCTGGATTTCATGGTATTGTAAAAGAACTTCGTGTTCTTATCTCCAAGATTGAGCCAGGATTGCCTACTCTTTTGCCGTAGGATTGCCTCTTCTTCCAGGATCAACTTGTGGAGTTGAAGAGCAAGCCCATGCTCTTCTTTTTGAAGGGTAGTATCATAATTTAGATTTGGCATGTTCCGCAATTTCTCCAGGCCATTTCTGCATTCGGCTACAGTTGTTGTGTGGTTTGCCGCCCAGAATTTAAGAGCTAATTTAAGATTTCTAAGTTTAATAAAAGCTCTGTGCATATGGGAGCCTATCACATGCTGGCCCCAAGTAGATTCCACCACTTCCTGATATCCATCACGGGAAGCCCAAACATTAAAGAACTTGAGTGGTTTAGGGTATGATTTCACCTTAGATTGTAAGTTGAAGAGCATGGGAGAGTGGTCGCTAGTGCCCGGGTCCAAGTACTCCACAAAAGCGTCGGGGAGGACATCAAGAAGATTTGCAGTGCATAATACACGGTCAAGCCTTGCACTTATTCTTCCCACTCCAATTCGTCGATTACACCAACTCATTGCATGACTAGAGCATTTAAGATCACGCAAGGAACATTTAGTCAGGCAGTCATTGAACTCATCCAAAACCTGCTTCTCACAACGTCTCCACCTGACTTTTCCTTTAAATATCTGACGCAATTATAATCCCCCCTGAAAGCCAAGCCTTGCTTCCAATCTTGGTCGCATCCTCCAATAATAGTTCCCACGGCTGGCTCCTTTTACTTCTCAGGTTTGAAGCATATACCCCCGTAATAGCTAACTAAAGCCCCCCTGTATTAGTGCAACAAAGGGTGATATGTTGTTTAGAGATAGCTTGAACTACTACCTGCCACACAAGATTATCCCAGGCCATGAGAATCCGACCATGTGAGTCTAAAGAGAAATTTCCTACAAAACCCCAATTCTTCGGAAGACATGATTTCCACTGATCCACCCCCTCCTTCAACTTCGTCTCTAGCAAAATGACCATAGACGGCTTTAATTTCTGCAATCTTCCCCATAGGTTTCTTCTTCTAATTAAAGAATTAATACATATATATATATATATATACATATATATATATATATACATATATATATATATATGAGAATAATGGCTATCATACGCCATATGAGATAGGCTCTCATACGCCCTCTCACATAAAGCAACCAAGTACAACCAAGTACAAGCCCATGTGAGCATGTACTTGGTTGCTTTATGTGAGAGGGCGTATGAGAGCCTATCTCATATGGCGTATGATAGCCATTATTATATATATATATATATATATATATATATATATATATATATATATATATATATATGAATGAGAATAATGGGTATCATACGCCATATGAGGCACCCCCTCATATGCCCTATCACATAAAGGGGGTAAGTACAACCAAGTACAAGCCCATGTGGGCTTGTACTTGCCCCCTGTATGTGAGAGGGCATATACTTGCCCCATGTATGTGAGAGGACATATGAGGGGGTGCCTCATATGGCATATGATACCCATTATTATTAATATTATTATTATTATTATTATTATTATTATTATTATATATAATTGCTTGTAGGGTGGCTTGCAAAATGAAATAAAATCGCTTGGTGTATTGTTGCTCGCAAAATATCGCTCGCTGACAAAATTGTTGTGAGAATGAACCATGTTTTGTATAAATGCTAATTAATTGGATTACTAAGTAGATTTTAAACCCAAATAAGTTAGAATTACAAAAGGATTATAAATTTTATTGGCTTTGGAATTTTGCTTTTCATATTGGTGTCTAAGAAAGACATGTTTAGTAGAGGTTCTTAAATTAGGAAACATGGTATTAGTGATTCAAGCCACAGAAAACCTCCCTTCCTTTATAGTGCTGACTTGGCCAATTGATTTATGCTGAATTTTCTTCTCCAATCGAATTACATGCCTCATATTAAGTCCATTACGTTTAAAATCCTTTAAAAGATTATATGTAGAATTCTGTCATTTCAAAAATGTAGAGTACGTAGTGTCAATGTCATGGTTGTTGACGACGGTCAAGCTATGGAATTTCAACACTAGGTGATGCACTTTTGCTACCATAAGATGGATTCGGAGGGTCAAAATATGAGCCTTGTTGACGGGGGTCAAGGGCACATATCTCTCATCCTACTGATACAAAATGTTTGGGTCAGACTTGACTAAAATTTATGACTTATTGATGATGGTCATGGTCATAAAAGGTTAGAGGCAAAAACCATAATTGAAAATTTCAAGTGTTGCAATTGACAAAGAGTTTGTCTACCTTTTATGGAGAAAGATAGCTTGTTGATTACAGTTAAGGTTATCAATTTCATGATAGTTGGATCCCAATTCACACTATAAAATTATTTCAATGATTTTCGTTTATCTTTTGGGTTGAAAATATTCATAAAATTATTGGGAAAAATAATTAGATAAAAACCAATCTAATTATTAAAGAACTAGTCATAACCCGTGCCCGCGGGCACGGTTCATTTAAGATTTTCCCCCGTGAAATCTTAGTTCCCAAACATTATTTACACCGTCAAATTTGTGCGGAACAATAAATTCGGCGTAGAACAATAAATTCGGCGTAGAACAATAAATTCGACGATGTCACCCTTGAGTCGGAACAACAAATTAGCGTAAAAAAATTTAGCGGGCGTCGCACATGCCTGCGGGCATGATTTATTCAAGATTTTCCCCCGTGAAATATTAGTTCCCAAACATTATTTACACAGTCAAATTTGTGCGGAACAAAAAATTCGGCGTAGAACAATAAATTCGGCGAGGGCGCCCTTGAGTCGGAACAACAAATCAGCGTAAAAAAATTAGCGGGCGCCTTCGGAAAATAAAAATAGTTGGGTTCTAAGTTAATAGATGTGGACCCATCAAGCCAAATGCATGAATTTCACCACTGACCTTTAAGGTTTTGCTCCTTTTTCCGCATCGCAAGTTTAATAGCTTTAGACTAATAGAACTTTTTGTGGCAGGTAAATTAACGAACAAAATTTATTAGATTCACTTAATATTTGATATTTTGATATTTTAAAATGTTAAATCAAAATGAACAATTCCAATCGGCCAAAAAATATATATATGTGCTTAACTTTTGCAAGATCCTTTTTCGAGATCGCATATGACCTAATCCTATAATACACATTATTCTCTATTGATTGATAAAGAAAAAACCGGTGACTTGGATATGACTTACATGGTATAAAAACTCTTAAATCTTAGGCAAAATAAATAGTTTAAATAATAAAAACTCCAATGACCTATTCATAGACGTAAATACCTAAATAATGGAAACTTCCAAATATTTTTGCATTTCTTAACAGAAACCAATTGTGATTTGATATCATCAATAACAGCATTTCAAACTATTTTTGTTAGGTAGATAAAAGCATCCCAATAGATGAACAACATAAACCAACGCAGATTTAACAATTTACCATAATCACCTTCTTTCTAAAAATTAGGTTCTACTTCATGGACTTCAGAAAATAAAAATAAAAAAATGTCGAATTTGTTTTCCAGTTGTCCCGACAATAATAGTACATTAAGAACAGCATACCTACAAAGAGTAAGCATACAACAAAGGAAACATTCATCCATGATGGCAATGCGCCCAGCTGTAGGCGAGCAAACGAATTGCAGCAAGTGTTATCTACTCTTCCCTATGTGTGTTCGCCGCATGTGAATGAGACACCTTGACTTTGCTCTTTGGAGATATGAGAGCCTGGTCCACACGAAGCGGGCTTGGTGCTCTGATCAGGGGGATGCTCCTTCTGTTTCTTCTGTTTCGTCGCTTCCATATGTATGTGACGCACCCGTAACCTACACCTAGGTTCCACCTGGCGGTGTCACGATCGCCAGGCGTGGTATGGCACCTAGGCTACAATTTTGGGCTCAATCCGCAAGCGGACTGTGTCGAGTTATAGTATATAAGATGTCGAATCCCATAGGGACGGTGATAGTGTCAATTGGTTCTCAGTTTATCTCTAAATATTGAAGTGGGATAGCTATCGGAGTAAAGGATTTGGTTTGGGTGTTGTTGTTGTAATATCAATAAAAGAGACTATGGCTTTAGGGATCACCGCTAGAATCGTTGAGGGTTAACGTTAGAATAGGATCCTAGCATTGCATTAGGGCTGGGAATTAATCCCCCAATTCGTACCACTCTCGTGGGTTAGAATTACGGGGTATTTCGGGGGCTCTCGTTGACGCAATAGCGGTAGCCGTCAACATAGCAGTATAGTTCATCGATGGATCCCCTCAAGGCACGATCCGGGCATGGTCACGAGCCTCGGTTGGATCCAATGATTTCCCTATTTGAATCCCTAGATACCCCCTAAGCACATCAATTCCACAGACCGTGGGCATGATCTCAGTACGGGTTATCTACGGATTTGGTAGGATCTACCGAAATACTACCCTAGGTCCCCAATTCAAGCAGGGATCCAGATCTACGTTTTTCCCATTGGATCCTAGGGCTAACCCATCAGCCCTAGAATAATCTACTCACTCATGGTATCATTAACAGAATAAAATGCAATTTTTATATGCGAAGACATCATTGCAAATCAATAAAATAGGGATAAAAACTTACAGAGAGAGTAGACGAACAATAGATCCAGAAAAATCCGAATTCCAATAGGCAAACGCAGACGAGAACAAAAATATCAATCTCTCGATTTTTAAACTAAAAAGTATCAGCAGTTCGATCTCCCAGATGTAATACAAAAATCGCCCTCAGCTCCCCATCAAAAACTGTTCAAAAATCCCTAATGAAAAGTCTATCCTCAGTCCCCGCACAGCTCCTCGCTTCAGTCGCCTAGAATCGCGCGCATCGTGGCCTTTCAAAACATTCCAAAAATGACACTGGAGTTGCTAACCGAGTAGGTGACTCGGTCGAGCAATAGGCTGCTCGTTCAGTGGCTCGGCCCGAGTAGAGAAGCTATTCGACCGGGCACTATAGAAAATCAAAGTTGCTGCTCAGCCTACCTGGACCGAGTAAGCTCGACTCGGTCCGAGTAGGGGTCGACTTGGTCGGTTGCTCGGGCCGCGTCGTGGCTTGCTTCGGCTTGGGGAGATTGAGGCTACTCGACTGGACAGGTGAGCTGCTCGGTCCGAGTTAGCCCGTATCAGCTCTCTTCTCAAAACTGGTATGGCTCGGTCAAGCAGCTAAGCTGCTTGGACCGAGCATTTTCTAGGAAAATCAGCAGAGGGCTCCTGAGGGCTGTCTCTCTCTCTCTCTGTTCTCTCTCTCTCTTCTCCTCTAATGGCTCCAGAAGTGTGGTGAGCTCCTCCAGAGCCTCGCCAATAAGCTTACGAGCACGTCGGATGTGTCCATACCCAAGTGGGGTCCAAAATCGCTCCAAAATCCCTTAAAACTGACAAAACACGATGAAACTCGAAAATATCGTCAACAATGCAATATCGCAGTAAAATGAGGGGTTTAGATGCGAAATTGGCATGAGATGCAATGGAATAATGATATGAAAATAGTAGAAAATATGAACACATCAAAATCCCCCAAGCTTACCTATTACTCGTCCTTGAGGAAGACGAATAATCGGTACGCTGGGAGGAAAACAAAAAGAAAATAAGAAAACGTAAATAGAAAGAAAGCAAAAAATAAAAGGAGAAGCGAGAGGAGAGTGCTAAGGATGATCGGTCAGATCTCAGGTCTAAATAGTATATCACGACGCTCTGAATGATAACATACATTCTACTGGCAATTTCTAGCTTTACACATCATATGACTAGCATGCATTGTACGCAGAGAATAGGGATCTACTGAAATCACACCATCAAATCATATCAATCTCATGCAATCCTTAGAGTCTAGTATAAAGGAGTTGGCAATGTCCTTTTCAATCACAGATACACAAGGAGCATAAAGGAATCACACCGCATGCAATAGAGAATAGAAAAATCATGCCATTCAGATATTCATTTCGATACATGAAAAATCTCCAAAAACTAAAGAAATTTGTAAAGTTTAGGCGTTATTAAATCTCCGTGATGTGCACCGTCTCCACTCTAATTTCATGCTCACTCATGTAATCAGTTGGTTTACCCCCCAAGCTTAGCTTGAGGCGTCGCATCAAGGAAAGTGATATGGAATTTTTATTTCTCTTCCCAGGATATATGATAGCTTCTAATGAAATGATATAAAACAGTATTTATTCATTTTCTTTCTTTTTTTAAAATATGAATATATACACATTTTTTCTCTTTTTTTTCTTTTGCATGCATTTTTTTAATTAGAAGCTATACTTTTTCTTTTTGGGTTTGGGAAGTGAGATGCGGTAAAGATGGCTATGGGGTGTAACCAGCTGATATGTAGAGATATAAATAGATATGTGGAGAAAGAAAATGGTGGGACTCTCGGTTCACTTATAAGAGGGTGCACAACAGTTTGATAAAATAAAACCTTAACTAAACTCATATATAGCATGGTTATTTTCATTTCTCTAATTGAATACTGAAAAGGCATGCAGAGCTAATCACAATATCAACTGGCATGCAAACAGAAGTGAATAAGATAAGAAAACAGATGCTCCAAGTGTTCTAGTGATGCGTGAACCTAGGTGTGTTTCCAACATAGATCATACTAGATACTAATTCATGCATTCGATTTTCAACTCATTTCAAGTATTAAATCAGATAGATCATCAAAAGAAATGCATGCATATAAATGGTAAAGCTAAAATTCACCCTAATAGCACGTCAACAGAAATAAGCATCGCAAAAGACTAATAAGGCCTCGAGAGATATCATCATGCGGAAACATCCTCAGCAAATAAAGAAAAAGGAGCGGAGAAAAAGGGAAAATATAGAAAAAGAGATGAATGCATGGTAAAAATAGGAAATATGATGCAAAATGAGAAAAAAAAGAAAATGACGCAAAAAAGCGGTGGAAATATGAAATAAAAACTGAAATAAGGAAAGAAGATGTAAAAGAAAAAATCAAAAATAAAGAGGTAGCGCTCATCCCCCAAGCTAAACCTAGCAGTGTCCTCACTGCTATGAAATCACTCGTGGGCGGGAGATGATGCTAGAGGGGTCGGGTGGGTGGTGGAATAAAATAAAAATAAAATAAACAAAAACGTGCAAAAAGAAATAAAATAAAAACATGACATGATGCAATGCAAAATGAGATATGATGCATGAGTGGGGGCCTCCCCAATGCTATGTTAAAGTAGGGTCCCGAAGAGACAGATGGGCACCAAAAATATAGGGGAGGCAAAAGCGGGTAAGGACTACATCAAGTAGAGGCACCACCCTCTGGGGTGGTGATGGGTCCCTTTGCTGTGGACCAGAGGTAGTGGGTGGAAGGTCCGACTGGTACTCATGTGGTGGGCTAGTGGTGATATCGACGGTGGCAATGGAGGGCTCGGCTGAATGTAAAACTATGGTAGTGGATCTACTGTGACAGACGACTCAAAAGTGGTAGAAACTGGCTCTGCAGAAGCCTGAGGAAGTGAAGAACTGAGTGGTGCAGAGTGTGTCACAGTGTCTGACCTGGGAGGAGGATCTGGTGCAAGGATAACAGTAGGTGGGCCACGGTGGCGAAGCATGTCGATAATAGCGGTAATATCCGACTCGACTCTGGATCTGTGTGTCACCGTCGCGAGTAAAAAGTCACCGAAATCTCGCTGTAAGCGGGAAGTCGACTCCTCTAACGCGGTCAGGTGAGCATCGTAAGTAAGGGAGTCAGTCGGAGGGTGAGGAATGGGTCTTTGGGTCACCACTCTCATGAATCGGCCATGTGCAACTGATGCACGGTGCCGAGCATGGAAAGTAGGAGAGGGTGTGTCACCGTCGCGAGTAAAAAGTCACCGAAATCTCGCTGTAAGCGGGAAGTCGACTCCTCTAACGCGGTCAGGCGAGCGTCGTAAGTAATGGAGTCAGTCAGAGGGCGAGGAATGTGTCTTTGGGTCACCACTCTCATGAATCGGCCATGTGCAACGGATGCACGGTGCCGAGCATGGAAAGTAGGAGAGGGTGGGCTCGTTAATAACTCAGAGATGGCTGAAGAAAGAGCTGTAGCCGATACAGAAGTGTAGACAGACGTCGACACGCTCTCGATAAAAATGGCGACTGATGCGGAGGGAGTGGTGCCAGAAAGTGGGATGTGGGGACCTAAAGAGATAGGAACTGATGCTATAAGGACCGAAAGAGGTGGGAGTGTGGGGGCAAGATCATGGACGGTGGAGTCAAGATCTATGGGTGCGTCAGTAAAATGTATATAGATGCCCTTCGGCACCGATACAGAGATAGAAGAAATCTGAGTCTCGGGGCAGGAGGTGAAGACAGTCCCCGAGGACTCGGCGGAGGCATATGCGGCAAAAACAGAAGTGGTGGAAGAGGCAGCTCCAGGAACTGATGGGTGAGCTAGTGGGGCAGGGAGGCCGGCAACTAATGCAGCTATGTCAAGAAGCTCGAACACTGGGGAGCGGGAAACCGGATCATCGGCAGGTGCCTCGATCGGTGCTCCAGGGGGCTCGAGAACGTGGATGGGAGGGAGTGGAAAGACCTGAGGAATCTTCCAGTCAAGCTGGATGGCGGTAATGTGGGTCAGGTGAGGGGTGGGTAGAACCATGTGAGGAGTATGGGTGGTACCTATTAGATACAGCCAGTTACGAACACTGTGTGGTCGGATAATGTGCATGTGCTCGAGCATGCCAATGGTCAAGCGTGTCGGGCCCGGGGGCGGTGAAGGTCGCCTGGGATGGGAATATCTAGCATCCTAGCAAAAATAGTGAAGAAGGCACCGCAGCAAATGTCTGTGGAGTGGTAGCTGATGGCTGTCTGGTAAAGCCGGTGACACAGCCGGTGGTCTGCATCAGAGAGCATGAATGGTCGCAGAGAGCCGTCAGGGTGGAAACACAGAGGCTGAGTCATACCCATAAGATGGATAAGCTCGGGGAGGGACATGGTCCCGACCTCAGGTCTGCAGAAAATGGTGCAAGCTAGGTGCCGCAGAGCGTAGAGAAGGCATGGGTGCACAATGCACGATGCCTTCGCTCGGCTAGGGCAATAATGCGGAAGTCCAGAAATACGCTCCCAAAAGGAGCGAGCGTCAAAATTGTCAACATCAAAGAGCGGGGAGAAGGCTAGTCTGGGCTCTGGGACGGTAGGGAAGTGAAAATACTCTCGGATCATAGCAAATGTGATGGTGCAGTCGTGATCCAGGAGGCGGAAGGTGATGCCGTCACCTGCCGGGGTGAGAACAAGGGAGCCGAGACCCTCTAGTGCTATGTGGGTGTAGGTCGGAGCATGTACACCGAGGAATCGGTCGAAACCGATCGCTTGGTACAGGTGGTGAACTCCCTGCAGGAGTCCCAGGGACCTAAGGGCGGGCACATATACGAACACAATAAGAACGAGACGGCACTGGGAGAGCCTGTAAAAGCGCTTCCAGTGTGCAGGGTCTCGGAACTGTATACCATAAGTCGGGAGACGGGCAGGGATGTCATCTCTAGTGGGTGCGGGGTGTGGGGGTGATGTGGTAGAGACGGTGGAAGCAGCGGTGGAAGGGATGGGTCTATGGTAGTGGTGATAACGGTTGACATGACAGGTGTGGTGGTGGTAGGGGTGGTGGTGGTGTGAGCTATGGTAGACGGTGTGGTAGTGGCGGAAGTGGTAGTAAGGCAGGCACGACACGGGGGTCGGGGAAGAGGAGGCGCCAGACGACGGCCTCTTCCCACGAACGGGAGGTGAGGTGGATCCGTGTGTGTGAACCATCGTGTCGCGTGCAGTATGATGATACGGTATAAAAAATAGAGAAGGGAACAAGTGTACCGTATACTCGAGGGATGCAAACGATGCAAGTGTACGAAAGATCCCCAAGCTTGTCTGCACAGCTGCTACTGACGTTAGTGGAGAGTACCCGCAATTTGAAACGGTCAAAACGTCAGATAATCGATTAAAAATGGGTGATACGCAGATATGAGGTGACTCGGACCGAGCAGTGAAACTGCTCGTCCGAGTTGTTTTACTCGGGGGGAGATGTTGACCAAGCAGTCGAGCTGCTCAGTCTGTGCCCTAGGGCACAGATATGGGGGGCGAATCTGATGATCGCCGTTAAGAGAGAGGGGGTGAACGACGGGGGTTGGGGGGTTTAAAGAGGGTGGGGGTGGGGATTTGGGGGGAAGGGGGTCGGCGGCACCGTCGGTGGCGGTGGTGCCGTCGACGGTGCCGTCGACTGTGTAGGGAGAAAAGGGGGGAAGAGAGGGGAGGGGGCGGAGAGATAGAGAGAGAAAAGGGGAAGAGAGGGGGCGGCTGACCGGAGAGCGGCAGAGCAGCTGGCGGCACCGGCGGCTGTGCAGGTAGAAGACGGCGTGGTGGGGAGGGTCGAACAAGTAAGGGGGGTAAGAGAGCTCGGGGAAGGGAGATAAAAATTTTAGGTTAAAATTTTTTTAATTGTGGTAATAAATAGCCGGGTTTCGGGTTTGGAATTAAAGGCCTGACCCGACTCGGTCCGAGCAGCTAAGCTACTCGACCGGGTCAATGGAAAATTTCTGATCGACCGAGTAGTTAGATGCTCGGTCTGCATCGAATCCTACTCGGGCCGTGCCAATAAATTCTGTCCAGGTTGGCAGAGTGACGTTTTCTCCCCAAATTTCAAAGCATGTACGACTCGACCGAGCAATAGGTTGCTCGGACCGCGTCGAAACCTACTCGGGCCGAGCCAATAATATTCTGGTCGGGTTGGCAGAGTGACGTTTTCCCCCTTACTTCAAAAGCATGTAGTACTCGACCGAGCGGTTGGATACTCGGACCGAATTGATTCCTACTCGGATCGAGCAGGAAGCTGCTAGGGCCGCGCTATATAGCCTTCCTATTTCTGTGTCTGTGCTGCTCGACCAATCAGTGATGCTGCTCGGTCGAGTCTCCTGTGTCTCATGTCCATCTTATTTTTCTTTGGTTTTCTCCCCAGATCTTTGAATCTGATGTTCTCCTCTGGCTTCCTTCCGTTTATAATGTCCATACGCATACCCCCAATTGTCCGTCCTACACAAAATACCAACTCATCAAATTTTTTTGTGATTTTTGTAGTTTTGTCTAAAAATACGAAATAAAAAACAAAAAATAA
This sequence comes from Scilla litardierei, assembly GCA_030789695.1. Taxonomy (NCBI): domain Eukaryota; kingdom Viridiplantae; phylum Streptophyta; class Magnoliopsida; order Asparagales; family Asparagaceae; genus Scilla; species Scilla litardierei. Next base: position 461,303,230 of record CM061142.1, read on the forward strand.
GAAATCGAGAAAGAAAATCCAAAATCTAAGGAATTGGGTTGCCTCCTAATAAGCGATTGTTTTCAGTCATGAGCTCGACTCCCTCTAATATATCAGTTTTTATTTGGTGCGCGGGTGGTCGCGCGTCAACCTTCTCGATGGTGCAATCCGGCGGCATTTGATTTTCGCCTACTCTAAGATTATCCTCCACGTAACATATGATCTCCGGTTCCTTGTGATTGTGGGAATGACGTTGAAATTCCTCATCCAAAACTTGGATGAACGCGACGACTGCTTTGTTGTAGGTTGGGTCGTTGTCATCGTCGATGCTCGTCTTCATTGGGTCCTTCAAGACCCCCTCGGTAGTAAAATCTTCAATTGCTTCTTCTTCAAGAAGCTCCAGATAACTAGCCCCTTCTACATGGGCACGCTCCCTCATCGGATTTTGTAGCCGGAATTCAGCTTCAATATCCCCCATGTTGAGAGAGAGTGTCCCTTCTTGGACATCTATCAGCACACCGGCCATCGTCATGAAGGGGCGGCCGAGTATAAGTTGGGAGCTCCCTCCCTCTGGCATGTCCATGATGATGAAGTCGACTGGGACACATAGTCCTGGAGGTATTTGAAGGATGATGTCCCTCTATATTCCCACCGGGTAGGTGATGGAATGATCGGCGAGCTGGATGGACATGCTCGTCGGTTCCAACTCAATTCCCGTCTGAAGCCTCTTGAAAATGGAGAGGGGCATCAGGCTGATGCTAGGCCCCACGTCAATCAACGCCCTACTGATAGGCATCCTCCAATGGAGCATGGCACGGTAAAGCTCCCCGGGTCCGGTAGCTTCTGGGGGAGGTGATTTCTGATAACGGAGGTAGAATCCTCCAATAGCTTTATTTCCTCGGGCCTCCTCTTTCCCGTGATGAGATCCATCAGAAATTTTGCGTAGATTGGGATCTCTGTGATCGCGTCCATGAAAGGGATGTTTAGCTGGATCCCCTTTAATAACTCCATGAACTTGGAGTACTTCTTTTCCAATTTGGCTAGGGCTAGCCTCTGAGGGTATTGAGGGGGAGGTCTGGAAGCTTTATTCTTGGATGCATCGACAGGAGGCGGTGTCGTAGTGGGTGTGACGGGAGGTGCATCCGCTTTCTCCTCAATAATGATAGGCCTCTCAGTGGCCTTTTCTTTATCGCCGTCAGCGACGCCTTCTTCAATGGCGACCTTCTCCTTATTAAGCACCGGGACCATGAAGACGTCAGCCACCCGACCTCCTCGTGTGGTCACTGAAACCACGGCATTGGCTTGAGCTCTAGGGTTAGTCTCCGGCTGGGAGGGAAATCTCCCCTGATTCTTCAGAAGCTGTGACATTTGCCCCCTCTGTTCATCGAGTGAAGAATTGATATTCTTGAATTGGTTCGATGTATCCTGATTAAAGCAGATCTGGCCACTCGTGAAGGTCTCCAGTGTGGCTTTGAGATTAGACTTAGGTGGAGCCGACGCATAATTCTGCTGAGCCGGCCGGTTGAACTGATATCCTGGTGGCCTATAAGGCCCAGCTGGCCTAAAGCCACCCTGCTGCTGGCTCTGCTGCTGCTAAGGAGGACGTGGTGGTCTCTGAAATTACGGAGGTTGCAGCCCTCCACTTGGGTTTCCATAAGAAAACCCAGGGTGCTTCCTGGCGGCGGGGTGCTGCCACTCATTCCGTCCCTCTCCTTGGATGTACTGTACGGTCTCAGAAGTCTCAGCACCATCGTAGTGGGACTCGCTAGGGATATATCCCGGATCTACATATTCTTCAGCAGGATGATATGATGTATTGGGTGAAACAGGGATGGAGTCTAGACGCTACTCAATGCGGGCCACTTGCTTGCACAAGGTCTCGATGTGAGAATCCAAGTGGCTAGTGACCTTGACCTCAGGAGTCCGGGTCACAACAGTCCGTTCATCGCTCCATTGCTGAGTGTTGAACGCCATGTGCTCCAACAGATCTATAGCCTCCTCAGGAGACTTATCAAATAAGGCTCCCTACGCCGCAGCATCGATGATCATCTTGGTGATAGGCTGGAGCCGGTTGTAGAAGCTGTGCACCAAATCCCAGGACTCGATCCCATGGTGAGGACACTGGTGTTGGAGGTCCTTGAACCTCTCCCATGCCTCGTAAAGTGACTCCTGTGGGAGCTGCTTGAAGTTAGAAATAGCCCCACGGATCCGGACCGTCTTCGAGGATGGATAAAACTTATCCACAAATGCAAGCGTGAGCTTCTCCCATGTGGTGAAATGGTTGGGAAGGTGGGCCCGGAGCCAATAGGAGGCTTTGTCCCTTAAGGTGAACGGGAAAAGCCGCAACTTCACAGCATCATCACTGACGTCCTTCACCTTGAACGTATCACACTTCGCCAGGTAGGAGTCAATATGATGGTTGGGATTTTCATGAGGATGCTCGTGGAAGGGGTTCTGCTGCATCAGATTAATCAACCCCGTCTTGATCTCGAAGGTCGTCGTCGTAAGTTGCGGTCTGATGATGGAGTTGTTCCCAAAAGTAGGTTTCATTTGGTCCTTGATGGACCCGGTGCGAGGAGGAGGAGGAGGAGGATTCTCTCCCATCTGAGCGGATGGAGATGAACTTCTACTAGAGGCTCTCAAAGCCCTGGCTGTCTTTTATATCTCAGGATCGAATAATAATTCTCTAGTAGCGGGTGTTCATACACCAACAAAACTCAAAGAAATACCGTCAATAGCACCGAAATAAATAAAAAGAATAAAAATGATGGAAGCATGAGAAATGATCGGAATTATAGCAGACTTCATAAAATAAAAACAAACCAAGATGGAACACTATTGCCGTCCCCGGCAACGGCGCCAAAAACTTGACGCACCCGTAACCTACACCTAGATTTCACCTGGCGGTGTCACGATCGCCAGGTGTGGTATGGCACCTAGGCTACAATTTCGGGCTCAATCCGCAAGCGGACGGTGTCGAGTTATAGTATATTAGATGTTGAATCCCACAGGGACGGTGATAGTGTCAATTGGTTCTTAGTTTATCTCTAAATCTTGAAGTGGGATAGCTATCAGAGTAAAGGATTTGGTTTGGGTGTTGTTGTTGTTGTAATATCAATAAAAGAGACTATGGCTTTAGGGATCACCGCTAGAATCGTTGAGGGTCAACGTTGGAATAGGATCCTTGCATTGCATTAGGGCTAGGGAATTAATCTCCCAATTCGTACCACTTTTGTTGGTTAGAATTGTGGGGTATTTCGGGGGCTCTCGTTGACGCAATGGCGGTAGCCGTCAACGTAGCAGTATAGTTCGTCGATGGATCCCCTCAAGGCACGAGCCGGGCATGGTCACGAGCCTCGGTTGGATCCAACGATTTCCCTATTCAAATCCCTAGATACCCCCTAAGCACATCAATTCCACAGAATGTGGGCATGATCTCAGTACGGGTTATCTACGGATTCGGTAGGATCTACCGAAATACTACCATATGTCCCCAATTCAATGTAGGGATCCAGATCTACATTTTTCACATTGGATCCTAGGGCTAACCCATCAGCCCTAGAATAATCTACTCACTCATGGTATCATTAACAGAATAAAATGCGATTTTTATATACGAAGACATCATTGCAAATCAATAAAATAGGGATAAAAACTTACAGAGAGAGTAGACGAACAATAGATCCAGAAAAAATCCAAATTCCAATAGGCAAACGCAGACGAGAACAAAAATATCAATCTCTCGATTTTTAAACTAAAAAGTATCAACAGCTCGATCTTCCAGAAGTAATACAAAAATCGCCCTCAGCTCCCTATCAAAAACTGTTCAAAAATCCCTAATGAAAAGTCTCTCCTTAGTCCCCGCACAGCTCCTCGCTTCAGTCACCCAAAATCTCGCGCATCGCGGCCTTTCAAAACATTCCAAAAATGACCCTGGAGTTGCCGACCGAGTAGGTGACTCGATCAAGCAATAGGCTGTTCGTTCAGTGGCTCGACCCGAGTAGAGAATCTACTCGACCGGGCACTATAGAAAATCAAAGTTGCTGCTCAGCCTACCCGGACCGAGTAAGCTCTACTCGGTCCGAGTAGGGGTTGACTCGGTCGGCTGCTCGGGCCGCGTCGTGGCTTACTTTGGCTTGGGGAGATTGAGGCTACTCGACCGAGCAGGTGAGCTGCTCGGTCCGAGTCAGGCCGTATCAGCTCTCTTCTCAAAACTGGTATGGCTCGGTCGAGCAGCTAAGCTGCTCGGACTGAGCATTTTTCTGGGAAAATCAGTAGAGGGCTCCTGGGGGCTGTCTCTCTCTCTGCTCTCTCTCTCTTCTCCTCTAATGGCTCCAGAAGTGTGGCGAGCTCCTCCAGAGCCTCGCCAATAAGCTCACGAGCACGTCGGATGTGTCCATACCCAAGTGGGGTCCAAAATCGCTCAAAAATCCCTGAAAACTGACAAAACACTACGAAACTCGAAAATATCGTCAGAAATGCAATATCGCAGTAAAATGAGGGGTTTGGATGCGAAATTGGCATGAGATGCAATGTAATAATGATATGAAAATAGTAGAAAATATGAACACATCAGTGTGCATTTTCGGGCTTGAATATTAATTAATGCATTCCCATAGGCAGTCATGTTTAACAATTGCTCTCAAGATGGTCCTGCCACTCCATAAACTGGTGGATGAAGATAATTACCAACGATATCACATTGTTTACTTTCAACATAGTGGCACTTTTTTTAGTGATCATACGTTCTCTGTATCAAGATAAGTAATTTAGAAAAGGAATAAGCTGCAAATAATCTTTTTCTCCTTAAGATTGAATAATAATTTAAGAAGTTGATGTGTCCAAAGTAATCATTATATGACAAAAAATTTATGCATACTCCCATACTCCAACATTTTCTAAAAAACATATATGATAACCAAACTCGCAAACAATTGTTATATCATCTGAGTATCCTCCACATGAATGTTTATGAGTAAGTAGCATCAATCATCTCTAACTTTTTTGAATCAAACTCTATTAGAAACTAACTAAATATTCTGTAAATATACCACATAAAGCAATTGTTGAGACAAGCATCTAAGGCAGCTGCAATGTCTATGAATGGAAGCATAAGAACGAATAAATTCTTCAAGACTGTCAAACACAAACAGGAACAAATCGAACCCATGATCTTTCAATCAATGTCAAAAAGACTTCAGCTTGCTGTCTTGCAAAAAAAAAGACAAATTGAGCATAATTCTCTTGACCCATGCAAAAAAAATCTTATTTTTGAGAGGGCAGATTCTTCTCAAAGACCATCTGCATTCAAATTTCGACAAACCAAGTACTAAATCATAAAACCCCATCAAAAAACAAAACTTTCAAAAATTGGAATAATCACTTCTTCTCACGTACCCATTTGATAGAACAAAGCAGTCCAGCTCACAAAGAATTAGGCAATCAGCAATAAAATATTCAGATTATTTAAAAAGAGCAACATAAATAGATTAATGGAAGAATTGACAACGGAGGAGATTATTGAAAGAATTGAGAACAGAGGAAAAGAAAACCTCATGCGAGATTCTTGCCCGTATTTTTTTCCCTAATGTTAGAAAAGATTGCAAGCTGCCAAAACCCAATCCAGGGTAAAATCCATTGTAACATCTGGAAGGATCTAATTACAACTAAAATAACCCATAAATAAGGGGGAAAACAGAGTAGAGAGAGAGAGAGAGAGAGAGAGAGAGAGAGAGAGAGAGAGAGCAGTTTACCTCTAATTAGAAGATGAAAAACTGCAAACCCAATTGATGACAGATGTTACCTGCGATGGGATAGGAAGAAATTGATGGGGATGTTCTTGAGGCTGGCGGGTGCTCTGGATGATGGCAAAACCAATTGATGGCGGAACCAATTGATGGCAGATGTTCTTGAGGAGTCGTGTGAAGAAGGCGAGGAATCCTTGAGGAGCGAGGATTCCAGAAAACCAATTGATGGCAGATGCTCTGGATATAGGGTTTTTTGTGTAGAAGGCGAGGCGTCATGTGGAGGAGCCGAGGAGTCCTTGGGGATTCGTGTTCCGTGCGTTCATTTTAATTTAGCTCTTTATTGTGCCTTTAATGCGTCTATTTTCTGTTAATTTTTTTATTGGGCGTACACTTTTTCTCATTTTTTAGTCTGCATGGCTTTTGGATCCTTTGTTAATTGGGCTTTATTTATTGAGCTTTAGTGCGTCATATCAAAAACTCAACCGTCTCAACCCAGTTTCAAAAACCCAGCATATTTTTTTGAGCTTTAGTGCGGCATATTTTTTTATGTCTAGCCTTTGCAATGATTCCATGTTTCAAAAACACAGTTTCAAAAACTCAACTGGCCTCACCTCAAGTTTAAAAAACTTAGTTTCTATAAAAAAGTTTTACATCAAACCATCTCAACCGTTGATTTTCCATGGTCAAACCTCAACCGTCTTTTATCTTGTCCTAGTCAGCTCTAGGATTCAAAAAACACTGTCAAATGTATAATAGATATTTCCTTTCATTATCATAACTCATTAAATGTCATTTTGTAGCATCATAGTTAGTTTGAAGCTTATCCTAAAAAGGATAAACTCTCTAGACCTAATTATAATGATTGGCTGAGAAATATAAGAATCTCGTTAACTTATGACAAGCTTGCATACATTATTGAAGCCACCCCTTCTAATGCCCCAACTGAGAAGTCCAGTACTAGGGAGAAATAGTTCTTCAATGTATGGACTCGGGACTATGCCACTGCCAAATGTCTTATGCTAGCTTACATGAGCAATGAGTTGCAAAGAAGAAATGAGAATACTGATGTTCACGTTGTTGTGATATGGTTCCCCGGATTTGGTTTTGGATGATGAGCAAACATAAATAATGGATACTAACTTATTTGTGAGCGCAGTTATGGAGATCGTCGCCAAAAGAATACGAACATCAAAAGCGACGCCTCAAGACTTCTCAATACGCGTGATCGTGTGCCTGGAGCTTCGTTGAAGCTCAAGGAGCAATATTGAAGTCAAGAGGAATGAAGATTGAAGCTTCGAAGACGGCTCGTAAGGTTTATTTTATAGTCTTCTAGCTTCACAGATTAGAATGTTAAGCCTTGAGTAGGACTTACTTTATAATCTTCATTTCGCTCATATCTTAGAGCTAGGATTATTATAGAAGCCATTAGAAACATTCCCGAAGCCTATCGCTTCTTCCCTCGGCTTCTTGTGCATGTTAGTTGGTTCAAGAAGAGTCACCAACCGACTAGATGACGATCTAGTCGGTCGGCAACTCTACATGAACCGACTAGTTTGCCTTCTCTATATTCAGCTCTTTCTCTGTCTACAGTTAGTCGGTCAAAGAAGAGTCACCGACCGACTAGATGACGATCTAGTCGGTCAGCAATCCTTCTTAGACCGACTAGTTGTGTACAGTCATTTTCAGCCTGAGCTACTGTTTCGAGTTAGTCGGTCAAAGAACGTTTACCGACCGACTAGTTGAGAAACTAGTCGGTCAGCATTTGTTCTTAAACTGACTAAGTCATCTTGAAGTCAGCCTATTCTATTTCGACGTTAGTCGGTCAAAGAACATTCACCGACCGACTAGTTGTGAAACTAGTCGGTTGGCAAGTCTTCTTAGACCGACTAGTTGTCTTTGCCTGTACTTCGACTTCTTGGCTGTTCTACCGTTAGTCGGTCTACGTTGTATCACCGACCGACTAGTTGATGAACTAGTCGGTCAGTGATCCTTCTTTGACCGACTAGTCTGGTTCAGAATAGAGCCGTTGGGATTCTTTCAAACTCGATTTCTCTTGCCCCTTTATATAGAATCCTGATTCGTTTGAAGAGGGGTTAGAGGTCCTATTTCCAAGCAATTTCAGACCTAAGAGAAGAGCTCTCCCAAGCTATTTCTAAGCTCTCTCTCCCTCACAAGAATCTCTCCCTCAACACCTTGAGCCCTAATTCCTCAAGAGAGATTCTCTCCTTTGTGAGCTTCTCAAGCCAAGAGCTTGATCCTAGTCACCATACTCCACCCTAGGCTTCCATTGCTGGTCATCTTCTTGAAGCTAGGGTTTGGTGACATCCTCTTCCTCAAAATCCATCATTGCCCTAATTTGGTAAGTATACTCAAGGCATAGGATTTTGTAAGGTAAGAGTTTATTTCATTTCAATCGTATTTGAATTGTGTCTCTCGGTTGTGAGAGAGGTTGTGATCCCGGTTTGTGGGAGTCACATGTCTTTTGTATGATTTGACTTGTGAAGGTTTTTCACAAGTATTTCATAGTGGAAATCTTGAGTTAGGGTTTCTAACTCAAGTATCCGGAGGGGATCCGGGTGGTTGGGACGTAGGATCACCGGGAACAAGTCGGGGAGACTTGGGTGGATCCGAACCCATTAACATCGTTTGTTTGCTTTGTTAATTTCATTGTTGTCATTCAATTTAAGCTTCCGCAAATTGATTTGGTGGTTGTTTGCAATTTAATTTGGAATTATACGCCTTATTATTTTAAAGTACTATTCACCCCCCCTCTAGTACTTGTGCAGTAGCTGGTAGGGCATTACATTTGGTATCAGAGCCAAGGTTAAAGCTACAAGTTCAAAGCTATGACGAACAACGACTACAACGTCTTCAAGAACCGCGATGGAGCTTCTTCAGTTATGGAAGGACTATCCTCCGTCAGGCCTCCACACTTCAACGGTACCAACTACGGGTACTGGAAATGCCGGATGCAAATTTTCCTCCGGAGCGCTTCACTATGGAGAGCCACCATGACGGAGTATGTCGAGCCTTCCGAAGAAGATTTCGCGAAGTGGACACCCGCGGAGGTCGCCGCGGAAGTTGCCAATGCCAAGGCAATGAATGCCTTGAATTGTGCGTTGGAGCCCGAGGACTTCAACAAGATATGCACATGTAAGAGTGCATATCAAATATGGAACCAACTCCTCATTTTGCACGAAGGATCGAGTACGGTAAAAGATTCTAAACTCGTCGTTGCTAATAAAGAATTTGAGTTGTTTCATATGGAGCAGGGCGAAACCATGAAGGATTATTACGCTCGCTTCGTGGATATATCAAACGACTTGGAAGCTCTTGGGAAGACCTACACCCAAAAGGAGAAAGTCTCGAAGATAATCGATGGACTTCCTTCTTGTTGGGAGAAGCGTACCTTCGCCATCGAGGAAGGTAATGACATGAATAAATATACCGTCGTACAACTAATGGGTACCTTGTTGTCTTATGAGGTACGCAAGGATAGTAAGATCCGAATGAGGGAAAAGATGAAGGCGTACTTGAAGCAAGACGAGCCAAAGAAAAAGACAATTGCATTCAAGGCCGCTCCATCTACCGATGATGAAGATTCGGAAGAAGAAGAGGACGAAGAATTGGACATGGAAGCATTGGCCAATATGGCAAGGAAATTCATCCGATTCTTCCGACAAGGTAAGTTGAATCGTAAATCTAAATTTATTTCGACTAATGTTTCTACTCCCGTGTGTTACAAATGCAACAAGCCAGGACATATCAAGCCGGATTGTCCTCTCTACAAACATAAGGGGAAGTGGAAGGCATCCAAGCACGACAAGTCGAGAAAGCACAAGAAAGGACTTGTAGGTACCTTCACCGACTCCGACTCCTCAAGTGGAGAGTCGGACGATGAAAGAGTGGAGAATGCACACACGTGCTTCATGGGAAGAGAGGATCGTGATGAAGAGACTTCCTCCGATGAAAGCGAGGATGGAAGCGAGGATGAAGGCGAAGAGGTAACCAATGATGAACTTAGAATAGCCAATGAACAACTATGGAATAAATTTTCTAATATGGCTACTAAGTTTATGAAGACTAAAAATGAATTAGATAGTCTTAAAAACTCGCCTAAGCCTTTCATCGTCAACAACAACACCGTTGTTGATGGGTTGAGAAATGAGATTGAAAATCTCAAGTCTCAACTTGAGCATGTTCATATCGAAGATTCGGATGAACATGTGATAGCGGATTTGACGTCTCAAATCTCAACTTTGAGTATTGAGAATAAAAATCTCAAGTCACGTGTTTGTGCACTCGCATCGCAAGTGTCCACTTTGGATGCTTCTTTGCATTCTCTCACCGAGAAGCATGAGAGCACATTAGGCCGAATTCATGAATTCAACAAAGGTAAGGGCAAGTTGGATGATATCCTAAATGACTTACCTCCGGCCAATCATCACATTGTTTTGGGGTATAAGATGGGAGAGTCATCCAAATCGTCCGCCACCTTTGTTAGGCCATCTTCCGATGCTTCTACTAGTGGAAGTAAACACGTCATGGGTAGATCTTCTACCAATGGTGCTTCCGCTAGGAACACGCCCCCATTTGGAAAGAAACCCACTTTGGGTGGACCTCCAAAGAAGGGTCATGCCTTCATGTATACCATGCCACGTAGGAACACAAATCCTACCCCACATGTTAGCACTTATGCCGATTTCTATGCTCCGTATCCACGAGCACGTGCACACCATGTGAGACACACTCATGCACGTGTTCCTCCACATCCATATGTTCATCCTCATTCTCATATGAATAATTATCGTCATGCACCTTTGCATCGCATTCCATATGCTTACCCACGACATGCATCACATAGAAATCAACAACATATGCATGTTCCCAATAGGATTAGGACTCCCAAGACATACACCATTTGGGGTCCGAAGAACACAAGCATGAATAATAAGAATTTGTATGTGCAATCTTTTATTAATGATGTTATTTTGAATGATGATTATGTTGGGAAATCAAGTTCCTCTTGGACTTGGTTTCCGAAGGGTTAGTTTCCTTTGACCCTTCATTGCTTGGTACCATAAGTTTAATTTCATTTTTTTTGGGTACCAAAGCAATTGTGGTAAGATTGGGTTATATTTATTTTGAATTTAGTTCTTTAAATTTATTGCCTAACCCATAGGATCCAAAGAGATTTTTGGATACCAAAATGATATTCTCTAGGTTAAATCCACCATGAGATACCAACCCTACCAACTCCGTGATTTGCAAGGATTTTCATTCGATTGGAGTTGATGGTGCTTAAAGTGATGCACCAAAGTAGGGGGAGTGTAATGTTGTAAGTATATTCATACTTTTGATTCTCATTGGTATCCATTGGTAGAATATATTACGATTGGTATCATTTTGCTTCATTTGGTATGCTAGATTAGTGTATGCCATTGTTATATGATGTTCTATCTATTTTTGGCATAACATTCTTGCATGCTACATTTGGTATGCACATCGGATTATTTTTGTCTCTGATGTTGATTTCGACGTTCGACGATTTTATGGATTTAATAGAATTCTTTCTATGGAAACATAGAATTGTTTTCCATGCATTCTATTGATTTTGGAGAGTATGTTCCAAAACTCAATAAGTAAAATCGATTTGAGTTTTGATGATTTCGGATTTCTTTTTTCGCCTATGGCTTGATGATTTCGTATTTCGATTTTCGCCTATGGCTTGGTGATTTCGTTTTCCGATTTTCGCCGATGGTTTATGATTTCGGTTTTCGATTTTCGACTTTGGTCTCCTTGACACGCTTTGCTTTTATTCGGTATTTTGAATTTGATATTTTGCATTGGTGTTATTTTGGGCCTTGGTCGTATTCCTCGACTCCCATGCGTTATTCTTTAGCCATTGGTTTTGTCTCCTCCCGCTCTTTTTGCTAATGCCAAAGGGGGAGAGATATAATAATGACAGTGTGCTAACTAATAATTCAAAGGAATTTACCATGAATCTAATTTGATGTGTTAGATTCAGGGGGAGTGAAGATATAAAATGGATTTTGAATCCTATATGTGCAATAGTAGGATTCATATTTTATATTTCCCTCGCTGCTTGATGCATATGAATATTATTGAATATGGAACTAACGTGTCATCAATGCAGGGGGAGTAAGTAAATTTCAAGTTGAATCATTATTATTGTTATTATTTATGATTGGTTTGTCATCACCAAAAAGGGGGAGAATGTTGTGATATGGTTCCCCGGATTTGGTTTTGGATGATGAGCAAACATAAATAATGGATACTAACTTATTTGTGAGCGCAGTTATGGAGATCGTCGCCAAAAGAATACGAACATCAAAAGCGACGCCTCAAGACTTCTCAATACGCGTGATCGTGTGCCTGGAGCTTCGTTGAAGCTCAAGGAGCAATATTGAAGTCAAGAGGAATGAAGATTGAAGCTTCGAAGACGGCTCGTAAGGTTTATTTTATAGTCTTCTAGCTTCACAGATTAGAATGTTAAGCCTTGAGTAGGACTTACTTTATAATCTTCATTTCGCTCATATCTTAGAGCTAGGATTATTATAGAAGCCATTAGAAACATTCCCGAAGCCTATCGCTTCTTCCCTCGGCTTCTTGTGCATGTTAGTTGGTTCAAGAAGAGTCATCAACCGACTAGATGACGATCTAGTCGGTCGGCAACTCTACATGAACCGACTAGTTTGCCTTCTCTATATTCAGCTCTTTCTCTGTCTACAGTTAGTCGGTCAAAGAAGAGTCACCGACCGACTAGATGACGATCTAGTCGGTCAGCAATCCTTCTTAGACCGACTAGTTGTGTACAGTCATTTTCAGCCTGAGCTACTGTTTCGAGTTAGTCGGTCAAAGAACGTTTACCGACCGACTAGTTGAGAAACTAGTCGGTCAGCATTTGTTCTTAAACTGACTAAGTCATCTTGAAGTCAGCCTATTCTATTTCGACGTTAGTCGGTCAAAGAACATTCACCGACCGACTAGTTGTGAAACTAGTCGGTTGGCAAGTCTTCTTAGACCGACTAGTTGTCTTTGCCTGTACTTCGACTTCTTGGCTGTTCTACCGTTAGTCGGTCTACGTTGTATCACCGACCGACTAGTTGATGAACTAGTCGGTCAGTGATCCTTCTTTGACCGACTAGTCTGGTTCAGAATAGAGCCGTTGGGATTCTTTCAAACTCGATTTCTCTTGCCCCTTTATATAGAATCCCGATTCGTTTGAAGAGGGGTTAGAGGTCCTATTTCCAAGCAATTTCAGACCTAAGAGAAGAGCTCTCCCAAGCTATTTCTAAGCTCTCTCTCCCTCACAAGAATCTCTCCCTCAACACCTTGAGCCCTAATTCCTCAAGAGAGATTCTCTCCTTTGTGAGCTTCTCAAGCCAAGAGCTTGATCCTAGTCACCATACTCCACCCTAGGCTTCCATTGCTGGTCATCTTCTTGAAGCTAGGGTTTGGTGACATCCTCTTCCTCAAAATCCATCATTGCCCTAATTTGGTAAGTATACTCAAGGCATAGGATTTTGTAAGGTAAGAGTTTATTTCATTTCAATCGTATTTGAATTGTGTCTCTCGGTTGTGAGAGAGGTTGTGATCCCGGTTTGTGGGAGTCACATGTCTTTTGTATGATTTGACTTGTGAAGGTTTTTCACAAGTATTTCATAGTGGAAATCTTGAGTTAGGGTTTCTAACTCAAGTATCCGGAGGGGATCCGGGTGGTTGGGACGTAGGATCACCGGGAACAAGTCGGGGAGACTTGGGTGGATCCGAACCCATTAACATCGTTTGTTTGCTTTGTTAATTTCATTGTTGTCATTCAATTTAAGCTTCCGCAAATTGATTTGGTGGTTGTTTGCAATTTAATTTGGAATTATACGCCTTATTATTTTAAAGTACTATTCACCCCCCCTCTAGTACTTGTGCAGTAGCTGGTAGGGCATTACACACGTCGTATTTTTCCATGTAAAAAATATATGGAGAGCAATCTCATATTGCAAGATTTGAGGCTTCGAAGAAATTATTTCAATCGAACACGGCAGCTGGCATACCAGTCCATGTCCTCAAGATGATTGGTCATATTGAGGAACTGGCACAAGTGGACTCTTCTGTCTCTTCCCAACATCTTCTCTCAGTTCATATTAAATTTTAATATAAACAAACTGGAACCAACACTTCTATAGCTTCTCAATATCTTGCGGCATGCTCAGAGATCCTTTACTAAGGAGAAGACGCACGTTATGCTTGTTAAACCTTCTTTGCATCCTAAAGCTTCTGCCAAGGGAAAGAAGAAGGCTTACAAGCCTAATGGTGGCATTAAGAAGGTGAATGGCAAGAGAGAGGTGGTTGCATTAGTTGAATGCTATCATTGTCATAAGCAAAGCCACTAAAAGAAAAATTGCAAATAGTAACTTGGAATCTTTAAAAAAGAAGGGGTGTGTGGAAAGCTCGCCGCTAGATGGGTAGGCCCCTACAAGGTGACCAACGTCCTTGGCCTGGCAACTTATCGACTCTCTACCATAGAAGACAAGGAGCTCACTCATCCCTGGAACGCAGGGCACTTGCGAAAGTACTACCAATAAACATGCAAGTGAAGCGAGTGAGTCACACCAGTTATTGCTTTCTTTCATTTGTATTCTGTCGAGCTAATAAATGCATTTCAAGTGTGTGGTCAGTTTTGTCTTACTTTACACATTATCTAAAATGCATCTGTTAGTTTAATCTTTCTTAACTTATCAATATCCTCGCAGGTCACTTGGCTATGCGATCGAAGGGGCCAACCCTTCGCAGGCCGATCGAGCTATACGATCGGGGATGAACTATCCGTACCCTCACGGGTCGCTTGGCTATATGATCAAAAGAGTCAATCCTTCGTGGGTTGACCAATCTATATGATCAGGGATGAACTCTGTACCCTCGCAGGCTGCTCGGCTATATGATCGAAAGGGCCAAACCCTTCATGGGCCGACCAAGCTATGTTATCAGGGATGAACTATTTGTACCCTCGTGGGCTGTTCGGCTATACGATCGGAATGGCCATTCATTCACGTGCCGACCGATCTATATGATCGGGGATGAACTCTGTACCCTCGCGGGCCGCTCAGCTATACGATCAGAGCAACCAAACCCTTCACGGGATGACCGAGCTATACGATCGGGGATGAACTATATGTACCCTTGCGGGTCGCTCGACTATACGATCAGAGGGGCCAACCCTTTGCGAGCCGACCGAGCTATACAATTGGGGATGAACTATTATACCCACACGAGCTGCTCGGTTATACGATCGGAGGGGCCAACCCTTCGCAGGCCGACCAGGCTATACGATCGGAGGGACCAACCCTTCGCGGGCCGACCGAGCTATACGAACGGGGATGAACTATATACCCTCGCAGGCTGCTCGGCTATACGATTGGAGGTGCCAAACCTTTGCGGGCCGACCGAGCTATATGATTGGGGATGCTTGCGATAATAAAACCAAGTAAGGGGCACTTAACTTGTCATTCAACGGTCTGAGCTTCGTACTCTCACTATGTCTACACTCGGATCATTGATGGGGCATATAAATAGCTCAACACAGACTCAGAGCATAACTTTCGAAAAAACCGACCTATAAAAAAACCGACCTATACAAGAGGACTTTGAGCTCAAGGAGCAGCGTCGCCAGACGATTCATTCAAAGACGACACATTAACAGCTCAACACAGACTTAGAGCATAACTTTCAAAAAAAACCGACCTATAAAAAAGCCGACCTATACGAGAGGACTTTGAGCTCAAGGAGCAGCGTCGTTAGACGATTCATTCAAAGACGACCCAACAACAGCTCCTTGCTTGAAGAACTTGCTCTGAACCCTCTTTTAAACGTGCGAGAAGGACTCCTTAAATAAATTTGAGCGCTCGAAAGAAAGCTCTTGCATCATAGCTTCGACGGTAACCATTGGGCGATCGGCTTTCTCCAAGTCAGCTATTCGAGCTTGGATCTTGGACCTTTCTCTCTGCCATCTCTCCTTGACATCCTTCTTCTCATTGAACAAGGAGGCAGCTCTATCGTTGGCCTTCGACGCCTCCCATATGGCTTTTGACATTGCGATCCTTTCCTTGCACAATTCTTCCTACAGCACCTTTCCCATATGGCTTTTGACCTATACTTTCTTCTGTGGCATTCAGAAGAAAGTTGTGCCTCAACATCCATCGTCTCTACAACCCGACGACGTAGCTCTGCGCTAAGTATGGACATCTGCGTGGAATTAAGGTTAGGCTTGTAGGCGGTACAAATCTGAGATAAAGGAATTGGCGACCAACCTGATAGCCGCAACAAACCATGAATTTGGCCCGTCTTTCGCGATCAATTTGCCAAAGGACATCATGGTCACGGGGCAAGATGGAGTTCTTCACAAGCCGAGTGATCACCCCATAATCCAAGAAAGTCGATTCCTCCTCCCACACGGAATAGGAGGGCTGATGACGATCCCCTAGAGAATATTCATGAGGAGTTGATAATCGTCGATTCATCAAGAGAATCCCCTCGTATTCTGAAGGGATTGGTTCCAGCAATGGTGCCGGTGGAACGAGACCGCCCGATGGCCATGTGTCCTTGGATTGGCTCGGGGGTGGCATAGGCTCCCTCGACGAGGAGCTATGAGATATCATTTGGGTGTGAGAGGCTGGGGTCCCCGCCTTTAAGTGGAAAGACGTATCACCGTTCTTGCTCCTCTTCTCCTCACCTCCGTTGTCAGTCGAAGGGATAATTCTTTTCTTTTACAGAGGTTTCTCAGATCTCGGACCCACAACCGGGGTGAGGATGTGTGAGACGGGGGCCGAATGCAATTTCAAGCATGCATTATGAATGGCTGGAGTAGGGGGCCATCTGTAAGACGGCTTGAGGCGACGACCCTGAAGTCATACCCAGCTGGCATGCTTCCTCAGATGAACTTAGGCTAGCTAGGACAAAGTGGTAGGCGAACAGAGGAACTCATCTTCTTCTTCTTCTTGCACTTCTTCAGAAGAAGCTTCTGTAGCCCGGTACCATGCTCTCGAATTCATTACCGACCATTTCTGCAAGGAGAAAGAAGACTGGTGAGAGATCACGGAAGAGGCATCTAGACGGTAAGCATTACTAGGCCTCCATAAGACGATCTTCATCAAGCCATTGTCTAGCAAATGCTCTGGGGCGACCTAGCAGAATTCTGGCTGCCCTGACCTCTCCACTTGTGGGCGACCTAGCAGAATTCTGGCTTCCCTGACCTCGATGGGAGATAGCCTTAGCTCCTCAGAAATAAAAGGATTGAGGCTAATGAGTAAGGAACGTGGCTACATTCGGGAAGGTGACAAACACAAAGGTATCTTTCCAATTATGAGAAGAGCTAGGGAGATCCAAGATGAGGTTTCTATCTATCAGAGCAACGATGTGATGCCATACACCTCGGGGGTCATTTTTAACTTAGAAAACGAAGTTGAAAAGTGGGAGGGTCGTTTTTATCTATTTCATTAAGTAAAGCATGATAAAGCCGACCACTGTGGAGATAGCTATGGGCATGAGCTGACAAAGGGAAAGCTCCAGGAAACTCAAGACCTCAAGGGATGAAGAGGAAAGCAGCGGCCAAATTGGAAAGCTTTCACATAAACCCAACTTCTCGCCTTTTGGGGAAGCAAATCCTCTAATTTACTTCAGGTATTCGGAATCCAATAGGGAAAGGAGAGATAATTCATTCGGATCTTGTCGGTTAAAGAAAAGGATAACTCGGGAACTAAGTCCAAGACTTCTTGAGGCACGTCGGGCAACTTGCCAGCCCGTAAAATGAGAACTCTAGGCCCTATGAGCAGTCCTTTGTCCTTTCCATTGACCGAGTTATTTAGGGGTTGGAGGGGTCGACGATCGCCCGGAGCTTCAGATTGGGATGCTTCCCCGATTCTCAAAATTGGGCACCAAGAAGGAGGATATAAAGAGAAAAACAGGCAAGGAAGGGAAAACTACCTTAGCAAGGGTCGATGAAGAGCAAAGGTGGCTGAAACAGAAGCGAGCTTTCTTAAAGACAGAGGCGGAAGAGTTTGGCTTTCTCCATTTATATCAGAGAACCATCCTCCGAACCAAGCTTGGTCGTTCAAGGGGAAGCACGTGTTAACATCTGGTGCCACCAACATTCCGAACCTCGAGCCGACGCAGCAACCGAAGCGAGGAAGTGGGGATTTTGGCGGTCGAAATCCAATGTTCCCGCTTCGACTGATGTGACCATTCTCACATCACTCAATCTTAAGCGACATCTCGCTTGAGCCTAAGTGATGGGGACCATTGTTGATACATAAGGATATATTCCGCTTGAAAGGAGAAGCCCAGTCGGAGTGCATGGCCTCGGACCAATGACCCATAGGCCCACCAAGAAAGGCGAGCTCTTACCCAGTCAAGGAGCCACCTTATTTATCCGTTGGGCCCCGCTAACATTACATGATTGGTTAATAATGGCAAATTAAGAGGGTAGTTGTTACCCTCATTTCAAGGAGGATCATGCTGCCGTAAAGGCAAAGCTGTTATTACTAACGGTATGGGGAGAAATTATTATCTATAAATATGCAAAAGAAGGAAGGAAAAATGGTTCACACTCTAGAGGTACTAATTACTTGGTACTCTAACAATTTTCTCTCTTTACTTTCCACTTACATTTCTTCCTCCACAGCTCGCTGTGACAGCAATCAGACGACCTCTCCTTAGGTCAGACCTAGTTGCCTAGGGCATTTCTTGAATCCCTGACACATATAACTCGACGGTCGACTCAGCAAGCAGCTCGACAGATCGTTTGAAACTGCTCAGAGTTAGGTCAGGCTTCATCTCAGTAGCTCGGATTTGGCTCTCCTCATCCGGATGTGGATCATCCATCAGCTGACGAAGCACCACATCACCAGAGACGTCATCATCTGCTCCAACTCACTGTTCAGCAGAGCCTTCCGTCAACAACTAGCCTTGCTAATTGGATATAAGAATCCAGTATTCTCTCAACTACGTACTCATGTAAAATCTGATGTCTTGGCTACTTCTATTACAGTGTTGTAACTAATAAGGGGAAAAAAGATGTCTTTAAGATCTCTGTCTTTCAATATATCAGTAGCTTGGACAGATGAATATGACACAAGCAATTTCTAGAATTTTATCCACCAAATTGTAACCCAAATGATAACATGCAATTTAAAAATATACAGATGAACAATCAAACTTTTTAAGGAATCGAACTTGTTAAGCATCTCAGAGGTTTCATGCTTAAATCCTAAAACTTCGTAAAAGTCTTAACACAAACTAGAAAGAATACAAAGAATACACCCATTTTCATTGCACTTGTTGTACCTTTAAAATCATTGGGTTCAAATCAAAAGGGAAGAAGAAGTAACAGCAAGAAGAATGGTACAACACGTAGAATCAAATTTTCTTCAGCAAGTCGATGATAAATCAACTCACCAAACGAAAGAGCCATTGTATATTTTTTTCTCAGCAGCATAATGGGCAATGGATCAATCCATTCTCATTGCATTCTCCACACTTCACCATCTTCTTCTCCTCCTCGTCCAACACCTTGCAGCTCCCACTGCACTCCCTGCACATCACGAACCTCATCCCCCCGCAAACCCCGCAGCTCGACGCCTCCTTCTTCGCGATCTCTTCGAACAAAATCCCCAGTTTCCCCTCTTCTTCCAGCTTCAATACCTCCTCAGCCCCTCCGACCAATCTCCCCTTCACAAACAGCAATGGAGGCCTCGCCGCCTTCTTTCCCATCAGCTCTCTCAGCTCCTCCCTGAACCCCGAATCCATCGAAATATCCCTCTCAATGATCCTCACTTCGTAAGCCTCGACCGCTGCCCTCACCGCATTGCAATCCTCGAACGTCTTTCGGATCCCCCTCAGCGTGGTTGTATATAGGACCAGAGCGTTGTCGCCCCCGGGCGGGCATTTCTCTTGGTATTTCTCGAGCAAGATGCGCGAATCTGCAGGTTTTTGGCTGATGGGTTTCGTTGATGACTCCATCTTCTTGATTTGCTCCCCGGCCTTGTTCAGCTCCCTCTCGAACGAAGCCACGAGCTCCGGATCGAAAAGCGGGCTTAAGCTCCGCCTCGACCCGGCATTTCCCCAATCTCTTTCCAGCGATCTCTGGCTCTTCACCTCAATCACAAGCTTGCTTGGCTGCCTGTTTGCCGAGGAGCTGAAAGGTCTCAAGACCCGATTAGGACTCGGGTTTTCTCTCGGAGAGATGTTCTCTTTGCCAAGAAGCCGCCGCCGCTGCTTCTTCGGGGAAATTGCGGACTCGGGCCCCTGGGGTTTTGCGGGTCTCACCGCGGGGGACAGGTCTTTCATCAGCTCCCAGGTGTTGATGATCTCTTGAGGCTCCTCGGCCAAGACTCGCTTCTTGCAATTGGGAGTGAAAAGGGGAGGGGGTTGAGAAATTTTGGTTACCTTTGCAGCGTTGCACACCTCCTTTTGGTCATCTTTGGCTTCTTCTTCTTGCTGTTGGCGATGTTGCTGCTGTTTCTCTTCATCGTTGCGGCTGAGATTGAGAACTCCGTAGGTGGTTGAAGTGAGAGAGACAACGTGGTGAGCCGAGATCTTGCGGTCGATATCGAGATCGGTGGTTGCCAGAAACTTGGAGGAGATGCAGCCCATTTCTCTTCTCCTGCTTCTCTGTCTCAGCTTCCGTTTCAGTTTCTACGGAGAGTGGAGTTTTTTTTTGTTTTGTTATGTTTCTCATCAAAAGAAGCGACGGTGATTTTTCGTATTGTTTTTTTGGATGCTGTTGTCCCGGTCGGTTTTTTTTGAATTGTAACGGTCGAAAGGGGCGGTGGCTCGATTTATAACATCAACGGATATAACACGGTGAGTGTCGGATTACGGGTCCAACGGTCGGAAATATGTGGCGTACGGAGGGACCTTCTTGGATTACGATGGGGCCCACTTTGGATTCGAGCGTGGGGTGCTTGTCAGTCACTGCTTTGCTGGAAAGCCTGTGCGCTGTTCCTTTGGGGGTTGTACGTTTCGGTTTTGTTGACTTTTCTGATAAAAAGGCTTTATTGGACCATTTAGGTCGTGCTTTTATGAGGGTTGCTGCCTCCCTTCTTTTGAGAATGAGAAGCAGCAGCGATCATTAAAAATGGTGCAAATATCAATGTTGAAATAAAATATATAGAACACCTGCAATGTTCTTCGGTGACAGGGCCAATATTCTTACGTGGGCCGGTTTCATTTTATAATTTCTGACCCGGATTCAGGTCCACATAATTGGTCCGGTGAACCGGACAGTAGAAAGTAATATTAATAATCTGTTATGAATGACACCTTTGGTGTGAAAGGCTCTTGTATTCATATGTAACTGTATTCATATTAATAATCTGTTACAATTCTATAAGTGAAAGGCTCTTGTTATCCACCATGATTGTAAACCCCATAGTATTCATATGTTGTAATGTTTTATCTAACATATATAATATATTCTATGGCCTCATCTTTGAGGTGGATTTGATTCTCAAAACGTTATCAAAACGTTATCAAAAGCATGGCAGTTAATGAATTATGAATAAACGAACAATTTTAGTTTCTAAGCAGAAATTACATTAGTATGGCACTCTTATTATAAGTAAAAGCAATAACAACAATTATAATTCCTAAACAGTATGAACAGAAATTACATTGGCATGGCAGTTCTATTATAAAAGGAAACATGACAGTTCTATTTAAGTGAAAGGAGTAACAATTCTATAAGTGAAAGCAGTTACAATTCTACAAGTGAAAGCAGTTGCTATTCTACATGTCACGCATTTCAAGGTAGCAGTTTTCAAGTTGTTCAAGTGTGTATTCAATTTAGTGCACTAAGGTTCACGTCTTTAGGCGGCAAGCAAGTGAATCTACCTTCAAGTGTCCCTGAAGGTGACCCGTTTACTTTCGACTAGTGCCCGCGAACCCAACCCAACCCACATGTACTTTCTGGACCATGAGCCAGAATCAGCCAAACCGGCCATCAAAAGTTGTAATACTGGAACAGGAGCCAGACTAGCCAAACCGGCCCACACGAATAGCCAAATCTTGGCATGCAATAACTATGAGCCAACGACATATATCTATGAGCCAACAGCATGCAATATCTATGAGTATGTCTTCTGAACCACGATCCAGATTCAGCCAACAGTCCATCACATGTTCTATGAGTTTCAAACAGTTCAAAATATCCATACACGTCCAAGAATGTTTGCAATTTACAAGGCAGCATCAGTTACTTACCAAAATGTCCACACACACACACACACGGGTTTTTATCTTGCAATACACGAAAAGTAAGCATCTGAAGTTGGTGTCGCATTAAATGTAAAAGTATTTAAAACATGGAGAAAATGCACATTTGCAATAGTATAAAAAAATGAGCACATAAATAATTCCAACTGAGCAAATGTGTCTAATTAAGCTTGAATTATTTTTCCAAGGCTAGTAGACGTCTTCCAAGATCTTAAAATAATTAATGGGGATTTCTCTCAATTTATACGATCCAAAAACTAATTAAAACGAGAAAATGATTTTTCATTATATTTTTCAAATATTTCTCTAGGGCAAACCATACGTCGAAATTCTTCCAACAAGGGGTCAAAACGACTGTATTAACTAGTACTACATCATATATTTTTCTTGTATGTCACTGTAAGTGAAAATCTCATGATATGAATTTTAAAGCGAATTTAACTTTATTAAGTTTTGACTTTGAAAACTCATTGTGGAAGATGTACTTTCCTTTTGGCGATGAAACTAGCGACATCGTTTTTGATTTTCTGAGCCTGGTCTCGTATTTTTCTGACACATATAAAATTTATTACGAATTTATTACGCTTAGCCCTTAATATAATAATATAAATATACACATATATATTTCGTATACGTATTCATATATGTACATGTATACTTACCCACATTCGGATGCAGCGGGGGCATTTGAGGGAGTCGCCGTTGACGACTGGTGAAAGGTGTACGGCGGCGACGGCTTGCGGGGGTCGCGGCGGTGAGCGGGGACCGGCGGTCGAGGCGGAAACGGCAGCAAGCGGCGACATTAGGAGGCGAGCTCGGAGGATGCTGCGGCGTTGCAGGGGCATGCGGGTTTGAACGAACGGGCAGCGACGACACAATGGATGAGGGCGGTGGCAGGCGGTCGTCGGGGCTGGAGCGGCGAGTGGCGGGGGCGCGGTGAGGTCGGAGCAGGGTTGAGGCATGGCGGTGGGGCGCTCGGAGACTGGCGACAGTCGTGGTGAGTGGGGGAGGTCGGAGTCGCTAAGGGTGGTTGTCGACGGTGCTGAGGGTGGCGGAAGACGGCAAAGGCAGTGGCGGTCATGTGGGCGTGCAGCCAGGGTGGTCGAGCATAGGGGAAGCGTGGGGTTGTTGTTGCTGCTTGACGTGGTGGCAGAGCGAGGAGAGCTCAGAGGAGCTGTCAGAGGCAGCGAGAGCTTAGTGCGGGCGACGCCAACAGAGGATGGGGAGCTCGAGCGAGAGGGGACACTTCAGAGCGGGGCTGGGCTTGTTGGCGAGGGCGCTCCGGCAGAGGGGAGATGGGGCATTCGAGCGAGCTGCGAGCGGGCGGAGGCTGCGGCGGTGCGCGCGGGGTTCCGGCGGCAGTCAGAGTCGGGGCGGACGTGGGCGTGGGTTTGCTGTGAAGGGGAAGAGAGATGCAGAGGGGGAGAGGGACGTTGAGCAGGGAGAGAGATGGGGTTCGTGTATGGATTTTCAAGGTCCCTTAGGGCTAATTTAAAAATTCTCGTCCTAAGTCGGACGATCTAAATTGAAATAAGCAGCGGAAAAAACCAATTATTAAACAATTTAATAATTACTTCCCTAAGAAAAAAATCTCTAAGCCAAGATTATCTACTGACTCGAGTTGGGTCTGACCAACTCGAGAAAGTTCTAACTACTACAGAATATGAAATGCATAAATAAATATGACTCACCCGGAATCTTGCCTTGGATCAGGCAAGATGTTCCGCACCGTCTTGCGCTCCAAAATCTAAGCCACATCCCAAACCGCATCGCGTCGCTCCTCATCGCGAACTGGATCACCTCCCGAGCTGCACCTTGCCTTCGAGCCCATTACTAGCCGTAGAAGGTTTCACTTGAGTAAACCCGCGTCGTAGACTTCCCCGTTGCCTTGCTAGGACTCGGTTGGAGAACATGAAAAATTAATAGAGGAAAAGAATAATTTTAAGTCTTGATCAAGTTTACTCAAATAATTAGGAGCTCCTTAATCAAAGACTTGGTGCACTTTTCAATGAGGAGGGCTACCCCCTATTTATATAGGGAGCCAGCCCCTCCTCTCTTGCTGCGAGCAATGTGGGACAATAAAATGGGCAATATGGATTGATTTCAATAGAAGTCTAAACTTCTAAAATCAACCATAAATCCATTTCTGAGTTTCGACTTTCAAATATACTGTCAAATCGAAGATCTCGAGACAACGATCGAATAGAAAAAAACGGCATCCAATTCCGATATCATTTGACCCCTCAAATGTCGAAATTAGACTCCAAATCTCGTTTTCGCAAAAAAAAACAGCACAAACATGCTATTTCCTGGCAGACCCGCAAGCCCAATAAAGGCTTATCCTCAGCTGTTTTTGTGTTTTTGGGCTCGTTAGAGCTCTGACTTGGACGCGGTTTCTTCTTGTGGATTTCTCAGGAAGTCCCATTCGTTCCCATGCGTCTAAGTCAATATAATAACAAGTATTAATATGTCCCAAATGCTAAACTCTTTAGCTTTTATCTCACAACTGACTTGTGAATTTAATCATTCCATTGCATCGAATGCATTCCTGTTTAACGACCTTCCTATTACTAAGACGTGAATATTACTCGGTGTGAGACCCTACAGCCTGCCTCTACTACAAGTTGAGACTCGAAGTCTCTAGACAACAGTAACCACTAGCAGCAGGTGTCGTCCATATTTCAGAATCATCGATTACGTGATTGACTCGTTGGGAAGAGAGCCGACGGGATCACTCTTACTGTGACCGTGATGATTTCTGTAGTTTTAGTCCCTTCGTCTCAACTATGTCACTTGCCTAGCCTAGGATATGGAACTCTGTCAATCCCACTAGCTAGTAGTGATCAGTATACGTCGGTCTCTGGTACATTCATGTTGTACATCTTACAACATACCTTGGCCAAGGTTTTACCGAGAGTCGTACTGACCTGCGACACTAACTTCACATTAACCGAAGAGATGAATCCTTTATTGATCATTACTCAGCTCGAACACTTCGAGTGTCACCTAGCCTAAGATCTTTCAGCAGGCCTTGCCTCGAAGCTTGATCTTAGACCTAAGTTATACCGTTCATGCATGGCTTTGTATAATGATCTCAAGTCCTAAGGACCAACTTACCTATCATCACTTAGAGTTATTAATGACAATTAGTTAATGTTTAACCATTTAATAACTCTTGTTTGGGTCGTTCAGTGGACTCATTCTCTAATGAGCACATGTGCCTTGTCTCCGACTTCGCCAAGTCGTATGGTTATAAGACCAACTAGACTAAGACACAATGGTCTGTCCAATGTGCCGATATCCCTATCTCGACACATCTACGATCACGAACGCTTTTTAGATTCAAGCTGCTATCGGTCAGACATTTCTCATAATCGCAATCTACATCGCGAAACATGTGTGACCTAACTTTGAATCCAAGGAAATAATCTAAGCAATTAATAAATTGAAATTACTCAGACAATATTTTACCAGAAAGCATACTTTCACTTATTGAACAAGATGTTTACAAAGATAAATTGCCACGAGGGCATACATCTCTCTACATCTCCCGCTTGCACTCAGGCCTATTTATTTTGGTATCTCATACCATATTTACATGCTAGTCTCTCTGGACGATCGCGTGCCAGCACCTTCGTGAATGGATCTGCTAGGTTGTCTTCTGTACAGACTCTAAGGAGTTCTATGTCCTTCCTCTGCTCGATCTCCCGTATTAGGTGATACTTGCGAAGAATGTTTCTGGATCTCTTGTGGAATCTCGGATCTTGAACCAGGCTGATGGTTGCATTATTGTCGCAATACAACGGTATTGGCTTTCAATAGAAGGCACCATTCTGAGCTGGTTGATGAACTTCCTCATCCAGACCGCTTCCTTTGCTGCATCGTTGGCCGCTATGTATTCGGCTTCCATCGTGGAGTCTGCAACAATGACTTGTTTGGAACTCCTCCAACTGACTACTCCTCCGTTGAGAGTGAAAACATATCCAGAGATCGATTTGCTATCATCCACATCACTCTAAAAGCTAGAATCTGTGAAGCCTTCAACTTTCGGGTCTTCACTTCCATAAACCAATATCAAGTCTTTAGTCCTTCTCAAGTACTTAAGAATTGTCTTGACCGCTTTCCAGTGCTCCTCTTCAGGGTTAGACTGATATCGACTTACTACACCTAGTGCATAAGCGACATCGGGTCTGGTACAGATCATAGAATACATGATAGATCCCACAGCTGAAGCATATGGGATCTTGGTCATTTGTTCCTTTTTCAAGTCAGTCTATGGAGACATCTTCTTGGAAAGGGTTATTCCATGATTGGCTGGTATTAAACCACACTTACTGTTTTCCATGCCAAAATGTTTTAGCACGGTGTCAATGTACCTGGTTTGGAAGAGTCCTAGCATCCGTTTAGATCTATCTTTATAGATCTTCACACCTAGTATGTAGGATGCTTCTCCCAAGTCTTTCATGGGAAGTTGGTTGATAGCCATCTTTTAACAGACTTCAACATCTCTATGTTATTACCTATTATTAGAATGTCATCCACGTATAGAATGAGGATAACTAAAGAATTATTATTACTGGTTCTTTTGTAGATGCATGGATCATCCTCATTTCTGACAAAAACAAACTCTTTGACTGTTTTGTCGAAGCGGATGTTCCAACTCCTTGAAGCTTGCTTAAGCCCATAGATGGACCTATGCAGCCTACACGCTTTTCCTTTACTCCCATTGACTTCGAAACCTTCTGACTGAGTCATGTAAATTTGCTCTTCTAAATCACCATTTAGAAAAGCAGTTTTCACATCCATTTGCCAGATTTCGTAGTCATAGTGGGCAGCAATGGCGAGTACGATCCGAGTAGACTTGTGCATGGCTACTGGTGAGAGGGTCTCGTTATAATCTATTCCTAGAATCTGACAATATCCTTTTGCAACCAGTCTAGCCTTGTACGTTTCTATTTTTCCATCTGCACCAATCTTCTTCTTGAAGATCCATTTGCAGCCTATAGGAACATTTCCCTTGGGCACGTTTGCTAAGGTCCATACCTTATTCACATGTATGGAATCTATTTCGGACTTCATTGCATCTAGCCATTTGTTAGAGTCTATACTCTTTATGGTTTCATGGAAGCTAACAGGGTCATCATCTAATATGATGCTATCCTCAATCCCACCGTCTACGAGAAAACTGTAGTACCTTTCGGGGACTCGAGGAACCCTATTGGAATTCCTATTGGCTGGTTGGGAGATGTCAAGTTCTGACTCTCCCACTGGTTTCGACACTTGTTCCTGTGTGAGTACTTCCTCTGAGCATTCGTCCAGATCAATTACCTTGCCAGTTAATTCATTTACAAGGAATTCCTTTTCCAGAAAAGTGGCATGTCTAGAGACAACAATTTTTTGTTGCTCTAGATGGTAAAAGACATAACCTAATGAATGTCTTGGGTACCCTATGAACTTACACAGGATAGATCTGTCTTCCAGTTTGTCTGGATTCTGCCTTTTGACATATGCAGGACAACCACGTACCCTTAAGTGATTAAGGCTAGGTTTCTTGTCGGTCCATATCTGATATGGTATCATATGCACAGATCTTGATGGAACTTTATTTAGAATGTATATAGCAGTTTCCAGGGCATAGCCCCAGAGGCAAGTAGTTAACTCGGCTTCACTTACCATGGACCGCACCATGTCTAACAAGGTGCGGTTCGTCCTCTCTGACACCGTTATGTTGAGGTGTGTAAGGAGATGTGACCTGAGAGAGAATCCCATTCTCTTTTAAGTAATTAAGGAATTCATGGCTTAAGTATTCTCCTCCTCGATCTGATCGAAGGATATTATTACTTTTCCCAGTCTGGTTTTCAACTTCGGCACGGTACTCTTGAATCGCTCAAAGGTTTCGGACTTATGTTTCGTCTAGAACACATGTCCAAACCTTGAGTGATCGTCAGTAAACATGACGAAATATGAAAATCCACCTTTGGCTAAAGTAGACATGTGTCCACATACATCGGAATGTACTAGACCCAAGAGTTCGATAACTCTCTCCCCTTGACTTGCAAAAGGAGTTTTGGCCATCTTACCTTTGAGGCAAGACTCGCAAGTGTCGAATGACTCATAATTCGAGAGGCCCAAGAGCCCCTCTTTATGTAGCTTGCTGAGTCTCTTCTCTCTGATATGGCCTAGTCTACAATGTCAAAGATAGGTTTCATTAAAACGAGACTCCTTACGTTTTCTTGTATTAATGTTTAATACAACCTTATTGCTTAAAGTGTATACACCATTATTAAGTGTCCCAAAACCTAGCAACTTACCATCAAAGAAATGTTCATGACATTTCCGTTGATAGTAAAATTATAACCACTTTAGCCAAAGCCGAGACGGATATAATATTACACATGAAGTTTGGGATGTAGTAACATTGCTTCAAAAGCAAGTTAGCTCCACCAGCTAATATGTGTTTAAGGTCTCCCACGGCTACAACATCAACATTTGCTGCGTTGCCGACTTGGAGAACGAGTTCATTCTTTTCGAGTTTTCTAATGATTCTCATTCCCTGTAATTGATTGCAGATATGAGAACCGGCACCGGTGTCTAACACCCATGCATTAGAATTATCCGAAAGAACTACACTTTGCATTTTAGAAGTTAAGGCATAAACTTGCCCTTCCTTCATTTGTTCCCTTTCTGTTATAGATTTCTTTGACCAGTCATTATTTTTATTATAACCAGTTAATAAGTTCTCATCTCAGATATTATTTATCTTACTCGTCATGCTGCAAATATTAGAACTCCTATAATTAGCATGTGTTCAAAATATTTTAAATATAATTAGAATGGTTTTTATCCAATTATACTCTCCCATTAATTTAAGGATCGTTTAAGCCAAAACATAATTAATATTAAATGGGAGCAGGAATCCAACAACTTTGAGTCGCCTGACCTTGAGTGTAGCTCAACAAGTCGTTCGACTCGGCTGTCGGTAGACGAACTCTTTGTCAATCATATCGAATATGACTCCCTATTTGATTTTTACCCCTAGTCATTTGTGATCATGAGTGTGCTCATCCAAATCACAAAGACTAGTCTAGTCAGACCCTTGTTTTCATGTCTAACTTGACTTGCCCCGACGCTCGGTGTATTCACAACGCATCGGTTTGGGTCAAGTCTTAGACTACATCGTTGGCCTAACTTACGCTGGCGCTCGATGTATTCACAACACGACGGTTTTGGTTAAGCCACATGTGTTAAGAAATTGGGTTCTATAAGGTTGACGTGTCACAGCTTGAGTGTAGCTCAACAACTGTAACACGGACCCTATAGTTCCCAACGTCTAAAACAAGGAGGGCTACATATGATCTAGTAAAATATTTATTAACGTATTTGACTAGATATAGTTACAATATTGCATAATAATGATTCGCGTCCTTACGGTCCAACATGTAAGGGACCCTGCGGGGCTACACACACTAGAGGGGGGCTGAATAGTGTAATAGCAAGCAAAGTGCTTAATTAAAAGTTACTGAAATTAAAGCACAATAAGCAGCGAAAATTAAAGAGTATGCTCAACAACAACAATCACAAACACAAGGATATTACACTGGTTCCCCAAAACTTGGGTACGTCCAGCCACACCAGTATTCACTATAATTCCCACAAAGAGAAGTGAATACAATCTCACACAGAGATACCTCACACAAAGGATTTTATCATACACAAGGACCTAACCAACCCTACACAAGGGTCAAACTCCCACACAGAGAATTACTAACTCTCACACAAAGAATTAGGGTTAGCCCTACACTAGGACACCAAACTCCCATAAAAAGAGTAACTCCCACAAAGAGAGTATCTAATTTCCACAAAGAGAATTAGGGTTTCGAACATAAAACAAAACGAAACAACACTTACCTATGCCTTGATATGATCTTACCAATATGAAGAAAAAGGCATGCAAGTGAAACTCAAGTGCTTGAGATGAGGCTTTGATTGCACTTGATGATCTTTCTCTCTTCTAGGAATGAATCCTAACACTTCTCACTTGAGTGTATGAAATGAAGAAAAGAAAGATGTTCTCAAAGAAAGTAATGAGCATTAGATCCATTGGAGAAATTTTCTAGAGCTTAGATGCTATAGCATAAGATTGAAGCTCTAAATGAGGGAATGTGAGAGATTAGGAGTGGCTATTAATTCTCAAAGATATTCAATAATCATCAAGAGTTCTACATGAACGAAGCTAACTCCTATATATAGGAAGCCCAAAGGAACCCATAAAACCAGCCAAAAACCTAAAGGAAAGAAATCTGCAACGGCTAGATTTTGGCAGTTTACGGCACAGACAGTCGACTGATGAACAAATGACAGTCGACTGTTCAACGGCTAGAAAAATCCCAACGGCTATAATCTGAGCCAGGACAGTCGATTGTAGAAGACTACACAGGCGACTGTAAAACAGACAGTCGACTGTATATCCTGCAACTACTGCATGGGATGGAGAAAAACAGAGAGATGCACTCTAACTGCTAGTATGCATACAGGCGACTGATGAACAAATGACATTCGACTGTAAAATAGACAGGCGACTGTTTATCCTTCATCAGTCGACTGCTGCCTAGGATGGGGAAAAACAGAGAGAGATGCATATTTCGCACTTACGCCTTTCAAACGACTGATGGCCATTTCACAAGCGACTGTAAATATATAGGAGACTGTAAAAACATCATCAGTTGACTGTCTTGCAAATTGGGATGAAGCCCAGAAAATGCAAGATGCGCACAGTCGGCTGTCGACCAATTCACAGGCGATTGTAGAAACACAGACGACTGTAAATTGAACATCAGTTGACTGATGCGATAAGCTCAAGAAGAGTCAATAAAAATGTTGACTTGAGCAGTGCACCATAGTCGACTGTAGAAGGCTCGACAGGCGACTGGAATCACCCAGTCGACTGTAAAACCTTCATCAGACGACTGTTGAAGAGCCACAGACTCCAATTGAGTCTTTGGGCTAGATGAACCTATTAGGTTGGATTCTATAATAATCCTAAGGCTCACTAAGATGATTAAATGCATATGCATGAGAGTATGACCATATATCAAGGCATTACAATAATCCTAGACTCAAAAAGAGAAATGCAAGTAATAGAAATTACATGGATTACATATAGCATCTCCTAGAGTCTAAGTCTTCAAGCTCATGATACCTTGATGCTCCCCATCATCTCCAAGCTTTGGCACCAATTGATGAGATTCCCTTCATCAAGCTCCAAGCTTTGTCATTGCTCCTTTAGATGTCCATTCATCATCATACTTGAAGCTTTGGCTTCATTAGATGATCTTCATGACTTCATCCAAGCTTGAGCACACCATCACCCTTGGAGCTCTTTAAGATATTCCTTGTAATATCCTCCAAGCATTATGCTTTGTCTCATCAACATATAATCATTAAGAAAAACTGAGACTAAAACATAAGATTGATTAGCACACTAACATAATGTATTGATCATCATCAAAACAATGTTAGTCTTGAACCCAAGAGCTAACACAGCGGACACGGCCAAGGAATTGACTAAGCCAGGACCACTTAACCCCTAGTCGAGCTAGGGTGATCCAGCAAACTTAGCCAAGCACATTGCCCGGTATCATGGTCCATTGAAGGTTGCTTGTCATTTATATGCGTACTATCAACTAAAGGCTTTTATTAACTCTAGTTAATCCTTATCAACTAGTGGATCCTTATTTGTTTGACGATTTTTATTAGGTCATTATCAACTATAAGGATTTAATAAATGTGCTGCTACCCTAATCGTCCAATAGGCATTTTTAAACAATTTAAAACATAGCAGAGTCTCAAAAATTATCTCATAAAAATTTGAGGAATATTTAATGGCTATCCTAATCGTCCATTAGGCAATTTTAAACAATTTAAAATTATAACGTTGTGTCAAAATTTATCTTATAAAATTTGAGGATTCATTAATGACTAACCTAACAAGTTCCTATTGTGTTATACAAACAAGAACATGCCATTAAACTAATTATCAAGTTCATATAGAAGCAGTATTAGAACCGAGTAGATCTGGCTCTGATACCACTGTAGAGATTTTCAAGGTCCCTTAGGGCTAATTTAAAAATTCTCGTCCTAAGTCGGACGATCTAAATTTAAATAAGCAGCGGAAAAACCAATTATTAAATTATTTAATAATTACTGCCCTAAGAAAAATCCCTAAGCCAGGATTATCTACTGACTCGAGTTAGGTCTGACCAACTCGAGAAATTTTTAATTACTATAGAATATAAAATGCATAAATAAATATGAATCACCCGGAATCTTGCCTTGGATCGGGCAAGATGTTCAGTACCGTTTTGTGCTCCAAAATCTGAGCCGCATCCCGAACCTCATCGCGGTGCTCCTCGTCGCGAACTGGATCACCTCCCGAGCCGCACCTTGCCTTCGAGCCCATCACTAGCGTAGAAGGTTTCACTTGAGTAAACCCGCGTTGTAGACTTCCGAATCAGATTCGGACCTCCCCGTTGCCTTGCTAGGACTCGGTTGAAGGACAGGAAAAATTAATAGATGAAAAGAATAATTTTAAGTCTTGATCAAGTTTGCTCAAATAATTAGGAGCTCCTTAATCAAAGACTTGGTGTACTTTTCAATGAGGAGGGCTACCCCCTATTTATATAGAGAGCCGGCCCCTCCTCTCTTGCTACGAGCAATGTGGGACAATAAAATGGGCAATATGGATTGATTTCACTAGAAGTCTAAACTTCTAAAATC
This sequence comes from Scilla litardierei, assembly GCA_030789695.1. NCBI lineage: Eukaryota > Viridiplantae > Streptophyta > Magnoliopsida > Asparagales > Asparagaceae > Scilla > Scilla litardierei. The sequence continues at coordinate 461,336,016 of CM061142.1, forward strand.
AACCATAAATCCATTTCTGAGTTTCGACTTCCAAACATCCTGTCAAATCGAAGATCTCGAGACAACGATCGCATAGAAAAAAAGGCATTCAATTCCGATATCATTTGACCCCTCAAATGTCGAAAATAGACTCCAAATCTCGTTTTCGCAAAAAACAGCACAAACATGCTCTTTCCTGGCATGTCTAATCCGCCAGGTACGAGTCAGACACGCAAGCCCAATAAGGGCCTATCCTCAGCTGTTTTTGTGTTTTTGGGCTCGTTAGAGCTCCGACTTGGACGTGGTTTCTTCCTGTGGATTTCTCAGGAAGTCCCCTTCGTTCCCATGCGTCTAAGTCAATATAATACCAAGTATTAATATGTCCCAAATGCTAAACTCTTTAGCTTTTATCTCACAACTGACTTGTGAGTTTAATCATTCCATTGCATCGAATGCATTCCTCTTTAACGATCTTCCTATTACTAAGACGTGAATATTACTCGGTGTGAGACCTTACAGCCTGACCCTACTACAAGTTGAGACTCGAAGTCTCTAGACGACAGTAACCACTAGCAGCAGGTGTCGTCCCTGTTTCAGAATCATCGATTACGTGATTGACTCGTTGGCAAGAGTGCCGACGGGATCACTCTACTATGACCGTGATGATTTCCGCAGTTTTAGTCCCTTTGTCTTAACTATGTCACTTGCCTAGCCTAAGGTATGGAACTCTGTCAACCCCACTAGCTAGCAGTGGTCAGTATACGTCGGTCTCTGGTACATTCATGTTGTACATCTTACAACATACATTGGCCAAGGTTTTACCGAGAGCCGTACTGACCTGCGACACTAACTTCACATTAACAGAAGAGACGAATCCTTTATTGATCATTACTCAGCTCGTACTCTTCGAGTGTCACCCAGCCTAAGATCTTTCTACAGGCCTTGCCTCGAAGCTAGATCTTAGACCTAAGTGATACCGTTCACGCACAGCTTCGTACAATGATCTCAAGTCCTAAGGACCAACTTACCTATCATCACTTGGAGTTATTAATGACAGTTAGTTAATTTTTTACCATTTAATAACTCTTGTTTGGGTCGTTCAGTGGACCCATTCTCTAATGAGCACCTGCGCCTTGTCTCTGACTTCGCCAAGTCGTATGGTTATAAGACCAACTAGACTAGGACACAATGGTCTGTCCGATGTGCCGATATCCCTATCTCGACACATCTAAGACCACGAACATTTTTTAGATTCAAGCTGCTATCGGTCAGACATTTCTCATAATCGCAATCTACATCGCAAAAACTGTGTGACCTAACTTTGAATCCAAAGAAATAATCTAAGCAATTAATAAATTGAAATTACTCAGATAATATTTTACCTGAAAGCATACTTTCACTTATTGAACAAGATGTTTACAAAGATAAAATGCCATGAGGGCATACATCTCTCTACAGTTCGTTGAGAGCCTGTGAGTGAGGGTAAGTGATTTATATAAGATTTAGAAAATATGATGATGATGATGATGATGATGATGATGATGACAAATGTTATAGTTGGATCTGCCAACTTTAGGGGATGGGTTAAATAGGTGGGTTAGGGTATTGATTAAGTGGGGTTATGGGGTAAAAGTAATTAGTTAAATGTTTAAAAACGTCATTAGTGATGGTAATTAGTAAAAATGATGTAATACTACCTCGTTTTCGCATACGACTTTGAAAAATTATGAAAACATAGCCACGGGTTCGTTTCGTTGCGAGGATCGTGAATACGAGATCTATTTCGATGTTTGAGTTACGGAGATACGAGTTTTGGGCCAAAACATTTGGAATGCGGGTTTACAAGTTCTAGGTCAATTTGACTGCAGAAAATTACGAAATTAATATGGGGAGCACTAAATGACTATAGAAGCATACTATAGAAGTTGGAAATCGTTTTTGTTACGACCTAAAGATCGTGATAGTCCAATTTACTAACGCCGCCCGCCGGCTTGCGGTAGCTCGCCCCACCTTCGCAGAAACCACGCCTTGGTTGGCGAAAGGTGGGTAGTTCGGCACCCCGACCTCGTCAGTGTGCTACCGGCTACCCTTCCTAAGCCCGTCAGATCCGAGGCCCACCACGACCAGTGGATACGGTGCCTGGTCACCGAGACCGGCGCCCGTTGGGTGTCCATCCCCCTTGAGCTCGCTGACAGAACAGCAAGGTCGCCAGACGACCGCCCAACGCGGCCTGACGGGTCGAGTTCGGACCGCATACGTCGACGCGTCCCCGTAGCCCTTTGGCACATCGGACACGACAAACACCCTAGTACAAGGGCGCCACTGACACTTTCGCTGCTCGATAACTTGACAAAGCGCCCCCTGGCCGCTGCGCCCCCTGGCCGCTGGCCCCTTAACCGTTGATGCTTTCAGCTCTGACACCCTGACAAAAGAATTCCTGACTGTTGCACCGTCTGACAAAAGCATGGCTGACACACCAGATCCTGACATCCTTGTCCAAAGCTTCCATTGATAGATGGACCAGCTCAGCACACCAAGTCAGCACGCCAGGTCAGCCATACACAACCACCCCAGACCGGTACAAATACCCCCATATCTCCATCGAGGAGGGGGTTGGCAAATTAACTCAGAATCTCATTACTCACACACAAGGGCAAAGGTCTTCCATATCTTTGCTCTTTCACGATAGCTCGTCATGTAAGGTCGGCTCACTCTCAGTCCGACCTGCGCGCCTAGCCCCCGCTTTTAAGCCCTAATACTAACTTAGGCATCGAAGAGGCAAAGGTTTGGACACCAATCCGGCCTTTCTGACGAGCTGCTACTTGTGCAGGCATGCTCGTCTTTATGGGTTGCGTTCAGCTCCCACTTCTGGCAGTGCGGTTGAAGGGCGGAGTCCTCACGGAATCGATCCAGTGGTCGGCTTTCGTAGTGCACCCTGCCTCGTCACTACCCTCACTATTAGTCAAATAGCCTACCACAATTACATCCAAATCTTAACCACCGTGCCGTTGGTTTCCATAACAAACAAATTCATTGTATGCGAGTTCCATCCCGCAACAATTGACGCCATCTGTGGGAACGAAGGGTCACACCCATGTCTAACTCCATACATGTGAACCGAAATTCTGACCACGGCAAAACCCCCATGGACCAAGAATCGCAGTCTCACCCGAAGACCCCTTCGACTAATCTCCCTCCTGAGGTGATGGCGGAGACCGTCCAGGCCTCAGCCTGTGTTGTCCAACAAAGCTTCGAGGCCTTCACCAAGATGATGGAAGACCTTGGGGCGACCGCAGCCAATGTGCCCCTGGCCCCTCCAAGCCCCTGAACTTGAGGCGAAATCTTCATCCTCAGTTCGAAGAATAAGTGGGGCAGAGGGGCTCACCGAGGAGATAGCGGCCCGACAAAGGCTCTTGGACGAAGAGGTGGAGGCTGCGCGGTAGCAAAGGCACAATGAAGAAGCGGCTACAGATCAAAGACGCCAAGATGAAGCGACGGAGGCCGCTCAAAAAGATCGCCTCACCGAGGAAGCCGCTCGTCGTCAGCTTCGCTTCATCATCGGAGAGCGCGAGAGGCTCCGACAGGAGAACCAGAAGATCCCAGAGATGTCGACCTCGGACCAACAACACAGGAACACATGTAGACTGCCCTCGACCGGATCCCTGCCACGAGGGAGGAGCCTTCCACGATGGCCGCCCCCCTCGCCGGAGCGAGGTGACCATCATCGACAGGGCCGTGACCGAAGCCAAACCCCAGAGAGATAGAGGGAGCGCACCCCAGATCGCTTCGACAAGGAAGCCATCCGTCAGCAGCTCTGCTTCCTCATCGTAGAGCGCGAGAGGCTCTGGCAGAGAAACATGGAGAACCAGGAGATCCCAGAGGTGTCGATCTTGGGCCGACGATACAAGAATGCCCGTAGCCCGCCCTCGGTCGGATCCCCGCCACGCGGGAGGAGTCCGCCCAGGCGACCTCCCCCTCCCCGAGCCATGACGATTGTCGCCAGCCAGGCCGAAACCGAAGTCAGACCCCAGAGAGACAGAGGGAGCGCACCCAGTGTGCCCAACCTACCCCAAGGAGGCCTCGCCACTGGCGCGATGGATAACTTCGGCCCCGAGACCCGTGAGGTTCAAGGCCCCTAGCTGGCGATTTACAATAGGAGAGGCAACCCCTCATGTACGTGCAGCAATACCGATGGGCGATGGAGATGCAGGACATGGACGACACACTCCTTTACCGAGGATTCCAGCAGAGTCTATGGGATTCAGCCCTGGAGTGGCACCACGGTCTGCCTGCCTGGTCCATCGAGAGCTTTGGCAAACTATCTCATAAATTCTGCCAGCAGTTTCGGGCCGGGCGCACTAGGAAGAAACCCACGGACTACCTGTTCATGGTCATCTAGAATGAAGGGGAGACGATCGGGAAATACCTGCGTCGCTTCCAAGATGAGAAGCTAGGCATGGTAGCCTGTGGCGACGAACTGGTCTTGGCGGCCTTCAAGGCAGGACTGACTAGTCGAAGCCTTCACAAGTCCCTCATACGAGACCTGCCCGTCGACTTTGAGGCACTCATCGTCCAGGCAGAGAGATACACACTAAGAGAGGAGGCCCTTGGAACAAAGAAGGAGGTCGACAGGGTGGGAGCGCCCCGCATCGAGCATCGGCCCAACCCCAGGCCGAGGCAGGAGGAGAGGCCCAGGGGTCGCGACCAGCTTGCTCAATCAAAGAGACCCCAGGCGCGACCCAGAAGGACGTCGTCCGCAAGATTATCCCGGACCGGTGCGGGAGTTTGCGACTGCCAGAGACCCCATGCGGGCCATCCAAAGGGCGGAGGGGCTGCTGCAGGCTCAGTATACCCAGCTCAATGCTCCGATGCTGGAGGTACTAGCCACGGCGACGAGGGCCGGAATGCTTCCAGACCTGCCTCGAGAGCTGAGATCGGATCCGGCGTCAAGGGACTTCAAGAAGTATTGTCGTTACCACCGCGACCAAAGTCATGAAACCGATGACTGCTTCACACTGAAGAGGGAGATCGAGTGGTTGATCTAGGCAAGACACCTCGAAGGCTTTGTCGAGGGAAGGAGGCCCCCCAAGAGGAGAGAGCTCTGCGGGGAGCGCGAAGGCCAGATCCACCCTCGAATGAGGAATGAGAGGAGCCTCGTCCTCCGAGGGCGGTCATGCGCATAGACATAATATGCGGCGCGCCATCTTCAGGGGGGCGTGTCATCTTCCGGGAAAAAGGCGTACGCTCAGCAGGTGATGGCGACAGACCTTGGCACCGAGACGAAGCAGAGACGGGTAGCTTGACCGCCCATCACTTTCACCGACGACGACCTGGAGAGGGTTGAGCTGTCCCATGACGATGCCATCGTCATTGAAGCCCAGATCGGGACGACCATTATCAGTCGCCTCTTGATCGACACCAGGAGCACCTGCGACATTTTGTTCATGTCTACCGTCGAGAAGATGGGGCTAAAGCAGGCGGACCTGAGGCCGTGCACGAGCCCGATCGTCGGCTTCACCGGCCACTCGGTTCCCATTGCCAGAGTGATCACCCTGTCGGTGTCTCTGGGGGAGGATCCCAGAGTCGTCACGTGTATGACGCAGTTCGTTGTCGTCGCCAATTCATCGACGTACAACAGGATCATAGGACGGCTATACATGACCATCATCGAAGCACTCCCCAGACTGCTACACCAGATGGTTAAATTTCAGACTCCGCGAGAGGTAGGCCAGGTGCAGGGGAGCCAAAAGCTGTCCCGGAGTTGCTACGTAGGATCAACCAAGCGTAAGGCCATGGAGCTGGCCTTATCGGTCGACCTCCTCGACGAACGGGAGGATTACGATGACCAGCGATAGAACTGTGCGGAGGAGATCGAAGAAATACATGTGGCCGTAGAGGAGGGCAAAACTGTCTCCATTGGCATGAAGCTTCCGGCCTCTCTGAGGACGAACCTTATCAACCTCCTCAGAGAGAACGTTGACATCTTCGCCTGGTCGCCGTCGGACATGCCCGGAGTCGATCCCGGGGTGATCTCCCACAAGCTAAACGCGGACCCGGAGTCTCGACCGGTCCGGCAGAAGAAGAGAAGCTCCGAAGGGGAGAAGATGAGGGCGGCCAGCGAAGAAGTGGAGCGGCTTCTCCAGACTAAGTTCATCAGGCCGGTGAGCTATATGGACCGGATGGCCAACGTCGTCTTGGTAAAGAAGGCTAGTGGGAAGTGGCACATGTGCGTCGACTTCATAGACCTCAATAAGGTGTGCCCAAAGGACAGCTTTCCATTACCAAGGATCGACCACCTGGTCGACTAGGCATCGGGCTACAAGTTGCTGAGCTTTATGGACGCATTCTCGGACTATAACCAGATCTCGATGGCGAAGGAGGACAAGGAGAAGACGTCCTTCATAACCGACAAGGGCACCTACTGCTATACAAAGATGCTGTTTGGATTGAAGAACACCAGGGCAACCTATCAGCGAATGGTAGACACGATCTTCAGCTCTCAGGTCGGGTGGAATCTGGAAGTCTACATCGATGATATGCTGGTCAAGAGCAAGAAGGCCCTGGACCACCTCGCCGACCTACAGGAGACCTACCGGAAGGTGCGCCGATTTGGTCTAAGGCTGAACCCGGCGAAGTGCATCTTCGGCGTGCAATTGGGGAAATTCCTTGGCTTCATGATAATGAAGCGAGAAATTGAAGCGAATCCAGACAAGGTGTCGGCCCTTATCAATATGACGGAGCCGCGGACCATCCGAGACTTGCAGCGGCTTAACGGCATTCCTGTCGAAGTCCGTGGAGATGTCGCTCCCGTTCTTCAGAGTCCTGCGGCAGGCCCTCGCCGCAAAGAAGATCGATAGAAGAGTGATCCGGTGGGACGACACGTGCACCCAAGCATTCGCCAAGTTGCGAGCTTACCTACAGAGCCCGCTGCTACTCGTAAAGCCCGAGGAGGGAAAACAGCTGGGACTGTACCTAGCCATCACTGAAGAGGCCGTCAGCTCGGTCTTGATCAAGGAAGAAAATGGCATACAACGACCGGTCTACTATGCGAGCCGGGTTCTCCGGGACGCAGAGACCCGTTATTGCCCCATAGAGAAGGTCACCTACTGTCTCGTTACAACAGCCAGGAAGCTCCGGCCATACTTCCAAGCTCACACCGTCGTCGTCCACACCAATCTGCTGCTCGAAAAGAACCTGAAGAGGTTGGAGCGTTCGGGTAGAATGCTAAATTGGAGCGTCGAGCTCAGCGAGTTCGACATAGTGTACAAAGCCTGAACAACGATCAAAGGCCAAGCGCTGGTGGATTTCATAGTGGAATGCACCATCGAGGATCTTCCCGAAGAGCCACGGAGCGTTCAAGCAGCAGTGTCAGAGCAGGGAGCGATGGAGGCAGCCAAATCGGCGATGTCTACCCCTGAGGATATGGGCGAGCTGTGGACCATCCACGTCGATGGATCGGCCACAGGGTCTGGAACGGGGGCGGGCATCATCATCCAAAACCCCAATGGATGCCTGTTGGAGTACGCACTACAGTTTATCTTCCCGGTAACCAACAATGTCGTGGAGTACGAAGCCGCGGTCAATGGACTGAAGCTGTGCCGGGCGTTGAGAGCTACGAACATTCTGCTGCTGAGTGATTCACTGCTCGTCGTCCAGCAGGTCCAAGGGAGCTTTGAGGCCCGAGAAGAGCTGATGAAGCGTTACCTTAGGCACACCCAGGCCGAGCTCCGGAAGTTCAAGAAGGCGGAGGTCCAACACCTGCCTCGCTCCAATAATCTCCGAGCCGACACCCTGTCAAAACTGTCCTCATCCTCCCTGGCCGAAATTGGGAAGGCAATTTTTGTCGAGAACTTGCTGACACCCACCATTGAAGAAGACGAGCTAATGTGTGTCAGCCTAACCATGACTTGGATGAGCCCAATAATGAAATACTTGGAGACGGGAGCCTTGCCTGAGGAACAGCTAGAAGCTAAGAAGATCAAGGGGCAAGCCCTGTCGTTTGTGATCTTCGATGGAGTGCTTTACCGCAGGTGCCGCACGAGGTTCGACGTCCTGCCTTTCCTGAAGTGCCTGGGGCCAGGCCAGGCCGAACAGGTCATCCGCGAGGTGCACGAAGGCATCTGTGGAAACCACTATGGTGGGCGCACTATAGCCCACAAAATAGTGCACCAGGGATACTACTGGCCGACCATGGTCCAAGACGCGTCCCAGTATGTCAAAAAGTGCGAAGAATGCCAGAAATTTTGCAGACGCACTGCGATGCCGCCAGCCGACCTGGTCCCCATTCTCAGTCCAATCCCCTTCGCCAAGTGGGGACTCGACATCCTCAGGTCTTTCCCGAAGGCCTCTGGTGGGAGGAAGTATCTCGTCATCACCGTCGACTTCTTCAGCAAATGGGTCGAGGCGGAACCTTTGGCTCACATCACATGGACAGACATGAAGAACTTTATCTGGAAGTCCGTCATCTGTCGCTTCGGAGTGCCTCCCTCCATCGTGACAGACAACAGAAGACTGTTCGACTGCGAGGGCTTCCGGGACTTCTGCTCAGAATGGGGGATCAATCTTCACTTCGCTTCCATGGCGTACCCGTAGTGCAACAGGATGGCAGAGGCAGCGAACAAATACATACTGGGCCCCTGAAGAAGAAGGTTGGTGACGCTCTTAGATCTTGGGTGGACAAACTACAGGGTATTCTCTGGTCATACTGCACGACCCACAAAGCTTCGATCGGAGAAAGCCCATTCATGCTAGCGTTTGGGGCAGAAGCGGTCGTCCCCATGGAGGTGGTCGAGGAAACTCTTCGGCTTCGATACTTCGATGAAGATATCAACGCGGAGGGCCTCGGCCTCAACCTCGAGCTCATTGACGAAGTAATGGATCGAGCTCTAACGAAGCTCGTCCGGCACAGCCAGAGGATGGCCCGGCACTACAACTCCAGGGTACGGAAGCGAAGCTTCAGAATCGGTGACCTAGTCCTCAGGGACGGAACCTTCAAACCAGAAATCGTCCGCCGGGAAAAGCTAGCAGCAAAGTGGGAGGGGCCTTACGAAATCATCGACATTGTCGAGTCGGCCACTTATATTCTAGCAACCTTGGACAGGGGCGAGCTAGCCCACCCTTGGAATGCCGAGCACTTGCTAAAATACAATCAATAAATTCGTGAGTATTAATATAATTACCTTCTTTTCGGCCATATTTTCAAATTTTGGTGTCTTCACTTGAAAATTTCAGTTTAACACAAGACTTCGAGGCAAGCTTACGGAGCTTCGCCACCCAAATTGAAGTGCCATATGCGAGGTAGGCGACGGTCCAATACCCGTCCGACTATAGAGGCTGCAGAGAGGCGACAGCCCAATACCCGCCCTCTCAAAGACTCCAGGGCAAGCTTACGGAGCTTCGCCACCCAAACCGAAGAAGGGCATGGGCCGAGCTACGCGCTCGCTCCCCCCTCCAGTGAAGACCCCGGGGAAGCTTACGGAGCTTCGTCACCCAAACCGGAGTGCCATATGCGGGGTAGGCGATGGCCCAATACCCGTCCGACTATAAAGGCTGCGGGGAGGCAACGACCCAATACCCGCTCTCTCAAAGACTCCGGGGCAAGCTTACAGAGCTTCGCCACCCAAACCAGAGAAGGGCACGGGCCGAGCTACGCGCTTTCTTCCCCTCCAGTGAAGACTCCGGGGTAAGCTTACGGAGCTTCGCCACCTAAACCGGAGTGCCATATGCGAGGTAGGCGACGGCCCAACACCCGTCTGACTATAAAGGCTGCGGGGAGGCGACGGCCCAATACCTGCACTCTCAAAGACTCTGGGGCAAGCTTACAGAGCTTCGCCACCCAAATCGGAGAAGGGCACGGGCCGAGCTACGTGCTTGCTCCCCCCTCCAGTGAATACTTCGGTGCAATCTTACGGAACTTTGCCACCCAAACCAGAGTGCCATATGCGGGGTAGGCAACGGACCAATTGATTGCTCCTTATTTTACTCCTTTTTTCTGCATGTTTTCATGTCATTTTGATCGCTTATATTGCGTTTTCCACGATTATTCGACGATATCGCGATACGTTTCACTATTTCTTGTTTTTGTCGTATTTCAGGAGATATGGAGCGATTTGGAACGAAAACAAGATCAAAGGATTTTCACGCACTTCGGAGTGTCGCCCACGGCTTATTTGAGGAGTTATCAGCGCTTGAGGATGAGCAGAAGAGAAAGGAATTTGATAGAAGCGACGAGGAGGCGAGGAGGAGAAGAAAAGAAGACAGATACAGCCCACTCGACCAAGCAGACTGTTTACTCGGCCGAGTCAGAAGCTGTACTCAGCCGAGTGAAACAAATACGCACAGCAAATTTCAAAGTTTCCTCGGCCGAGCAAGGAAGTCTACTCGACCGAGTGAGAAAGCTCACTCGCCTGAGTAGAACATGGATTTTCAACCGAGAAAGGGCCAAGTTACTGGAAACTTTTGAGAAGCCTACTCGGCCGAGTACGATTGCTTACTCGGTAGAGTAAAGAAGCCTGCACGCCCGAGTCAGTCAGAGCGACAGACCCCTGAAACTCCCAGATTCTCTGTTTTATTATTGGATCTGTCACTCGGCCGAGTGACATGCTTACTCGGCCGAGTGACGCATTCCGACTGCTGTGAGGATTGCAAATTCTGGGCTGCGCATGGGCAGTTTTGTCACGATTTTTTGGATGATTTTGGCTTGTATTTAAACCTAGTTTTGTCCTTAGTTTTAGGGGAGACTTCTATTATTTTTTGCCGGCTATTCTTTTGTGAAATCTTGGCTGGAGATCATAGGCGACAATTTTGGTTTGTTCTTTCTTGCTAAACTCTTATTTTTATGAATTTTTTCTCCTCTACAATGAATTGTGCTATGAATCTATTTGTTATTTCTGATATTTTCATGATGATCTGTGAGTAGTTTCGTCGTTCTAGGGCGTGGGGATGAACCATATGGACCCGATCTTTTGAATTGTGAAGAATGAATAGAATTGTTACTAGGATTGATAAGGGTTAGGTTTTGATTGATTTATTGCGAGTAGCTAGGAATTTCCATCGATTGGGATTTGCATGAGATTGGATCCCAATTGATGGGAAGGCCTAGACATTCGACTTTGGTTTATAATTGAAATTCTCTAGCTTTGGTTTGCAAGAGATTGGACCAAAGCTAGGATTTTTATTATAAATCTATACTCATATTCGTTTACAAGAGATTGGACGAATACGAACTATCATAACCTAGATCGTAGCTCGAGTTTTCATGAGAGTGGGCTCGAGTTGCGATTGGACGATGATGTCGATCTTCACGCTAGTTGCTTAGGTTAGGGTTTGCACGAGAGTGGGCCCTAATCTAGGTTACTATAGACCGGCAATAGCGCGAGAGTGTGAGCTTGGTTCTACATTAAGTTGCAACTAGTTCACCTACATTCAAGCCTTGCAACATTGATATTCATAATTCACAAGGATGAGAGACGGTCTATAGTGGGGATTTTCTATCCCTAGACGCTTTTATTATATTAATATCTATTTGCTATTTGAACGATTGTGACATTGCCATCAAACTATTCTTATTCCATCAATAGCTAGGTGATCAAAGTAAGATACTGTCAATTGTCCTCCCTGTGTTCGATACCCGGTCGCCACTACGCCATGCGCTTGCGGTAAAACTACAGTCGTTTTCCAGGTGTATATCCGGGTGCGATCAAATTTTTGGCACCGTTGCCGGGAGGCCAATTTGACGGTGTTCGATTTTGATCACCCGGTTATATCTCACCTTCTACCTTCCTTTTTCCTTTTAGACTTTGTTTGATGCCCAAATTTACGTGCTCTCCCAGAATTTTCAATAGAATCTTAAGAAGGTAACATGGGAGACGCGATGATGAGAACTGAGTCTAGCCCGGGAGATGATGATTCCTTCACGACTCTTCTGAAGGAACTAGTTGATGAGGTCCAAACCACAGGGGCTTTGGCCATCGATATCGAGGACCCCATTGAGCAACTATTTGCTAGCTTTGTGATGGATCAAATCTCTCCGGAGGGGACTATCGAGGGCAACATTAAAGTCGATGTGAGGGACGGCAAATTATACTTTGAAGACAGTAAAGCATGCATCGGAGAGTAATGTACTCCTGAGGAGTCCATTTGGCATGACGAGATTCAAGGAAGTACGTACACTTTACGATCCTCTCTCTGACATTTATGAACGCACTGACATATCCCTTGATTTCAGGTGTGGACCGGAGCAAAATGGTAGTCCCATCGACATCAACACAGAGCTGTGCAGTGTCCACTCTGATGCACCCTCCTCACCAAGAAGCGAATTTGAGCCGGCATATGAGAGCCCACTCCCAGAGCAGGAACTAAACTCAGAAGTGACAGAAGATGCAAAGCTTTCGCAGGTAGAGGAGGTAGGGGGTACATCGCCCCTGAGGTAGAACTGAAACAATTACCTCCGAATTTAAGGTATGCTTTCTTGGGTAATAAATTGACCTACCCGGTGATTGTTAATGCCCACCTCAACCATGACCAGCTTGAAAGACTCTTAGATGTCCTTAGGAGTCATAAGGATATCCTTGGCTACACCATTTCTGACCCAAAGGGAATAAGCCCTAGGCTTTGTACACACAAAATCCACCTAGAAAACACTGAAGCCACCTCCATAGAGCCTCAAAGGCGGTTAAATCCTAACATGAAGGAGGTGGTTAAGAAGGAAATCGTTAAATTGCTTGAAGCCGATATTATCTATCCTATCTCAGATAGCAGATGGGTTAGCCCTGTTCATGTCGTCCCTAAAAAGGGGGGATGACCGTCATAAAAAAAGATAAGGGAGAACCTATTTCCACACGCACCGTCACGGGATGACGAATGTGTATTGACTACAGGAAATTGAATAAAGCCACCCGTAAAGACCACTACCCATTACCCTTCATTGACCAAATGTTAGAGCGACTCGCCAAACATAAATTCTTTTGCTATTTGGACGGATATTCGGGATTCTTTCAGATTCCCTTACATGAAGATGACCAAGAAAAGACTACCTTCACGTGTCCTTATGGAACAAATGCTTACCGTAGAATGCCCTTCGGACTTTGTAATGCCCCCGCCACCTTCCAAAGGTGCATGACATCCATCTTTTTCGATTATATTGAGAACATCATGGAAGTATTTATGGATGATTTTTCTGCCTATGGTAGCGAGTTTGACTCATGTTTGGCTAATCTCACTAAAGTCCTTAAAAGATGCCAACAAAATAATCTTACTCTTAATTGGGAGAAATGCCATTTTATGGTCACCGAGAGGATAGTTCTTGGGCATCTTGTCTCATCTAGAGGGATCGAGGTTGATAAGGCAAAGATCGAGGTAATTGAAAAACTTCCTCAATCTATTAATGTCAAGGGCATTAGGGGATTTCTTGGTCATGCAGGGTTTTACCAGCGCTTTATCAAGGATTTTGCCCTAATTGCCCGACCTCTTACCGCCTTTCTTGCTAAATATGCTCCATTTATCTTTTCAGGAGAGTGCTTGCAGGCATTTAATACATTGAAGGAAGCCCTCATCTCCGCCCCCATTATACAACCGCTAGACTGGAGCCTTCCCTTCAAGCTTATGTGTGATGCAAGTGACCAAGCGATTGGAGCGGTGCTAGGACAAAGGAAGGACAAAAAGCTTCATGCAATCTTTTATGCAAGCAAAACTTTGGACGAGGCACAAAAGAATTACACTACCACTGAAAAAGAGCTCTTGGCGGTTATCTACTCTATCGAGAAGTTTCGCTCTTATCTCCTTGGATCCAAAGTAATTGTGCACACCGACCATGCGGCATTGAAGTATCTACTAAGCAAAAAGGAAGCCAAGCCAAGATTAATAAGATGGATACTTTTATTGCAAGAATTTGACTTGGAGATTAGAGACAAGAAGGGCACGGATAATGTTGTGGCGGACCACTTGTCTAGGCTTGTTTGAGACGAGAAGGATGAAAGCCTACCAATTGATAACACTTTTGCCGACGAGAGGCTATTCGCCATTAGACCCGGAGAGGTGCCTTGGTATGCGGATTATGTGAACTATTTGGCATGCAGAATAAAACCATGTGGGATGGCCACGCAACAAAAAAGGAGGTTCATGCATGAAGTCCGAAATTATTTCTGGGAAGATCCGTATTTCTTCAAGATATGCAAGGATGGTATTATACGGAGGTGTGTTCAAAGGAGGAGGCCACATCCATCATTTCACATTGCCACGATATGCCTTGCGGGGGACACCACGCCACCTCAAAAACCATCGCAAAGATATTGCAGTGCGGGTTCTTTTGGCCGACCATGTTTAAGGATACACATGACTTCGTCAAGTATTGCAATAGATGCCAACGGACAGGAAATATATCCAAACGGAACGAGATGCCAATGAAACCTATTTTGGAAATGGAGCTATTCGATTGTTGGGGAGTGGATTTCATGGGGCCTTTTTCATCAAGCAAAGAAAACAAGTATATCCTATTAGCCGTGCACTACGTCTCAAAATGGGTAGAGGCCATCGCAACCCCAACTAATGATGCAAGAGTGGTATCTAAATTCTTCAAGCAAAACATCTTCCCGTGCTTGGAGTGCCACGTACTTTGATAAGCGATGGAGGGAACCATTTTATATAAAACAAGTTTGAAGCCATGTTGAAAAAGTACGGGGTGAATCATAGAATTGGTATGACATACCACCCTCAAACGAGCGGACAAGTGAAGGTGTCAAACCGGGAAATTAAACAAATTCTAGAAAAGACCATCGATAGATCTCGAAAGGATTGGTCCATGAAATTGAATGATGCACTATGGGCATATCGCACGGCCTTTCTCACCCCTATTGGCACCACCCCATACCGCCTTGTTTAAGGGAAAGCTTGTCATTTGCCAGTAGAGTTGGAACACAGTGCATACTGGGCTATCAAGACCTTGAATTATGACTACAAGAGTACGGCGTTGAGGTGACTCTTAGACATCAATGAGCTTGACAAGATTAGGCGGGACGCTTACGAGAGCTCTAGAATCTACAAGGAAAGAACTAGAATTCTCCACGACGCACGCATCACCGTCATAGACTTCAAGGTCGAAGACAAGGTCCTCCTATACAATTCTAGACTCCGACTCTTTCCCGGAAAGCTAAGATCACGATGGTCCGGACCATTCACCATTAGGCACATACAACCGGGGGGAGCCTTTGAGTTGGAGGGAAAAGACGGTGTCACATTTAAGGTAAATGGACAACGGCTCAAGCATTATTCTGAGGGAGCCCCTATCGGTGAAGTGAATAGCATATATCTACTCAAGGGATGGTCCCATGATCTTTCATACCTTCTCGATGAGGTTATTGATGATGCTATGCCGTATGCTATCGGCGCCTTACACAAGGATGGCTTCTAAGGAGGCCAATCTTTTAGAGATGGAGAAAAGTTGGAAGACCCGCCGGATCATTCTATGGTTGATGACAAGGAAGACGCTGATGTCACAAGAATTAGGGAGCTATGCAAGCTCTCCACGGCAAAGAATTTGAAGAAAGCTCCACCGGACAAGAAATTTTCATTACCGGCAAAGAAAAAGAACGCTAAAAGCTCAAGCTTTGGGGACTCATCCCCCACTACCACCCATGATGAGGAGGAGCCAAGGAATGCCTACGAACAACAACAGTTAAATCCAAGTGGCCTTCCCATCAAATTTGACGCGTGCATCTCACATGCGCCGAACATCGAACATTAAACGAAATATCTTAAGGGGTCGAGCTCAAGACCTTAAACGAGCGCTTGTTGGGAGGCAACCCGATGGTTTTATCTTATTTTTAGTTGAATTTTTCATTTTTATTTTTGTTTTAGATCTTTCTTAGTGTTTAGAATCTAGAGTCGAAAAAATCCTGACAACGGGCTCTATTTTTCATGATGGAAATGGAGAACAAGGAATCATTTGAATAGAGGATGACCATGAAAAAAGAGATCGCTCTAGGAACGCGCTCAGGCCTCAGGAGGAGGAAAGAACTGACGGGGAGACGAAAAACAGAAAGTGGCGCAAAAACAGAGAGTTGGAGCAGAAAACAGCAGGCCACTCGGCCGAGTGAAATTTTCACTCGGCCGAGCAAAGACCCTACTCGGCCGAGTAGGGTACTGATCAGGGAAAATCCTAAAAACTACTCCATGTAATTTATATGCCACTCGGCCGAGTGACTTAGTCACTCGCCCAAGTGAATCAGACACTTTCTTGCACTTAAACGCTCCGAGTAGCCTTGCTACTCGGCTGAATGACCTTTGTCTACTCGGCCGAGTGGTAAGATCTACTCGCCCGAGTCACGACTTCTGTGGAATAATTTCGAAAAAATTTATAACCGTGCCATTCGGCCGAGTGAACGCGTCACTCGGCCGAGTGACTTATCCTTTATAAACCCATAAGTCACGGGCTCAAATCTCGAAAATGAAAAATCCCCAAATTCTCCCGTGAGCTCTTCGACTTCCCTTCTCCTCGCCCGAGCCAACCCCTCTCCTCGCCCGAGCCATCCTGACCCGCCGGCTGAGTCGCCACCCCCCATCGCTGACCACCGCCAGCCGCCACCGCCTGCGCTGCGCTCCTCGCCGCCGTTCTTCCTCCATCGAACCCTATTTCGTCCTTTTTCTCACAATCTCCGATCTGTAAGCCCATTAAGCCCCGTGTCAAAATTAATCTATATACATATCTATTATACCTGATCTTGACCCATACATATTAATATTCTTGGCTAATTTGTGAATTTTTGTTTCAGGCTAGCTTGGGGGAGATTCATGATGGAATTGGCGTTTCTCGGAGGAGGTGAGTCTTTGCACGCTTCCACTACTTGCTCTCGCGTCGTGCTCATGTATACTCGTTTCTTATTTTCAGCACTTCACATTTCCTTTTGGGTAGGCACTCACCGCAGCTCACATGTCGCCCCATATTAGGTCACGCACAAGGGCGCCCGTTTCCAAGCGGAAGAGGTCCAGTGATCCTGGCTCCTCTTCTGCTAGGGCAGACTCCCCTCCACCTAGCCCACCGCCACCCACACTTCCGCCTCCTACCGCACCGATTCCACCACCAGCACAGCCCGCCCCCGCGTTCGACACGATGGGGATTACGTTCAGAGATGACGTGCACCGCGCCAGATTTGAGCATATCTCCCATCGCTCGATCGTACCCTCTAGGTTCGTGCACATAGCATACTTTGAGCACCTAGGGGTATTCGAGGGGTTGCTACAATTGTATGACAACGTGGGGTGGCGTGACTTTTTGTCGGTGTCGGCGGACACCTATATCCGTCCGACACTAGAGGTCCTGAGTTCTATCGCTAGGACTCCCAGGGGTTTCTCTTTCCGACTAATGGATCGTGAGTGCGAGGTCACTCTCGGCATGCTCCGAGCCTACTTTCAGTGGCCCCCTGTCCCGGACCCAGATCGAGCCTATAGTCCCACGCATATCCCACCTCCGTCATTCGACACACATGCATTTTGGACACGTATCACGGGATCTCCTCTCGCCTTTGACCCTAGCTGGGCCAAGGCCTCCACTATCCTCCACCCATGCCTCCGCATTGCACAGCGCCTTATGGCGACCACTTTCTTAGCGAGGTATGAGCCGGGGACGATGTTGACGCCGGAGCTCTACATGCTCTATGTGATGACTCGATCGAGGGCCTTCGAGAGGGATGGAGACGTTCTACTCCCTGCCATTGAGATAGATATAGCCAGCTGGTACTTAGACCGCATCATTATCTCTGTCGGTGCTAGGACGCCTATCTGTTGCAGCGGTCTGATTACCCTCCTGGCTCCCTTGTGTGGAGTAGACCTCCCTGCTGGCTTGCTTAGACCATCGGGCCCCACTTCCCTTTCGATAGATGGTGGAACCGGAAAGGTGCTCTCTCTCATGCGCAAGAGTCCGTACAAGTAGTAAAATCTGGGAGTCCAGATGTCGAATCCACGGGAAGAAATCTGTTGCAACCACAATTCAAATCAAATAGAAAGCCTACGAAAAGAAACTAACCACTTCAACAATGATGGCGATGGTGTGAAAGTGCATGATGGTGATGTGCGAACAAAGAAATTCGTGTATGAAATTACCTATAAAAAGTATGCACATGGTATGGGTTCGTTAGGATCAATGATTCGTATTAATTTGGTTGATGAATATATCACAATGAATTCTCTTTTTGAGAGCAATTCACCGGGAAAATATCCAATATAACTCAATGAATTCTCCTTTTGGGAGCAATTCATCGGAAGATGCCCTTTTGGGGGTTCAAGAAAAATATTCAATAAGATCGTCGCTAAAGTTATAATACGATATGAAACTCTCTTTTGGAGAGATCAAAACTACGGTATGAAACTCCCTTTTGGGGAGATCAAAACTCACCCTTTTGGGGCGATCATCAACTAGATCAATTCTTTTGGAATCTAAAAAAGTCGATATACGAACAAAGATTACAATTTTAACGACGTTTTAACGATTTAGCACGAGGAATACAACCAAATAAACACAAATTATATCACCTAACTACTCCATACCATGCACAACAGAGATTTAGCTACACATCATGCAAAAATAAACAAGTTTCATAGCCAAATACTTCAAGTTCATAGCAAAATACAATAGAAAACACCAAAATACGGGATAGAAGTTGAAGAAAATATCACCAATTCTCCTTGAAAAGACTTCAAACTCTCTGGAAATAATAAAATAAGCCTCTGGAATTTTACAGAATTTTTCAGGGGGAGAATACGGCTCCTAGAGCCTCCAATACGCCCAAAATACGCCCCAATCTGGCTTGAATACGCACAAAAAACCCTAAATACGCTTATATAATAGGCTTGCGGGTTTGGGTTGTGCTATCGGATCTAAACCCGCATCAAAATCATACCCAAATGCATCTGGGCCGCTCATCTCGAGCGGAGCAATTATTGGCCGTCCGATCAAGCGGGATTGAACTAGGACGCGCCACGTGTCCAATCGAAGCGAATCCGCATCCGAGTTCGCATCGGATCAATTTTCGACCGTGCGATTGAAGCTAGGGCCGTCCGATTGATGCCGCGTGGCCGCTGATCGAAGCGAAATCGATTGCTTCGCTTTCAAACTACGGGTAAGGTGAAGACCGTTGGATCGTCATCGGAGGGATTAGGATCGGCCACGTCACCCGCACTCCGTCGCTTCAGAACACCGTTGGATCTTAATCCAACGGTCAAGATCGTGCTTTCTTCGACTCCGCTGCGGGGCCATTCTCGAGTGTCGGATCTCCATCCGACAGCGACGACACATCCACGTCGCCATATATCTGCATTCGTCTGATAAAGCGGGCGGCCGCTCGATCGATGCCACGTGGCCTACGTATACGCCTTCGTTCGCTGCGCTTGGTGAGGACGAGATCCGTTGGATCGTGATCCAACGGTGATAAACGCTCCGCATCGCCTGCGAGTTGAATACGAGCGGCGTCGATCAGCGCCATTGGATGCGGCGGGAGACGACGAGATTGTGACACATGGCGGCTTCTGACTGGCTGCCGACCGTATTTTCGTATTTCCTTGCGTATTTCTCCATTTAAATGGTATTCTGCATTCAAAAATTCATAGTAATTAGCACAGATCTCAGAAAAAATACAAATAAATAGTCGTTGGAATCGTGAGATCGAGACCAAGCTAGAAAAAATATAAAAAGTGCAGAATTACGTCGTTAAATGCTGTTTTGTGCTCAAATAGTGTGTTTTCTCTAATAAATAAATGTGTAGGAAATACGTATGAATTAGAGAACAATGTAGCATCACATGAGCACAAAATAGGGCTAAATGGGGGGTTAAATATGTAATATTGAACCCGAATCAATAGACGTTATGGCCCGGATGAGAATGCTGCATCCTTATGGTCTGCACCACTGGGTGTGGCTGCACGGTCCCTATGGCGCCGATTACATGGTTCTTCTGAGCCCCGCTCGGACACATATTGGACCCGCAGGTGGGGAGTGGATTCCAGCGATGGATCTCCTCATCCCAGCTGCGTACGTGCTTGAGCCTAAGGGTGCTCAGCAGGAGCCCCTCCTTTCACCTCTGGACCCCGTGATACCTCAGTCTGCACCTGATCTTTCTGCACCTCCCGACACCTCTGTCCACACTTCTGTCAGTGTCGGGAGTACACTAGCTGAGTCCACCACCACCACCACTTCTGTGCCGATGCCCATCCATCTCATTTCTGCTGTGAGCCCTGAGCACCCTACCACCATTATTGGGAGCAGCGAGCCCTCTTTTGCCTCCGCAGTGGAGACCCTTTCCAGTTTCTTATCCTCGACTCCTAGGGAGTCATTTTCTGCACACTTCACGGCCTCCCCAGCCGTCGACACTTCTGTCTCCACCGCAGCTGTCTTCACCGAGAGTGTCGTGACGTCTGTCCCCATTTCTGTGTCACCGACCTCTCTGTCCCACTCGCCCTCTATAACCGTCTCAGCTTCTGCTGATGCTCCTTCTTCTTCGACCATTCCTGTGTCTCAGCCTCCCACAGCGGCTGAGTGTCTTTTTGTGAGGACAACACCTCAGCCCCACCTGGTAGTTGCACCCGTCATTTACGGTAGCCGTGCGAGACAGCCCCGTTCCTCACCAGTACGACCCTCTGCCCCACCTCCCCCCGACACACTAGTTCAGCATGTCCATGCTCTAGAGGGGGTAGTTAGTGGGCTCAAAGGAGATTTACGGGCTCTCTTCGCTACCATCACTGCTGTACAGAGGCACGTCGCTTTACTTCCTGGTATTCAGGCTAGCCTGAACCAGATCCTTGCACGTCTGTCACAGCCACCTCCACCTCCACCACCACCTCCACCACAGGACGATGCTGGTGTTCCACCATCCACCTATGCACACACTAGATGCCTTCCATACTTTTGCTGCTGCTACACTGGATATCTTCCGTCTGCTGATTCTGCACCCCCTCCTCCACACACGTTTTGGTCCTTCTTGATCATATCTGTCTATATCATTTTGGGAGAGAGGATGTATTTTTTGGGGACACCTATATTGCACCTTTTTGATCTCTGCATGCATCACCTGCATACCCATCTCATTTTCTTTTATTTCCATCATACATGCATCCTCACCCACCCCACCCATATCATTTTTTCTCGATGTGCCACACTTTGTACATTGAGGACACTGTGCAGTTTAGCTTGAGAAAGTGAGTTTCTCACGCACTTTTCATTTTCTTCGCCTTTTATTTTTATTATTTTTCCCACCTTTCTTTGTTTTTACACCTATTTTCACCCACTTTTTCATTTTTTCCATGCATCACGTTTTCTTGCTTTTTGTGTGCTACATATGTACAATAGTTTTTATTTTTCTTTTATCCTTATTTCTTTTATCCTTTTTGCTAGAGATGAATTTTCTGTGATGATGATGACGTGGTGCTAGCTTATCTCTATATGCATATTATCTTGTCATGCCATCGTTTTTATTTCAGATATCATATGCCATG
The DNA here is from genome assembly GCA_030789695.1 of Scilla litardierei. Taxonomy (NCBI): domain Eukaryota; kingdom Viridiplantae; phylum Streptophyta; class Magnoliopsida; order Asparagales; family Asparagaceae; genus Scilla; species Scilla litardierei. Next base: position 461,357,472 of record CM061142.1, read on the forward strand.
CTTGCTATGCATTCGAGATAGTAACCCGCACTTTGTTATATGAATGTGGATGAAATTCTTCTATTAGCTGAGTCTGATGATTTATATTGTATACTCTTCGTAGAAAACACACCAAGCTTCACGCATTGATTGCATATATTTGGAGTACTGCTCTGTTGTCTTATATCACTTCTTATTACATGAAAATTGTACGCTTCACTTTCAGGTTGATTGGTTGTATGCTATGTTGATATAACTCGATTAGTTTACTTTCTGATATCAAACTGAGTAGATTACATTACTCTGCTGAAAGTTGTCGTGCACATTCTATAGAGTGAATCGAGTGTCACATATTTTTCTTTCTCCACATATCTTGTGCATTATTTCTATACTTAAAATCATTGGTGAATCTCCCTTTAGCGAATCTTACATTGGCATATTCCCCCTGCTATAAAAAGTCCATGCTCCAACACCAAATAAAAGATATTCATGTATATCTCTCTATCTTTTGATTTGGGATCACAGTTGTATATATTGATATTAAAAAAGAAAAAAAAGAAAGAAAAAAGAAAAGAAAAGAGAAAAGAAGTACATATATGATCCCATTTCATTTTTCTTTCTTTCTTTCCTCTTTTATTTTTATTTCTTGGAGCTTCAAAAATGGGGAATGGTCTTATTGCTAAATTTGATGCCACCACGCTTATAGATAAGCTTGGGGGAGAGGACCCAATGATGTGTGAGAGAGTGACTACTTGACTGTGCATGACAACCTAGGCTAGGTAATTTTCTATACTCGGTGAGATTACTAAAAGTTTTACGAAGTCCAGGAATTGAAACTTAGCATGCATTTCATGAAAACCACTCTTTTCTATTCTTATTGCTTAATATTGTGTGATACCTCTTATACTCCAAATAGAAAGCGATCAATTGAAAAGTGTGTAGTTTATGATGATGTATATTGCTTTAAATGCTTCAGACGATGCTAATTCTAGAATGATTCCATATTTCATACTGTTTTGATAATTCTTGGGTTTCTATATTGGATGCATCCTTATATGATCATGATATCGAGATAAAAATCTTTGGCATGTTTGTATTCGCCGTATGCTATTTGAGTAAGCAAGCTCACGTCCTGAGGAAATGATCTAGCACCTCCCTCTTTGTTTTCTTTTCTATCTCTCTTTTTCTTTTTCCTTGTTTTTACCCGGGTTCGCCTTTTACTCATCTTCCTCGAGGACGAGTAAGAGGTAAGCTTGGGGGATTTTGATCGCTCCTTATTTTACACCTTTTTTCTACATGTTTTCACGTCATTTTGATCGCTCATATTGTGTTTTTCACGATTATTCGACGATATCGCGATACTTTTCACTATTTCTTGTTTTTGTCGTATTTGAGGAGATATGGAGCGATTTGGAACGAAAACGAGATCAAAGGATTTTCACGCACTTAGGAGTGTCGCCCACGGCTTATTTGAGGAGTTATCAGTGCTTGAGGATGAGTGGAAGAGGAAGGAATTCGATACAAGCGACGAGGAGGCGAGGAGGAGAAGAAAAGAAGACAGATACAGCCCACTCGGCCGAGCAGACTGTTTACTCGGCCGAATCAAAAGCTGTACTCGGCCGAGAGAAACAGATACGCACAGTAAAATTTCAAAGTTTTCTCGATCGAGCAAGGAAGTCTACTCGACCGAGTGAGAAAGCTCACTCGCCCGAGTAGAACAGGGATTTTCAACCGAGAAAGGGCCAAGTTACTGGAAAATTTTGAGAAGCCTACTCGGCCGAGTACGATTGCTTACTCGGCCGAGTAAAGAAGCTTACTCGCCCGAGTCTGTCAGAGCGACAGACCCCTGAAACTCCCAGATTCTCTGTTTTATAATTGGGTCTATCACTCGGCCGACTGACATGCTTACTTGGCCGAGTGACGCATTCTGACTGCTACGAGGATTGCGAATTCTGGGCTGCGTAGGGGCAGTTTTGTCACGATTTTTTGGACAATTTTGGTTTGTATTTATACCTAGTTTTATCCCTAGTTTTAGGGGAGACTTCTATTATTTTTTGACGGCTATTCTTTTGTGAAATCTCAGATGGAGATCATAGGCGACAATTTTGGTTTGTTCTTTCTTGCTAAAACTCTTATTTTTATGAATTGTTTCTTCTCTACAATGAATTGTGCTATGAATCTATTTGTTATTTCTGAGATTTTCATGATGATTTGTGAGTAGTTTCGTCGTTTTAGGGTGTGGGGATGAACCATATGGACCCGATCTTTTGAATTGTGAAGAATGAATAGAATTGTTGCTAGGATTGATAAGGGTTAGGTTTTAATTGATTTATTGCGAGTAGCTAGGAATTTTCATCGATTGGGATTTGCAAGAGATTGGATCCCAATTGATGGAAAGGCCTAGACATTCGACTTAGGTTTATAATTGAAATTCTCTAGCTTTGGTTTGCAAGAGATTGGACCAAAGCTAGAATTTTTATTATAAAGCTATACTCATATTTGTTTACAAGAGATTGGACGAATACGAACTATCATAACATAGATCGTAGCTCGAGTTTGTACGAGAGTGGGCTCGAGTTGCGATTGGATGATGATGTCGATCTTCACGCTAGTTGCTTAGGTTAGGGTTTGCACGAGAGTGGGCCCTAATCTAGGTTGCTATAGACCGGCAATAGCGAGAGAGTGTGAGCTTGGTTCTACATTAAGTTGCGACTAGTTCACCTACATTCAAGCCTTGTAACATTGATATTCATAATTCACAAGGATGAGATACGGTCCGTAGTGGGGATTTCCTATCCCTAGATGCTTTTATTATATTGATATATATTTGCTATTTGAACGATTGTGACATTGCCATCAAACTATTCTTATTCCATCAATAGCTAGGTGATCAAAGTAAGATACTGTCAATTGTCCTCCCTGTATTCGATACCCGCTCGCCACTACGTCGTGCGCTTGCGGTAAAACTACAGTCGTTTTCCAGGTGTATATCTGGGCGCGATCACCAATACCCGTCCGACTATAGAGGCTACGGGGAGGCGACGACCCAATACTGTAATGGCCTGTATTTTTAGACGTATTTCTTTCGATCGTGCGTACCGATATTTTACTTCAGTCATTCAGATAACTTTTCATCCATACGTTTTCTACTACGAGTGGACGCGAACGCGTTTCCGATTTCGTTTTTACCGTGTCATCATTAATTGACTATCAAGTTAAACAAATCACTTTATCTTAATTGTCTTATTAATCACAACTTGTTAATCACTTTAATTAAGTTACTAATTACTTTATTTTAATAATTAAGTTTAAATTTTACTTAATTATCTTAGTAATTACACTTTGCTAATCACTTCTAAAAATCACTAATTACATCAAGTAATTTTACGAATCACATTTTATTTATTAACCTTAATCCATTAACCTACCATCTTAACTCATCATTCACGTTTGAATTTTAAAGGGTTAGAGGAAGAAAGACGTTTCGTAACCAGATTCTTTCCCCTTTGTTTAGTCAACAAAACATATCAATTTCCGTTTAAGACAACAAACACGTTTTGTGTATCAGGTTCCTCCCCCCTAAAACAATTAGTCGAGTTAACATTCATTTTCCGATTAATCATACAAACACGTCTCTACAAACACAAATTAGTCAAATGTTACATTAAAATCCATCCTAATCAACAACCTAATTTAATTAAGTTTTTTGAAAAAATGGGAACCATGTCCCCTGCTAATCCCCTTAAGAACAGGCACCGTTTCGCTCCCTGCTAACCATTCTGCAAACCCATCGTCTTCCTGCGAAAACTCCTCTGCAAAACGAATCATCACCAAATCAGTGTTCCCAAACAAAACCTCTTCCCAAAATCTGTTTATCAATTTTCCCCAATCAATCCCCAATCTAAAATTCAAAAATCAGAAAAACATAGCAAACTTCAGATCAACCATTTCCCAAATCAAACAAAAACATCAAACCCAAAACCAGGAACAAATCAGCTCCAAATTCGAAATCAAACCCTTTTGTCAACAAATTCTTCCCAAAAACAACTTCCCAAACATACTCAAACTGAGATCAAAATCAATGTTTTTGATAGGGAGGATTGAGAAATAAGAAATCAAGAATACAAAGATCCAAGAAACTGATTTCAGATCCAAAACCCAACTCAGATTAAAACCCCCTTCTTCCTTCTTCCTCCTCCTCTCACCATGGCCACCGCCCGAGCTCCGACCAGCCACCATCCTCACGCGCGCCTCGGGAGCAATTGTCGCCGCCGGAGGAGATGGCCGGACCCGCCGTGCACCGCCTGGGCCGCCGCCCCTCCGCCAGAAACCACCCAGCGCCGGCGTCCCCTCCTCCCCTCGCGCAAAGGTGAGCCTTCTCCCCTTGATTACGAGAACCCTCCTTCATTTCTTGTTGCCTGCAACGTTGTAAACAAAAAAAAAGAGAAAAAGCTAAGAACAGAAACGAAGAGAGGAAACAGAGGGACTAAGAGAAAGAAAGGGTGACAACACATTTTTGGGGTTAGCCTATATTAAATATTGGGTATTAAAGATAGAGAGGAAAGTTAATATGTTATTAATAAATGTGTAAGTGGTATTATTATATGTTAGTTGTAGGTATAAGTTGGTGATAATATTAATTAGGATATTAACCATACCAATAACTTAAGTTAAGATTAGTATTACTAGGTTGTTAGTGAAAGATTAATATATTAATTTGTTAGTGTCATTTAATTTCAGAATGTTAGTAGTTATGTTAGGATAATAAAATTGGAATAAAATAAGATGTAGCAGGTTAGTGTGACACAATATAGACATCACCCTAGCCAGATAACCCAAAAAAATTAGACGAACCCAATTCGGGGATTAACCCGATATTTTGATTATCTCGCAATATATCTAATTCAGTGAATTGTTTAACCCAAACAGAGCACCGGATATACCGTTACGTAGTACCCGTCAAGACGAACCCAACGGCACCAAAATCACCAAAATCAGGCAAGTATACGATTTGTAATGAATTTTTAAAGTTGGAAGTTCAATCAGTCTTTTGTATTAAAATTGTATAACACAAAATCTACACGTGAAATGACGCGTGATATTACCACCATGACATCCGTGACTAAAAATGTGATCCAATGGCATATAACTTGATATACCTTAGTTTAGAACAATAACAAGAAAAGTTAGCTTTCTGTTCATATTCGTTAAACTCTCATGTTCAACCCTTTTGATTAAATTATTGTGAATGCTGTTTCGACACTCGTGTAATCATGAAAAATGTTGTAAAGTAAATGATCATATTATTAGATTACTGCATGTCTTGGAATGATTATCAAATGTGAGACATCATGAAATCGTGCGCCTCGAAGGCGAAATCGTGACTTTCGTGATGTCATGTGAGTTGACAAATTCCTGCTTGAAATGTTGAATTCGTGCTTGAAATAAAAGGGTACTCTCTTCGTGAATTCGTGCTTTAATATGGCTACTCCGTCGGTCATGTGTGACTAGTTTGGCTCGTGTTCCAGTAGGATCACATATGACTAGTCTGGCTCGTGTTCCAGTATATGTCGGTTTAGCGCCTGGCTCGTGTCCAACACAACATTCTTGGGTGGGGTTAGGGTTGAGCGGCTACTAGGCGTATGAAAGGGTACTCTCTTCAAGGGCACCACCCGTATGCGGTGGGTTAGCGCCAATTACAGAAGGCCTTCGTGAGAAGGACGACTTACTCATCACGACCTAAAGGCGAGAACCCAATACATGATAGAAAGCATTGCATTGTAATTGTAATAATCGTGTTCACTTGCTCGTACATCAGGATTGCCATGTTTATAATGTTTACTTTCAATTCGTTATAACTGACATGTCATAACCGCTTACCTTACTTGTTAAACTGCTTAGAACTGCATGCTAGGAGTATTTTACTCTATTTTCATTTTAAATCAGCATGTTGTCATTATCTCGTTTAATTTATTAATGCCTCTTAAATTTAGTATAAATTTGTATACCTTGCCTTGGGTTCTAACCTCTACTTGCAGACCCTTGTTGACATACATTCATGTTTTTGGATGTATGTCAGATTCCGAGCTATAACCCCAGGAGGACTAGTTGAGATAGCTGAACCAGTGGACCAAGACTTGTTGAACTAGTGAACTTCTATTGCACTTCTTTTCATCTGATGTAAGGGTCATAAGACCCACTCCTCTTTTCTCCATTTGTTGTAATTTCGTTGAGACATTTGAGATTGAAATAATTTTTTTATCTGTGTTGTTTTCGAGTAATGCAAGCAAGAACCTGCGGGATTTCACACAGACGCTTTTTGTGTTAAGTCAGGGAGGAAATAAAAGCAAAAGTACCTCCTTCTTACTTGCACAAGCGGACCCGTTCGCGTCCTCGCTCCCAAGCTTAATGGGAAGCGGAGCGTGACAGGTTTTAGTGGTGGCCCATGCAGGTCAATGCTCATGCAAAATACTTTAAAACAGCATAGATAATATTACAATCTTGACTCTCAAACAACACTTTCTCTAGAATCTTCTACCCCGACCAACTTCATTAGAAAATTCCAGTCCTAAGTTTCCTGATCCTTAGTCAACCCAATCAGAATATCCTTGATTTTTAATCTCCCTTCATTTTACATTCCACTTTTGACCTTAGAAATCTATCGTAGCCTTTCACAAGTCAATTCCTACCCGTACTCACATTTCTAATCCTTGCGTTCGATCCACGTGATCTTCCTGACAGCCAACATTATCCTTTTGATTCATCCATATTACTATACTGATTCTACTTTCGATATCCTTTTTTGGGAATTTCTCGCCCAGTTTAACTTCCTTAAAAATCTTTTACATAGCCTCATATCTTTTCAACTGACTTAAAATTATTCTTTGATTTTGATTTCCTTCGCTGAAAATTTTTAGTCACTAAATTTTTAATGATTTCAACTCCATACCATCCTATTTTACTTCCTACATATGGAGATCTTTATCTTTAAAACCTTTTAATGGCATACATATAAATGATAAACTTCTTTCAATGGACCATGATCCGGTCAATGTGCTTGGCTAAGTTTGTTGGATCGTCCTAGCTAGACTGGGGGTAAGTGATCCTGGCTTAGTCACTTTCATGGCCGTGTCCGCTGGACTGCAAGGACGTGATTCATGATTATGTATGGCATTTTCTTACTAAACTACAACAGATTTCAAAACAACCGACCATATACCAATTTTAAATACTTTTTATGCTAAATAAAACTATTTCAGTGTATTAGTTTTGTATTCGCCGTATTTATACTTTAAAAATTTTGTATTAAAAAAACTATCTCCATTTACAAGCAAACACTACATCTCTACACCCATGACTCTTTTCGTCCTTTGCTTATCTACTATTTTGAACTTATACCACATACTCACTATCCTTATATACGTAATTAGGATATTGTCACATTTTACACATACCTACCACTCTCACATTTAATCATTCATAACCATCTCTATGCCACCTGATCAAGCTAACTCTTGTCACGACTACCGATTTGATACCACTATTCCACATACTAAGTCGAGACTACTCGAACGTGATAAACCGGTATAATAATAAGCGGTCTTAAATTACTACTGGATCAGTTTCTAGAAAGGAATGGGAAGGAGGTTGGTTAACCAAAGGACTTGTCCTGCGGTCATAGAAGTGACATGTGCCTTCAAGCCCTGACTGCCTGGCTGGTTTGGGAGTTGAGCTAGACTTCTTATTATTAGGCCAGCCTACACTATTAGATAGTCAAGCAATGTTGTTTTTCTCATGCTCGCTCATTACTTATCCTTTTTCAGTGTTACTGCGTCTACCTTGTTGTCTTACTATTGTCATCACATTGCATGTTGGTTGATCGCTCCGGAATGTAACCCAAAAGTGCGACCGTGTAGTTTTACCGCAAGCGCACGGTGTAGCGGCGAGCGGGTTATCGAACACAGGGAGGACGAATGAAAGTGCTTGCTCCAATCAACCTGGCTATTTAAGAACAGAAAAGAGAGAAATTTGCCTTTGGCGGTCCTGTCACAATCGTCAGACAAAGTACGAAGATATCAAATCAAATAAAGACGCCTAGGGAATGGGGAATTCCCGCCACTCACCGTATTTCGTCAATGTGGTTCATTGGTATCAAAATTGCTAGAATAAAATTTTGGATGAACTAGTTGCAACTGAATGTAATACCTAGCTCACGCTGTTGCCGGTCTATAGCTATCCTAGGTTCGGGTCCAATCTCTTGCAAACCCTAGCCTAGGCAAGCTAGCATTATGATCAACATCATCGTTCAATCGCGCCCCGAGCCCACTCTCGTGCAAACTCGGGCCACGACCTAGGTTGGGATAGTTCCTACCCGTCCAATCTCTTGCAAACGAGTATCGGCACGGTATTGCAACCGAGAACCCTAGTATTGGTCCAATCTCTTTCAAACCGATACTACGGAAATTCGATTCCAACCCAATTCGGATTTCTAGGGTTTCCTATCGAGTTGGGATCCAATCTCTTGCAAATCCCAATCGGTATGAACTCCTAGCCATCCATAGTAAATCGATCCCATTCTAACCCTAATAGCAATTCTAGCAATATTTCCACCAATTCATCACAAATCTAAAATTGGGCTCGTAGGGTTCATCCCCACGCCCCAAGACGTGTAGACTACTCACAATTCATAGCACAAATACAAAAATAATCAATGAAATTAACAAGAGAATTCATCACAATATTGAGATAAGCAATAAAAATAGTATTTTTAGGGGAGAGAGACACAAACCAATGGAGTTCTTCCAATAATCCAACAAAAATCAACTTTTGTCTCCTCTCCAATCACAAGAATAAAAGCTAAAAAGTTAATCTAAAAAGCTGCAAAAATTAAAGAAAAAAGCTCCCTAACCTAGGGTAAAAACAGGGGTTAAATACCCCCCAAAATCGTCCAAAAAACTGTGACCAAAATGCCCCTGCGCAGCCTGAAAACCGCAATTTTCGCTACAGGCAGCGCGTCGCACTCGGCCGAGTGACAAAAGTCGCTCGGCCGAGTGAGAAACCATGTAAATTTCCAGTAAGTCTGGGTCTTCGGGGGTCTTCACTTCGGGAGTCGCTCGGCCGAGTGAGTTGTCGTCACTCGGCAGATGGCTTCTTCGTACTCGGGCGGTCGGTATTTGCCACTCGGCCGAGTGGGTCTTCTGAAGCTCAGGCAGACGAAAAAACAGTAAGTTGGCGATTTTTGACATGCGTCGTCTGAGTGCCACTCAGGCGGACGGGGTCTCGTCACTCGGCCGATGTGGCTTCCGTCGCTCGGCCGAATGCACACATAAAACGTGTCCGATCCGGTCGGCCGAGCGGTGTCTCGCTGGTCGGCCGAGTGACTCCTTCACTCGGCCGAGTGAGACACCAAAAATGCCCAAACAGCTTGTTTTGGCCTCCTCGTCGCTCCTGCGACGTTCTTTCTTCTTCCGCTCCTCTCCAACAGCAAAATACCACTCGGGGAGGTCATCGGTGACACTCTGGAGTAGGCGTATCTCGAGATCACTCCAAATCGCTCCAAATCACCTGAAATGCGACAAAAACAACAAATCGTGAAAAGCATCGCAATATCGTCGATATATCGTGAAAAACATGATTTGAGCGATCTAAATGGCATGCAAACATGCGGGAAAAAAGTGTAAAATAAGGAGTGATCAAAATCCCCCAAGCTTACCTCTTACTCGTCCTCGAGGAAGATAAGTAAAAGGCGAACCCGGTGGATTCGGAAAACGAAAACGGCGAAAAACGAAAAAATGAAAAACGAAGAAAAACGAAAAACGAAATAAAAACAAAGGAGAAAGAAAGAAGCGAAGAGGGAAGCGGCTAGATCATTTTCTCAGGACGTGGGTTTTGCTTACTCATATAGCATGCACCGAATGAAAAACACATGTCAAAGAATTTTATTTCGATATCATAGTATAATAGTGCAAATAGAAATAGAAAACCCACGAACAACGATATAATCATGAAAAACGGAATAATTTTAGAATTAACATCGTCTGAATCATTTAAAGCGGTATACAAATCGCAGATCACACACTTTTCAATTGAATGCTTTCTATGAGGGGTATAAGAGTATCACGCAATAGAATAGAAAGAATAAATAAGTGTGGATTTCATGAAATGAGTGCTAGGCATAGATTTCTGGACTTCGTAAAGCTAGAAATAATCTCACCGAGTATAGAATATTACTTAGCCTAGGTTGTCGTGCAACGTCAAGTAGTCACTCTTTCACACATCATTGGATTCCCTCCCCCAAGCTTATCTATAAGCGTGGTGGCATAAAAAAATATTTACATCCCCATTTTTATAAAGCTCCAAAAGTAATGAAAATAAATACAAAAAGAGAGAAGAAAGAGAGAACATGAGATGTGATCTTTTATTGAGGTTCTTTCCTCTTTTCTTTTTCTTTTTCTCTTTTTTTTCTCTTTTTTTTTCAAATAACATATATACACAATGATCCCAACTCAAAGAGAAGTAAGAACATACAAGAAATTCTTTTTTTTTCTTTTTCTTTCTTTGGTTTTGGGAAATTTGGAGCTAGGAATTAATAGCGGGGGAAATGCCATATAATAGAATCGCTAAGGGGAGATTCACCAATGATTTTAAAATAGAGAAATGATGTTCAAGATATGTGGAGAAAGAAATAAATATGTCTCTCAGTTCACTCTATAAGACGTGCACGACAACTTCAGCAGGGTAATCTAATCTACTCAGTTTCGATCACAAAAAAAGCTAAACTAATCCAGATTTATCATAGCTAACATCATTCAATCATCCTGAAGTGAAATGTACAAATCATGCATATAGAAGTGATATAGGAAAAGAAAACGGTACTCCAGATATAAGCATTCAATGCGTGAATCTTGGTGTGTTTTCTGCGATAGCATACATATGAATATTTAGACTCAGCTAACAATAAAATTTCATCCATTTTCATGTGGAAAAAGTGTGGGTTACTATCTCTAAATGCAAGGCAAATCACGGCATATGATATCAGAAATAAAATCTAAGACATGACAAATATAGCATGCATATATAGAAAGCTAACTCCACGTCATCATCATCATAGAAAAGTCATCTCTAGCATGAGATGAAAAAGAAATAAGGATAAAGGGGAAAATAAAGCTATTTACAATGCAGCACACAGAAAAATAAGAAAAACGTGATGCATGGTAAAATAAAAGAAAAAATGATGAAAATAAGTGCAAAAGCGGAAAATGGCGTGAAAAAACTAAAAATAAAGGTGGTAAATCAAAAAGAACGTGAGAACTCACTCCCCCAAGCTAAATGGCACAGTGTCCTCAATGTGCATAGTGTGGCACACCGAGAGACAAGTAATGTGAGGGGCAAGTGAGGATGCATGCATGGGGGCAAAAAAAGGAAAATAAAAAGAATGAAAAATATGATGCGGACATGATGCATGCAGATATAGGAGTGATACAGATATAAAGGTGTGACACCAAAAACTCTCCCTCTCTCCGAAAAAAGATATATAAAGATATGTAAAGAAGATGTGTACCCAAAAACAGTGAGGGGAGGGGGGGTGGGCAAAATGCATCAGGACCCAGCAGAGACGGGCAGCACAACGACAAAAAGAATCGATGGCATCAAGAGTGCCTAAGAAGGTGGGGCTGCGCCGTCTCCGTCCTGAGGCGGAGGAGGTGGTGGTGGGACAGGCTGCTGAGCGGGAGTGGGAGTGGGTGTGGAAGTGGTAGCAGGCTGGGTATGGGTAGGAGTGGGGGTGGGGACCTGCTGGGTGGGTGGGGGTACGCGGGGGAGTCGCTCCAGGACCTGGGTAAGGCAGTAGTGAATATGCAGGAGCAGGTCGAAGCGGCCAGCCATCGCAGTGACGGTGGCGGATAGGGTCCTAAGGTCGCCTCTGAGGCCACTCACCGCCCCCTCGAGAGCACGAATGCTCTGAAGTACAGTGTCGGGGGAGGTGGTGCAGAGGGACGCATCGGTCTGTGCTGTGTAGGGCGGGGCTGGCGTACTCTGGTGGCGTAGGTGACGGGCTCAGCAGGCAAGGGAACGAAAGGTGCTGCGCTCGCAAGTGTGGGCATGGCCTCAGTGCGAGGCCGGGGCACCGGCTGGTGAGAAGTGGAGGCAGCAGCAACGAAAGAAGAATACAAAAGTGGCAATGAGGCGGCCAGAGAGGTCGGTGACAACAGAAGTGTGGACAGACGCCACGACACTCTCAGAAAATACAGCAGCGGTGGAGACAGAGCTGGAGACCGCGGTCTCAACGGCGGTGGCAAAAGAGGGCTCTCCGCACTCAACTATAGTCGGCGGGCGCTCGGGTGGGGCAGAGGATACGGGATCGGCAGACAGAGGGCCAGTGGTGGTGGTGGCAGGCGTGGAAGCAGTGGAGGTGGGCTCAGCTAGGGTACTCCCGACACCGACAGAAGTGTGGACAGAGGTGTCAGGAGCAGCAGAAATATCAGTGATAGGCTGAGGAGCCACGGGGTCAACGGGGGCAGCAGGCTCAGCAGGTGCAACAGGGTCTGCGTGGGCAGCGTGGGCAGCGTGAGCCTGCTCGGCCTCCTCGGCCTCGATCACGTATGCGGCTGGGATCAGAACATCCATCGCCGGGAGCCAGTCCACCTGGGCAGGTGCAATCTGAGTCCGAGCTGGGCTCAGAAGAATCATGTAATCGGCACCGTAAGGGCCGTACAGCCAGACCCAATGTCGCTCACCGTGCGGACGCAGCATCTTCATCCGGACCATAACATCAATGGACAGTGAAGTGGGGCCCGGTGCTCGTCGCAGGTCATCTGGAAAATCCTCGCCGGTCATAAAGGCGAGCAAGGTGATCAGGCCGCCGCAGCATATCGGTGAGCGAGCGCCCACCGATACGATGATGCGGTCCAAAAACCAAGCCGCGACATCAATCACGACGGCGGGGACCAACTCATCGCCCTCCCTAGATAGAGCTCTGGGCCGTGTCATCGCGTAGAGCATATAGAGCTCCGGCGTGGACATCGTACCCGGCTCATATCTGGCCAAAAAGGTAGTCGCCATGAGGCGCTGAGCTATACGGAGGCAGGGATGGACAATGGCCGAGGCCTTGGCCCTACTAGGGTCAAAGGCAGCGTGAAGACCCGTAATCCGGGCCCAGAAGGCACCGGCATCGAAAGAAGGTGGGGGGGATATGGGTGGGGGCGTAACCACGGTCGGCCCCGTGGACATCGGGCCACGAGAAGAAGGCTCTCATCATACCGAGAGTGACCTGGCACTCTCAGTCCATGAACCGAAACGAGCATCCCTCGTCGGTCCAGGCGATCGAACTAAGAACCTCAAGTGTCGGACGGATAAACGTGTCCGCTGACACCTGGAAGAAATCTCGCCAGCCCACGTTGTCGTACAACGTGAGCATCCCCTCGAGTACCCCCAGGCGTCCTAGGTCGGCAAGGTGCACGAACCTGGAGGGTACGATCGAGTGCTGGGAGATACGCTCGAAAGCGACGCGGTGTGCGTCGTTCCGGAACGTGATCCCCAGCGGCCCGATAAGTGGAGCCGGAGGTGGTGGCTGTGGAGCGGCAGGGAGTGGCTGTGCGGGGTGTATGGGCTGTGCGGGCTCTGCAGGCTGTGCGGGGTGTGTGGGGCCTGCAGGCCGTGCTGGGTGAACGGGGTGTGGTGGAGAAGGCGGAGGAGAGTCCTACACCTCGTGGGAGGGGCCGGCATCATCCGACCGCTTCCGCTTGGCGGAAGCTCTCCTCGACCGCGGCCGTGTCCCGGGTGGCATATGGGCCCCGAGCGCTCGCCAAAACCAATGAAAATGCGGCGTGCGTAAAATAAAGGAAAGAATATACGACGACATGCCACGAGTGCAAAGCTATGGAAGCGTGCGAAGACGACGCCTCCACGTAGCCCAAATCAGTCCCTGGAAGCTCCCCTGGGCTCCCCTGGGCTCCCCTAAGCTCCCAAATATAACCTGCGCATGAAACAGAGATATCAGCGAGTAATATTCAAAACGTATGGGGCATTAGGGGTATAATAGATAGAAATTGAAATTAATTTGGGTTTGGGGTTCGTAAGATACATGGATCCTCGAGAAATACACAAACGAGGAGAGAATAGGCTAAAAATGGGGTTACCGGAGTCGGCCGGAGCAGTGGCCGCCGGCGGCGACTCGAGCGAGGTGCGGCAGCGGCTCGGCCGGCGGTGGGTGGCCGAGCGACGGCGCGGCGCGAGGGATCGGGCGAGCGAGGGGGAGGTTCGGGCGCTGGGAAGTCGAAAAGTCGGGGCAGTTGCGATTTGGTTCGTTTCGAAAAACGAGCCAGACCCTCGCCCCTATTTATAGTAAAAGTTACGACTCGGCCGAGTGACTGGGTCGCTCGGCCGAGTGAACTCAACGGAAAATTCCTCCCCGCTTACGCTTCGGCCGAGTGGCCTTGCCACCCTCGGCCGAGTGGAGTAAGTCCATTCGGCCGAGTGGCTCAAGCTACTCGGCAAGACTCGCCCTAGGAGCGTATCAGTTTTACTCGGCCGAGTGAATATATATACTCGGCCGAGTAGCAGTTATACTGAAATCAGGAAAATAAACAGAGAGTTGGGTACAGCAGACTTCCCTCGTTCGTGAGCGGCTCAGCCGGACGAACTTGTGTGCTCGGCCGAGTGACTAGTATACTCGGCCGAGTGAGCCTTGTTTTCTGCTGTTTGTCTTCGTTTGGGCTCTAAACTCTGTTTTTCTTCCTCCAGTCGATTTCATCTTCCTCCTAAGCATCGAGCGCCTTCCTGGGGCGCTCCTCGTTGCCTCGTTCATCCTCCAAATGATGGGTACCTCGTTCTCCTCTCTTGTCAAGAAAAATAGGACCCGTTATCACAAAATTTTTGGGCGAACGACTCAAAACACTAAAAATTTCTAAAACAAAAATAAAATAAAAGTAAAAATAAAGCAATAACCGTCGGGTTGCCTCCCGACAAGTGCTCGTTTAAGGTCGTGAGCTCGACCCCCTATGATTTTTAATTAATGCGGGATGTTTGGTGCATATGAGATGCACTCGTCAAACTTTCCGGGGAGAATGCTTGGATTCGGAAGTTGCGGCGGCGTGTTCTCCCTCGGTGGTCTCTCGTCTCGAATAGTGTTGGGGGAGGCTCCCCCAAGCTAGCGTTTGCTCCGGTCCTCGGCTTCACCGGTGACGCCGATTTCCATATCGGCGGAGCTTTCTTCGGAGACTTCAATTTTGAGAGCTTGCAGAGCTCTCGAATCCTTGCGACATCAGCGTCGCCTTCATCAATTTTAGCGGAGAAGTCGGGGGAATCCTTTATCTTCTCATCTTGGCCTAAATCCGGCCCTTCCTCGAAATCTTCATTGAATAGAGCGCCGATCAAATGGGGGATCGCCTCCTCAATTACCTCGGCAAGGAGGCATGAAAGATCATCCGGCCGCCCCTTAAGTAGATATATTCTATTGATTTCTCCCATTGGGACTCCCTCGGAATAATGCTTGAGCCTCTGACCATTTACCTTGAATGTGGCTCCGTCCTTGATTTCCAACTCGAAGGCCCCTCCCGGTTGTATGTGCTTGATGGTGAAAGGTCCGGACCAATGTGACCTCAACTTACTGGGAAATAGTCGGAGCCGGGAATTATAGAGCAAGACCTTGTCTCCTACCTTGAAGTCTGTGACGGTTATGCGGGCATCGTGGAGAATCTTGGTCCTTTCTTTGTAAATTCTCGAGCTCTCGTAGGCGTCTCTTCTTATCTCAGCAAGCTCGTTGATGTCCAAGAGTCGCCTCACCGCCGCACTCTTGTAATCATAGTTAAAGGTCTTGATGGCCCAATATGCACGGTGTTCTAACTCTACCGGCAAGTGGCAAGCTTTCCCATAAACAAGTCGGAACGGTGTGGTGCCGATGGGAGTGTGAAAGGCCGTGCGATATGCCCATAGAGCATCGTTTAGCTTCATTGACCAATCCTTTCTAGATCAATCCACAGTCTTCTCAAGAATTTGCTTGATCTCTCTATTTGAGACTTCCACTTGGCCGCTTGTCTGGGGGTGATATGCCATGCCAACTCTATGGTTTACCCCGTACTTCTTTAGCATGGCTTCAAACTTGTTTTCTATGAAATGGCTCCCCCCGTCGCTTATCAAGGTACGAGGCACTCCGAAGCGTGGGAAGATATTCTGCTTGAAGAACTTAGAGACGACCCTTGCATCATTGGTTGGGGTGGCGATTGCTTCCACCCATTTGGAGACATAGTCAACGGCCAATAGGATGTATTTGTTACCGTTGCTCGACGGAAATGGCCCCATGAAGTCTACTCCCCAACAATCAAAAAGCTCAATTTCTTGGATGGGCCTCATTGGCATCTCATTGCGTTTGGAGATATTCCCGGTCCGTTGGCATCTATCGCACCCCTTTACAAAGTCGTGGGTGTCTCTAAACATTGTTGGCCAGAAGAATCCGCTCTGCAAAATCTTAGCGGTTGTTTTAGATGCGGCATGATGTCCTCCGCATGGTAGACCGTGGCAATGCAAAATGATAGACATTGCCTCCTCTTTAGAAACACACCTCCGAATGACACTATCTTTGCATATCTTGAAGAGGTATGGATCTTCCCAAAAATAGCTACGGACCTCATGCAGAAATCTCCTCTTTTGATGCGTGGGCATCCCATGCGGTTTAAGTCCACAAGCCAAGTAGTTGACGAAGTCCGCGTACCAAGGTACTTCTCCGGTCCTTATGGCATATAGCCTCTCATCCACGAATGTGTCGTTGATAGGCAAACTCTCATCCTCCTTGTCGCGAATGAGCCTAGATAAATGATCCGCCACGACATTGTCCGTACCTTTCTTGTCTCTGATCTCCAAGTCGAATTCTTGCAACAAGAGTATCCACCTAATCAACCGAGGTTTGGCCTCCTCCTTGTTTAAAAGATACTTCAACGCCGCATGGTCGGTGTGGACAATCACCTTGGAACCAAGGAGGTAGGAGCAAAACTTCTCGATGGAATAGACGACCGCTAGAAGCTCTTTTTCGGTAGTTGTGTAGTTTTTCTGCGCGTCATCCAATGTCTTGCTCGCATAGTATATCGCATGAAGCTTCCTATCTTTTCTTTGTCCCAATACCGCTCCAATGGCTTGGTCTCTAGCATCACACATTAGCTCAAAGGGAAGGCTCCAATCCGGTGGTTGTATGATGGGCGCGGAAACTAGTGCTTCCTTCAAGGTGTTGAAGGCTTGCAAGCATTCCCCTGAAAAAATAAAAGGAGTATCTTTAGCGAGCAAGGAAGTAAGTGGTCAGGCAATCGAGGCGAAATCCTTGATGAAGCGGCGGTAAAACCCCGCATGACCAAGAAAGCCTCTAATGCCCTTGACATTAATAGGAGGAGGGAGTTTCTCGATTACCTCAATCTTTGCTTTATCTACCTCAATTCCTCTCGAGGAGACAAGGTGCCCGAGAACTATACCTTCCGTGACCATGAAGTGACACTTCTCCCAATTTAGAGTGAGATTGTTTTGTTGGCACCTTTTAAGGACTTTAGTAAGATTGGCCAAATAAGAGTCAAACTCACTTCCATAAACCGAGAAATCATCCATAAAAACTTCCATAATATTTTCAATGTAATCGAAAAATATGGATGTCATACACCTCTGAAAGGTGGCGGGAGCATTACAAAGACCAAACGGCATCCTACGGTAGGCATAGGTACCATAGGGACAAGTAAAAGTGGTCTTTTCTTGGTCATCTTCGTGCAAAGGGATTTGGAAGAATCCCGAATACCCATCTAGATAGCAAAAGTATTTATGTTTAGCTAGGCGTTCAAGCATTTGATCAATGAAGGGCAATGGGTAATGGTCTTTTCGGGTAGCTTTATTTAGTTTCCTATAATCAATGCACATTCTCCATCCCGTGACGGTGCGTGTAGATATGGGCTCACCTTTTTCATTTTTTATGACTGTCATCCCCCCTTTCTTGGGGACGACGTGAACGGGGCTAACCCATCTACTGTCAGAGATGGGATAAATGATACCGGCGTCGAGCAATTTTAGGATTTCCTTTTTAACCACCTCCTTCATATTCGGGTTCAACCTCCTTTGAGGCTCTATGGAGGTGGCGTCGGTATCCTCCAAATGGATCCTATGTGTGCAAAGCCTAGGGCTTATCCCTTTTAGATCGGAGATAGTGTAGCCAAGGACATCTTTGTGGCTCCTAAGAACGTCTAGGAGTTTTTGAAGTTGATCTTGCGTGAGGTGGGAATTGACTATCACCGGGAAAGTTAATTTATTACCCAAAAAGGCATACCTTAGATTCGGAGGTAATTGTTTAAGTTCTACCTCAAGAGGTGCTGCTCCTTCTACTTCATCAGCTCGTATGAGTTTGGCTTCTTCCTTGTCATCCGGGTTTAGCTCATGTTCAGGTGGTGCGCTCTCTTGTGAAGAGTCAGACTCACTACTTAGTGAGGACGAGGCATCGAAATAGGCGCTCTCCGATTCTATGCTAGCATCGTCAAAACCTTCACTCTGCTCTGGTTCGTGCCTGGAATCAAGAAACACATCAGACGATTCATAAAAGCAAGAGTGAGCGTCATAGAGTGTAACTCCCTGAATGTCGGTTTGCTCGAAGGATTCTTCGGCAGTATAGTGTTCTTCGACATTTGTTCTACCGTCTTCGAAATATAATTTGTCGTCGATCGCATCAACTCTGACATTGCCCCCGATAGTCCCATCCGGGGAGACTTGGTCCATCACAAAACTAGCAAACAGTTGTTCGTCGGGATCCTTGATATCGATAGCAAAAGCTCCGGTAGCGTGGACCTCATCGACAAGCTCCTTAAGGAGGTCTGTGAAGGAGTCATAATCTTCCTGACTGAGTTCTGTTGTCGACATTGCATCCTCCATTCTCCCTGTTAAGATCTTATGCAAAATACGGGGAGAATATGCAAATAGGGCTGCGAACAGAGTTAGAACAAGATATAGAAGAAAGTAAAGAAAGATAGAAAAATAACCGGGTGGTAGATGCCGAACACCGTCAAAATGTCCTCCCCGGCAACGGCGCCAAAAACTTAATCGCTCCGGAATGTAACCCAAAAGTGCGACCGTGTAGTTTTACCGCAAGCGCACGGTGTAGCGGCGAGCGGGTTATCGAACACAGGGAGGACGAATGAAAGTGCTTGCTCCAATCAACCTGGCTATTTAAGAACAGAAAAGAGAGAATTTGCCTTTGGCGATCCTGTCACAATCGTCAGACAAAGTACGAAGATATCAAATCAAATAAAGGACGTCTAGGGAATGGGGAATTCCCGCCACTCACCGTATTTCGTCAATGTGGTTCATTGGTATCAAAATTGCTAGAATAAGATTTTGGATGAACTAGTTGCAACTGAATGTAATACCTAGCTCACGCTCTCGCGCTGTTGCCGGTCTATAGCTATCCTAGGTTCGGGTCCAATCTCTTGCAAACCCTAGCCTAGGCAAGCTAGCATTAGGATCCCCATCATCGTTCAACCGCGCCCCAAGCCCACTCTCGTGCAAACTCGGGCCACGACCTAGGTTGGGATAGTTCCTACCCGTCCAATCTCTTGCAAACGGGTATCGGCACGGAATTGCAACCGGAAACCCTAGTATTGGTCCAATCTCTTGCAAACCGATACTACGGAAATTCGATTCCAACCCAATTCGGATTTCTAGGGTTTCCTATCGAGTTGGGATCCAATCTCTTGCAAATCCCAATCGATATGAATACCTAGCCATCCGTATTAAATCGATCCCAAACAAACCCTAATAGCAATTCTAGCAAAATTTCTACCAATTCATCACAAATCTGAAATTGGGCTCGTAGGGTTCATCCCCACGCCCCAAGACGTGTAGACTACTCACAATTCATAGCACAAATACAAAAATAATCAATGGAATTAACAAGAGAATTCATCACAATATTGAGATAAGCAATAAAAATAGTATTTTTAGAGGAGAGAGACACAAACCAATGGAGTTCTTCTAATAATCCAACAAAAATCAACTTTTGTCTCCTCTCCAATCACAAGAATAAAAGCTAAAAAGTTAATCTAAAAGCTGCAAAAATTAAAGAGAAAAAGCTCTCCAACCTAGGGTAAACACAGGGGTTAAATACCCCCCAAAATCGCCCAAAAAACTGTGACCAAAATGCCCCTGCGCAGCCTGAAATCCGCAATTTTCGCTACAGGCAGCGCGTCGCACTCGACCGAGTGACAAAAGTCGCTCGGCCGAGTGAGAAACCCTGTAAATTTCCAGTAAGTCTGGGTCTTCGGGGGTCTTCACTTCGGGAGTCGCTCGGCCGAGTGAGTTGTCGTCACTCGGCCGATGGCTTCTTAGTACTCGGGCGGTCGGCATTTGCCACTCGGCCGAGTGGGTCTTCTGAAGCTCAGGCAGACGAAAAATAGTAAGTTGGCGATTTTTGACATGGCTTCGTCTGAGCGCCACTCGGGCGGTCGGGATCTCGTCACTTGGCCGATGTGGCTTCCGTCGCTCGGCCGAATGCACACATAAAACGTGTCCGATCTGGTCGGCCGAGCGGTGTCTCGCTGGTCAGCCGAGTGACTCCTTCATTCGGTCGAGTGAGACACCAAAAATGCCCAAACAGCTTGTTTTGGCCTCCTCGTCGCTCCTGCGACGTTCTTTCTTCTTCCGGTCCTCTCCAACAGCAAAATACCCCTCGGGGAGGTCATCGGTGACACTCTGGAGTAGGCGCATCTCGAGATCACTCCAAATCGCTCCAAATCACCTGAAATGCGACAAAAACAACAAATCGTGAAAAGCATCGCAATATCGTCGATATATCGTGAAAAACATGATTTGAGCGATCTAAATGGCATGCAAACATGCGGGAAAAATGTGTATAATAAGGAGTGATCATTGGTTAAAACATTGTTGATACCACATACCATGTCACCATCGTTACTTTTGCACTTGCACAATCACCTTTACTTTATGCATTACATACACTTTACTTACCACATTTGAGCAGCTACCAATACCTTACCTTCCACTCATATATGCATGTTTGTTCTTACTTTTTTCACCTGTAAGATCATCTTTCTGATCAAGCTAACTCCATATCCTTACCTTACCTGAACCCTTTCATCGCAAACTTGATTCGTTACATCAAACAACTCTGTAAGCTACACTATCTCTTGGTTACCACCTTAGTGCATCCATTTACTGTATACCACTTTACCGAGATTAGTTTTAAATTTGCATTATAACCTTTTCTCTTAAATGTTTACTTCTACTTTTATTTCTATCATCAGCAGTATTGAATTTTTGTTATGCTTATGTTGATAGAATGTTAGATATGCTTATTGTTATTAAGTGATTAATAATTACGGATAAGAGTAATTTGAGATGATGTAAGGTGTAGTTGTATTAATTGTTTACAATATGATGGATAGAATGATGTGTTCAAGAGTTACATTTCACATTTGGATGTACCCATACTTAATGGCTTCAATAGGATTCCAATACTGTGTATAATGCACAGGAAGACGCGTATATTACGAATTTAGAATTCATATTAGTAGCAGCTGAGAGTAACATTGTAGATATTACTGGAGTTATGATAACGATGATGATTAGTAGACTATGTAGACTTCACAGTACAGATTGTTAGATGGAGACGTCGGAAATGATATGATATGTGATACGAATGGATAAATGCGTTAATTGATCTAAATTGCTTAGGATAAGTATAATAAGAAATGATGAGATGTGATTTTATAGTTTGTTAATTAAGGTGTTTAAACTTATGAGTTGTCACGATGAAGAATGAGTTGGGAGCATGATAAATGTTGGAGTTAGATGATGTCACAATTGTAGTACTACAAGTTAGGTTATACAATGAGCAGATAGGACAACCTATGAGGATATACAGTTTTTGGAGAGGTATAGAGGATATCGTACAGTAAAGATCCCTGAGAATATATTACTGTCTTAATAGCAATGATGAGCGAAGGATTGAGGGAATTGGTAAGAAGTATTGGTTGAGGATAGTTGGTGTTTTCCCTTCCGAGGTTGCCTTGTTTTAAGTATTAAATTTTCTAAGGAATTATGAGATAGAAATTAAAAGAAACGGAAGTATTGGACCTGTATTTAAATTCAGGATATGTTTATACTTGTAACATTATTCATTATTCAGTGACGAGACGAGAAGTGATGATTTATTTTAAAAACACTTGTTTGGGTTTATGAGTTTAGCAACCTGAGTGTTAGAATATTGGGGTGGCTGTTAAGATGATACGTATATACGTTATTATTTTTCTCATCCTCATTTCTGCACATCTTGGGTAGCCATTTCTAACCTTTTCACTTGCTTACTGACGGTTAAGGCCATCGATGGTGCTTAGTCATCCGAACTTTTTTTTTCAAACTCAAACTTAACCACATCCCTTGTGTCTTTTCCTAACCAATTTCATTTCTTCCTCTCGAAGTATTTCATGTCATAATTTACCTCATAGCAATACGAGAGCATTATCCATACTTGTTTCTTGTTCAGTAGTTGATAAGAATTCCGAGGACGGAATTTTTCTTAAGGTGTGTAGAATGTAACGGCATGTATTTTTAGACGTATTTCTTTCGATCGTGCGTACCGGTATTTAACTTCAGTCATTCAGATAACTTTTCATCCATACGTTTTCTACTACGAGTGGACGCGAACGCGTTTCCGATTTCGTTTTTACAGTGTCATCATTAATTGACTATCAAGTTTAACACATCACTTTATCTTAATTGTCTTATTAATCACAACTTGTTAATCACTTTAATTAAGTTACTAATTACTTTATTTTAATAACTACATTTAAAATTTACTTAATTATCTTAGTAATTACACTTTGCTAATCACTTCTAAAAATCACTAATTACTTCAAGTAATTTTACTAATCACATTTTACTTATTTACCTTAATCCATTAACCTCCTATCTTAACTCATCATTCACGTTTGAATTTTAAAGGGTTAGAGGAAAAAAGACGTTTCGTAACCAGATTCTTTCCTCCTTGTTTAGTCAACAAAACATATCAATTTCCGTTTAAGGCAACAAACACGTTTTGTGTATCAGGTTCCTCCCCCCTAAAACAATTAGTCAAGTTAACATTTATTTTTCGATTAATCATACAAACACGTCTCTACAAACACAAATTAGTCAAACGTTACATTAAAATCCATCCTAATCAACAACCTAATTTAATTAAGTTCTTTGACAAAATGGGAACCATGTCCCCTGCTAATCCCCTTAAGAACAGGCAATGTTTCGCTCCCCTGCTAACCATTCTGCAAACTCATCGTCTTCCAGCGAAAACTCCTCTGCAAAACAAATCATCACCAAATCAGTGTTCCCAAACAAAACCTCTTTCCAAAATCTGTTTATCAATTTTCCCCAATCAATCCCCAAACTGAAATTCAAAAATCAGAAAAACATAGCAAACTTCAGATCAACCATTTCGCAAATCAAACAAAAACATCAAACCCAAAACCGGGAACAAATCAGCCCCAAATTCGAAATCAAACCCGTTTGCCAACAAATTCTTCCCAAAAACAACTTCCCAAACATACTCAAACTGAGATCAAAATTAATGTTTTTGACAGGGAGGATTGAGAAATCAGAAATCAAGAATACAAAGATCCAAGAAACTGATTTCAGATCCAAAACCCAACTCAGATTCAAACCCCCTTCTTCCTCCTTCCTCCTCCCCTCATTATGGCCGCCGCCCGAGCTCCGACCAGCCACCATCCTCGTACGCACCTCGGGAGTAATTGCCGCCCCTAGAGGAGATGGCTGGACCCGCCGTGTGCCTCCTGGGCCATCGTCCCTCCACCAGAAACCACCCAGTGCCAGCGTCCCCTCCTCCCCTCGCGCGAAGGTGAGCCTTCTCCCCTTGATCGCGAGAACCCTCCTTCATTTCTTGTTGCATGCAACGTTGTAAATGAAAAAAAAAGAGAAAATGCTAAGAACAGAAACGAAGAGAGGAAACAGATGGACTAAGAGAAAGAAAGGGTGACAGCACATTTTTGGGGTTAGCCTATATTAAATATTGGGTATTAAAGAGAGAGAGGTAAGTTAATATGTTATTAATAAATGTGTAAGTGGTATTATTATATGTTAGTTGTAGGTTTAAGTTGGTGATAATATTAATTAGGATATTAACCATACCATTAACTTAAGTTACGATTAGTACTACTAGGATGTTAGTGAAAGATTAATATATTAATTTGTTAGTGTCATTTAATTTCAGAATGTTAGTAGTTATGTTAGGATAATAAAATTGGAATAAAATAAGATGTAGCAGGTTAGTGTGACACAATATAGACATCACCCTAGCCAGATAACCCAAAAAAATTAGACGAACCCAATTCGGGGATTAACCCGATATTTTGATTATCTCGCAATATATCTAATTCAGTGAATTGTTTAACCCAAACAGAGCACCGGATATACCGTTACGTAGTACCCGTCAAGACGAACCCAACGGCACCAAAATCACCGAAATCAGGCAAGTATACGATTTGTAATGAATTTTTGAAGTTGGATGTTCAATTAGTCTTTTGTATGTAAAATTGTATAACACAAAATCTACATGTGAAATGACGCGTGATATTACCACCATGACATCCGTGACTAAAAATGTGATCCAATGGCATATAATTTGCTATACCTTAATTTAGAACAATAACAAGAAAAGTTAGCTTTCTGTTCATATTCGTTAAACTCTCATGTTCAACCCTTTTGATTAAATTATTGTGAATGTTGTTTCGACACTCGTGTAATCATGGAAAATGTTGTAAAGTAAATGATCATATTATTAGATTGCTGCATGTCTTGGATTGATTATCAAATGTGAGACATCGTGAAATCGTGCGCCTCGAATGTGAAATCGTGACTTTCGTGATGTCATGTGAGTTGACAAATTCGTGCTTGAAATCTTGAATTCGTGCTTGAAATAAAAGGGTACTCTCTTCGTGAATTCGTGCTTGTAATATGGCTACTCCGTTGGTCATGTGTGACTAGTTTGGCTCGTGTTCCAGTAGGGTCACATATGACTAGTCTGGCTCGTGTTCCAGTATATGTCGGTTTAGCGCCTGGCTCGTGTCCAGCACAACATTCTTGGGTGGGGTTAGGGTTGAGCGGCTACTAGGCGTATGAAAGGGTACTCTCTTCAAGAGCACCACCCGTATGCGGTGGGTTAGCGCCAATCACGGAAGGCCTCCATGAGAAGGATGACTTACTCATCACGACCTAAAGGCGAGAACCCTATGCATGATAGAAAGAATTGCATTGTAATTGTAATAATCGTGTTCGCTTGCTCGTACATCAGGATTGCCATGTTTATAGTGTTTACTTTCAATTCCTTATAACTGCCATGTCATAACTGCTATAACCGTCATGTCATAACTGCTTACCTTACTTGTTAAACTGCTTAGAACTGCATGCTAGGAGTATTTTACTCTATTTTCATTTTAAATCAGCATGTTGTCATTATCTCGTTTAATTTATTAATGCCTCTTAAATTCAGTATAAATTTGTATACCTTGCCTTGGGTTCTAACCTCTACTTGCAGACCCTTGTTGACATACATTCATGTTTTTGGATGTATGTCAGATTCCGAGCTATAACCCCAGGAGGACTAGTTGAGATAGCTGAACCAGTGGACCAAGACTTGTTGAACTAGTGAACTTCTATTGCACTTCTTTTCATCTGATGTAAGGGTCATAAGACCCACTCCTCTTTTCTCCATTTGTTGTAATTTTGTTGAGACATTTGAGATTGAAATAATTTTTTTATCTGTGTTGTTTTCGAGTAATGCAAGCAAGAACCTGCGGGATTTCACACAGACGCTTATAGTGTTAAGTCAGGGAGGAAAGAAAAGCAAAAGTACCTCCTCCTTACTTGCACAAGCGGACCCATTCGCGTCCTCGCTCCTAAGCTTAATGGGAAGCAGGGCGTGACAAATACCCGCCCTCTCAAAGACTTTGGGGCAAGCTTACGGAGCTTAGCCACCTAAACCGGAGAAGGGCACGGGCCGAGCTATGCGCTCACTCCCCCCTTCAGTGAAGACTCCGGGGCAAGCTTATGGAGCTTTGCCACCCAAACCGGAGTGCCATATGCGGGGTAGGCGACGACCCAATACCCGTCCGACTATAGAGGCAACGGGGAGGCGCAGCCCAATACCCGCCCTCTCAAAGACTCCAAGGCAAGCTTACGGAGCTTCGCCACCCAAACCGGAGAAGGGCATGTGCTGTAATGACCGGTTTTTATCAATACATTTATCTGTATTTTTTCTCGTGTGTTATTCTTTTCGTATCCGTGATTAGACGCTTCTGTCCCCGTACCCGAATCCGTACCCATAACCGTTTTTTCATACGTATTATTATTCTTATTATTAACATTTTGAAAATTATTTTAAAATACATCTTATTAAATTTATTTTTACCGATTCAAAAATTCAAATTTGAATTTAAAACTTTTAAATGTTTAAAATACTTGCCATGTTAGAACCCTTTTATTAGTCTTGATTAGCCCTTATTTCCCCTAATAAAACCCATTTAACACTAATCTTATTTCAAATATTTTCCTTATTTAGTTCTTAATAAAGCCTATTAAATTTCTTTCAAATCTTCCTATTATTACTCTGGCCACATTTCCCCCTTAGGCCGAAACTATTTCTTGACTCACGCACACAACTCAAAAGACAAAACAAAAAAAATGGAAGAAAAAAAACATTTGAAATCCCAAAGCCCAGCTCACCTCACCTCACGTGCTACCCTCATCCTAAACCTATATAGTGAGAACCTAGGCTAAATCATCCTACCCTTTTTATATAATAGAAACCCTAGGACTATAGGCAACCTCCCCTACCTCATATTGATAACCTAGTCTTTTATTTCCCCTACAAAGCTATCAGCCGCCCCCTACACATCTCCTCCCCTCTCTCCGCATCCAAGCCGAACGGCCACCCTCCCTCTCCGACAACTTCTCCGCCATACGGTACCTCCCGACAACGGCCCCGTACCCTCGCAACCTGCTCAGATTCGCCGCACATATCTCCGACCTCCTCGACGACCCCATAACTGCCGTCGAACCCGCAACGACAACGCTGCACTCTCCGACGCTGGCGACCACCCGAACGCCCCCACCGGAGCACCCCGACCCACCACCTTCCTCCATCCAAGCCACGACCACCCAGGCCCCTTTGAACCTCAGCCTGCAAGCATCTCCGACACCGGCGAGCCGTGACCCCGCCCAGCGCCAGCATCTCCAAGCCTGGGCCCCGCGACCGCCCCTTGCACCCGTACCGCCGACAACCCAGATCCGTCCTACTCCGCCGATCGCCACCTCTGCTGACGAACCGCCTCTGGTGTCGAGCTCCGCCTCCGGTCGCTACCGTTCTCTGTTGTTCTCTCCCGCGCCTCATCTGCAACTTACGCAAGGCAATACCTACGTCAGCATGTAAGTTTTCCTATGTATACAGTAACATGTCTATTATACATCGAGTGTAAGTATATACATATATACATTATTAGTTATGTCTCAGTCTAAATTTATATATGTTTATAAGTTGATAAATACTACATGTTGCCTTTCATCTATTTGCATAAACAATAATTGTTATTAATAATACATATGGGATAGGGTATATTTGTCAGTACGTATATATGTAAGTAATAGATATTACCTGTAGACCAGCATGTGGGCATTATGTGAACAACAGTCATATGAGTAGTACTATTATGTATTTAATGTTATTTGGGTTGGTGTTTTACATCCATTGGTACAGATACAACGCACCTCCGCCTGCGCTCATCCCTCTACTGCAGATCGCCGCATTCCCCCGCCACGAAGCAGCTTCCAGCACCTCCTTCGACCAGACACCGCCGGCCTCCAGACCGTCGCACCCCGCAGACAGTCTCCGAGCACCCCACAACCTCGCTGCAACCCTCAGTCGCACCGCCTCCGAGCAACATCGTCGCATCGCTATCTCCAAACCCCGCCTTCTGTCCAGTGCCTCACCCCGAGCTCCCCCGTCGGGCAACAGCCGCTCGACGCCGCCACTCCACCGGAGCCCTCGCCGTGGCATCCTCCACCCGTAGCAGAGCTCCCGGTGGTATCTCCCTCAACCTTCGTCGAGATCAACACCGACCCTGCTCGCCGGTCTCCTCCCCGTTCTCCGGCAGCCCTCGCTCCCCATGTTCTGCCCCCTTCCTCTGTTCGGAACAGAGGAGCCCCGATAGCGTCCGTTGCCGAGCGCCACCTCCTCTCGCCGGAGCCCTCAACTCCCTTCCGACCAGCGACGACAACGGCAGCCTCCCGACGCCCAGCTACATGCCGTGCGTATCGCCTCTGACCCGCCCCGATCTCCCCGTCGCATCGCCTACCTCCGACGACGACGATGCCACGGCTCGCCTCCAGCCCTCTCCGAACCCGTCGCCTCCAGTCCGCCACCTCCCGACGTCACAGCACCTCGCCTCGTAGCCCAGTCGCCGCTCCACCGCCTGTCGTCCCCGCCTCTTCGTCTCACCTACAAGAGCAGTGACGTGAAACAAACACCAGAGAACCCCTCTCTCGGAACCCAACAACCCCTCGCCAAGCCGCACGTCTAGCGTCCCCCAGGCGCCCCCGACCTCGCCGCGCCGCCTCAGAACTCGTCGCGCCGCCGTTCGACAACACCGTCCACGTCACTGTACATGTCCGCAAGCCCACACGAATGAGAGGAACCCTTAACTGTGAGTATGTGCACATCATCTCTAATTAGTATCTAACATTTTTTTATTACTTTGATAATTATTTAGTGTTATACCAAGTTGTTGGTACTTTAATGATTTTTAACAGTGAGTTACTAATAGCTTAGTTTATCCTATTATGCTGTTCTTTCTTGGTTAATAAGATGCCACATATTTTAATATTATATAAGCAGCAGTGTTATGTTCCTACTGCTAGCAGTTCATGATGTAAGTATAGGTTTGAGTAATTATTTTAGTGAGTGCGTGAGTTTTAAGACCGTATGCTAATTCCTACAGTGGTGGCAATATTTAGTAACAGGTATTAGAGTACATCACGTACTTAAATAAATGAAGTGTATATGGGCAGTGTCTGTATAACAGTGGAGTTAGTAACAGTAAATTCATATAAGATATAGAGAATAATGGCTATCATACGCCATACGAGAGCCTCTCTCATACGCCCTCTCACATAAAGCACCCAAGTACAAGCCCACATGGGCTTGTACTTGGTTGTACTTGGGTGCTTTATGTGAGAGGGCGTATGAGAGAGGCACTCATATGGCGTATGATAGCCATTATTCTCTAAGATATAACTTGTACAATGCTAATATTACATAATCTTACAGTGAATATTTGTACGTATATCCGTTGGCTTGATGATAAACCCGTGACCTAGAGTATTATCGCGCCTCTCGCCGTGATCGTCGGGCATCAGAAATACTCCTTTCAGGCAAGTATTTACTATTGCAAGTAAATTACTTTCTACAAACTTTTCAGAGACGCAGGTATTTTCATCGTATTCAAACTTTCTAAAATAACGTACATCGCAGTAACGTCAAATAACAACTTTTATAATCGAAATGATTTTAATGGATATCATTGATGTGCTGGTTCGTTTAGTCCCTTGACCATTGTACACGAAATGCTATCTTCCCTCGTCATCCCATTTACCTTTTGATGTGCACCCTAATGAAACGTGGTAATGGGCATTCGGTTATTTTATGGAATATTGGGTTTTCGGACAATTACGGAACTTTGTGCCTTCGGGCAAATTACAGATATTGGGCCTTCGTGCATTTTACAGAACATTGGGCCTTCGGGCAATTACGGACTATTGGGCCTTCGGGCAATAAAGATATGGGCCACTGGGACATTTACGGAATGTTTGCCATACGGCAAACATGGAACTACGGATTGGCTTATGGACACTTTGGGTGGGGTAGTCTAGTGTAGTAGAGGCTGGAAAGCTGGATTACACTCTAGTGGTGAACTTGACCGACACCTGGCCGGGTCGGTGAGTATAGAGTCACGGGTAGCTCCCGTCGACTTGGGTGTGATGCTGGTCACCTCCCCCTCAGACACTGGGCTTTGTCACTATATAGGAGATTGATTGATTGATTGATGCACCCTTTTCTTTACCTCAGCTGATGCTACAGTGTAAACTGCTAAAATTATTGTCACGATTGACTATTGTTGTACACACTACACTTGTCACTACTTTTGCTGTACACACTACACTTGTCACTACTTTTGCTGTACACACTACACTTGTCACTACTTTTGCTGTGCACACTACACTTGTCATGCCAGTTTACTTTACACACTACACCTTGCTGTGTTTGCTACTTGCATACTACACTTCGCCTGCTCACCACTTTGCACATTACACATTGCTTACGCTCTTATGTGCCCTTCTGATGCTATGTTTCAACTCGTTGAAAGGATATTGTGTTTCTCATCTCCTTAAGTTTTGAAAACCATATTATCACCTTGCCGAGGGTCATTTATTACTAACGTTTTTAAATCTTGCCGAGCGACCCTCGCTGACATATATTTCCTTGTTTGTGAAATATACGTTAGGTTTTGAGCAGAGTTCACCGAAGAGTTCTTTTGGAGATTGAGCATGAAGACCAAAAAAGCCAAGAGCACGAGATCCACTACTGAAGACGACGGACACTGCGCAGCTTGCTGAAGCTTTAGTAATTGTTGTTGTAATTTCTTTGTAACTGTTGTAATGGCCATGCTAGGCCTTTTAATTTTTGTGTACATGTAATCTGGAAAAGTGAAAATATAATGATGACATTATTTTGTTGTTCCGAATATTCGCAAGCAAGAACCTGCCAAAGTAGTCATACACAGATGCTTATTGGGTTGGGGCCTCACCGCTCCAGCCTAAGCGGGCCCGCTCACGTCCTCGCTCCCAAGTATAATGTGAATCGGGGCGTGACATGGGCCGAGCTACGCGCTCGCTCCCCCCTCTAGTGAAGACTCAGGGGTAAGCTTACATAGCTTTACCACCCAAACCGGAGTGCCATATGCAGGGTAGTCAACGGAGTGCCATATGCGGGGCAATCTCATTACTCACACACCAGCGAGGGATACCAGCTCACCAGCTGGGCCTTCATCTTTTCCATCCCTTGGAAGACGCCTACCTCCCTTGCCTCTTGCAGCAACGGGATGTGCTCCTCGTCCTGGTAGCGACGGATAGCACCGTCGATCATGCCCTGGCCGACCTTCCTCTTCTCCTCCACCTGCTTCTTCAGGATAGCCTTCTCCTTCTTCTCTGTCTCGATCACCTTCCTTAGGTCGGCTATCCTCTCGTGCTGGAGATCGATCACCCGCTTCTTGTCGGCCACCTCCTCGGCATGCCTCTTCAAGATGTCAGCTTGCCTACCCTTTTCCTCCTGAAGCTGACTGACGAGTGTAGACTGCCTCACATCTAAATAATCGGCTTGCACCATCTGAACGTCATGGACCGTCGTGACATGCTCCAGCTCCGCCTCCTTTTCTCGCATCTTTTCCCTTTTCTCATTAAGCTCAGTCCTCACCCTCTCGAGAGAAGCCTTGGTTAAGGCCACCAGGGTGTGGCATTGCAGGGCCACCATAGCTGCCACCGCCTACAAAAGGATCCAACCCAGTCAGACACATGAGCAAGAAGACCTGGAGGGCGAAGTAAGGAGTTTGACCTACCTGCATAGTGTGCCATATCGCGGAGTCGCACAACCGCTCTGTGCCAACATTGGTCAGGGATTCATGATCCCACGGCAGCATGCAGTACTCCGCCAGACGGGCCGCCACTCCGGCATCCTCGAACACCGACTCCTCCCTGCCCATCCGGTATGTCGGCTGGTGGACACCCTCACTTGGAAGGGCCTTGACCTCAGCCATTGTCGACCTGAAGTGGGCGAGCGCTTTCTCGTAACTCGGGTGCGCCTCTCTTCCCATCTCCCACAGGAGAATCCCGTAAGGCCACTTCTCGACGGGGGGGGGGGGGGGCCTTGTGAGGCTTATCCGCGGTCGGGATCTACGTAGGGGCCGTGTTGACCTCTCCCTGGTTAGACGGACCCTCCGGTACGGCCTCGCTAGTTCGTTGGGGAGGAGCATCCGATTCGGACGCCCTTTCGCCTCCTGTTCGCCACTTCCACAACCGGGACCTCGGTGCTTCGTTTTTGGGCTACCACCTTCGCTGGCCCTTCCTCGTCCATCACCATCTTACCCTTATCCAGAGGGTCGGTCTTCTTTGCAAGCGACACGCCGGTAGCCCTCAACACTTCCTCCCGCGAGAGCATCGTATCTTCGCCTGCAAAGGAGAGAGAGATCAGGGTAAGCCTACATGAGGGCTCGCCAGATTCAAAGTACCTTTGGGACAAAAATCCTGGGCAAGCCGATCGTCCTGTGTCAGGCTCGCCAGCTGGCAGTCCGCCGCAGGTTGCTCCGCCAAACTTTGGGCATTCGCCAAGTCCTCACCCGTCAATGTCACCTTCTCGTTCACTAAAGGGTTCAAGGCCCCCCAGTTCGACATCAACACCACGTCGGCCGGCATCATGACAAAGACAAAACTCTCCATCCACCCTTTCGCATCGGCCGACACCCCGACAATGAGTTCCCGTCCCTTCCTCGCGTATACACAGTAGTACGTCACCCTCTTCCTCACTTCAAAGAAATGCTGGAATAGCGTCAGGGACGGGCTCAAGATGCTGGCGAGGCATAGGAAAACAAACCCGACTAGCAAACCAAAGGAGCAGGGTGCCAAGGCAAAGATCGGCAGCTCCAGGAAATTCAAAAGATGGAGAAAATGAGGGTTGATCAGGAAGCGGAGCCCTAACTCGAAGGACCGAACATAGGCCCCAACTTCGTTATCGCCGGGCCAACATACCCTCTCCTCGGCTCCGGGGAGCAGCACTTCATAAGGCGGACGGGCGAACCGCATGCGAATCTCCCGAATGTTAACCCTGTCCGACCTACACCGGATGGCCGCGATCGACCTCGGCGTGTCTGTTCGGGTCCTTCTCTGCCTATACTGCCGTTGCATCAGCTACCACCTCTCCTCTTCCACTGACTCTTCCTTTACTACCCCACTATCGCCTCCGGGCTCAAAATGAGAAGCCATCGACCAAGAAGAACAAGGAATTACCTAGCAGAGCAGTCGAGCTAAAGAGATGACCGGAAGCGGATCTCTGGCAAGGGCAGCGACAGCAACGTCGACGAGCGATGAACTGAAACTGAAAAGCTCGAAGGAAAGTTGGAATCGGAAGAAGCCTTCGATCAATCATCTCCTTCCATACTTATAGCAAGCTACATGCCATCCTGACCGTCGAAGCACCGCCACGCGGCACCGATCCGAGCCTCCCTGACGCCTCGACTGGCGTGCCAGTCACCTCTGCCACGCGTCATGCTCCCAGTAGCGGAGACTCTTTGATTTCCCCCGCCCTTTCTAATCGTAATAATGACAGCTAGAAGGGCAGGTACCCCGAGACCAACGATGTCGCTTCCAAGCACGGCACGAGGCCCAACCCGCCATTTCCAAGAAGGGGGAAGGATGGTGCGTCATCCGAGCCGAGCCGGGCCTCCACCTCGAACCCGAATGATGAGAGAAATTGTTACAACCTAAAGATAGTGATAGTTCGACTTCCTAACCCCGCCCGCCGACGAGCGGTAGCTCGCCCTGCCTTCGCAGAAACCACGCCTCGGTTGGCGGAAGGTGGGTAGTTTGGCACCCCAACCTCGTCAGTGCGCTGCCGGCTACCCTTCCTAAGCCCGTCAGACCTGAGGCCCGCCACGACCAGCGAATACGGTGCCTAGTTGCCGAGACCGGCACCCGCGGGGCATCCATCCCCCCCTGAGCTCGCTGAGAGAACAGCAAGGTCGCCAGAAGACTGGCCAGCGTTGCCCGATGGGTCAAGTTGGGACCGCATACATCGACGCATCCATGCAGCCCTTTGGCACATCAGACACGACAAACAACATAGTACAAGGACGCCACTGACACTTCCGCCGCTTGACAACCTGATAAAGCGCCCCTGGCTGCTGTGCCCCCTGACCGTTGATGCTTTCGGCTCTGACACCTTGACAAAAGCATCCCTGGCTGTTGCACCGTCTGACAAAAGCATGGCTGACACGCCAGATACTGACATCCTCGTTCGAAGCTTCCGCTGACGGATGGGTCAGCTCAGCACGCCAAGTCAGCACGTCAGGTCAGCCACACACAACCACCACCGACAGGTATAAATACCCCCTATCTCCATCGAGGAGGGGAGTTGGAAAATTAGCTCGGAATCTCATTACTCACACACAAGGGCAAAGGTCTTCTATATCTTTGTTCTTCCACGATAGCTCGTCACGTAAGGTCGGCTCACTCTCAGTCCGACCTGCACGCCTAGCCCCCGCTTTTAAGCTCTAATACTAACTTAGGCATCGGAGAGGCTAAGGGTTGTACCCCAATCCGGCCTTTCTGAAGAGCTGCTACTTGTGCAGGCGTGCTCATCTTCACGGATTGCGTTCAGCTCCTACCTCCGACAGTGCGGTTGGTGGGCGGAGTCCTCGGGAAATCGGTCCAGTGGTCGGCTTTCGTAGTGCACCCAGCCTTGTCACTACCCTCACTACGAGTCAAATAACCTACTACAATCACATCCAAATCTTAACCACAGTGCCCTTGGTTTCCCCAACAAACAAATTCATTGTATGCGAGTTCCACCCCGCAACAGTTTTGATATTGTTTATATAGAAAAATAATTGATACAGCTAATTCAGTAATAATTAAGTAGAAAATATTATATAAACTATTTAAACTTTTTGACGACGCTTAAACTTAAGAATACATGTTATAACTAGTATGATGATACGAAAATATTTTTATATAATTGATTTGAAACTATTTTTGATATAAAACTTCTGACAAACCATTTCAAAATATCTTCAAAGTATAAAAATACGTAGAATACGAATATACGTGTACAGATGGATATGGGCCGACATATCCTACCCACCTTATAAAAATTCTGTCCTCGAAATTTCTCAAAACTCTATGAAACAGATTATTATTATTATTAAGAAGCTCAAGCAAATAAATGATAAAATGGAATGTTTGATGAATGATTACAATTTAGAAAATAAGTTGTTAATAGCATGAAATATAATATGATATCACATCATCAAGAAAACAAGAGATATTAATAAATATATACTATTAACATCACCATAGTTTTCGCAATTAGTCATAAGACCAGTATTGTCATAATAATTACATTGATTTTTCAAGTAACCAAAAGTTAATAAGAGCTAATGGTGTTACATGAAAATAATAGTTATTATGATAACATTTGTTCAAACTTGGAATCTGAGGTGATAAGCTAGTAGCAAGCTAATCAATCACATCAAAAGAAAGATCATAAAGTTTAAAATTTCTACTCGTGTTAATTTTGACAACTGGGGGCATATCTAAGGAAATCATTAATAATATAGCATACAGAGGGAATATCGACTAATCCATATGCACTTGTGTTGTTACACCTAACCAGCCAAGCACTAATGCCGTCAACTCCCATGATCCCAACAACAAGCCAATATCCAGGACAACACCAAAAGACAAATACAAGGCCAACTTTCCTGGACCATACTTATCGTTATCACTCCTACCAGCAATTCACCTAATAGCCAGCACCAAAACCATCCTCCAAATCCAAGCACAAGGCTTACATTCAACTTCAACACCTAAGGCCAATAGCATGCCAATACTCATCCCTAACGATACCACTTGCCAACACCATTGGTTGATATCCACAGTTATCACCATCAACCCTAAGCACGTCAGTGACCAAGAACATACAGTCCAACAAACATGAAGGAGTGGGTCTAAGAAGAAATCAAAGCAGGACACCTTTAGTGGCAAGATCCAGGACAAGGAGCTCGAAAGAAACCCAAGAATCGCAACTTCCCAAGATCTCAGCCACACGGCAATAGCGAGGGTGGCTGTGAGGGTCGTCGCTAAACCCAAAAATCCTAAAACAGAACGTCAGAGGGCCATCGGTGGTCATCGATCCACGTCGTGCAACGACGGCGGTTGCTCAGTGACGACGGTTGACATGGCGAAGCTCCGAGTGAGGTTGGAGGAGCTTAAGGCGAGAGGGGTTGGGCTCGCGAAGGGAGAGGCACGATGAAGGGGTGGGTGTCATTGTGGCAGGGAGGAAGCCACTGGATGGGTTTGGTGATGGAAGATAGGATGGGTTTAAAGGGGACGCCGAAGTCATCGATATGGTAGGTAGGGTAGGCGGGACTTGGGCTCGAGGAGAGGATGCAGACAAAAGGTAATAATGAGGGGGAGATGGTAGGCGAGAAAAGGATTGATGATCACATAAATGATTATTAGATATATAGGAGAAATGATCCAAAATGAGGATACTAATTCAAAATGACCAAACACTTGCAACAAGGATTGATGATCATATAAAACCACACCAAGGAAGAAACAGATTGAATCAGGACAGTTCCTCAGCTACCACATCTCTTTCTTCGGATCTTATTGGCGATTTAATTTTGGTTTCATTTCAATTTTCTCATCGCTAAATGAAGAAAGAGTATTACTGATGATAATGTAGTTTCAATCGTTTTAGAGAATTATCTTTTAAAAAATAAATAAAGTCGCCACTTGGGTGTCCTTTCAACTGATGGGAGATAATATTGGGTATCATGAAACACTAAACAAGTAGCCTGATGATAATAAACAGCTGCTGATGGTGAGATTAGGACACTTGTATACGCCGCCAGCGCTTTAAGCTGGTCCAAAATCTTGGTTTATAGATCTCTCAGGGAGGTGTAGTCATGCAAATGTAGTAAGAGATCATGCAAATGTAGTAAGAGATCATACAAGAAAGGTAGTAGAATAAAGAGATGATGTTGAAACAAAGGTGACAACTTTATGGAACCAATGGCTTACAGGTGAGGCCCTCATTGTTTGATATTGTCTTCTTTGGGAGTAGAGAAGACATCAAGTGTTAGGAAAGCTTTCATTTGATGGGAGGGTTGGATAGTTAAAATAATGCCCAGACACTCTCAAAAGAAAGACATGAGGGAGACTTCAAGGAGACATGCAATCAAATATATCCCCCAATGGCCCTTACAAAAAGAGAGACAACCAACCTCCGACTTACGGTCGTTGTTGCAAGGTAATAATGAGG
Source organism: Scilla litardierei (assembly GCA_030789695.1). Classification (NCBI taxonomy): domain Eukaryota; kingdom Viridiplantae; phylum Streptophyta; class Magnoliopsida; order Asparagales; family Asparagaceae; genus Scilla; species Scilla litardierei. The sequence goes on from CM061142.1 coordinate 461,394,637, forward strand.
GGTCGTTCGGTGGCAAGGGGCGAGGCCCCTTCGACTTACAGTAGACGATGATAATAAATGAAAAATGATTATTATATATATAGGAGAAATGATCGACTTTGTATTTATCATAAATTGGCATAAAGTAAAAAAACAAAGATAAGTTTCGATCATCCAACGTATCTTCTATTGCTGGTACAATCATTGATAGTACTTCTGTAAATGCTCAGCATTCCAAGGATGGGGTAGCTCCCTGTCATCTAGTGTAGTGAGCCGATAGGTGGGCGGGCCGAGAACATCGATCACCTTATAAGGACTTTCCCACTTCGCAGCGAGATTTCTTTGTTTGAGAATCTCGTGAGTGAAGGTAGCCTTACGCAACACCAAGTCACCAATACAGAAACTATGCCCTTGTACTTTGTAGTTGAAATATCGAGCCATGTGTCCCTTTTGTTCAATAAGGGTCGCTAAGGCTCGTTCGCGAACCTCATCGACCAAATGTAGGTTGAGCTCGAGTCCCTCTGAGTTTCTCTCCTCATCGTAGTATTGGAGGCAAAGCGATCGCTCGTTAACCTCTACTGGGACGAAAGCTTCATAACCATAGGCAAGCATGGATGGTGTTTCACTTGTCGAAGTTTTATGTGTCGTTCTGTACGACCACAATATGCTTGGGATCTCTTCTGGACATGTCCCCTTGAGCCCGGCTATCCTCTTCCGTAGGGGTCCGATGATGCATTTATTAGCAGCCTCCGCTTGCCCATTGGATTGGGGATGTGCGACAGAGGCAAAATGTAATTTGATCTTCAACTCGGAGCAGAAATCCCTGAAGCTAGCGCTGTCGAATTGCGTCTTGTTATCTGTCACAATGGATTGAGGGATGCCAAACCGACAGACAATGGATATCTAGACAAAGCTTCTGACTTCTTTCCATGTAATTCGGGCCAGGGGTTCTTCCTCGATACACTTAGTAAAGTAGTCAATCGCCACGAGCAGGAATTTCCGTTGTCTGCTTGCTTGCTTGAACGGACCAAGGATGTCCAATCCCACTTAGTGAAGGGTACTCGACTGATGATTGGGATCAGATCAGTTGGAGGGGCTGAGCTGATCCTCGAGAACTTCTGGTAAGTCGGACACTTCTGCGCATACTCGACCGCTTCCTTGAACATGGTCGACCAGAAGTAACCTTGCCTTATGTTATTCAAGGCTATAGCTTTTCCTCTGCAATGATTTCTGCAATCCCCCTCGTGGATGTCCTGGATCACATAGAGTGCTTCCTACTGGGTTAAACATTTGAGGTAGGGGAAGACGTCATACCTGGTCCATCGTCTTTTATACAATGAACCGTCTAGTAGAAAAAATTGGTAGGCCTTTCGTTCTAGCTTTTACGCCTCTACCGGGTCGATCGGCTTCTCCCCCGTGTTTAGATAACGGATTATAAGATCCATCCAAGTGACCCCTTGGTCGATGCTTAGTAGTTCTTGTTCCAGCACGCTGGGGTGTGGCAGATGCTGCACGTATACTGTTCGACAGAGTCCTGTGGGTGACGATGACGCGAGCTTCGAAAGGGCATCGGCTTGGTGATTCTTCGACCTTAGTACTTGGTGGATCTCCACTCGTTTGAACTTGGTGAGTTCCGCTCTAGCAACCTGCATGTAGCTTTGCATTGTGTCCTCGTGGGCCTCGAAACCTCCGTTCAATTGGTGGACAATGAGATTGGAATCACTGAGTAGCTGGACCACCTTTGCTCCCATGGCTCAAGCAAACTGGACCCCGTTGATGACAGCTTCATACTCTGCTACATTATTCTTAGTTTGGAAACCGAAGTGGAGAGCATACTCGAATATTTTGGCCATTGATGTTTGGACAATTATTCCGGTTCCGCTTTCGATTTGGGTGGTAGAACCGTATACTTGTACGATCCACGTTCCCTCGTCTTTAATTATATCGGTCGACGAATTGAGACTTATCGAGGGAGAAGAGGAAGCACTGGGTCGTATGTTAGTAATATGTACATCTTCTGGCGGGTTGTCGTCATAAGTGGGTTCAACGATGAAGTCGGATAAATCTTGCCCTTTGATGGTAGTCCTCGGTTTATACTGGATGTCAAATTCGCTCAACTCGATTCCCAACTTTGTCATTCTCTCCGACCGATCCAGCCTCTTCAGGGTCTGCTCCAAGGGGTGTCGATGAGGACCAAGATGATGTACAATTGGAAGTATGGTTGTAGCCTCCTCGCGGATTGGATTAGTGCAAAAGCCATCTTCTCTATTCTTGAGTAGTTTATTTCTGCACCCTGGATGACTTGGCTAACGTAGTAAATATGTCGGTGCATTACCGAGCCTTCCTTGACGAGTGTCGAGCTTACGGCTTCCATGGTAGCGGCCAGATAAATGATGTGTTGATCATCCTTATCTGGTTTTGTCAGGAGCGGTGGGCTGCGGAGGTACTGTTTTAGTTCGGAGAAACCTTTCTTGCAATATGTGTCCCATTCGATGACCTTCTTGCCATTTGCGGTGGATGCTACCGCCTTTCTCAATACTCTGAAGAATGGGAAAGATCTCTCGGCCAACTTAGACAAGAATCGGCCTAAAGCCACTACTCTTCCATTCAGTCTCTGAAGTTATCTGATGGTTGAGGGCTCCTTCATTACCACAATCGTCGCAATTTTGTCGGGGTTAGCCTCACTTCCTCCATTTGTCACCATGAAACTGAGGAACTTTCCCGATCGAACCCCAAAAGTACACTTGGTAGGGTACAGCCAAAGGTTGTAGCGTCGGATTTGTGCAAATGTCTCTCGGAGATCTGCAATGTGATCCGTCGGTTTCTTTGACTTAATCAGCATGTCATCAACGTAGGCCTCTAGGTTTCACCCGATTTGAGCCTTGAAGACTCCGTTCATGATATGCTGGTATGTGGTCCCTGCATTCTTCAAACCAAATGGCATTTTGGTATAACAGAAAATACCTCGATCTGTGATGAAAGAAGTCTTTTCTTCGTCTTCCGATGCCATTTGGATCTGGTTGTAGCCTGAGAAAGCATTCATGAAGCTAAGGAGTTTATAGGCCAAGGCATTGTCGACTAGATGGTCGATCCGGGGCAGGGGTAGCTATCTTTTGGAAAGACTTTGTTGAGATTGGTGAAGTCGACGCATATTTGCTGCAGTTCGCCTTCTTCACCATCATGACATTTGAGAGCCAATCGGGGTATTTGACCTTTCGAATGAAGCCCACATCCAGAATTCGAAAGCCCGCCTTCATATTTTCGCCCACCATGTTCCTCTTCTTCTGCTTCATGGGTTTGGAAGTTGGGTCGACTTCCAGCTTGTGGGATATTACCTGGGGGTCGATGTCGGGCATGTCCCTCAGGGACCAGGCGAAAATGTCTGCATGCTCTCTCAAGAGAGCGATCAACTGCTCCTTTAGGTCCAAAGGGAGCATCGACCCGATGGAGACGGTCTTCCCTTCTTCTAGAAAGATCCGGATGTTCTCCGTCTCTTTGACTGCTACGGGTCGTTAATCCTCTCCCTTGGGATCGACTGGATCTGTCTGCCCCACCCTTCTCAAAGCAGTGGACAGAGAGTAACACGACCGGGCTTGCTTTTGATTTCCTCTTACCTTCCCAACTCCCTCAAGAGTTTGAAATTTGATCATTTGATGGAAGGTTGAGCCCACCGATTCTATAGCATTGAGCAACGGTCTGCCAATGATTCCGTTGTACATTGAGTTGATCTTTACCACTATAAAGTTGGTCAGGCGAGTGACATGTCATGGGTGCGTACCAAGGGTCACCGGTAGGGTAATGATGCCTGATATTGGGGCAGAATGCCTGGTGAACCCTACAAGTGGTACCGAGCAAGGTCTCAACTCCGTTGAAGAGAGCCTCATTCTCTCCAATGTGGTGAAGAAAAGCACATCGTACGAACTCCCTATTTCGATGAGCAATCGTTTTATAGTAACCTCGTTGATGGAGGCAGTGATGATGACAGAATCATTATGTGGCAGTTCTACACCCTCTAGATCTTCATCTGAGAAGGATATATGAGGTGTAGAGTCTCTGGGGTGCTTTCTACCCATGGATATTATCATCAACCTACCCATGGATATTATCATCAATCTTCCGGCATAAGAGCTCTGGAATGAGGTTGATAGCTCTGGGTTCGGAGGACCTCCTATTATCATGTTGAAGGAATTTATGCTAGGAAGCACCAAGGCATCTCCGGAGGGTGTTGATGGGTGAGCCGACATAGTCGAGAGGTTTTGTTGACTGGGATGTCAACTCATGTTTTCCACAGATGGTGCCAAACTGTTAAGGCCAAAAATGACCGAAACAATTGAGATACTGACGTGGATCCTTAATTACTGAGTCGGAGCCTTGTCAGTCGGTTGAGTGGGACCCTAGGTTGGAGGAACCTGGGTCGCTGGTGGATCGTGGTTAACTTGTGGGGCTAGTTTGACCCTCGAACGGATCGAGCATCGATCGATCGACGTTGGAGAGCTCGGATGCAGCTCTCTAGCAGGATCGAGGCTCGACGATCTGCACCACAAGGAATCATTAGGAGGCAGTCATATCTAGGTCCCGACCTAAATCCCCTCCGATGCTTAAATTAGAATGGAACTTAAGAGAGGGAAGGAGCTTGGAGCAGCTGAGATCGACCCACAGAGGCTCGTCTCAGGTCTGGCGTCACAAGCTTTTTTGTGGAAGAAATTTAAGATAAAGTATCTAGTCCCAGAGTATCAGATCTCGTACCTTAGGAGTTGGAACCCTTTTACCATTGTTCTTTCAGGTATTTATAGGCGTTGGTCCGAAGATTGCGAATAACCGTCCATCATTGATTCGGGAGGGATCTTCTCTGGGGTTGGTGATAACGGCAGCCTATTTACTTTGTCTCATTAACTCCTCCCTGAGTATCAGTGGGAGCCTAACGGTCCATTGAGCCGTTCACTTGACTGAGTATTACTCCACCTTAATGACGGATTGTGGGTTGCAGGCTCTAAATAGGCCGCATGTCTTGACACCGTTTCGTGGTCCGTACCTGTGCACCAACAGACCATAAAAGCGAAAGAGGAAACAAAAATGGGGGAAACGGTGGGAAACGGTGGAAAACAGCGAAATAAATAATTGAAAACGTGCATGAAAAAGAGGGAAAGACTATATACAATAAAAACTCATCAGTCTCCCTTACAGTCGTCGCACAAGGGTCGGGATCCCCACATGTCGGAAATAAGCTGAAGGCCAACTGTAATGGGGCTTGTTGCCATGGGATTCACTACGGGTACGAAAGAATGAAGGGGTAAGATGTTCAACAACGATGCCGGGTCACGACGGCTGCTCTTCTGATCATCTATGGGGGTTGGAATGCCACCATCTTCCGTCTTCATATAGGGCATAACATATGTAGCAAGCTCCCACTTAGGTATATCCATTATGTTTGTTTTAGTCTCCAGTTTCCACCTCCCTATTAAATCTTTTAGAGATCATGCTCTCGATATCAAAATTAGCTGCTAAGCATTTTTGTGAAATAGCGAGAAATATTAAGATATTTTAATGAGATTTGGGGTTTTGTAGAAATAGGTCATCTAAATCATGACTATTTCGAAAAGAGTCCCTTAAATCGTGTCATTTGCGATTAGGTCCATATATTCATATAAAGTACTTAAAGAGTCACTTTTAAAGAAATAAGTCTCCCTCAAATAGCCATGATTAATGGATCTTTTTCTTAAAAATGTTATAAACGGGCTTTTGGAGGCCCAACCCGTTAGTGGGTATCCACCCATTATGTAACCCTATTACTATAAATACAGGGCTACGGGGTTCCGTAGCCGCCATGGTTTACAACACGTTATCAGCACGCTCGAAGCTGAGCCGAACCTCTGCCGACGGACGAACGCGACGCGAACGGGCTTCCTTCACCGAACATCGCTAGATCCGGTGGGTAGGATCTAGAGGTAATTCTTTTCCCTAGATCTAAATTCGTATGCGCATATGTCTAGATCCAAAATTCTTGGATCGATTGTTTAATGAAAATCAACGTTTTTATTGATTAAAAATCAACTTTTTACAATAAAAACGCTTTTTTGGAGATTAAAAATGGATTTTTTTCGATCAAAAATTGGATTTTTATCATCTTTTTCCCCAAAACCATTAAACCCTAGGGGGATTTCTTTCCACCGTGCGGCCGGAAGCCGTCACGTGCCCCGCCCTCCAATCACGCACCACCACCGCCACCGCTCGATGCGGCACGCGGCTATCACCGCCGCAGGCAGCGGCGGGCGACCCCGCCGCCGGAAGCGACGGGCAGATCCCGCCGCTTCGGCGGCGGGCAGTCCCTGCCGCCGGCAGCGACGGGTGACCCCGCCGCTGACTCGGCGGGCAGATCCCGCCGCTTCGGCGGCGGGTCGTCCCCACCGCCGGCAGCGGCGGGTGACCCCGCCGCCGAACGGCAGGCAGATCACGCCGCCGGCAGCGACGGGCCCACCCTCGACGCCAGTGGCGGCGCCCCCCCGATCGCCACCCGCAGTGGCGGGCCCCCCCATGTGCGCGCGTATCCAGAAACCCTAGCTGCCAGAAGCGGCAGCTCACGCGACCAAAAACCCTAATTAGGGTTTGACCCCAAAAAACGTTTCTAATTTCAAAATTATTTTTCAGATTTAAATTACGATTTCTTTTTTCGTTAAAATCTGGACAAATTACATGCTTCTAATACATCACACTTTATTCGGATTATCTGATTATTACACGTTTAATAATTAGGAAGATCCTGCGACCGCTCTGCCGTTAGTTAACTAACCTAACGGTGTATGACGTTGCCCAGTGGTCCAATAATTATTAAACGAAAAATTTTCATTTCCATTATAAAATTTCTGTGATGATTAAATGCATGTGTAGAAAATTATATGCATGCCCGCATATTTAATGATTCTGTGATGTACATTTTTATTTAGTATGCTAAAATCACTATAACATAGTTTAATGTCTGTAGCAAAACTGTATGTCTGCGATGAGATTATTTAAATGCCTGCAGCATATAAACATCATGTGTATACATCATACTTGTTTCAATTCAGGTTAATTGAGCACAACTTTTTAGTTTACAAGATTTACATTATATTATATGTATGATGTGCTCATGATATGACAACATTTTATGTCAACAAACCAATAATGATTTCAAAAATTTTAACATCATATCCTAGTTGACAAAATGAACCTGGAGTTCAAAACCAAAATGAACCTGAAGTTCAAAATCAAATCAAAAGTCAACACCCTTTCACACTAATAAAAATTAACAAGTACGATGGCTTATATGAAAAACATTTATGCGATTTCTTTTAGAAATACGCATTTCACGGTAAATAGATCTCTCAGATCTATGGTTTGTATAAACCAATATTGACACCAGCAGTTGTCATAACACCGCCAAACTCTTTTGAGTAATCTCACTTTACAAGGTATGATTTTTGAATCTAACCTTATTTTTTAAGCGTACGCCCGAAGTCGTGGCTTAATAGATAAGTGAGAAATTATAAATTTCGTACCCACGTAATTGTTTCCCCTAGAGCATGATTCTATATCCACACAATACTTGAACGACTAAAAAAAAAGGCATGAAGACCATACTTGAGTTTTCTAATAGACTTTTAAAAGTCTCTCATAAATTGGAAAAGTGGAAATATAGAAACTAACTCATTTCCCTTGTATATGTCTACTTCGTAAGACCAATATTCATTTTCCTTATAAACGACAATAAGGACGACTGAAAACAGGGAAAGTCTTGAATAAAAATGAGAAAGTGAAGATATGATGTACCTCGATATGGAGTATGCAATGGAAACCCAATAGCAGACCAGAAGTTCTGACAAGACCCATAATGCTTTTTGCAAAATGAATGGGCATTAACATATGCCATATAAAAATATATACATATCTAGTCTAAACGACGAAAGTCAAATTGACTGTATGTATATTTCGCTACTCCCCGAAGACAAATAAATTTTGATAATAAATTTGATCTGTTGTCATAATATGATCTAAAATGAGCACAATTATGGGCGTATATTTTATAGAACACACATCATACTATGAAACTTGTTGCTCTAACATAATTATTAGTAGTATTCTCTTGCAGTATATATGTGCTTTTTACGCATTTTATTTTACTGTAAATGATTTGTCATCCTGAATACTCCTAAAATGAGGATGCCATGTACTCTCTGAAACTTATAAAGTTTCAAAGGATATTCGTCAAAATGAAATCCCTAATGACTCAAGAAACCAATAAAGCCTGAAGCTTTATCCAACTATGATCCGCATAATAGTCATTGTGAAGATGTAATCCTTCACAGTTTGAACAGAGTTCACCTATTACCGGACAAAATTAACTTGAGCATTTTAATGGACGTTCAAAAGTCTCACATAAATTCGAACAGAGGAATTAATTTGGAACACCAGAAGTGTCCAGAATCGACCAACTTTGGATCGATGTCACCCTGGTTTGATGATGCAAGACATCATTAACCAGACGAACCCGAAGATTCTTCAAAAAAGGGTGAAACTCTCATTATCCCATTCAAAAGGGAAAAATGATTACGAGATCATCTCCATTCACATGGACATTGACTCTCCTCACTTCCTCAAACGAATTTAAGATGATATACTATCATTAGAAGAATGAGACCTTTAGGCCTCTTGAGAGTATTTGAGGGATAAAAGTGGACTCACACACTCCCTACATATGGCTGATGATGTACCTTAGAGTACTCATCTATATATCCTTTTAAAATGGTCATAATCAAAACCTTGTTATCCAACCGCAGTCCAGATTATTATTAATCACAACGGACATACTACCTTACTGGGATATTGGTTGGGCTTTTACTTACCCTCATACCACTCTCAAAAATGCCGCAGTGGAACTTATTCATCGGGACTTACCATCCTAGATGAATATATTCCGAGATCCCCAAACGGGGAGGCATTAGAGCACATCTTATAGATGGAGCCTTGACGGGTTCATATCCCTAGTTCTATGCTCAACTTCATTGAAGTCGAGCTTATTGCAGATTTTTGGGATAACACTGGGAAATCAATCATATTTAACAACTGGAAGAAAATTGAACACCCTGAAGCTTTGTGTTCACACCCAGAAATGGGTTATATGTAAATCATTAAAATGATTTAAACGGATTACTTGTCCACTAGAAATCCAGTTGTAGGTGACCATGTGGGAACATGTAAACCATCAGAACGCCTCCTTAGAAACTATTTATATGAGCCTGATCATCTCATATAAACAGTTTCCGAGAACCCCTAACGGGGGAAGCGTTTAGTGCACATCTTATCGATGGGGCCATGATGAGTATACATCCCCATACCACCACTATGGGCCATTTAAAACATTAATACCTATGATCTGATTATCATGAATAGTGATGAGATCCTGAAGATCCACACTTATGAAACTGTTAAACAGTTATCAGACATAGCTACTGACAATATAAATATTGTCAAATTCACACATCCCTACTACAAAAATCCAGCTAGGATTGACATACCAACCATAATGGATGCAATCTACCAGTAGCAGAAGTGGATATCCTCAATGGATAAGATGACATACCACGAGACCCTAAAACAATACCACCACAGGAAAGTGAGCTCATCTCCATATCCTCTCCCTTTCCAGAACCTCCAGAAGAGATAAATCTGGAATAAATTGAATAATGTACGTACACGGAGAGGTATTTGGATAAAACACACTTGTCGACAATTACTCACATTTTATTTTGCCATTAATATCGTTCACAATCTCCGTTTCCTGAAGCAAACGCAGAAATTTGGCCAAATTATGTGGAACGAGGCACTAATAAGTTGAGTTGGACTCACTTATGAAATGTGAAGTGTTTGGACCTGAAGTCCTGATATCAAAAGATATCAAACCTGTGGGCTACCGAGTATTGTATAAATAAATAAAATCGTATGCTATAAGCAAAACGCTATAACCTTAGAGGTTTATTTCGCAGAAACCAGGAAGTAACCATATAAGATGAGTTTAACTCACTTACAAAATTAATCAAACTAATGCATCAGGCTCCCTGGTCATGATTGCGAAACCCATGCGATTAGCAAAGATAATTTTAGGCTATGTTGCTATGGATGATGTGACAACATACCCTTATGAATAATCATCCTGAAGATGAATTATCATCCTGAAGATGAAACCAGCATCCTGAAGATGAATAATCATCCTGAAGATGAATTATCATCCCGAAGATGAAACCATCATCCGGAAGATGAATTACAATCCTGAAGATGAAACCTTCATCCTGAAGATGAAACCATCATCCCGAAGATGAATAGTCTGTAATGCCCTGAAAGCTACTGCACAAGTACTAGAGGGGGGGTGAATAGTACTTTAAAAATAAGAAGGAGTATAATTCCTAATTATCGTGCAAACTACTACCAACAAATGCGGAAGCTAAAATTGACAACAACAAATATTCAATGCTAACAATTGATATGATGGGTTCGGATCAACCCAAGTCTCCCCGACTTGTTTCCGGTGATCCTACGTCCCATAACACCCGGATCCCCTCCGGATACTTAGGTTAGAAACCCTAACCCAGGATTTCCACTATGAATACCTTGTGAAAAACCTTCACAAGATCAAATCATACAATCAATAGCAATAGTGAATCCCACAACCCTGGATCACAACCTTCTCTCACAACCGAGAGAATCAATAGCAATAAATGAGTTTATATGAAATAAACAACAACCTACCACAAACCCTATACCTTGAGTATTCTTACCAAATTAGGGCAAGGAGGGATTTGAGGAAGGAGAAGTCACCAAGACCTAGCACCACAAATATGAGCAGCAATGGGTGCCTAGGAATGAGTAGGAGACTTGAATCAAGCAATAGCTTGGATGGCTCAACAAGAACAAGGTTCTCTCAAGATGGATTCTAGATCTTAAATGAGGGAGAGAATGATTTCTTGTGAGGAAGAGAGCTTTGGAAATGAGTTTCAATCTCTAACTCTTTCAATCTGAATAAGGCTCTCAATAGCAGCTCTAACCTAGAGAGAAACGACCAAGCATTGTATTTATAGGGTCCCATAAAATCGAGCTAGGTCAACTCCCAACGGTTAGAAATCTGGAGCAATTAGTCGGTCAAAGAACAACCACTGACCGACTAGTTCATCAACTAGTCGGTCGGTGAATCAATATGAACCGACTAAAGGATGAACAGTGAACAGATGAAATTTCAGACCTAAAGAACTAGTCGGTCCAAGAAGACTTTCCGACCGACTAGTTTCTCAACTAGTCGGTCGGTCAGTTAACTTAGACCGACTAAGAGTCAAAAACTATTAGTCTGAATACAAATCGATTTAGTCGGTCCAAGAACAAATGTTGACCGACTAGATCATCAACTAGTCGGTCGCCAAACGTTCTTAGACCGACTAACGATAAACAGTAACTTGGCATGAACATGGAAAGCTCAACTAGTCAGTCTAAGAAGCATCACTGACCGACTAGTTCACCAACTAGTCGGTCGGTGAGTCAACTAAGACCGACTAACTGTGAACAGTAAAGAGCTTAAAATTTGCGAGACAAACTAGTCGGTCCAAGAAGCTTTTCCGACCGACTAGATCACCATCTAGTCGGTTGGTTCTTCTTCTTGAACCAACTAACATGCACAAGAAGTCCCGAATCGAAGCGCGATGCTTCGGGAGAGTTTGAATGGACTTCTACTAAGATCCTAGCTCTAAGATAGGAGCGATATGAAGATTAAATGATAATACCTACTCAAGGCTTAACATTCTAAAGAACAAAGCTAGAAGACTAAATATAAATCTAGACAAACCGTCTTCAAAAGCTTCGATCGAATCTTCATGACTTCAAAGTTGGTCCAAAAGCTTCAACGAAGCTTTAGGCATATGAATACGTGCTTTGAGAAGTCTTGAGATGTCGCTTTGGATGTTCATGTGAATTTGGCGACGATCTCCATAACTGCGCTCAGAAAGTGTTAGTTCACGATTTATTTATGTTTGCTCATCATCCAAAACCAAATCCGGGGAGTCCAATACTCAACATTCTACCCCTTTTTGGTGATGACAAACCAACATAAATAATAATCAAAAATAATGATTCAAATGTAAAATACTTACTCCCCCTGCATTGATGACACGTTAATTCCAAATTGAATAAATATAATACGCATCAAGCAGAAGTGAGAGATATAAAACATGATCCAATTATTAAAATTTAGGATCGTAATCCATTTTTATATCTTCATTCCCCCTGAATCTAACATAATAAATTAGATTCATGGACAATAGAGTTAAATTTTCATTTTGCCCTTGTCATTATTACTATCTCTCCCCCTTTGGCATTATTCAAAAAGAGTGGGGGGCATACAACGACAACAACAAGGCTAAAGAAAATCCAACATCGGGAGTCGAAGAATACGACGATGGTCCAAAAGACACTAAGAAACAAAAAATACATGAAGAAAATCAAGGTGTGCCAAATTGACCATTATCCAAAAGCGAAAAATGAAATCATCAAAATACCAAATATAATTCACTTATTGAGTAAAGGAACGTGCTCTCCAATCTCAACATTTTGGTTAAATAAGTGCATGTAAAACAATTCTATGTATTCATAGAAATAAATTCTTTTTAACCAAGTCATTATCGTCGAGCGACAAAATCGAACATCATAGACATTAAAACGAATATAAAATGTGCACAACGAAGTAAAAGAGAACAACGATGTATATATATATATATATATATATATATATATATATATATATATATATATATATATATATATATATGAAGCATCATGAGTACAACCAAAAGATACATCGACTCCATACAATCAAAGGCACAAAATACATTGACTACATCAAAATGTCACATACTATATCAACATCAAAATGTCAAAATCCATCATCGACAGCAACATCATCAACATACATCCAAAAAATGATACAACATCGACATCAAACACCAAAACATCCAAATACATCAAAAACACCACCAACCATGTCCTAACCCAAAACTCTCTCTAAAAGATGAATCATCCAAGGAGCATCGGAGAGTCCTCCAAACACTCTCAAGAAGGAGTGGTAGGATCAGCAGTCTCCGTAGGTCCAGTCGAAGGAGTGGACTCAGGCTCTGCTGGGAGGAGTGGTGTGTCAACAGAAGCAATCGTCGGGGCAGGAGTGGAAACATCAACAGCAGGCTCAACGGCAGAGGCACCAACAGGAACGTCAACTGGAGCAGACGTCTCTGGAGCACCAGTAGACTCATCCACTGGAGCAGAAGACTCTGGAGCACCTGAAGAAGTGGCAGCTCCAGCAACAGATGTGGTAGCAGCAGCAGCAGTGGCCTCAGCGCCACGAGCAAGAGAATCAACGAGCTCATCGATCTCATCATCATCCATCTCCTCATCCTCAGAAACAGGAGGAGGGACCTCAACACCTATAACACGAGCAATACGACACATAATCTCCTCAGTACGAGCATACCAAGACTCGAGACGACGAACAGAACGAGCAAGATCATCAAGTGTGGTGGGAGGTCTAGGAGCAACAGCTGCAGAAGAGGTGCACTGAGAAGCTGAAGGAGACGTCCTCTGCACGTGACGGAGTGCCGCAAGAGATTTCTTGACGGCCGTCGCGTTCAGGGGAGGAACAAGTGGACGCTCATCGTCAGGAGGCAAAGGCACGTGGAAATGATGAAACACCAAAGTCAACAGACAAGGATAAGGGATATGCACAGATTTCGTGGACTTGCGAATACACTCGAAAGAATCCATCTTATCGAGTATAATGCGAGCCCAGTTAATCTCGCAACCCAAGAAGAGAGCGTAAATCAACTTTAGGAATGGCTGGGAAGGCAGAGAAGATGAGCCGTACTTAGGAAGTAAGCACAACTTCAGGATAAGATTAAGCACCCAAGCATTCGGCTTGAATGACTTCGATGGGACACCAATGAAAGCTGGAGGGATCACATGGAAGATATCGGCGAGAACGGACTGATCTAAAGAAGAGATATCATCAACTGAAATATCAGACTGGAGGAGACCAGATGACGAACAACCAAGCAACTCCCCCAAGATTTCTGCCGTGAGGACTATAGGAGTCCCCAAGACAGTAGTCTCGATGGAGTGGGTCTCACCGTACTGACCCCGGGAACGGTTTGCATAGAAAAGTTTGACCAGGCGAGGATAGGGTCGAGGGTTCGCCTTAGGGTCAAAGCGAAGGTAGTCTAGGAGCCCACTATAGGATAGAAGATCTGCTAAGCCATGGAAGTCGGAGAACTTAACGAAATTCTCCAATAACAGCGGGCAATGTTCGATAAGGGTGTATGCCGCTAGACACATAGGGTCATCACGACATAGCGAGATATCGACACCACCAGCTGGTATCGGAGCCTTTCCCTTAGGCGTACGGGAGCTAGAAACGAAGTGGAGGAGCGGGTTCCTTATGGCTAGGCTCATCCTCGGGTCTAAACTCAGTGTCGGAATCAGAAGGCGTAGAAGACGCTGAAACGGTTTTCTTCCTAGACTTAGGTTTAGGTTGAGCTTGGGCTTGGGAAGCTTGGGCAGAGGGTTTTGGCTTAGGCTTTGAGGTTCTCTTCCTCTTCAATGGTGGTGAAGAAGTGTAACGGTCGCTTTCCGACCTTATAGATATTCTGCGTGCACGTGCTTTAGCGTGCACGTAATTTTTCTTGGCTGCTTTTGATTTCTAATTTATGCGATGTGTTGTGCCGTTGTGATCGTTTAGACGTGTAGAATTTTTATGGTAACTTTTGGGAGAGTATTTTACAGTTCGTTTTCTTGCAAAACGACTTGGAAAGATGATGGCGTTTTAGTCATTTGACTCGTAGCGCCGTCCTGAATTTTACGTAAATTTTTGGTAGGCGTTATGCACGATCGGGCTCCGTAGATCTGTGCGTCTCGTCTCCACGATCGCTCCGGTATTTTCAGAGTATTTTTCTGACGCCCGGATTGAGAGTTATCGCTTGGATTAATCTGGACCGTTGATTTGCCCATACAGTTCAAATTTCGAATTATAGCCAAATCTGGCCAAATCTCTACTAAATCATTCTTAATCTTTTTCCTAAACTGTTTCACTAAATCCCCCTAGACTTACCCCAGTATGTACACCCCTTTGACACTCAATCTCCCCCTTTCTCCTATTAATCCTAGGGTCATATATCAATAAAAACTCTTATTAATAATCCTAACCCTAAAATTAACCCTAACCCTAACTCTAAAACGCAGCAGCCGCCACCCCCAAAAATATTCCCCCGACCCTCTACCCTCTCTCTCCCACGGCGCGGCCGTTCGTCGCGCCGCCGACCCAAAACCTCCCTCTCACCTCAGATCCCTCTCGCCCTCTCTCCGATCTCGCGCCGCCACAGCCGGATCTCCCCACCACCGTGTCGTTGCCCCGCGACTGCCTGCAGTACACGCCGCCCGCCGCCGCCGCGCTATTTCGCTCGCAGGCGCCGCTACGCCCTCGCCGCGAAGCCCAGCGCGCGCCGCCGCGTGATCTCACCCCACCGTCGCGTTTTCCCTCGCAGCCGCTGCCACAGAGCCCCGACGCCGGCTCCCCTCACCCACGGCAGCGCCAGTCCCGATCGCTGGCCCCGACCCCGCCGCCGCGCCTCCCCGTGGCCATCTCTCCGCCTCAGACCCCCCACAGCGCTGCCGGCTGCTTCCCCGCTACCGCAAAACCGTTTCCAGCACCGCACAACTCCCCGCGCTGCCCCGCGACGCCGGAGGACCGCCGCCACGACCCCTCTTGACTGCTGTACCCTTTGTATGGCCCTACCGGCAGCCCTACGACGCTTTCAGTTGCACGGTTCCCTCTCTTTGATCGCAGTCCGAGTTCCGACACCGTGAACACCTTCCCGACATCCCCCACTCGCTGTTTTGCCTTTTGATCACTGTCCACCATCCCCGCTCATTGCCGTACTTCCAGTTCACTACCAGAACGAGTCTCGCTACGCTACCCGTAGCCGAGACACCGTAGGCGACGCAGATATTCTACCGTCCAGACTCTACGTCCGCTCTACCCCATACTCCGGAAGAGGTTGGTTTTCGAAACTCGTAGCACAACCCCCATCGTAGCAGAACTGGAAACCTAACTAAAATCGGCTACTAAACTCATTAAATTTATTTTCTGCTCCTTTAAAATGTTGTGAACAATAGAATCGACGATCGGACTTTTTGAACTGTGCACATAGGATAGAATCGTCGGATAGGCTGAACGGACACTGCTGACTTGTGACAGTTAGGGTAGCCACGCCTAACCTAGAAATGAACCTAAATAGAATTTGATGAAAATCATGACTTGACCCCGTCGCCGTGATTCTTTTCAGACGGACTACCGCGGACGCGACGACTGGACGAGACGCCCCGGACAGACGACGCACTCGCCATTTCAGGCAAGTGTACCCACTTGCGTTTTTGACCGCGTCTTGGTCTTAAATTGTTAGAACTGTTAGACTGTGAGTGTTTAGATTCCGGACGTGAAATGATAGCGTCTGGGTCACCCTGACGACTTAGACTTGACGAGGAAGTCTAAGTCCGACGAACAACAACTTATGACACTTTAGGATTATCTTGTGTGTGCGTGCGTGTGGACACCCTAGAATAACTCTCCCGTACACTGGTCGTGTCTTGTCACCGTTATACACACTGGTCATGTCTTGTCACTATGTTACAAAAAGCCTTCGGGCGTTTTAGATGCTTCCCTAGCGGAAGTGATCTCCGTGTTACAAAAAAAAGCCTTCGGGCGTTTTAGATGCTTCCCGAGCGGAAGTGATCTCCGTGTTACAAAAAATCCTTCGGGCGTTTCAGGTGCTCTCCTTGCGGGAGTGATCTCCGTGTTACAAAAAGCCTTCGGGCGTTTCAGATGCTCTCCTTGCGGGAGTGATCTCCGTGTTACAAAAAGCCTGCGGGCCTTTCAAGTGCTTCCCTAGCGGAAGTGATCTCTGTACTTCTTGTCCTGAGTTCTGGGGTTTGGGGTAGGGTTGAGTGTGTGCACGGGGAGAGGGCCTGATCCCCCTCAACCCGTAAGGCGTGAACCCTTCGTGTCGTGTCGTGACGTGTCGTGTCCTACTTGTCTTGTCTGTCTTCGTCTTGTCCTGACACCTTTAGGTTAGTCCCGTAGTCGGTAGTACACGCTACGGCTACTGCCTGCTACGCTTTACTTTCCTGCTACGTACTTCTTTTGCTACCTTGTTGTAACCCCAGCATGTTAATCAACCAGTAAAACGATGTTTAATAGTTCAGTACACTTGCAGTAGAGTCTGACTTTTGTTGTTGACTTTACCTGACGTACAGTTCCTTTCTTTGGTGCTATACGTCAGGTGTCGAGCCGGAGTACGATGACCAGACCGAGCTACCAGAGGACGTAGAGCCGGAGGACGTCGATCCTGAGTACGTGCCCGAGGATGACCAGAGTTAGAGATCCCCACTGCTGATCCAGAGGTTCCACTTTAGTTGTTGGGTGCGTAGCACCTTTTGTTTTCCTGTCTAGGTTAGGTGCTTGCACCGGTAGTTTCTTTTTATGCAGATGTAGCCCTTCGGGCATTTTAGACTCTCAGTACTTTGGATATTTAATTTGGAATAAAATGATTGTTTTTCTCTTTCGTACTTTTATTGTTCTGTACTAACATGCAGGGACCTGTACCTTCGACTTGGAGTACCACACAGACGCTTTTGGGTTCGGGCTTCTCGCCCCGGCCTAAGCGGGCCTTAGTCATGCGTCGCCTCCGTTGTTTTGGGAAGCGGGGCGTGACAGGTTTTAGTGGTGGCCCATGCAGGTCCCACCCCATTCTTTCTGTAAGTACAGAACAATAGGAGTCAGGACATTCATTTTATGATATCCAGTAATCGTACGAGTCTAATCTCTGTATTTCTTGACAATAGGATGGCTGGACGACACGTGACCCGATCCGGGAACTCAGGCGATGGAGTTCCGGAGGACCAGAGCGGAGACTTCCGTCAGTTTCTGGGTGTGATGAGAGAGATGCTGGAGGTGCAGCATCAGTTGGTTCAGCAGTCTCAGCGTGCTGCTCAGGCTCCCCCAGTTGCACCACCACCTCCTCCGCCTGCCCTACGAGCTGCTCCAGGAGTGAAACAGTTCAATGAACTCCAGCCGAGGACATTTTCGAGGAAGGAGGGACCCCTAGCTACTGACGAGTGGATCCAGAGCACGGAGGAGAAGTTAGTTGCTGTGAAGATTCCTGATGATACCCGAGTGGAGATAGCGAAGATGCAGCTGATAGAGAATGCAAGGAACTGGTGGCGCATTGAGGAGAGGCGTCTGGAGAAGCCAGTGGAGTGGAAGACCTTCCGCTCGATGTTTAAGGATAAGTATTTCACCAAGTCTGCTAGGAGGGAGCTGTTGAGCAAGTATATAGATCTGAAGTAGGGGGATATGACTGTCGAGCAGTATGAAGCAGAGTTCGAGATGCTGAGCCGTTTTAAGGAAGGAGGAGAAGCGAGCTGATCGCTTTCGTCTGGGACTGCGTCCAAAGATTCAGGCTTCCATGTCTTCGATGAGTTTCACGACTATGAGGGAGGTGCTAGATGCTGCGAAGAATCATGAGCTTATTTCGCTCCTACCTGACCCTCCAGCTGATAAGGGGAAGAGTCCCATGGAGTAGTACTGGCCACCTGCTAGGCCGACGATGAGGCCAGTCCAGACAGTGCCTTTCAAGAGGCAAGGAGCACCCATGCAGATTCAGAGTAAGGGACCATGCCATTACTGCGGGAAGACAAGACATGTTTAGAAGGATTGTAGGAGGAAGCTGGGACTGTGTTTAGTTTTTGGAGATGCCTCGCATGCTGCGAAGGATTGTCCGAGAGCCTGTAATGCTATGGTTGGAGCGCCATCCCCGCTGCAAATGAGAGCACATGCCCCAGTTCAGAGAGGAGCTGTTGTACGTGGGCCACCCTTGGCGCCACAGAGGCAGATGTTTCAGAGGGCAGTGCAACCCCATAGGCCGGTGTACACCATGACCGCTGTTGAGACTGAGCAGCTGGATGGAGTTATTGCAGGTATACTTCGAATCCAGACTTTATTTTCGTAATATAGATCTTAATGGTTAGCTATGTTTGTTTGCCTTGTTAGCTAAAGTAGTGTTGTTGACCTTAGTCTCTTTACCTCTTAGGCACCATTCTTGTGTCCTCTCACCCTGTCTTGGCTTTGTTTGACTCCGGTGCATCCATGTGCATCTTATCCCAGAGGTTCATAACAAAGCACTCCATTCCCACCCACACACTTCCTAAGTGTTGGGACATCACCACAGGGAACGGAGTGGTGACGGTGAACTTGGGTTGTCGAACAATTCCTTTAGTGGTCAGTGGACACGAACTTTTTGCAGACTTCATCGTCCACGACCTGCCGCATTTCGATGTCGTACTTGGCATCGATTGGCTGGGAGACTTCCACGCCTCGATCGACTGCCACAACAAGAGGGTTGTATTCCAGATTTCAGGTCATCTGGAGTTCGAGTTCTGTAGCAGAGATGAGTCGCTTGGGCCCATCAGATTTCAGGCCAAGCCAGAGGAGCCGATTGTTGCAGCCATGCAGATGGAGATGGAGATCGAGCGACCAGCAGTCGTCAGAGACTTCGACGACGTCTTCCCGGAGGATATCTCGGGTCTGCCACCCGACAGAGCTCTAGAATTTGGCATTGATCTTATGCCGGGAGCGCAGCCGATATCGAAGGCGCCGTACCGTATGGCTCCCGCTGAGCTCGAGGAGTTGCGGAAGCAGTTAGACGAGTTGCTGCAGAAGGGTTTCATCCACCCTAGTGTGTCACCATGGGGTGCACCTGTTTTTCTTGTGAAGAAGAAGGATGGGTCCCGCAGGATGTGTGTCGACTATTGAGGGCTGAATGTTGTCACAGTGAAGAATAAGTATCCGCTGCCACGCATCGACGATATATTTGATCAGCTTGGAGGTTCGACAGTCTTCTCGAAGTTGGACTTAAGGAGCGGGTACCATCAGTTGAAGGTGAAGAAGGATGACGTTCTGAAGACAGCCTTTCGGACGAAGTACGGACATTATGAGTTCGTGGTCATGCCGTTTGGCGTGACCAATGTGCCGGCTGTGTTCATGAATTTGATGAATTTAATATTCTACGACTTCCTGGACAAGTTTGTGGTCATCTTCATTGATGACATTCTTATTTATTCGAAGTCTGAGGAGGAGCACAGCTGTCATCTGAGGACAGTGCTGGAGACGCTGAGGCGACACAAGCTTTATGCCAAGTATAGCAAGTGCGAGTTCTGGCTGGACAGAGTCGCATTCCTGGGACACGTGGTGTCCGGTGATGGCATATCTGTAGATCCGGAGAAGGTCAGAGCAGTCAGAGATTGGCCGACTCCGCAGTCAGCGTCAGGCATCAGGAGTTTTCTCGGCTTAGCAGGCTATTATCGGCGGTTCATCATTCTCGAAGATTGCCGAGCCGATGACGAAGCTGACGAGGAAGGACGAGGAGTTTCTTTGGTCAGATGCTTGTGAGGAGGCCTTCAGTATCTTGAAGGCGAGATTGACCATGGCACCGGTGTTGGCAGTACCGGATCGAAGCGGAGGCTTCGAGGTTTATTGTGATGCATCAGGGAAGGGCCTAGGATGCGTCTTGCATCAGCATGGCCACGTGGTCACGTACGCTTCTCGTCAGTTGAGGACACATGAGAAGAATTACCCGACGCACGATCTAGAGTTGGCAGCGGTGATTTTTGCACTGAAGATTTGGAGGCACTTCTTGCTGAGTGAGAGCGTGAAGATCTTCACCGACCACAAGAGCTTGAAGTACATCTTTACGCAGAAAGAGCTCAACATGCGTCAGAGACGATGGTTAGAGCTCATGGCTGACTACGAGATTGATTTGCAGTATCACCCAGGGAAGGTGAACGTAGTGCCAAATGCCTTGAGTAGACTTCCTACTGCGATGATACATACCGCTGACTGGAGGATTCAACAGGAGCTGAAGGAGATGGATTTGGAGGTTGTCCTACCTAGTGTAGTTCATTCATTCATGAACCTGTAGATTCAGTCCACGATCATGGATCGGATCAAGGCAGCACAGGCAGGAGATCCGAAGCTGCAGAGGATCAGGAGGCAGGTTGAAGCTGGACTACAGACGGAGTTCGTGATTCATGAGGATGGTTCGCTGCGGTACGGCAGTAGACTCTGTGTACCTGCAGGTGATGTTCGCGAGGAGCTGTTGAGCGAGGCTAATAGCTCGCCATATTCTATACATCCTGGAGGCACCAAGATGTATAAGGACATCCGTCTGAATTATTGGTGGATTGGCATGAAGAGGAGTGTGGCACGAAGCGTTGCCAAGTGTTTGATATGCCAACAGGTGAAGGCTGAGCACCATCGTACTGCTGGGTTGCTGCAACCGCTTCCTATTCCGGAGTGGAAGTGGCAACATATTACGATGGACTTCGTGACTGGTTTACCTCGGACCCCGAGGTAGAACGACGTAGTTTGGGTGATCGTGGATCGGTTGATCAAGTCTGCGCACTTTATCCATTTCCGAGTGGGCCAGTCTACGGAAGCTTTGGCGAGGAAATATTTGGAGGTAAAATTTCGTTTCTACTTTTACTTCCATTTTGATTTTCTCTTTGAAATGGTCGTGATGTAGACCGTGTACGTGCAAGAGATTGTACGCTTACATGGAGTCCCTGTGAGCATTGTGTCTGACCGAGACACGAGGTTCACATCTCAGTTCTGGAGAAGTCTACAGGAGAATTTGGGTACGAGTCTGAGTTTCAGCACGGCGTACCACCCGCAGACTGATGGCCAGTCCGAGAGGACTATTCAGATCCTGGAGGATATGCTGCGAGCTTGTACGCTCGATTTGAAAGGTTCTTGGGAAGACCATCTCCACCTGGTGGAGTTTTCATATAACAACAACTACCAGGCAAGCATTGGCATGGCGCCGTTTGCTGCCTTATATGGAAGGAAATGTCGATCGCCACTGAACTGGGATGACGTTGGAGATCGGGAGCTGTTAGGTCCAGAGATGATAGTGGAAGCTGTGGATGTCGTGAGGGACATCAGGGAGAAGTTAAGAGTTGCACAGGATCGCTTCAAGCATTGGGCTGATGCCAAGAGGAGACCTTTGGAGTTTCAGCCTAGAGATCACGTCTTCCTGAAGATTTCTCTGAACCGCGGAGTTATTCGTTTCGGGAAGAAGGGAAAGCTGAGTCCGAGATATATTGGGCCTTTTGATGTGCTAGAGCGTGTGGGAGCAGTGGCCTACCACCTTGCTCTGCCACCCTCTTTAGAGGGAGTTCACGATGTTTTCCACGTATCTCAGCTACATCGGTACGTCAGTGATCCATCGCACACGGTTGACTTCTCAGAGATTACAATTCGCCCGGACCTGACTTATGACCAACAGCCTGTGCAGATTTTGGACCATCGACAGAAGCAGTTGAGGAATAAGATAGTCGACCTGGTGAGAGTGATGTGGCTTCACGGATCACCTGGAGAGTCCACTTGGGAGCGCGAGGAGGAGATGAGGGAGCGTTTCCCATTTTTGTTTGCTGATTAGTGTTGTCGATTCCGAGGTCGGAATCTTTATTTTAATGGGGTAGAATGTAACGGTCGCTTTCCGACCTTATAGATATTCTGCGTGCACGTGCTTTAGCATGCACGTATTTTTCTTGGCTGCTTTTGATTTCTAATTTATGCGATGTGTTGTGCCGTTGTGATCGTTTAGACGTGTAGAATTTTTATGGTAACTTTTGGGAGAGTATTTTACAGTTCGTTTTCTTGCAAAACGACTTGGAAAGATGATGGCGTTTTAGTCATTTGACTCGTAGCGCCGTCCCGAATTTTACGTAAATTTTTGGTAGGCGTTATGCACGATCGGGCTCCGTAGATCTGTGCGTCTCGTCTCCACGATCGCTCCGGTATTTTCAGAGTATTTTTCTGACGCCCGGATTGAGAGTTATCGCTTGGATTAATCTGGACCGTTGATTTGCCCATACAGTTCAAATTTCGAATTATAGCCAAATCTGGCCAAATCTCTACTAAATCATTCTTAATCTTTTTCCTAAACTGTTTCACTAAATCCCCCTAGACTTACCCCAGTATGTACACCCCTTTGACACTCAATCTCCCCCTTTCTCCTATTAATCCTAGGGTCATATATCAATAAAAACTCTTATTAATAATCCTAACCCTAAAATTAACCCTAACCCTAACTCTAAAACGCAGCAGCCGCCACCCCCAAAAATATTCCCCCGACCCTCTACCCTCTCTCTCCCACGGCGCGGCCGTTCGTCGCGCCGCCGACCCAAAACCTCCCTCTCACCTCAGATCCCTCTCGCCCTCTCTCCGATCTCGCGCCGCCGCAGCCGGATCTCCCCGCCGCCGTGTCGCTGCCCCGCAACTGCCTGCAGTGCACACCGCCCGCCGCCGCCGTGCTATTTCGCTCGCAGGCGCCGCTACGCCCTCGCCGCGAAGCCCAGCGCGCGCCGCCGCGTGATCTCGCCCCGCCGTCACGTTTTCCCTCACAGCCGCCGCCACAGAGCCCCGACGCCGGCTCCCCTCACCCACGGCAACGCCAGTCCCGATCACCGGCCCCGACCCCGCCGCCGCGCCTCCCCGCGGCCGTCTCTCCGCCTCAGACCCCCCACAGCGCCGCCGGCTGCTTCCCCGCTGTCGCAAAACCGTTTCCAGCACCGTACAACTCCCCGTGCTGGCCCGCGACGCCGGAGGACCACCGCCACGACCCCTCTTGACTGCTGTACCCTTTGTACGGCCCTACCGACAGCCCTACGACGCTTTCCGTTGCACTGTTCCCTCTCTTTGATCGCAGTCCGAGTTCCGACACCGTGAACACCTTCCCAACATCCCCCACTCGCTGTTTTGCCTTTTGATCACTGTCCACCATCCCCGCTCGTTGCCGTACTTCCAGTTCACTACTAGAACGATTCTCGTTACGCTACCCGTAGCCGAGACACCGTAGGCGACGCAGATATTCTACCGTGCAGACTCTACGTCCGCTCTACCCCAGACTCCGGAAGAGGTTGGTTTTCGAAACTCGTAGCACAACCCCCATCGTAGTAGAACTGGAAACCTAACTAAAATCAGCTACTAAACTCATTAAATTTATTTTCTGCTCCTTTAAAATGTTGTGAACAATAGAATCGACGATCGGACTTTTTGAACTGTGCACATAGGATAGAATCGTCGGATAGGCTGAACGGACACTGCTGACTTGTGACAGTTAGGGTAGCCACGCCTAACCTAGAAATGAACCTAAATAGGATTTGATGAAAATCGCGACTTGACCCCGTCGCCGTGATTCTTTTCAGACGGACTACCGCGGACGCGACGACTGGACGAGACGCCCCGGACAGACGACGCACTCGCCATTTCAGGCAAGTGTACCCACTTGCGTTTTTGACCGCGTCTTGGTCTTAAATTGTTAGAACTGTTAGACTGTGAGTGTTTAGATTTCGGACGTGAAATGATAGCGTCTGGGTCATCCTGACGACTTAGACTTGACGAGGAAGTCTAAGTCCGACGAACAACAACTTGTGACACTTTAGGATTATCTTGTGTGTGCGTGCGTGTGGACACCCTAGAATAACTCTCCCGTACACTGGTCGTGTCTTGTCACCGTTATACACACTGGTCGTGTCTTGTCACTGTGTTACAAAAAGCCTTCGGGCGTTTCAGATGCTTCCCGAGCGGAAGTGATCACCGTGTTACAAAAAAAAGCCTTCGAGCGTTTCAGATGCTTCCCGAGCGGAAGTGATCTCCATGTTACAAAAAAGCCTTCGGGCGTTTCAGGTGCTCTCCTTGCGGGAGTGATCTCCGTGTTACAAAAAGCCTTCGGGCGTTTCAGATGCTCTCCTTGCGGGAGTGATCTCCGTGTTACAAAAAGCCTGCGTGCGTTTCAGGTGCTTCCCTAGCGGAAGTGATCTCTGTACTTCTTGTCCTGAGTTCTGGGGTTTGGGGTAGGGTTGAGCGTGCGCACGGGGAGATGGCCTGATCCCCCTCAACCCGTAAGGCGTGAACCCTTCGTGTCGTGTCGTGTCGTGTCGTGTCCTACTTGTCTTGTCTGTCTTCGTCTTGTCCTGACACCTTTAGGTTAGTCCCGTAGTCGGTAGCACACGCTACGGCTACTGCCTGCTACGCTTTACTTTCCTGCTACGTACTTCTTTTGCTACGTTGTTGTAACCCCAGCATGTTAATCAACCAGTAAAACGATGTTTAATAGTTCAGTACACTTGCAGTAGAGTCTGACTTTTGTTATAGACTTTACCTGACGTACAGTTCCTTTCTTTGGTGCTGTACGTCAGGTGTCGAGCCGGAGTACGACGACCAGACCGAGCTACCAGAGGACGTAGAGCCGGAGGACGTCGATCCTGAGTACGTGCCCGAGGACGACCAGAGTTGGAATGACATCACTCCCACTTGGAATGACATCACTCCCACTCGGAATAACATCACTCCCACTCGGAATAGGATTGGTATTGTTCGTATCATCCATTGGTGAAGTTTGAAACGTATTTTCTTCTTCACCAAGAATTCTCCCACTCGAACGTTCCGATCCTTCTTGATCCCAAGTCTCAAACAAGGATAAGTCTTGACTTATCTCACCCTGTCTTGGAAACTCTTTTTCCAAGAAGACAACATCCCTCGATTCGAATTCTATTAGACCCCCATTGTCCTCTTGACCGACGAAAACATATCCTTTGGAGTTTTCAGCGTATCGGATGAAGATACACTTCCTCCCACGTGGCCCAAGTTTGCCATATTTGTGAGAGGATAAATGTGCGTAAAAGGCACAACCCCAAGGTTTTAGAATGTTTAAGTCTGGAGTTCTATTGTTCCACAACTCATAAGGAGTGGAACTTACCGACTTCGAGGGTACACGGTTTAAGATGAATGCTGCCGTCAATAATGCGTCACCCCAAAAGGTGATAGGCAAATTTGCCTGAGACATCATTGATCGGACCATTTCCATCAATGTCCTATTCCTTCTTTCCGCAACACCGTTTTGTTACGGAGTGTAAGGCATAGTTACCTGATGTACTATGCCTTTTTCATCACAAAGTTCCTTAAAACTTATTGATTGATATTCACCGCCCCTATCGGTTCGCAAAACCTTAATCTTGCGATCTAATTGATTCTCCACTAAACTCATATAGTTTTTAAAGCAAGCCAAGGCTTCACTTTTGTGGGATATCAAATAGATGTGTCCGAAACGGGTGAAGTCATCAATGAATGTGATGAAATAGGACTTCCCGCGTCTTGTCTTAACATTCATTGGACCGCAAATGTCCGAATGGATAAGCTGTAATGGAACTTCGGCCTTTGTGCCAGTTCCAAACGGCTTGCGACAAGTTTTCCCTACAAGACAATGTTCGCAAGTTGACATTTCAACTTTTGAAACATTAGATAGCAAGCCACTTTTGGCAAGTCTATCCATTCTAGTTGGTCCAATATGACCAAGTCTTGCATGCCAACAAATGATCTCAGACTCAGAGTTAGAAACATTTGTTAAATGGAAACTTTCATTAATGGAAGAAGAATCATCATACATTGTATTTAAAACAATTAATCCATTACAAACATTACCAGAACCAATCAAAGAATTATTACAAACAAGGTCAACATATTGTTTATAGAACCTCCACTCATAATCTAAAGACATTAACATGACCACGGAAACGATATTCCTTCTAATATCTGGAGCAAAGAGGACGTCGTGCAATAATAATGTCCGGCCGTTGTCGAGAACTAGCTTACATGTTCCGACGCCTTTGACTTCAACACGAGTGTTGTTGCCGACGTATATCCACTTTGTTCCTTGAGTTATCCTTCGATACTCTACGAAGAACCTTTTGTCCTTCGCAACGTGGTCTGTGGCCCCTGAATCAATCAACCAAAAATAGTTAGATTCAGCAAGAAACATGGAACTAGAAACACATATGTAACTAGTCCTACAAGTTACCTTATCACTTCCATCCGTACATGTACGGGCGAAGTGACCGTACTTGTTGCACTTAAAGCACTTGATCTTCTTCAAGTTTTTCTTCTTTGAGTGCACATTCTTTTGCCACTTTTTGTTCTTTGTCTTCTTTGAGGTCTCCGGTTCTTGCTTACGTTCGTTCACAAACCTTAAGCGTTTATTCTTCCGCTTATTTCCTCCATGTGAGGAACTAGCGGCCATGTGCACTTCTGCACTTGGTTTTGCGGCTTGAATCCGCTCTTCCTCGAGTTCGAGGTGTTTCGATACATCGCTTAAAGTTTTAATGCACTCATTATGAGTGAGATGCATTTTCATGTTATCCCAGCTATCTGGGAGTGAACGAATGACTGCTTGGATCTGCTGTTCGTCAGACAGCGTGACTCCCGCATCCTTTAATTCAGATATAAGATTCGCCATGTGGCGGAGATGCTTTTTCATAGAATGATCTCGCCGCATCTTGTACGAATCAAATTGAATATTCAAGGAGCGAAGTTTGGTAACCGAAGTTCCACCAAACTTTATCTCTAGCTCAGACCATATGTCTTTGGCTAGGTCGAATTCCCGAAATAGACGCATTATGTCATTGTCCATTGCGGACAGTAACGTAATACGTGCTATTTTGTTCTTTCGAGTCCAAGTGTCATAAGCTTCCCGGTCCCTCTTGTGTTGGGCCGTATTGCCCAACTCAGGTTCTACCATTATGTTTTGGAGTGTTTCGAGCACATCTTGCTCCTCCAAAACATATTGGATTTTAATTGACCAAAGTTTATAATTGTCGCCGTTGAGCTTTTCACCTTTGTTAAGCTCTGCGACAATATTCTTAGAAGCGGTAGACATATTCGATTCAAAAAACTGCAAAGAAAATGGAAAAACACGATCAAAATTCAATGCATAAAGTTTCGATTCTTTAAACACTTGATAAGTTCCTTGGATGCGTTGAAATGTTACTCTAGAATCGAGAAGTTCACTACGTTCCCAACTACCATCTAGAAGTAACTTTCAAAATATCCCTCTTACTTATCTTAAGTAAAAAGAAATCAGAAATAATACCCGTATGGTATTAGCAGCGGAAAATTACTTTGAAAAACATATCTTTCAAAATAGAATAGGTGAGAATTAGCGCAAAGAATTTTAACGCAATAATTGCCAAGCCACGAGACCTGTTCTACACACCCATGGGTTAGATAACCATGGCCGGATCGTGGTAGGACTTGGAATTCTAAATTGCGCTATCCCGATTTAAGGACGGGACATAACCTATTTGAAAAACATCTTTTTCAAAAATTTGAAAGCACGTTGGCTAGTCTCCGTAGAGTAGAGCACAACGTCACAAGTACATTGGCTAATCTCCGTAGAGTAGAGCACAATGACATGGCTAATCTCGCATGAAGTAGAGCACTATGGCTAATCTTCAAGGAGTAGAGCCCAATGAAAACTTCATTAAAACGTTAGTTCCGTATGAACTAGTCGGCACTGTGGTTAGCCCCGTATGGACTAATCTACACATTCGAGTTTGACCAAGGCCATTTGTTACCCCGTATGGGTCATCTGGCAAGTTTGCAATCGACCAAGACCATTTGTCGGATTGGTCGACCAAAAACACAAAATTGGTCGACCAATTTTCGAATTCAACTTCTTCCCGGTCAGGGCCTCTGCCCTGACCCGGGCTTGGCCAAAGGCCGGCCAGGGCCTCTGCCCTGGCCGGCCAGGGGGCCTGGCCCCCTCGGCCAGGGCCGGACAGGCCCTGGCCTCTGCCAGGGCCGGCCGGCCAGGCCCTGGCCACTGCCAGGGCCTGCCGGCCAGGCCACTGGCCGGGGCCAGGGCTCCTGCCCTGGCCTCGGCCAGGCCCTGGCCTGAGGCCAGGGCGCCGGCCCTGGCCTCTGCCAGGGCCGGCAGGCCGCTGGCCGGGGCCAGGGCTCCTGCCCTGGCCTGAGGCCAGGGCACCGGCCCTGGCCTCTGCCAGGGCCGGCAGGCTGGCCCTGGCCACTGCCAGGGCCGGCCTGGCCCTGGCAGTGGCCAGGGCGCCGGCCCTGGCCTCTGCTAGGGCCGGCAGGCCGGCCAAGGGCCGGCCCTGGCCTCTGCCAGGGCCGGCCTGGCCGGCAAGGCTCTGCCAAGGCCGGCCACTGCCGGCCTGGCCCTTGGCCGGCCACTGCCGGCCTGGCCATGGCCGGCCATGGCTTGGCCATGGCCGGTCATGGCCAAGGCCATTCGGCGTTGGCCGGCCATGGCCCCTTTGGCCATGGCCGGCCACCCCCTTTAAACGGGGTTGTCGCACTCATTCCTCCCCCTTGATGGGGTGGTCGCCGGTGGTTATTGGCCGTAGCCAACCCCCTCCGCATGGGGAGAGGGGATGCATGGCCTTCATAGCCCATTTGGCCATGGTGCACATGCACCAAATTTTCCTCTTACCCGATGGAAATAACTTCCATCATCTTCCTCGATGAAGCACCCGTTCGTCGATGAAGTTAGTTATTGCCTAATGGCCGTGTGCCAAAAATGACTAACGTACTACGTGAACGGTCGGTTCTTCCCTTCACGGAGAGTTCCTACCATATCCGTAATGATAGGAGACCCTAACGTGAAAAGAACAACCGCTGCGTTCTCTCCGTCACGAAGCGTTCCTACTATATCCGTAATAGTAGGAGACCCATTCGTGAAAAAGACAACGACTCATTCGTAGTTTCGACGGGGCGGTGGATTGACCGGGGCGAACCCATATGGCTCTGATACCAATGTAGGATCCTGCCAAAACAGAGTTAGGATAGATAATTAAAGTGGAGACTTACGCTAGCGTATGCGGAGCGGTAGTCTCGGAACTTTGCCTTCGGATTCGCCACGACGGATCGAGTCTTCTCACGAACGAAGTAAGGCTACTAATCCACAATCTAAATCTCTATTTTAGATTAAGAACTTGGATGGAGGGAGAGGAAATATTTCTGCAGAGCTTCGCTATGAAGAAGATGCATGCATGAATTTCATGCAAAATGGTGTAAGGAAAATGGCTACCCTTGGGTCTTATTTATAGCCCCCAAGGTAGTTATTTTAGGGTAAGTTGTTCCTTTGGAACAACTTAATTAAGGTGTACCATGATGCATGGCACATTATAAGCTTAAGTTGTACCATATGCATGGTACAACATAAGCTTAAGATATTCCCCCTTTATTAGCCATATGTCGCATGCATTTATGCATATATAATGCGACTTTCCCACTCATACAGAGATCCTCTCCGCAAGGGAACAGATTCCCTTTGCACACGACTTCGTGTGCGCGACGTTCGAGGTCCGTATTCCCTCGTACATCCCCCACAAGGGTGTACAAACGTCTTCCATATCCAACAAGAGATCCCCACTGCTGATCCAGAGGCTCCACTTTAGTTGTTGGGTGCGTAGCACCTTTTGTTTTCCTGTCTAGGTTGGGTGCTTGCACCGGTAGTTTCTTTTTCTGCAGATGTAGCCCTTCGGGCGTTTTAGACTCTCAGTACTTTGGATATTTAATTTGGAATAAAATGATTGTTTTTCTCTTTTGTACTTTTATTGTTCTGTACTAACATGCAGGGACCTGTACCTTCGACTTGGGAATACCACACAGACGCTTTTGGGTTCGGGCTTCTCGCCCCAGCCTAAGCGGGCCTTAGTCACGCGTCGCCTCCGTTGTTTTGGGAAGCGGGGCGTGACAAGAAGAAGAGGGCTGAGTAGATTTGCCCTTGCCCTTGGGTTGAGAAGGATCCCTAGGGTGTGGCTCTATGGTCATAGGAGATGCACCGGAGGGAGTGATCGGAATTCTCGTTCTTACCATATGTGTGCCCAAACGAGATCAAGCAACGCAAGAAAACGAAAATCGAAATCAAAACAACCCTAAGTATAAACCCTAGATGCAAAAATGAGAAATGGGTGAGAATAGACCTAGATCGAATCCCTAGATGCAAGAGAGGAGAGGAGGGATACCCTAAGAGGAAGATCAAGAAGATCTACGACCGGAGTTGGTCGAAGATCGACGAACGGCGGCGGAATCGACGGTGGAAGACGAAGGGGCTAATCGGGGTTTTGAGCTGGAGAGTTAGTGTCGATCGACTAGAAAGAAAAATAATCGAATAGAAACGAGTTTAAGTCGGTCAAAATGCGAAAAGACACGACTGTCCCTGAGCACTTAGTCGGTTAGAGTTCAAGCACTGACCGACTAGATGACGATCTAGTCGGTCGGTCAATGAGCTTGAACCGACTAAGTGGAAACAGCCGACAGACGAAAAATTTAGGGCTAGAGTTAGTCGGTCTAAGTTCAAGTACTGACCGACTAGAACTCAATCTAGTCGGTCGGTAAGTAAACGTGGACCGACTAAACGAAGATAGTAGGAGAGGAAACCCTAAAAAGCTTGAACTAGTCGGTCTGAGTTCTTTTACTAACCGACTAGGTGTGAATCTAGTCGGTTGGTGATTGAACTGAGACCGACTAGATGAGTCCAAAAGTTAGAGAATGACCTAGTCGGTTTGAGTTCATTAGCTGACCGATTAGATGTGAATCTAGTCGGTTGGTTGATGAACTGAGACCGACTAGATGAGTCCAAAAATAGACAAATGAGTTCTCTCCTAAATGCACTTGGACGAAACATCGTAAACCTCTCAAAAATCATCATACTACCCCATTAAACATCGAAAATCTTAAATTTGATGTTCAAGAATAAATTCGAGCATAAATTCCAAAAATTCACAAAAATCCCGAAAGAATCCAATAAGTCTAGCATGAACAAATATAGCGAAATAGAATAGCATGCAAGATTATTGAATAAAAATGAATCCTAAATCTCGGATTCACCCATAATCCCCAATTCTCGACGTAACCGCACAAAGGAGTCCTCCTTTAGGGGTTTCGTGAAAATATCGACGATTTGCTTCTGGGTTTCAACGTACACTAATATGATGTCCTTTTTAGCAACATGATCATCTAAGAAATGGTGTCGGACATCTATGTGTTTAGAACGGGAATGGTGCACCGGATTCTTTGAAAGACAAATGGCACTTTGGTTGTCCACCATGATAGGGCTAGTATCACAATGTATACCAAAATCCTTAAGTGTGTGTCTCATCCAAAGAACCTGGGCACATGCAGCACCGGCGGCAATGTATTCCGTCTCGGTGGTTGAAAGTGATACGGAATTTTGCTTCTTGGAAAACCAAGAGACAAGAGAATTTCCTATAAAATGGCAAGTGCCACTAGTACTCTTCCAGTCGGATTTGCATCCCGCATAATCTACGTCACTATATGAGATTAACTCATACGTGCTAGATTTTGGATAAAGTAATCCAAAGTCTAAAGTGTAACTTAAATAGCGAAAAATACGTTTTACCGCTACTAAGTGAGAATCCTTAGGTTGAGACTAATAACGAGCACAAATACATACGGCAAACATAATATCGGGCCTACTAGCGGTAAGATAAAGTAAACTACCTATCATACCTCGATGCGTAGTAGTAAACATAATATCCGCCCGTATCTTTATCAAGATGCGTAGTAGTGCTCATTGGAGTCTTTTTCCCGGAGGCACTCTCCATTCCAAATCGCTTTAGCAACTCCACAGTGTACTTTGTTTGGTGGATGAAGATTCCATCGTTCATTTGGCGAATTTGGAGCCTAAGAAATATTTGAGCTCACCCATGTGGCTCATCTCAAATTGTTCCTTCATAACATTAGAAAACTCTTCGCAAAGAGCGAAGTTAGTAGCACCGAAAATGATATCATCAACATAAATTTGAACTAAAAGAATATCATTATTCGAATGCTTAACAAAAAGTGTAGAATCGGCTTCTCCCATTTTAAAATTCAAATCCAAAAGAAAATTCTTTAGGCGATCATACCAAGCTCGAGGAGCTTGTCTCAAACCGTAAAGTGCTTTCTTTATTTTAAAAACATGATTTGGAAATTTTTCAATAATAAAGCCCGGAGGTTGAGAAACATAAACTTCCTCAACGACATCTCCGTTTAAAAATGCGATTTTTACATCCATTTGAAATAGTTTGAAATTTTTATGGCATGCAAAAGATAACAATAATCTAATAGATTCTAATCTAGCTACCGGAGCAAAGGATTCTTCGAAATCGATACATTCCTCTTGTCGATAGCCTTGAGCTGCTAACCGAGCCTTGTTTCGGACGACGATTTGGTTCTCGTCGGTTTTGTTCTTGAAGATCCACTTCGTTCCTATAACGGTGTGGTTCTTCGAAGGCAATGGAACAAGCTCTCATACCTCATTCCTCTCGAATTGAATGAGTTCCTCCTCCATGGCAAGGATCCAAGCACTATCTTCGCACGCTTCATTTATATTCTGTGGCTCGATCGAGGAGGCAAAGGCACAATTGGCGAAGTGGTGGACTTGCGATCTCGTCTTGACTCTATCATGAATATTGCCAATGACTTGCTCATGGGGATGGTCACGAACCGTATGAAGCCGTGTGGGAATTCCCTGATCACTAGGAACATTCTCAACAACCTCATTAGTCGGGTTAGTATCAATAGAATCAATAGAATCAATAGACTTAGAATTATCAATAGAATCACATAAAACATCCATTGAATCATCATCATTTGAAATTCTAGAAGGTATAAAATTTTCATTAAAAGAGACATGTAGTGATTCCTCGATCGTCGAGGATCTTTTGTTGTATATCCGGTAGGCTTTGCTACGTGAGGAATACCCAACAAATATCCCCTCATCCGATCTCGGATCAAACTTTTCCTAATTTTCATAAGTGTTTTTAATAAAACCTTTCGCACCAAAAACACGAAAATGTTTAACTTGAGGCAATCTACCAAACAACAATTCATAACAAGTTTGTTTGGTGCCGGGCCTCAAAAGTATTCTATTAAACACATAGCAAGCGGTGTGTACCGCTTCCGCCCAAAATTGATGGCCAAGTTGGCTATCATCGAGCATTGTGCGAGCACACTCCACAAGCGTTCTATTCTTTCTCTCAACAACACCATTTTGAGGGGGTGCGCGAGGGAAGGAAAACGTGTGTGTAATTCCAAGATCATCACAAAAATTTGAGAAAGACTCATTCTCAAATTCACCTCCATGATCACTACGAATAGTGACAATGGTGGTTTCGATGAGATTTTGTACTTTCTTCACAAATGTTGTTGTTACGCCTATTTGACCGAGACCCCAAAAGACACGAGCCCAGGAGCCCGACTACTGGTCGAAGGCCCACCTGCAACCTCAAGCCCATTCAACAAAGGCCCTGTAAGGGATCTTATCGAATGTCGATCCGACCCGGCCCCGATAACCCGCTGGACACTCACCCACTCATGCGAAAACCGTTCCCCGGAACGCGTGACCACTAAATGGCGGTAATGGGGAGGTGCTGGAAGGGCGAAGAGAGCGGCGGCGAGGGGGCAGATTGATGGGGCACGATCGAGGGCGGGTGTGGGACGTGGGCCAGAGGCAATCACGCAGGGAGCTCTACAAAAGGGCTCAGAGGACGACGAAGAAAGGGGACCGCATCTCAGGTAACAAAACCTAAGGTACTCCATCAACGACCTCGTTCCCCCAATTCATCTCCTTCCTCCCCCGCTCGCGCCGGGAGACGCCGTTACGATCTCCTCACGAGTCAAACCGTCTCCGCCGGGCCTCCTTTCTCAGATCACTATCTGACTTAGGCATCGGAGGGGATTTGGCCGGAACCAAGGTCCGGCCCCCTGACGAGCGTTCTCGTCTACGCAGGTGGACAGCAGATCAACGGGCCGAGGCTACCCCTTGCCCCTCTCCGACCACTCGTCTGACTGGATAGTGAGGCTTCCCCCCACCGTCAACCTGCCGAGGCCGAGCACGCCCCACCGAGGCCGAGCGTCTTAGTCAGGTTCGAGATTCCCCTCGCCTCCCGTCGGCCGTGCACCTACCCGGGCGCCTGAGGCTACCCCTCGTCCCCCTTTCAGCCGAGGCCGAGCACGTCTATCCGAGGCCGAGCATCTCAACAAGGGCCGAGGCTTCCCCTCGCCCCTTCTGCACCAATTCGAAGCCCCCCAAGGGACCCAAAGCGGGCCCCTTGACCACGTTGACCGGGTTCTCCACGGTCAACTCTTTGTAGTGAGAAAACACTCTGAAACATCTGGCACCGTCTGTGGGAACGA
This sequence comes from Scilla litardierei, assembly GCA_030789695.1. Taxonomy (NCBI): domain Eukaryota; kingdom Viridiplantae; phylum Streptophyta; class Magnoliopsida; order Asparagales; family Asparagaceae; genus Scilla; species Scilla litardierei. The sequence continues at coordinate 461,429,786 of CM061142.1, forward strand.
AAGACCGTCCCACGAAGAAGCAAACCACACCAACAATGGCACGAGCCAGCAATGGAAGGAAGCGCATGCCCCCCATCCCGGAGGAGGGGAATGGCACAACAAACGGCAATCCCGAGGACACGCCCGTCAGCGGCCACCCCACCCTCTCCACCGAAGAAACCGGCGGCTCAGAACTGGCCACGCAGGGACAGCTCCGCGCCCTGGCTCAGGAGACCAACGCGAGCCTCCAGACGTTGGTCGCGACGGTGCAGCAGCTCGTCGGCCCTGCGCCACCCAACGGAGGCACGTTGGACGACAGCCATCGATGGGCGGGGGGTCCCCCACACTTGCGGTCCGCCGTGGTCGACGACCATGGGACCCGGAAACCGAACACGGAGCGTCGGTTCACGCTGTCCGGCTCTCGTCAGGCGAGGTCACGCGCCTCCTCACCCTATCGTGAAAGGAGCCGAAGAGAGACCGAAGGGACAGACGGCGAATCGAGGACGGCCTCGTCTCGTCGATCGCGGTCGTCCCGCCGCAGGAGAAGCGAACGACACCACTCGAGAGACCGATCGCGGCGGAGCAGGAGCTCCCGCAGGAGGAGTCGGGAACGTCGGGACAGCCCGGCCCCCAGCGTGGCGAAGGCTGCGGAGCCAGCCCCGCTGGCACCGGTGTTACCTCCACCCCCGGTCGATCCAGAGGCAGGCGAGTACCGCATCCCCGGAGGCATCCACGGAGACCGGTGCCCCTTGTCACGGAGAATAACCGACGCACGGGTCCCCTCCCGATTCCGGATCCTGGTGCTGGGAAAGTACGATGGACCAGGAGACCCGGCACACCACGTGATGGACTACGAGGGGGACATGGCCTTCCAGGGAGCTGACGATGACCTGCTTTGCCGGGGCTTCTATTCTACTCTCAGGGGAGCGGCGAGGATCTGGTACCACAGCCTGCCCGGCCGCTCCATCGACAGCTTCGAACAACTCGCCCAGTTGTTCTGCAAACAGTTCATGGCGGGGAGGCTGATCAAACCTGGTGCTGAACATCTGTTCAACATAGTGCAAGGCCCGGCCGAGCCACTCCGACAGTTCATGCGCCGCTTCAATGCGGAAAGGCTGAACGTGAACAACCCACCCGACCTGGTGGTCCAGACGGCCCTTAAGAAAGGACTTCGCCACAGGGGCCTCAAGAAGTCCCTACACAACGACCCCCCGAAGGACCTCCACGGGATCATGGCAAGGGCCGAACGCTTCATGCTGACCGAGGAGGCCTTGGCCGAGGATGCAGGAAAAGCCGCTCGAGGGACCAAGCGCGGCGACGGCGGACGAGTTAGCCCCGAAGGGTACCGGACCGAGAAGAGGCAGAGGAACAGGCAGCGGGGAGAAAGCGTGAGGGACATCACCCCGGACGCCATTCTCACCCAAGTACAGAAGGAAGAGCGAGCTGATCGCCCCCCACCGAAGGCTAAAAGAGGCGGGAAGAACAGGGAGAAGTACTGCAAGTACCACAAAGACGATGGTCATGACACAGAAGATTGCTGGCATTTGAAAAAGGACATTGAGAATCTGATGAGCCGAGGGCACGCCAGGAATCAGGCCGACGAGCCGGCCCACGGAGAAGGGACCTCCACACAGCCAGACAAGGGGAAGAAGATCAACACCATCCAAGGCCCCCTCCGCATCATAGAGTGAGCGGGCGACGTCTCTCCCCCCGGAAGCGGCCTAGTATGAGGGAGTTATCTAAGTTTACATCCCTCTGTCTAGCTTCATTTCTTTTTTCTTCCATTTCCTCCAAATGTACCGGTCCGGCAGGACTCTTGAGAGTACAAATGCATCCCTTTTTGTTATCTTCATTTAAAACCCCGATGGAGTTGACATGACACCAATAGCTTGAAAGGTTGGGGACCGCCGCCTCACTGGAGGAGGAAGAGGAGATTTGCCCTCGCCGACCGACTCCAGCGCCCATAAGACCGGGGGCAATTCCCCCAGCAGGCACGGACACCGACCGGTCCTAAGCCAAGGAGCTTAGCCCTCGCCGACCGACACCAGCGCTCATAAGTCTGGGGGCAATTCCCCCAGCAGACACGGACGCCGACCGGTCCTAAGCCGAGGAGCTTTGCCCTCGCTGACCGACTCCTGCGCCCCTAAGTCTGGGGAGAATCCCCCCAAGACCGGTCCTAAGCCGAGGATCTTAGCCCTCGCCGACCGACACCAGCGCTCATAAGTCTGGGGCAACTCCCCCAGCAGACACGGACGCCGACCGGTCCTAAGCCGAGGAGCTTTGCCCTCGCTGACCGACCCCTGCGCCCCTAAGTCTGGGGAGAATCCCCCCAAGACCGGTCCTAAGCCGAGGATCTTAGCCCTCGCCGACCGACACCAGCGCTCATAAGCCTGGGGCAATTCCCCCAGCAGACACGGACGCCGACCGGTCCTAAGCCGAGGAGCTTTGCCCTCGCTGACCGACTCCTGCGCCCCTAAGTCTGGGGAGAATCCCCCCAAGACCGGTCCTAAGCCGAGGAGCTTAGCCCTCACCGACCGACACCAGCGCTCATAAGTCTGGGGGCGATTCCCCCAGCAGACACGGACGCCGACCGGTCCTAAGCCGAGGAGCTTTGCCCTCGCTGACCGACTCCTGCGCCCCTAAGTCTGGGGAGGATCCCCCTAGCCAATGCCAGCTTCGTCCATTCCTAAGCCAAGAACAAGGCGACAACGCAAAGTACACAAGAAGTCCAAGTAAGTCTATTTCGTTTATAATAGCTAACCAGAATACAAAAATGCGTCTTATTTACAGGGGAGCAAGGCGAAGGAAACACCCTACAAACAATCTACTTGCGACGAATGACAGAGTTCTTCGCCTACAGAAGCTAGATCGACACCGACAGAGCAAAATTGGTTGACAAAAGAGCCGAAGTAGGTAGCCCAAGCTAGCAGCCATGCAACCAGCAATTATTGGCCATGGAGCCGATAACGAAGCCGAAGGAGATAGCGAGGGCCAGGGATCCATTTCAAGTAGACTGGCCCAAAGCGAAGCGAATGCTTAAAAATTTGAGGATAAGGCCGGGAGGGACGGCTTAGGGAGATCGAGCTCGGGAGGACACATCCTCGGGCACTTCGCCCTGCTCGGAGCGAGGGGGATCGACCGGCGGTGGGGCTTGCCGAACACGCTCCGCACATTCCCGGAAAGAAGACTGGACGACTTCGACGATCCGAGGGGCGATGAGGTCTTCATACTTACCGAAAGCCCCCCGGAGAACCTCGAAGATCCTCTTCCCCAGGGTCTCGACGACGCCCTTCTCCACCTCCTCTGCAAGCCGCACCACTTGGCGCCGATCCGACAGTTCCCTCTGAAGCTCCTCCCTCTCCAGGCGGAACGACTCCGCCGCTTCCTCAGCCGACTGATGAGCATCCTCCAGCTTTCCCTGGAGGTCACCCACTCGTCCCTCCAACTCGGCCACACGGAGGTTGAGATGCCGAGACTCCATCTGGGCCTCCGTTATAGCCACCTCAGCCGCCCTGGCCCGCTCCTGAGCCCTCATGGAGGACTCCTCCAGCTCCCTCAAGCGGACGGCTCGACACTGCAACTCCACAGCGAGCGCTGAACCCTGAAAAGACGAGACATGGGCTAAGAAGAGAATAAAGAGAAAGAGAGGATAGCAAGATAACCGAACCTGTTGAAGGATCCAGACCAAGGAATCCGACATCTTGTCGGCCGGGATCTTCTTGAGGAGGCTGCGGTCCCGGGGAGGGACGGAGACCTCGGCAACCTGCTGGGCCAGGGCTCGGTCAACAAACATCGAACTCCCAGGGACGACGATCAAAGCCAAGTCGCTCGCCAACAAGGCCCCGACCCCTGGTGATACAGGCGAAGACGCTGCGAGGGGAGTGGCTGGCAAAGCTATCGAAGGATCCCCGGCAGACGCCACGGGAAGCGCGGAACTTTCCGGACCGGAGGGATCCACGTCCTCCTTCCTCTTCTTTCCACCGTGAGGCTCCGAAGGCGCCGGAGGGGAACGCTTCCGCCTCGCACCATCCTCACCCCCCGGAAGGGGATCGCCAGAAGAAGAGGCGGGAGGCGCGGCCACCACCTTACCCACGGAAGGCTCGGCTCGGCGCACTTCTTCCTCAACGGTCCTCTGAGGCGCCCTTCCAGAGGTACTACCTCGGCTCCGAGCGGCTCCACGACGGATCAGCTCATCGACGTCACGGACGAATTCGCGGCCAGCCATCCCTGCAAAGGAGACCGAAATCAGGATGAGTCATAGGGCGATCCGAGGATGAAAAAGCGACCTACCCGGAGACCACAAGACGGCCTTCAGGAGTAGGTCGTCCAACAAAGACCAGAGGGACTTCGTTTCCAAAGAAAGAGCCAACAGAAGCGCAGCGGCTGCCCTGTCGGCGTCTGAGAGAACTAACGACAGGCGAGGATGGACAGAACTGCCCCAGCTTGTTAGAATCTGGGCCTCCCCCAAGAAGACCACGAAAACATAATCCGAGTTCCAATCCCCTGACCAGCGGGGTAACCCGATCAGGCATTCCTTCCTCGAACGAGCTCGGAGTAGCAGCCATGACCCCGGACCGACCGACTGGACCTGGTAAAAGTGGAAGAGAAGGGGGAGAGTCGGCTCCAGACCACGGGAACAGCAGAGCGTTACGAAGCCCGTCAGTACCGCGATCGAACACGGGGTGAACTGACACAGGGACACTGTGAAATGTTCCATGACCTGGATGAAGAAGGGATGGAGCGGGAAGCGAAGACCCAGACGGAACATCTCGACGTAGACGCCGACCTCATTGCTCCTCGGAAGGCAAATCCACTCGTCGACAAATGGAACCCGAACCTCGTATGGGAAACAGAGATATCTCTCTCGGATCTCCGCGGCCACCGAAGGAGGGGTCCTCGACGGCGTACGGAGGACAACCGGGGGCACATTAAGCCGTACGGCAGCCGACGCCACGTCATCACGGGCGTAGTCTGGAAAAAGTTTCTCCTTCCCCTTATCCTGAAGAGAACGACTCCCGGCGGGGGAACCTGATCCCCCTAGCCGGGGCTCACCCCGCCTGGACTCCGAAGGATCCCTTGCCCTTTGACCAGAACCGCCTATCCTAAGGGCAGCCATGAGATGAAAAGCGAGAGAGGAATTACCTTTTTTCGACTGGTCTGGAGAAGGCAAGGAAGCGAAGGCGACGGGAAACTCCGAGTTGTGGAAAGCTTTGAATACCGGGAGAAGCAAAAGAGAAGTGGAGATCAACGCGGCTGAGGATTTTATATACCGGGCACAGGGGTGAATTCGAAGCGGCTGACAAGAACGCGCGGCAGGCTTCGAAGAACTGGCGGCGTTTCGAAACCGGCGCCAGGGGAAGTCCAATCGATCCGCCTCATCATGACCTACATTTATGACCACGCCTCGGCTGAAGCGCCACTCGGAACCCCAGGAGGCGGAGCGGTTATACCAAGCTAGTCGAGGCCGGTCGATCCCACCGATGGCGGCGCCCGAACCCCTCAGCTTCTCAACTGAAGACGGCCCCGCGAACGGAGGGGGTAAGTTTGCAGCCACACGTGGCGGCATCAGAGGACCAACGGCGCTTCGGAGCCCGCGCCTTAAAAATATCGAACGGGCCCACCCATGATGACGACTAATAAATGAGTCGGCATCGACTGGCGAGCTTGTCAAAATCGGCAGAGGTCACATCGGCCGAGCCGAACAGGCCGAAGCCGATCAACTCGACCGATGGGGGCAATTGTTACGCCTATTTGACCGAGACCCCAAAAGACACGAGCCCAGGAGCCCGACTACTGGTCGAAGGCCCACCTGCAACCTCAAGCCCATTCAACAAAGGCCCTGTAAGGGATCTTCTCGAATGTCGATCCGACCCGGCCCCGATAACCCGCTGGACACTCACCCACTCCTGCGAAAACCGTTCCCCGGAACGCGCGACCACTAAATGGCGGTAATTGGGAGGTGCTGGAAGGGCGAAGAGAGCGGCGGCGAGGGGGCAGATTGATGGGGCACGATCGAGGGCGGGTGTGGGACGTGGGCCAGAGGCAATCACGCAGGGAGCTCTACAAAAGGGCTCGGAGGACGACGAAGAAAGGGGACCGCATCTCAGGTAACAAAACCTAAGGTACTCCATCAACGACCTCGTTCCCCCAATTCATCTCCTTCCTCCCCCGCTCGCGCCGGGAGACGCCGTTACGATCTCCTCACGAGTCGAACCGTCTCCGCCGGGCCTCCTTTCTCAGATCACTATCTGACTTAGGCATCGGAGGGGATTTGGCCGGAACCAAGGTCCGGCCCCCTGACGAGCGTTCTCGTCTACGCAGGTGGACAGTAGATCAACGGGTCGAGGCTACCCCTTGCCCCTCTCCGACCACTCGTCCGACTGGATAGTGAGGCTTCCCCCCACCGTCAACCTGCCGAGGCCGAGCACGCCCCACCGAGGCCGAGCGTCTTAGTCAGGTCCGAGATTCCCATCGCCTCCCGTCGGCCGTGCACCTACCCGGGCGCCTGAGGCTACCCCTCGTCCCCCTTTCAGCCGAGGCCGGGCATGTCTATCCGAGGCCGAGCATCTCAACAAGGGCCGAGGCTTCCCCTCGCCCCTTCTGCACCAATTCGAAGCCCCCCAAGGGACCCAAAGCGGGCCCCTTGACCACGTTGACCGGGTTCTCCACGGTCAACTCTTTGTAGTGAGAAAACACTCTGAAACAGTTGTGAAGTTTTCAAAAGCTTCATTTTTATTACATAAGAAAAATACCCATGTAAATCTCGAAAAATCATCTACGATGACAAGCCCATATCTAGCATTTCCTAAAGAAGCAACTCTAGTTGGCCCAAATAAATCTAGATGTAATAGCTCTAGAGGCCGTTTAGTAGAAATGCTTTTCTTAGGTTTAAATGAAGATTTAGGAAGCTTGCCTCGTTGACATGAGTCACAAAAAATTTTCTTTTCAAATACAAGCTTAGGAAAACCTTTAATGGAATTTAATTTTGAAAGCTTAAAAAGTGTTCCAAAGTTCACATGACCAAAGCGTCGATGCCATAAGTGTTGTTCACTTGTGTTGGCAACGAGACATTGTTCATATGACTTAGGAAGATCCAAAATCTAAATATCTTTATGGCGTGTGCTGGAAAATAATAAATCATTATTAACATTATTAAAAATGTGACACAATCCTTTCGCAAAGCTAACTTTGTAATCTTTGTCACAAAGTTGGCTTATTGAAATAAGATTGTGGTTTAAACCATTAACAAGATAGACATCACTAATTAAGGGTTTAGATGGGTTACCCACTTTACCAACACCGACGATGGTTCCGCTCTCGTTGCCTCCAAAGATTACCCGGTTCCCATTAGCAATGAGCACCACTCCGGAAAGCAATTGTGTAACGGCCTGTTTCTATCGTACCTTCTTCGTGCACGTGCTTTTGATCGTGCACGTGTTTATTTTTGACTCTATTTGTTTTTGAACGTTTTTGTGTAATATATTGACGTGATCGTCTCTGAAAGTATTAGATTGTGGAACAACTTTGTAACGACATATCTCGAGTCGTTCTTCAGCGATACTATCTTAATTGATGTGACGTCGCGACTTTCTGTTTTGACGCGAGATGTTTCTATTTTTAGTTTCGTCTCTCGATGTCGAAATTTAGATCTGTCTTATGCACTCTCTTTCTTTAGTCGTCCCAAACACCCTAAAATTATTTTGCAATTTTTGGACTTAATTTGACCTATTTTCCATTTATTTGAAAGTTTTAAATAATTTTAAAACATATTTTTATAAGAGTTTTAATTACAATAAAATTCCTATAATATAATAACGCTTTAAAGAATTTATTGACCAAATTTCAGAATTTTTGGCCGCACCCATCTTGCGTGAGGGAGAGGAGAGTAATTTTAAATTATATTAATTATTTTTATTATTTTAATTACGTTTTCTTAAACCCAAACCCTAACCCTAGCTCTAACCTATTTATATTAGCCCTAGGATAGGTTATTTTCGCATTACACAAACCCTAGCCGTCACAAAACCCTAAATCTTGCTTGCAACGATTCGTCGCAACTCCGTTCAGCCGCCACTAGTGCCCGACCGGAGCAACCCCCGCATTTCCCCGTGCCCGACCGACGCTCCGCCTCGCATCGCCCGCTTGCAGCGCTCCGCTGCAAGCCCCCCGCTGTCGCCCGCTCCGACCGAGAGCATCGCTCGGTCAGACCGAGCGCCCGCTCCGCATAGCCGCTCCGCCCGCTCCGCTGCATCATCATCGCACCCGCTAGCGCCCGACCGGTGGGTTCGCCCGCAGCGACCGAGAGGCCGCCCCGCACCCACGCTCTGCTCCGCTTCGTTGCAAGTTGCAACGTTGCAACTTGGCCCGCCCCGCTGCGACCGACGGGATCCCTCGGTCTGACCGAGGGAATCCCTCGCACCGCACCACGCCCCCGCCTCCGCTGCGCTGCAACACGCCCGACCGAGAGCCCCTCTCGGTCTGAACGAGAGGAACCCCCGCACCGACGGTGTCCGACCAACCGAACTTCGTCGCAACACTGTTTCTCCCACACCAACTCCTGTGGTGGGCCCCCCAAGTTCTCCAGAGGTGTTGTGGGTCCCCCATTGACCCCTAGCACTACTGTGGGCCCTACTTGGACGTGCTACTTCGTGGATTTGCCGTCTACGACGTTGCGACACGTCGTAGGCCTTCGTCGCAAGTTCCAGCTTTTGGAGAATCATGCAAGGATCAGATCTGAAGCTGAGGAGTTCTCCGATCAGACACGACTTCCTATCTTCGACAAACTCCGGTTCAGGTTGGTTCCCGAAACTCGTAGAAACCCCCACAATAGCTGACTGAACCCTAAACTAAAAACCGTCAACTTGAACTAAATTTATTTTCCAGCACCTGTAAAACGTTGTACGAACTTAGAAAATCGACGAATGGACTTTGTTGACTGTGCACATAGGATAGATCGTCGATTAGGCTGAAACATCAAAAAGTGACTATTGACGAATAGGATAGTCCCGAAAACCTAGAAACAAAACCTAATAGGATTTGATGAATTTAAGACCTGACATCATCGCCGTGGCGATATTTCAGACGGACTTCCGCGGACGAGACGCTTGGACGAACGCTTCGAGAGGACGACACACTCGCCATTTCAGGCAAGTGTATCCACTTGCACTTTTGGCCATGCTTAGGCCTTAGTTGGTTAGAATTGTTAACTGTGAACAAATAGAACCGGACGTGAAATGATAGCGTCCGGGACGACTCCTGATGGCTCAGACTTGACGACGAAGTCTGAGCCTGACAACAACAACTTTTGATATTGTAGGGCTATCATGTGTGTGCGTGTGTGTGGACACCCTAGAATAACCCTTCCTGTCTTGTCACGTCCCGTCCCGTCTTGCACAGCCCGCTGGGCAATAGGGCACTCTTCGAGTGATCCCTTGTACAGATTCACATCCTGCAGGCAATATGGCACTCTCCAAGCTAGAGAGAGTGATCCCTTGTACGGATACACAGCCTGCGGGCAATAGGGCACTCGCCAAGCTAGAGCGAGTGATCCCTTGTACGGATATCTTGTCTTGTCTTGTCTTGGGGTTTGGGGTTGGGTTGAGCGTGCGCACGGCAAGAGGGTCTGATCCCCCTCGAACCGTAAGGCGTGAACCCTTTCGTGTCTCACTTGTCTTGTCCTGCCTTGTTTCTGTCACGTCCCGTCTTATCTTGACACATGTAGGTTAGTCCCGTAGTTGGTAGCACACGCTACAACTACTACTTGTTGCGCTTTACTTTCCTGCTGCGTTACTTCTGTTTGTTACTCAGTTATAACCTCAGCATGCTAATCAACCAGTAAAACGTTGTCTAAAAGTTGATACACTTGCAGTAACGTCTAACCCTTCTTGTAGACTTTACCTGACGTACAGTTCCTTTCTCTTGGGTGCTGTACGTCAGGTGCTCAGCCAGAGTTCGTGGACGAGGCAGACTCACTAGAGTACGAGGAGCCGAGGACGTTGATCCAGAGTTCGTGCCTGACGAGGATCAGACCTTGAGGTCTTTTAGTCGCCACTTTCAGAGGTTACTACTTTCAGTTTTCTCTTAGATAGTTTGTTGCCATGCTTAGGCTTCTTTTTAGACTTTGTACTTGTCGGATATTATATCTCTAATTTAATGAATGCATCTTCCTTTCTGTACTTTCTGTTGTTTCGAACTATATTAATGCAAGAACCTGGAAATCTTTTAAAATGGTACCTCTACAGACGCTTATTGGGTCCGAGCTTCTAAAGCTCTGGCCTAAGCGGGCCTCGTCACGTTTCGCTTCCGTCCATTTTAGGAAGCGGGGCGTGACATGTTTTAGTGGTGGCCCATGCAGGTCTTGCAAAAGTTCGGAATAATAAGAGTACCGCATTCATTTAATATCCATGTACAAGTCTAAATATAGGTTTCCTTGTCTTAGATGGTAGGAAGACTTAGATAGACGCCCAGGTTGATAGTCTGACGCCTTGGTTAAGATCGAGTCGTCCTCGTCCCAGACTACCTTAGCATCCCCATTTGACTCCGATCGTGCTAGAATTTCTAGAGTCCTTCTCTTTTTTGTCTTTCGCTCGGATCCATCGACTTCGGGCCCAGCAGAACGTAACCTTGTTTCTCTTAGGAACTTTCTCTTTAGATCCTGGGTATAGTCTAGCTCATAGGAAGCCTTTGAGCTGAGTTATACTAATCTTTAGACGACCCGATGATTAGAACCCTTGTCCTCTAGCATCCCTCTGATCCTTGCAAATTTTGTGCTATCAACCATAGAGTCCCATCGTAGCTCTTCACGATTCATATCTTACGTGTAACCGTCATGCGATCATCTTTCTTTCCTCCCGATTCACGTGATCGTTTTCTGACGATTATCGTAGATCCTTCGAATCTTTCTCTTTGCCAATTTTGCATCTTTTAAAAGTATTTTCGAAATTCCTTATTCAGTTTCTTCGCTCGGCTTAATTTCTTGAAAACCCAAATACTATATATTTTCGTGTCTCAGTTCTAAACCTCGTTATTAATTCTTTAATTCTATATATATAAATATATCATTTTTCTAAACTAACAAAATTTATTTATTATTTTTTTCACTTACCATGCGTACTTTTAGAATACTTTCTAAGCTAAAAAAAGAGAGCTTCAATATATATATATATATATATATATATATATATATATATATATATATATCAGTCGTTCATCGTGCTCATACTTCAAAAGAATTTTTGGATAAACTAATTTTTCATTGCAAAACAATCGCTATCTCATCCTATTTTTATTTCTTTTATTTCTTGTTTTCGAAACTCGTTATTAAATTCTTCGCTCGGTTTAACTCCCTTGAAAACCCTTTATTATATATATATTTAAAATTTCTTGCTTTTCGGATGAAAGTTTCCTTCTGAGACTTTGAAATCTCCTTAGTCGTCAATTTGCAAGTTACTATCTGGAAATTATTCCAAATCGGTATCTTTCATGTTTTCATTTTTAAAACCGTGTTAACATTTTGATAATTCAATTTATATTTTTCTGGGCTACGAGATCTATTTCTAAATCACTTACAGTACATACTTTTTAAAATATTTTCTGGACTAGGGGGAACTTCATTTATTTTATTATTATTATTATATCTGTTCTATGTTCCTCGTGACCACATTTCAAAATCTTTGTGTAAACTTATTTTCATTTGCAAAACAATCGTTTTCCCCCTACCCATCCATTCATTCGTCTTACTTTTTCCAAAATCTTAAAATTCTACCATCTGCTCACTTCCTCCATTTTTTTTCTCTATATAAAAGTATATGATACCATATTCTACATGTAATTCTCCTATCATCAATCTAATTATTTTGAAGAATATTTTGTCTCATCCAACCAACTATCTCCTTACACCCGTCTTATTTGAACTCGTTCCTTCCGATTCATTTCGTTACACTCCTGGCTTCTGTTTTCTTTAGGTTGTGTAGACATTAGTCCTTATAGTTGTCTACGTTGTCTCTGGTTTAGGAGTAGGTCCTTTGGTAGGTGATGTCGTCGTGGTGGTTGAGCATAGGTAGAGTGCATAGACCTGTAAGAATGTGTGTTCTTTAGGATCCCGATGATTGCCTTTTGTGTCTTGAATGTGTACTCAGTGTTAACCATGGTATGCTGGAAGTTGTCTGAATGACGGAATTCATACTTATATGAATGGCGTCATCGCAGGCAGATCCTTAGACTTAGTTTTAGTTTTAATGAATGGTTTATCTTGGTTGTATGTGACTGTATCAAAACTTTGTTTTCTTTAAACCAAATCTTTAAAGTTTTAAAACTAGCTCACAAGATCACAAATCGCTTAACCTCCCTCATCCATTACCGCAACACCACACGTTTTTTTCCAAATGTTTTAAAATATTTCTTTGGCCTTAAGTCTCTCTTTCTCTTCTCTTCTTTCTCCCTTAAATAAAATTATCGTGTTTATGGTTGTTATATTAATTGGGCCTAGCTATTATCGTTATAGGATTTTGTTTGCAGATAGGCTTGGAGTGAGATGAGTTTTATTATGTCAATGATTAATTGATTTTGGGAACACAAGGATGATGGATTAGAATATCTTTTGGATGAAAAGAATGGACTGTCCAAAGACTTGTTTATAAAACCGGAGTGTGGCGGACTCAATGGGAAATTCTGGTCGGATGAAATTATATGCGAGGAGATGAGGACTTATCAGATTTGAGGCTTAGACGAATGGTAGATAGGGATGTCTACAGAGTATGATAGGAGTTAGGGTGAACATGAGATGGAGTAGAGCTTTTAATAGCATCGAGACTTGATTGTTGAGTTGGCGTGAGAAGACATTGGGAGTAACACGACGTGTGGAGATAAATGGATGATTAGGCAGTCGGACTTAATTTTGGTTGGGATTAGTTATAGTGAGTAGGATGAGGGGTAATTCTGACAGATCAAATTATTTGGTGGATGAATTTATGGGGGAGATGTGACGAGAATGTATTGAAGACACGACGATTGCTGATTGGTGAAGGTATTATAGGATAGACAAATGTTTTTGTCTTGGATTGGTGGATGACTAGAATCTCACTTTTTTGGATATTTATTAATGTTGGGAAAAGATTTAGAAATTTAAAAGATATTAATGAGCGATGATGAGGTTTAGTGGAGTGGTACGATATCAGAAGATGATTATTATTTTTGTGAGGACTTGGAGTTGGAAATTTGAACAGTAGTGATGGGTCTATAGTTAAGTATTACGAGAAGAGTTTAATCGTGTCTTTGCCCAGTGAAAAGATGGATTATGAGGGATTATTAAGGAACGTTGTTCGAAGTTACAGGATTAGAAATCTTTATGAGTAGATATGATAGTTGCGGGTATACGGTTATATGGGTAATATTATTACTAGTGTGAGTGATTCCGAGGGCGGAATCATTTCTAAGGTGGGTAGAATGTAACGCCATGTTTCTATCGTACCTTCTTCGTGCACGTGCTTTTGATCGTGCACGTGTTTATTTTTGACTCTATTTGTTTTTGAACGTTTTTGTGTAATATATTGACGTGATCGTCTCTGAAAGTATTAGATTGTGGAACAACTTTGTAACGACATATCTCGAGTCGTTCTTCAGTGATACTATCTTAATTGTTGTGACGTCGCGACTTTCTGTTTTGACGCGAGACATTTCTATTTTTAGTTTCGTCTCTCGATGTCGAAATTTAGATCCGTCTTCTCCACTCTCTTTCTTTAGTTGTCCCGAACACCCTAAAATTATTTTGCAATTTTTGGACTTAATTTGACCTATTTTCCATTTATTTGAAAGTTTTAAATAATTTTAAAACATATTTTTATAAGAGTTATAATTACAATAAAATTCCTATAATATAATAACGCTTTAAAGAATTTATTGACCAAATTTCAGAATTTTTGGCCGCACCCATCTTGCGTGAGGGAGAGGAGAGTAATTTTAAATTATATTAATTATTTTTATTATTTTAATTACGTTTTCTTAAACCCAAACCCTAACCCTAGCTCTAACCTATTTATATTAGCCCTAGGATAGGTTATTTTCGCATTACACAAACCCTAGCCGTCACAAAACCCTAAATCTTGCTTGCGACGATTCGTCGCAACTCCGTTCAGCCGCCACTAGTGCCCGACCGGAGCCAACCCCCGCATTTACCCGTGCCCGACCGACGCTCCGCCTCGCATCGCCCGCTTGCAGCGCTCCGCTGCAAGCCCCCCGCTGTCGCCCGCTCCGACCGAGAGCATCGCTCGGTCAGACCGAGCGCTCGCTCCGCACAGCCGCTCTGCCCGCTCCGCTGCATCATCGCCGCACCCGCTAGCGCCCGACCGGTGGGTTCGCCCGCAGCGACCAAGAGGCCGCCCGCACCTGCGCTCTGCTCCGCTTTGTTGCAAGTTGCAACGTTGCAACTTGGCCCGCCCCGCTGCGACCGACGGGATCCCTCGGTCTGACCGAGGGAATCCCTCGCACCGCACCACGCCCCTGCCTCCGCTGCGCTACAACACGCCCGACCGAGTGCCCCTCTCGGTCTGAACGAGAGGAACCCCCGCACCGACGGTGTCCAACCAACCGAACTTCGTCGCAACACTGTTTCTCCCACACCAACTCCTGTGGTGGCCCCCCCAAGTTCTCCAGAGGTGTTGTGGGTCCCCCATTGACCCCTAGCACTACTGTGGGCCCCACTTGGACGTGCTACTTCGTGGATTTGCCGTCTACGACGTTGCGACACGTCGTAGGCCTTCGTCGCATGTTCCAGCTTTTGGAGAATCATGCAAGGATCAGATCTGAAGCTGAGGAGTTCTCCGATCAGACACGACTTCCTATCTTCGACAAACTCCGGTTCAGGTTGGTTCCCGAAACTCGTAGAAACCCCCACAATAGCTGACTGAACCCTAAACTAAAAACCGTCAACTTGAACTAAATTTATTTTCCAGCACCTGTAAAACGTTGTACGAACTTAGAAAATCGACGAATGGACTTTGTTGACTGTGCACATAGGATAGATCGTCGATTAGGCTGAAACATCAAAAAGTGACTATTGACGAATAGGATAGTCCTGAAAACCTAGAAACGAAACCTAATAGGATTTGATGAATTTAAGACCTGACATCATCGCCGTGGCGATATTTCAGACGGACTTCCGCGGACGAGACGCTTGGACGAACGCTTCGAGAGGACGACACACTCGCCATTTCAGGCAAGTGTATCCACTTGCACTTTTGGCCGTGCTTAGGCCTTAGTTGGTTAGAATTGTTAACTGTGAACAAATAGAACCGGACGTGAAATGATAGCGTCCGGGACGACTCCTGACGGCTCAGACTTGACGACGAAGTCTGAGCCTGACAACAACAACTTTTGATATTGTAGGGCTATCATGTGTGTGCGTGTGTGAGGACACCCTAGAATAACCCTTCCTGTCTTGTCACGTCCCGTCCCGTCTTGCACAGTCCGCTGGGCAATAGGGCACTCTTCGAGTGATCCCTTGTACAGATTCACAGCCTGCGGGCAATAGGGCACTCTCCAAGCTAGAGAGAGTGATCCCTTGTATGGATACACAGCCTGCGGGCAATAGGGCACTCGCCAAGCTAGAGCGAGTGATCCCTTGTACGGATATCTTGTCTTGTCTTGTCTTGGGGTTTGGGGTTGGGTTGAGCGTGCGCACGGCAAGAGGGTCTAATCCCCCTCGAACCGTAAGGCGTGAACCCTTTCGTATCTCACTTGTCTTGTCCTGCCTTGTTTCCGTCACGTCCCGTCTTGTCTTGACACCTGTAGGTTAGTCCCGTAGTTGGTAGCACACACTACAACTACTACTTGTTGCGCTTTACTTTCCTGCTGCGTTACTTCTGTTTGTTACTCAGTTATAACCCCAGCATGCTAATCAACAAGTAAAACGTTGTCTAAAAGTTGATACACTTGCAGTAAAGTCTAACCCTTCTTGTAGACTTTACCTGACGTACAGTTCCTTTCTCTTGGGTGCTGTACGTCAGGTGCTCAGCCAGAGTTCGTGGACGAGGCAGACTCACTGGAGTACGAGGAGCCGAGGACGTTGATCCAGAGTTCGTGCCTGACGAGGATCAGACCTTGTGGTCTTTTAGTCGCCACTTTCAGAGGTTACTACTTTCAGTTTTCTCTTAGATAGTTTGTTGCCACGCTTAGGCTTCTTTTTAGACTTTGTACTTGTCGGATATTATATCTCTAATTTAATGAATGCATCTTCCTTTCTGTACTTTCTGTTGTTTCGAACTATATTAATGCAAGAATTTGAAAATCTTTTAAAATGGTACCTCTACAGACGCTTATTGGGTCCGAGCTTCTAAAGCTCTGGCCTAAGCGGGCCTCGTCACGTTTCGCTTCCGTCCATTTTGGGAAGCAGGGTGTGACAAATTGAGCATCGCCCGTCATGTGTTTTGAACACCCGCTATCGAGTATCCACCCATCCTTGGAGCCAAATTTAACTTTGTTGCCCCGTTTGTTTTTCTTGAGTACCTAAAGATGATTATATCATTTCATGGTACCCAAGGTCATTGGGTCCTCAAAGGTTAGACCTTTGGAAGCCAAGTCCAATTGGACTTAGACTTCCTAATAAAATTAATATTATCCACTACATTCAAAAAATAATCATTCATGTAGATTTGTTTTTCATCCATACTTGTGTCCTTTGGGCTCCAAATTGAGAATATTTTGGGAGCCTTAATCCTATTGGGAGCATGCATGCTTTGTTGATTTCTACGTGATGCATGTCGTGGATAGGTAAAAGGAACATGATGAAATGGTGCATATGGATAATTATTCATATGACGATGTGGGTGAACATATGCATGGAGGGAACACGTGCGTGAGGGTGTCTCACATGTTGTGCACGTGCCCGTGAATGTGTAGCATAGAAATCATCATATGAGTGAGCCGGTGGAGTCCTACGTGTGTTCCTACGCGGCATGGTATTTGTGTACATGTAGGCATGACCCTTCTTTGGAGGTCCACCCAAAGTGGGTTTCTTTCCAAAAGAGGGTGTGTTCGAAGTGGAAGCACCATTGGTAGATGAACTACCAATAGAGTGTTTGCTCCCACTCGATGAGGCATCGGAAGTAGGCCTAACAAAGGTAGTGGCCGATTTGGATGAACTCCCCATCTTATACCCCAAGCCAAGTGGTGATTGGCCGGAAGTAATTCATTTAGGATGTTATCCAAATGGTCCTTACCCTTATTGAATTTATTAATTCAACCTATAGTGCACTCATATTTCTCGGTGAGAGAATGCATCGAAGCACCCAAAGTGGACACTTGCGATGTGAGCGCATAAACACGAGACTTGATATTTTCATTCTCAATACTCAAAGTCGAGATTTGAGAAGTCAAATCCGCTATCTTATGTTCATCCGAATCCTCGATGCTAACATGTTCAAGTTTAGATTTGAGATTTACAATCTCATTTCTTAACTCTTCAACAACGGTGTCGTTGTTGGTGATGATAGTTTTAGGTGAGGTTTGGATGCTAACTAGCTCATCTTTAGTCTTAGTATATTGTCAACTAATTTAGCATATCTATTCCATATTTGCTCATTAGCTAGTCTAAGGTCATCCATAGTTACCTCATCGCTTTCATCCTCGCTATCATCGGAGGCGGGTTCTTGAACATTTTCCTCATTAGCCATGAAACATACGTGCGCTTGCTCCACTTTCACATCAGCCGACTCCCCGCTTGAAGAGTCATCTTCGGAATCGGTGAAACCGACAAATCCTTTCTTGTAGCCTTTCTTATACTTCTTCAATTTGTCGTACTTCGGCGCCTTCCACTTTTCCTTTTGCTTGTTTTGTGGACAATCCGCTTTGATGTGTCCTGGCTTATTGCATTTAAAGCACAAAGGAGGAGAGGCGTTAGTAGAAGTAAATTTAGATTTGCACATCAGCCGGCTCCCCGCTTGAAGAGTCATCTTCGGAATCGGTGAAACCGACAAATCCTTTCTTGTAGCCTTTCTTATACTTCTTCGATTTGTCGTACTTCGGCGCCTTCCACTTTTCCTTTTGCTTGTTTTGTGGACAATCCGCTTTGATGTGTCCTGGCTTATTGCATTTAAAGCACAAAGGAGGAGAGGCGTTAGTAGAAGTAAATTTAGATTTGCCTTTGAAGTTACCTTTTTGGAAGAAGCGATTGAACTTCTTTGCCATGAGGGCAATGGATTCCATGTCCATTTCGTCTTCCGAGTCCTCGTCATCGGTAGAGGTGGATGGAGCCGCCTTGAACGCAATCGCCTTTTTCTTAGGCACGTCTTGGTTCAAGTAAGACTTCATCTTCTCTTGTAACTTCACCTTGCTATCCTTGTGTACCTCGTATGACATTAAAGTACCCATTAATTGAACTACGGTATACTTGTTCATATCGTTACCTTCCTCGATGGCGAAGGTACGCTTTTCCCAACTAGAAGGAAGTCCTTCGATAAGCTTCGAACATTTCTCCTTTTGGATGTAGGTTTTGCCTAGAGCCTCTAACTCGTTTATGATGTCGACGAAGCGAGCATAATACTCCTTCATCTTCTCACCCTGTAGCATATGAAACATCTCGTAATCTTTATTAACTACAACGAGTTTAGAGTCTCTTACCCTACTCGTCCCTTCATGTAAGATGAGGAGGGAGTTCCAAATTTGATATGCACTCTTACATGTGCATATCTTATTGAAGTCCTCGGGCTCCAATGCGCATTGCAAGGCGTTCATTGCCTTGGCATTGCTTACCTCCGCGGTGACCTCCGCGGTTGTCCATTTCTCGAAATCTTCTTCGGCGGGCTCGACATACTCCTTCATTGTGGTCCTCCATAGTGAAGCACTCCGGAGGAAAGTTTCCATCCGGCATTTCCAGTACCCGTAGTTGGTACCGTTGAAGAATGGAGGCCTCGTTGAGGAATGTCCTTCCATTATCGAAGAAGCTCCTTCACGGTTCTTGAAGGTGCTATAATCCGAAGGTGGACGCACGGTCTTGTTGTCGTTGGCAGACATAGCTTAGTATCTGGCTCTGATACCAAATGTAATGCCCTGAAAGCTACTGCACAAGTACTAGAGGGGGGGTGAATAGTACTTTAAAAATAACAAGGAGTATAATTCCTAATTATCGTGCAAACTACTACCAACAAATGCTGAAGCTAAAATTGACAACAACAAATATTCAATGCTAACAATTGATATGATGGGTTCGGATCCACCCAAGTCTCCCTGACTTGTTCCCGGTGATCCTACGTCCCAGAACACCCGGATCCCCTCCGGATACTTAGGTTAGAAACCCTAACCCAAGATTTCCACTATGAATACCTTGTGAAAAACCTTCACAAGATCAAATCATACAATCAATAGCAATAGTGAATCTCACAACCTGGGATCACAACCTTCTCTCACAACCGAGAGAATCAATAGCAATAAATGAGTTTATATGAAATAAACAACAACTTACCACAAACCCTATACCTTGAGTATTCTTACCAAATTAGGGCAATGAGGGATTTGAGGAAGGAGAAGTCACCAAGACCTAGCACCACCAATATGAGCAGCAATGGGTGCCTAGGAATGAGTAGGAGACTTGAATCAAGCAATAGCTTGGATGGCTCAACAAGAACAAGGTTCTCTCAAGATGGATTCTAGATCTCAAATGAGGGAGAGAATGATTTCTTGTGAGGAAGAGAGCTTTGGAAATGAGTTTCAATCTCTAACTCTTTCAATCTGAATAAGGCTCTCAATAGCAGCTCTAACCTAGAGAGAAACGACCAAGCATTGTATTTATAGGGTCCCATAAAATCGAGCTAGGTCACCTCCCAACGGTTGGAAATCTGGAGCAATTAGTCGGTCAAAGAACAACCACTGACCGACTAGTTCATCAACTAGTCGGTCGGTGAATCAACATGAACCGACTAAAGGATGAACAGTGAACAGATGAAATTTCAGACCTAAAGAACTAGTCGGTCCAAGAAGACTTTTCGACCGACTAGTTTCTCAACCAGTCGGTCGGTCAGTTAACTTAGACCGACTAAGAGTCAAAAGCTATTAGTCTGAATACAAATCGATTTAGTCGGTCCAAGAACAAATGTTGACCGACTAGATCATCAACTAGTCGGTCGCCAAATGTTCTTAGACCGACTAACGATAAACAGTAACTTGGCATGAACATGGAAAGCTCAACTAGTCGGTCTAAGAAGCATCACTGACCGACTAGTTCACCAACTAGTCGGTCGGTGAGTCAACTAAGACCGACTAACTGTGAACAGTAAAGAGCTTAAAATTTGGGAGACAAACTAGTCGGTCCAAGAAGCTTTTCCGACCGACTAGATCACCATCTAGTCGGTTGGTTCTTCTTCTTGAACCAACTAACATGCGCAAGAAGTCCCGAATCGAAGCGCGATGCTTCGGGAAAGTTTGAATGGACTTCTACTAAGATCCTAGCTCTAAGATAGGAGCGATATGAAGATTAAATGATAATACCTACTCAAGGCTTAACATTCTAAAGAACAAAGCTAGAAGACTAAATATAAATCTAGACAAACCGTCTTCAAAAGCTTCGATCGAATCTTCATGACTTCAAAGTTGGTCCAAAAGCTTCAACGAAGCTTTAGGCATATGAATACGTGCTTTGAGAAGTCTTGAGACGTCGCTTTGGATGTTCACGTGAATTTGGCGACGATCTCCATAACTGCGCTCACAAATTGTTAGTTCATGATTTATTTATGTTTGCTCATCATCCAAAACCAAATCCGGGGAGTCCAATACTCAACATAATCATCCCGAAGATGAAACCTTCATCCGGAAGATGAATAATCATCCTGAAGATGAATAATCATCCCGAAGATGAAACCATCATCCTGAAGATGAATAATCATCCAGAAGATGAATAATCATCCAGCATATGAATAATCATCCAGCATATGAATTACCATCCAGCAGATGAAATTATCATCCAGTCGATGAAGAAACTTGGAAAATTGCAATCCACCAATACACCTACTGGTTGTATGGATGCACATTAAGACCCCTTCTGTTTGTTGGAAGAGGGGAAGGATATCCTCGGTCCTGAAATGCCTTACTCAAATGTCTTTTGTACACTCCTTTTATCTGGCAGTAAACCCTTTAACCAGATACAGTGCAGCGCCTGCAGCGCACCACTGGACCAGAGATATGTAGCTTCTACGCTATCTCCAAGGGTTAAGGATCATCCAACATGTTAAATGTATTTGCAGATACAGGTTATAGATCATCGCGATGACTGCAACAAAGAAGCGACCAACTCCTGGAGACCAGCAAAGCATGCTTCCAAGGCAACATCAATCCCACCATCCCGAGAGGCCCATCAATCCAAGAAGCAAATCATAAGTACGCACAGCCAGGTCATGCAGTACCTCGTAAATACAGTGACGACTGGGTCAGAGACGTGATGCTACCTACCGAGTCTGCAGACCACTCCTCTTCAGAAGAGATCCCTCAGATTCAGTAGCTGCCATAGATGAGCGATACTTGTATTGTCACGCCCCGCTTCCCTAAAATGGAGGCGAGACGTGAGAAGGTCCGCATGGGAGTGGAGCTGTGAAGCCCCAAACCCGATAAGCGTCAATAAATTAAATGCAGGTCCATGTAACCACGAACAGAACAAAGATAATAACACAAGAGAGACAGAAATAAAATCTCAAATCTCAGAATTGTCCAACATTAAAATTAAGTTCAACATCCAGAAAAGCCACCAGGCTAAAGGGCAGAGTCTAAAGGCCCAGAACAAGGCCAACAAGGACAAACATAAACAGAGTATTGGTGCCACGCACCGACAACAAAACAGTCTAAACATAACACAAACAGTCTCTACGACTGATCGCCCGTGTCCACGAAGTCCTCGTCAAACACATGCTCGGGCTCGGCGTCCGCAAACACCTCATCCTCAACAACGAACTCAGGCTCAGGATCTAACATGTGTCACCCAAAAGAGTAAAGGGGCACATGTCAGCAAGTCTAAAAGACTTGGGCAAGGAAACTGAAAGTAAGGTAAACTAACAACCTAGCAGTTATAATATGCATGATATGGCAAGTATGGCATGAGAGCACAAGCGAGGCATGTTGTAACAACAAGTGCAAGAGAACAACTATCAGGGCATGTCAAGAGTAGCCAAGCTACTAACAATCTCAATCTTTTCACTAGTCACATTTCAAGTTATTTGTAGATGTTTACGCCTTACAGCTGAACTGTTGGACATTCACACTGATTGGCCGCTTAACACTACCCCAAAACCCAGAGTTTATGCCTTACAACTGAAGTTGCTGATCGGGCAGACTCCCAGTCGATTGGCCGCTTAACCCTTACCCCTCCCACATGTAAACAAGCCAGGGTCCCTGTACATGATGCTCAGTAAATGAGCCAGGGTTGCCCCGCACAAGAGCTTGTTTTCAGGTTCACAATTTGGCGTAGGGTTGTGCCCGCTAAAAGCAGGTGCCTAGCCTCAATCATTTCACAAGGTGTAGCGGTGCTATGCAATCACGGGAACATTTAAGGAATGCAATGACATGACAATTAATTCGCTTACCGTTAATTGAAATTAAACATGACATGGTAGTTGTGCAACATGATAAATGACGGATCTAACTTCGTTGTCAAGCTAGATCCTGAAATTGCGCCTAGGCGAGTATCATTTCATCGCCTAGTCTCTTTTACGCCTACAACAAGCAAATGGCCTAAGACATGGCCTAAAACCCTAAGTGGCAAGTTTCACTTGCCTAGCACCAAGGATGCCGATCAATGAGGCCGTCACAAAAATGCTAACTACGGAGATGAGATCGCTGCCATGGCAAAACAATATTAGAACAACATCCAACCTAGTTTTATTAGGGTTTAACAAAATCACAAAACGGGTTATGAGAAAATTAAAGGATCGATCACTACCGTAGGAAGCGGAAGAACGATGCCGAACAAGCACGACAATGGAAGAAACGATCCGGGAAACTAGGGTTCAGATCTGGAAATGGGGAGAAAATCTGGAGAAATGAGATTTTGGGGGTTTTTAGGGGTTTTCCGGCGACCTAGAGGTGGTGGCCGGCCTAAATGGAGAGGGAGAGAGGCTCTTGATGAAGGAGGAAGGCTAGGGGAAGATGGATGATGATTTGGGAAAGAAGGAGGCTCAGGAGAAAATGAGAGAAGAAAGAAAAACGTTTGGGGGGTTTAAATAGGAAAAGTCGGCGGCTGGGCAAACCTTAGGTTTACGACAACGATTAGTCGGTAAAAGAAGGGTTGTTGACCGACTAGTTCAACAACTAGTCTGTCGGTCGACCAACTGTGACCGACTAAAACCAAACAGTAACTCAGGTTGTCGAAATGGTCAAAGAATTAGTCGGTTAAAGAACAATGGCTGACCGACTAGTTTGCAACCTAGTCGGTCGGTGGTTGTTCTTAGACCGACTAACGATAAACAGTAACTTAGGTGAAATTTATCAAAGGAACTAGCCGGTCTGAGAGCAAGTTCTGACCGACTAGTTTCACATCTAGTCGGTCGGTGGTTGTTCTTAGACCGACTAAGAGTAAACAGTAACTCCTGTACAATTGATTCAATGAACTAGTCGGTTCCAGTAGAGTTCTTGACAGACTAGATCTCAATCTAGTCGGTTGGTCCCCCTTCTTGAACCAACTAACGTGCACGAAAAGTGCCGAATCGAAGCGCAAAGTTCTAGGAAGATTCCTACGGCTTCTAGGATCAACCTATCACTAAGATATGAGCGATATGAAGCTCGTCACGAGTGACTTACTCCAAAACTCAATGATCTAAGGAAGAAGCTAGAAAATCACAATGAAACGAACGAGAACGAAAACGAAAACTACGGAAACGGAAGCTACGGAGATGGAGAATCACACATAAGGAGAAAATCCACCAAAACATATATGAGAATAATGGGTATCATACGCCATATGAGAGGGTCTCTCATATTCCCTCTCACATAAAGGGGGCAAGTACAAGCCCACATGGGCTTGTACTTGTTGTACTTGCCCCCTTTATGTGAGAGGGAATATGAGAGACCCTCTCATATGGCGTATGATACCCATTATTCTCAACATATATATATAATATAGATAATCCAAGCACATGAAAACCGGTCGTTACATCCTCTCCAACTTAAGAAAAATTCCGTCCTCGGAATTTTCCAACACTCACGTGTCCGGGAACAAAAGTGGGTAGCGCTCTCGCATCTCATCCTCATTCTCCCAAGTAGACTCTCCTGGCAAGCCGTGTCACTACATCACCCTCACAAGATTGACAACCTTGTTTCGGAGTGACTTCTGACGCCTGTCCAGAATCCGCACTGGTTGCTGGTCACACGTCATATCAGGGAAAACGATAATCTCCGAGAAATCCACAGCATGAGATGGATCGCTAATGTATCGACGAAGCTGCGACACATGGAAAACATTGTGAACTCCTTCCAAAGACGGCGGCAAGGCCAAGCGGTAGGCTACCTCGCCAACTTTCTCCAGAATGTCAAACGGTCCAATGTATCGCGGGCTCAACTTCCCTCGCTTCCCAAAGCGAATCACACCACGATTCGGGGAAATCTTCAAGAACACATGGTCGCCTGGCTGAAACTCCAACGGACGGCGTTTAGCATCCGCCCAATGCTTAAAATGGTCCTGAGCAATCCTCAACCTCTCCCGAATGTTCCTGACAACATCCACGGCCTCCACAATCATCACCAATGTTATCCCAACTCAACGGTGAACGACATTTCCTCCCATACAGCGCGGCAAAAGGCGCCATGCCAATACTCGCCTGGAAGCTGTTGTTGTAGGAAAACTCTACCAGATGTAGATGGTCTTCCCACGAACCCTTGAAATCCAACATGCACGCCCTCAACATGTCCTCCAAGATCTGAATCGTCCTCTCGGACTGGCCATCTGTCTGTGGATGGTACGCCGTGCTGAGACTTAGACGCGTACCCAAACTCTTCTGTAAACTCTGCCAGAACTGAGATGTGAACCTCGTGTCTCTGTCCGACACGATACTCACAGGGACTCCGTGAAGTCGTACGATCTCCTGCACGATTCACGTCACATCACCAACTAAACTAGGAAAAGGAAACAGAAACGGAGAGTAAAAGAATTTACCTCCATGTATCTCCTCGCTAGCGCCTCAGTGGACTGTCCTACTCGGAATGGAATAAAGTGCGCGGATTTGGTCAATTGATCTACGATCACCCAAATCGCGTCATTCTGCTTCGGACTCCGAGGTAGTCTAGTCACGAAATCCATAGTGATGTGTTGCCACTTCCACTCCGGAATCGGAAGTGGTTGCAGCAACCCGGCCGTACGTTGATGCTCCGCCTTTACCTGCTGGCAAACCAAGCACTTGGCGACACTCCGAGCCACGCTCCTCTTCATGCCATGTCACCAAAAGTTCAGATGAAGATCCTTGTACATCTTGGTGCCACCAGGATGCACAGAATACGACGAACTGTGTGCCTCAACCAGCGGCTCCTCTCTAATATCTCCAGCTGGCACACACAACCTAGCTCCAAACCTCAGCGAGCCATCCTCATGAACCAAAAAGTGAGTCCGCAGACCGGCTTCTACCTACTCCTGAATCTTCACCAGCTTCGGATCCTCAACCTGGCCAGCCTTGATCTGATCCACGATCGTCGACTGAATCTGCATAGTCATCAACGAAGAGGCCTCTCCGGGAAGAACAATCTCAAATCTAGACTCGCAAAAATCCTGCAGCAATCTCCACTGCGAGGTCAAAATCATCACCGCTGGAAGCCTACTCAACGCATCCGGAACCACATTCACCTTGCCAGGGTGATACTGCAAATCAATCTCATAATCCGCCATGAGCTCCAACCATCGACGCTGTCGCATGTTGAGCTCCTTCTGAGTAAAAATATACTTCAAGCTTTTATGATCGGTGAAGATCTTCACTTTCTCACTCAGCAGGAAGTGCCTCCAAATCTTGAGCGCAAACACGACATCAGCCAACTCCAAATCGTGCGTCGGGTAATTCTTCTCATGAGTCTTGAGCTGACGCGAAGCATACGCCACAACATGCCCGTGCTGATGCAACACACAACCGAGACCCTTGCCAGAAGCATCGCAAAAGATCTCAAATCCACCGCTGCGATCAGGCACAACAAGAATAGGGGCAGTCTTCAATCTCTCCCTCAGAACACCAAAGGCATTCTCACAATCACCCGACCAAACAAAAGGTACATCCTTCCGCGTCAATCTGGTCATCGGCTCGGCAATACGAGAAAAGTCCTTAAGGAAGCGCCGATAATAACCAGCCAGTCCAAGGAAACTCTGGATCTCAGACGCTGACCGTGGAACAGGCCACTCTCGAATAGACTTGATCTTCTCGGGATCCACTGAAATACCATCGCCTGTCACCACATGCCCGAGAAAAGCAACTCTGTCCAGCCAAAACTCGCACTTCGAAAACTTAGCATACAACCGATGCTTCCTCAAAACCTCCAATACCGTCCTCAAGTGCGAGGCATGCTCCTTCTCCGACTTTGAATAGATCAGAATGTCGTCAATAAAGATAACGACAAACTTGTCTAAAAAGTCGTAGAAAATCAGATTCATCAGATTCATGAAAACTGCGGGTGCATTGGTTACACCGAAAGGCATAACCACAAACTCGTAGTGTCCATACTTCGTCCTGAACGCTGTCTTCGGAACATCTTCCTTCTTCACCTTCAGCTGATGATATCCACTCCTCAGATCCAACTTCGAAAACACCCTCGAACCTCCAAGCTGATCAAAAATATCATCGATGCGAGGCAACATGTATTTATTCTTGATGGTCACCGCATTCAGCTCCCGATAGTCCACGCACATGCGACGCGAGCCATCCTTCTTCTTTACCAGTAGCACCGGTGCTCCCCACGGAGACACACTAGGATTGATATAACCCTTCTGCAAAAGCTCATCCAGCTGCTTCCGCAACTCCTCCAACTCTGCGGGTGCCATAGATAGGGCGCCTTCGAAATCAGCTGCGCTCCCGGAATAAGATCATTCGAAAACTCGAGAGCTCGATCGGGTGGCAGCCCAGACATCTCCTCGGGGAAGACATCATCAAAGTCACGCACTACCTCTGGCCTCTCCAGCTCCATCTACATAGCCACAATCTCCACTGGCCTGGCCCAAAACCTGACCGGACCGAGCGAACTGCTACCCCGGCTGAACTCAAATACTGGATGTCCGGGAATCTCGAACACCGCCTTCTTCCTCCGACAATCGATCGTAGCATAGAAGCTCGCAAGCCAATCCATCCCAAGGACCGCATCATAGTTGATGATGTCGTGGACAATGAAATCAGCATAAAGCTATATCCACAAACCACCAACGGGCAAGAATTACAACCAAGATGCACCGGGACCACGCCATTCCCAGTAACGATATTCCAACTCTTGGAAAGAGGGGACGTCGACAATGAATGCTTCTCCACAAAGCTCCGAGAAACAATGCACATCGATGCACCTGAGTCAAAGAGGACTCGTGCAGGAAATGTGCACACCAAAATCACACCTACAAACAGTCTAACAGTCAAGCCCTAGTCTAGCAAACAATCATGTACAAGCAAACAACATAATCTAACAAACAAAACCAACTAAGAAGGAACAGCTAAATTGAGAGTTACCTGCAATAACCTCATCCACAGCCTCGCTCTCCATAGCGGTCATCAGAAATGCCTGCCTCCTTGGCAGAAAAGCCTGCTGAAAAGCCTGCCTCTGTGGAACAAGAGCTGCTCCATGTCCAGCAGGAACAGGCACTCTCTGCTGCAACGGCTGTGCTGCAACAGGTGTCCTCCGCAACTGGTTCACATGCCGACAATCCTTCGCGACATGAGAAGCATCACCACAAACCAAACACTGGCCCAGAAATTTTCTACACTGATCCTTGATGTGGCCAGGCTTGCTGTAGAAATGCCAAGTCTTCTGATTAGGCCCTCCTGGCCTCTTGAACTGCACCGGATGATTAGGCTTGAAACCAGGCCTAACCCTCGCCCTGGCCTACTCCATAGGCCTCTTCCCCGCTCCAGAAACATGTCCTCTCCTCTGGCTCAGGTTCAGCTCCTGCCTCCTCGCAGCGACCAGAACCTTCTGATAAGAGTCCAGATCAGAGGAAGACACAAAACTCTGAAGCTCCAAAGCAAGTCCCTGCAGGAACCTCTGAGCCCTCTCATCAGCATCCTGCACCATCTTCGGTGCGAACCGACTCAGCCTAGTGAACTCTTGGTGGTACTGGTCCACCGTCGAGCTCCCTTGCTTCAGCTCAATAAAGCGCTGCAGCATCTCCTTCCTAGCAGCCTTCGGAAAGAACTCCTCATCAAACCTGGACTTAAAAGTAGCCCAAGCTATCAGCTCCACCAACATCTTCTCTTCCGCATCCCACCAGTTCCGAGCATTATCCTTGAGTTGCCTCTTCGCCAAATCAACCCATCCAGTCGGGCTGATCTTCGCCAACTTCAAGTTATCCTCAATGTTCTGAATCCACTCATCGGCAGCCAGAGGACCCTCAGTCCCATCAAAATAAGCGGGACCCAGCTCCCGAAACTGCTTCGCTCCCGGCTCGGAGCGAGGGGCATCCTGGATTGCCCGACCAGCTCGAACACCTGGAGCATTCTGGACTTGCAGGAGCACGCCTTGCTGCACTTGCATCATCTGAAGCATCAACCGCATCATCTCCCCATTGGTGGGCTCCCGCTCAGGCTCCTCGTCATGAGGGGGCGCACTACCACCACCACGGGTAAATCACCTTCCTGCCATCTAATGACACAGAAAACGAAGCAGATTAGACTCGTAGCTTATGACTCGGATGTCGAACTTAGTTTATTGGACATTCTAATATTATTATCGTTATTCCAATAATCGTAGTTAAAGAAAGGACCTGCATGGGCCACCAACAAAACCTGTCACGCCCCGCTTCCCTAAAATGGAGGCGAGACGTGAGAAGGTCCGCACTGGAGTGAAGCTGTGAAGCCCCAAACCCGATAAGCGTCAATAAATTAAATGCAGGTCCCTGTAACCACGAACAGAACAAAGATAATAACACAAGAGAGACAGAAATAAAATCTCAAATATCAGAATTGTCCAACATTAAAATTAAGTTCAACATCCAGAAAAGCCACCAGGCTAAAGGAAAGAGTCTAAAGGCCCAGAACAAGGCCAACAAGGACAAACATAAACAGAGTATTGGTGCCATGCACCGACAACAAAACAGTCTAAACACAACACAAACAGTCTCTACGACTGATCGCCCGTGTCCACGAAGTCCTCGTCAAACACAGGCTCGGGCTCGACGTCCGCAAACACCTCGTCCTCAACAACGAACTCAGGCTCAGGATCTAACATGTGTCACCCAAAAGAGTAAAGGGGCACATGTCAGCAAGTCTAAAAGACTTGGACAAGGAAACTGAAAGTAAGGTAAACTAACAACCTAGCAGTTATAGTATGCATGATATGGCAAGTATGGCATGAGAGCACAAGCGAGGCATGTTGTAACAACAAGTGCAAGAGAACAACTATCAGGGCATGTCAAGAGTAGCCAAGCTACTAACAATCTCAATCTTTTCACTAGTCACATTTCAAGTTATTTGTAGATGTTTACGCCTTACAGCTGAACTGTTGGACATTCACACTGATTGGCCGCTTAACACTACCCCAAAACCCAGAGTTTACGCCTTACAACTGAAGTTGCTGATCGGGCAGACTCCCAGTCGATTGGCCGCTTAACCCTTACCCCTCCCATATGTAAACAAGTCCGGGTCCCTGTACACGATGCTCAGTAAATGAGCCAGGGTTGCCCCGCACAAGAGCTTGTTTTCAGGTTCACAATTTGGCATAGGGTTGTGCCCGCTAAAAGCAGGTGCCTAGCCTCAATCATTTCACAAGGTGTAGCGGTGCTACGCAATCACGGGAACATTTAAGGAATGCAATGACATGACAATTAATTCGTGTACCGTTAATTGAAATTAAACATGACATGGTAGTTGTGCAACATGATAAATGACGGATCTAACTTCGTTGTCAAGCTAGATCCTGAAATTGCGCCTAGGCGAGTATCATTTCGTCGCCTAGTCTCTTTTACGCCTACAACAAGCAAATGGCCTAAGACATGGCCTAAAACCCTAAGTGGCAAGTTTCACTTGCCTAGCACCAAGGATGACGATCAACGAGGCCGTCACAAAAATGCTAACTACGGAGATGAGATCGCTACCATGGCAAAACAATATTAGAACAACATCCAACCTAGTTTTATTAGGGTTTAACAAAATCACAAAACGGGTTATGAGAACATTAAAGGATCGATCACTACCGTAGGAAGCGGAAGAACGATGTCGAGCAAGCACGGCAACGGAAGAAACGATCCGGGAAACTAGGGTTCAGATCTGGAAATGGGGAGAAAATCTGGAGAAATGAGATTTTGGGGGTTTTTGGGGGTTTTCCGGTGACCTAGAGGTGGTGGCCGGCCTAAATGGAGAGGGAGAGAGGCTCTTGATGAAGGAGGAAGGCTAGGGGAAGATGGATGATGATTTGGGGAAGAAGGAGGCTCGGGAGAAAATGAGAGAAGAAAGAAAAATGTTTGGGGGGTTTAAATAGGAAAAGTCGGCGGCTGGGCAAACCCTAGGTTTACGACAACGATTAGTCGGTCAAAGAAGGGTTGTTGATCGACTAGTTCAACAACTAGTCGGTCGGTCGACCAACTGTGACCGACTAAAACCAAACAGTAACTCAGGTTGTCGAAATGGTCAAAGAATTAGTCGGTTAAAGAACAATGGCTGATCGACTAGTTTGCAACCTAGTCGGTCGGTGGTTGTTCTTGGACCGACTAACGATAAACAGTAACTTAGGTGAAATTTATCAAAAGAACTAGTCGGTCTGAGAGCAAGTTCTGACCGACTAGTTTCACATCTAGTCGGTCGGTGGTTGTTCTTAGACCGACTAAGAGTAAACAGTAACTCCTGTACAATTGATTCAATGAACTAGTCGGTTCCAGTAGAGTTCCTGACCGACTAGATCTCAATCTAGTCGGTTGGTCCCCCTTCTTGAACCAACTAACGTGCACGAAAAGTGCCGAATCGAAGCGCGAAGTTCTAGGAAGATTCCTACGGCTTCTAGGATCAACCTATCACTAAGATATGAGTGATATGAAGCTCGTCACGAGTGACTTACTCCAAAACTCAACGATCTAAGGAAGAAGCTAGAAAATCACAACGAAACGAACGAAAACGAAAACTACGAAAACGGAAGCTACGGAGATGGAGAATCACACATAAGGAGAAAATCCACCAAAACATATATATATATATATATATATATATATATAATATAGATAATCCAAGCACATGAAAACCAGTCGTTACATGTATAGATGAGCGATGTCTTGTATCGGTGAGCGATGCCTTGTACTTTGTACTTATTATCGGAACACTGTAAAAGATTGATGTATAGTTGCCTAGGAGATCTGCAAGCCTGCAGCTTGTACAGATCAGGGGGAGTCAAATATAGTGTTGTACTCTTTTCCCTTGGCTATTGGGTTTTCCCCACTGGGTTTTCCATAGCTAAAGGTTTTAACGAGGCAACCTCATTGACTCTGGATCCAGAAGTATCCACCCCCTAAATACTTCCACTAATCAGGGGAAGTTACGGAAATTGTACTCTTTTTCCTTGGCTATTGGTTTTTCCCACTGGGTTTTCCATAGCTAAAGGTTTTAACGAGGCAGTTATCCCTAACTTAGGATCCAGAAGTATCCACCTCTAGTGATATCCATCGATCAGGGGAAGTTACAAAGACTTGTACTCTTTTCCCATAGCCATTGGTTTTTCCCACTGGGTTTTCCTTGGCAAATGTTTTAACAAGGCAAGTACTCTTAAAACTTGGGATCCAGAAGTATCCATAGACCCATGATCAGATAAGCTCTATGAACCCTGAAGCGTTCATCACGGCTTACAACAATGGATGGATAAGGAGAAGTGTTATAAACGGGCTTTTGGAGGCCCAACCTCTACATACGTACAAACAGATACATACGTACCTGCATGCTTGTATCTAATGATTATTCAATGAATTTATGCTTAAACCTTGCAAGAAAAAAAGATTTATAAAGTACACAAATTGAATTATTGATGAAACATGCATTTTTGCCTGGCTTTCCATGTGCATTATTAGATGTCATGAACTGGATTGAAGCATGTGTGTGTGTGTGTGTGTGTATTAAAACACAACTATTTTTGAATCCTAAGGCTGACTGGGACAAGCTGATGTCATGCTGATGTATAAAGAGGTTCATAGAAGAATGACTAGGATTTAATCTTGGTAAAAGAAGGGTGAGATGAGTGTTTGGAAAAACCACCACTTTTTCCTTTTGTTTTCAAACCCTCCACAATCACTACATTTGCGCAGAATACCACATATTTCCCCTTTTTGCTAAAAAAACCCTCCCATTTCACTTTTTACCAATACACTATACACACACACACACACTTATGCATTTCCACCCTTCGCGCCGAAGGCGCCCGCTAAATTTTTTTACTCTAATTTGTTGTTCAGACTCAAGGGCGTCCTCGCCGAATTTATTGTTCTACACCGAATTTGTTGTTCCGCACAAATTTGACTGTGTAAATAATAGTTGGGAACAATGATTTCACGGGGAAAAATCTTAAATGAGCCATGCCCGCGGGCACGGGTTATGACTAGTGTGTGTTTGTTTGTTTGTTTGTTTGTGTGGAAAGTTAGTTTCGATCTTTATTGAAAACATCGGGGCTGGATTTGAAAGAGAGAGGATAGTGCACAAGCGCCGTCACTCCCTACTTCCAATTCTAACCCTCTTTACCAAAAATGAAATGTTCAAATTTCAACCCTCAGCTCTAAACTCCCAATTTGCCAAAGCCTTGGCAGCACCTGAATCACTGGGGTCAAGGTCTCGCAGCGCTAGTCTGATGTTCGCAGCTATGTATTCGACTAGGAAAATCTTTGTTCTTTTAGTATTCTCAAAGATTCTCTTATTCCTCTTTTTTCAGATGTGCCATACCATCGCAGCAAGAACGGTTTTGGCAAGTAAGCTCATTGTGTCCTTTTTAGCAAATCGGGTAATGTAGAAGTCTCCCACCTCAGAGAGGAGCGGATCTATGTGCTTTGATACACCCAGTTTGAGTTAGCATCTGCGCAAAACACAGCAAGTGTAATTGCACTCAAAGAATAGGTGGTTGGCATTCTCCTCCTCCCCTCCATCACAAAGGACACAGTTTGCTGGAGAGGCAACCCCCATTTAATAAGCATATATCTGGTAAGCAATTTTCCATGGAAAGCTCGTAGCAGGGTTAGGGCCATTTTGGGCATGTGATTGTTATACCATTCCAATCTAAAATAAGGAAAGGGTGTACCTGGCCTCCTCGTTCCTTCCCATGCGTCCTTGAAGTGGAAAATAGGGCCAGGTGCCCACTCCCAGGTATCGGAGGCCCCCCCTGATGAAGGGATATTTGTTGCAAGATAGTGTGGATATGTAGTATCGATGGATCAGCAATCTAGCCTGAAGTCCCCTAGTATTCACACACCCTCTTATTATCTGTCCCAGGGGGAATATCATAAAGGTCTCTCAGTGGCCCACAGGGAAGCCAATTATCCTGCCAGCAGAGAGTGGTACTACCGTCCCGCACTTTACGCTTAATTAATTTCTGAGCAAAATTCCTGCGATGAAGCATAAATTTCCATGTACCTGACTGAATTGCTTTCCCCTTTGTGGCAAAAAAGATGTCAATATCTTTATAATTGCTCCTCATATGCTTAGCCCATAGCCCATCGGAAGATAGCAAACGCCAAGTCAATCTGACCCTGATGCCAAGTTAGGATCAGAGAGCAATCTCATACCAACCCCCCTCCTCTCTGGTGGTACACATCTTTCCAGGCCCATGTGTATGAGGATCCCCAAATAAACTTCCTGCATGCAAATGTGATGGTACGAAGGACTGATTTTGGAAAGCGAAAGGCTTGCATCCAAAAATAAACCAGACCATAAATGACCATTCTTACCAGTTCAATGCCATCCAGATATGGATAATAAAGATGATGTCCATCCCATGAGCCTCTTTTTGCACTTGTCCACTAATTTTTTATATATAGAAGCTTTCAGGTATTTAGTGGATAGGGGCAAGCTCAAATACGTAGTGATGGAGGTACCCAGTTTCACCCCCAGGATATCTGATAAGGGAGTTGGATTTTTTGTCCCCTTGCTGAAAATAGATATACTTTTATATCAATTTATCTGGAGACATGTGAGGTTAGTAAAATCTTCTAATAATATTTTAAGGCCCCCCAAGAGAGTGCATATTAGCCAGGCAAAATACTAGCAGATCATTTGCAAAGAGGATGTGTGAAATGGTACCAGTGCGCTGCAAGGGGTGGATGCTACGAGCTGCAATGGCCCTGTCTACCAGAAGAGAGAATGCCTCCATAGTAATAACAAAGAGATAAGGGGATAGAGGGTCTCCTTGCCTGAGACATCTATTTCCATCAAAGAACCCTGTAGGAGATACATTGACCATAACAGAAAATGTAGGGGTTGAGATGCATTCCTTAATCCATGTGGTGAATGTCCCGTTGAAGCCCATTTGATGGAGTAAGAAATAGATGAACTCCCTGTTTACACTATCAAAAGCCTTCCTCAAGTCTAATTTGATGCAAGTCCTGGCCCTCATGGGATTATTAAAATCTCGAATCTGTTCATGCGCTAGTAAAGCACAATCTGAAAGAAGACGCCCCTTAAGAAAAGCTGCTTGGTTAGGGGAGATGAGTTCGTGAATTACTTCCTTAAGCCTGTTGCACATTACCTTACCGATTGCTTTGTAGAGGACATTGCAGCAAGCTATTGGTCTATAGTCCCCCAGGCCCATAGCATTAGAATTTTTGGGGACCAAAGTGAGGAATGTGTGATTAATAGGATGTAGCAATGATCCAGATCTGAAAAATGACTGAACCACAGCAGTAATATCATCCCCTATTGTGCTCCATTTATGTTGGTAGAAGAACCCGTTGTAGCCATCTGGTCCTGGGGATTTATCAACCCCTACTTGGAAAACCGCCTCTTTGATTTCCTCTTTAGAGTCTCTTCTTTCAATCCAAGTGGCCGCCTTACTAGTCAGCTTACGTTTAGGAATAAGGTTTGGAAATACATTCCAATAAGGGGATTGATTATAGAGGGCTTCATAAAAATTTGGCGCTTCAATACGAAGATCCTGATCTATTTTGGTTTCAATTTGCATCCACCAAGTGCCCTAGATTATTGTGACTCTGCCTAGCCCTCATGGCCGTATAAAAGAATTTGGTATTTTTGTTGCCCAAGCTTAGCCAATCATGCCGAATTTTTTGGCGAAACATATCCTCCTCCATTCACAACAATTTGACCAACTGAATTGATAGATCATTTTCCTTTCTCTGCATGACGGCGTCAGTACGTATATCAGGCGAGGTTTTGAGTTCTTCCAGTTGCAGGCAGTAGGCAACAATTGTATTCATTTCACTCTGTTTTGCGGCCCAAGCCCTAAGCTCTGTTAAACTTGGCCACTACTTGCTGCATGGGGGAGCCCTGATAGAACTGATCCCAACATCTCCCTACTAGCTCATTGTAACTTGGAAGATGAACCCAATAAATGAAAATTTTGAAAGGCTTTGGGACTGATATTACCTTAGTGTGCAATTTGATCAGCATGGGTGAATGATCACTTGTGAGGGGATCCAAGTATTCAGCAAAAGACTCCGACATCAAGTTTAACCATCTAGGGTTGCAGAGTACTCGATCCAAACAAGTAGAGATGCGTCCAGCTCCAATGCGCTTGTTACACCAACTCACATTCCTTCATATGCTTTTAAGCTCCAGCAACGAGCAACGAGAGAGACAATCGTTGAATTCATCGACCGCTCCAGTATCAATGTTTCTGACGTGCGTTTATATTTCATATATTTACGCGCGTTTTCTTCCGTGTTTCTCTGTATTTTCCGCCGTCTTTTATTCGTTTTCTCGTATTTTATCGTTTTCTTTCACTTTTCCTTGTTTCTCCATGTTTGCAGGAGATTGCCCGCGTAGGGGACGTTTAACGACAATATCTCAAGTCCCCGGAGCAACGGGAGGAGTCACGCGTGATCCAGGGGGTCAAACGACGAAGATTACATCTTTCAGCCCCTCACCCGGTCGGTTGGTCATCTCCAACCGATCGGGTGATGCACGCGTGCACCACCCGGTCTTAGCCGGAGCTCAAGTGAAAGTCACCCGACCGGTTCACAGGCCGGTTCAACGAGGGCCAACTCTCTGTCTTTCCAAGCCGAATTCCAACCGATCGGGTGACTCTCACCCGATCGGTTCATCTGTAGCTGACGCTGAGGAGCCAAGACACGGGCATCCAACCGACCTCTTCACCCGATGGAGCCATGAACCAAACGGTCACCCTAAGAACTCAACCGACCGGTTCATCTGATCGGGTGAAGCTCCGCCGTTTTCTATTTATTATTTGTAACAGATCACCCGATCGGTTGACTTGTCAACCGATCGGGTGACGTTTTTTCTGCGGGTTTGGACCCGAACCGTTAGGGTTTCGAAGTGGGGCTATAAATACACGAGGCTGGCCGACTTGAGGGAGATCTCCGGGAGTTTTTAGGGCTTTCTGCCCCCCTTCTCTTGGGAGTTCTAGGTTAGTTTTAGATTAGGTCTTTTGTTCAATAAGTCTTGTATTGGATTGACGATTCACGCAAGATAAGTATTCTCCTCTCTTTTTCTCCATTGTTTGTATTGTGTTTATTTTGCTTGATGGTGAAAGTTTATATGTCTTTTGTGTTGTTGGTTTTTATGTTATTCACCATTGAGTAGTTTCGATGAACCCTAATACGGGTTAGGGTAGGATTGATGCTTGGAAATTTACATTAGACTTGGTTGCATGGCACGTGTTCGATGAAATGTGTCAATGGGGATTTCTAGCAATCTGGGTCCAATTCGTACGACAACACACTAGATGTGTTGGGGGTTGGGGTCCGGTGCTTGTCCAGTCAAGATCCGCTTCGATGTATTGCTAGAAATCACATTTGACCTATTTGGCCATTAGGGTTACGCGGGGGCGTTTCATTGTCATTGGCGGGAGAAAGACCGCCTCTGACCGTCGGGCCAAGGGGGAATAAACTTGGCGGTTGACTCTCTAGCCATAGCTCACGCCCCTTGTGTAGACATCGAGTCCCAGCACGCGGGAGCGGCTTGGACGAAGTGTTGGGAGTTATCATTGTGGCCTTAATGCTCCCGGTTGCAGAAGGTGTTAATGGACACGGGAGTGCCCACCGTCCGGAACCGGGTAGGCCTAGCGTGCTTGGCACCGACCGGAACATCGGGCCATGGACGCTAGGTACCACCTTTTGGGGCAATGTCTCACCCTGGGTCAAGTCAAATGCCAAGTGTCATGAGTGCTCTAGCCCGTGTTAGCGGGGATTCTTTTCGTGTCTTTTTCATTTCTTTCTTTTATTTCTACACTTCCACCCACATTATCCGCGTAGCTAGCACACGACCTAGGCGAGGCTAGTAGCCACTCAAGCCATCCACCTCCCTGTGTTCGATACACCCTCACCCTACACTAACCGTGCACTTGCGGTAAAACGACACCGCGCCCATACCGTAAACTTCGGGGTCGCCGGTCAAGTTTTTGGTGCCGTTGCCGGGGAGGCGTTCGGTTTGATATTAGCTTAGCTTGGGTTCGTTAGACTACGCATAAAAGCACAAAAAAAATTCGTTTTCTTTTTTTTTTAAAAAATATATTCAATAACCAAGAAAATTTTTCCCCACCATTATATTATCTTTTTGTTATTCTCTTGTACTATTGACGCTCCTCTCTAGTTTTCTTATTTTTGTTGTCCAGGTATCTTTGATATTACCATGTGGAGATCAAATTTCGATGCTCAGATGGGAGGATACGATCCTTATCCAGTTGTGGTTTGTGAGACTTGTGGGATGGCGGGGCACGTGTATTATGATTGCCCATTTACGCTTGAGAGCCTCCCCCGCTCCAAGGCCAAACATTTTCCCACAACCTTAGCCCAAACACCTCCCATCCATTTCCTCAACCTTATACCCCTCCACAAACACAAGAAGAATCAAGCCTCGTGTCTCTCCTTGAAAGTGCCATGTTTAACCAATGCCAAATATTACAAAACTTGATGGTACCAATCACCGAGTCGACATCGAGAAGAGGGGATGAAGGAGAGGATATACCCACGTTCATGGTTGAGACCACCATGCCATCGGCCACCATAGACACATCTCAAGCCGATACCCCATTTTTCCATCACTACCACTTGGATGACGAAGCATTTTTTGATGATGATAGTGAGGATGGGGTGATTTCTATAGGATCTGTGGGAGAGACTTCTTGTCTTGATTTGGATACCCCATATGAGTCCTATGAGAGTACTGAGGAGTTTACAGAGATTATGCATACCGGCGAGGAGGATGTGCGTGAGGACGAGGACACCACGACCACATACGAGTGGTCCGCTCCATATCCACCTCCACTCTCATCTCTGTTGCTGCTTCTTCCTTGGTCTGTGGTCAACCATGAGGATGTCATTCAGGACATCGGGCAGATGGTGGAGCATGAGCATATCGTCGAGGAGGATGTGCATGAGGGCTTGGATACGATGGTCCACTCTATAGAGCCCGAGTCACATCTACCTTTACCGTCGCTCTCCACTTCTTCTGCGGCTGAGCATCTACTTGAGCATATTGCCCCTATTCAGGGAGATTTTCATACTCACTCTCACTCCACTTTTGAGTCTCGCTTTTCACTTCCTATTTCTTTAGAATCGTATATATTTGACATACCATATCTCTCGCAGGACACAGGATCTACTTCCCCTGAGGTATGCTGCGGTGTGTCACCACCTGGAGAGCCACTTTTTATGGAGAGCGAGGATTTGGTCGTCACTAGTACAGAGGATAACGACCCATTCTCAGGGAGTATTCGTCACACTTTCACTATTTTTCCATCTTATTTTGACGATTATCTCTGGGGTACTTTTATTTTGGGGAAAGATTTTTTGCCATGGACTAATGCACCTCGTCCTTTGCAGGTCACAGGTGGACACCTACGAGGGATGCTTGGAGGTGCATTGCTTGGGTCTATTGGCACACGTGGCACAGCGCTTCTGGCAGAGCCACAGAAGGAGCAGTTAGAGCAGCTACCTGCCCCACTTTGGATCTTGGATCCGCCTATGCTCAAGTGTATCCTAATCCAGTAGTGTAAAAATTTACCGCTTTCTAGTTTAGATTTGAATAATCTCGTCTCCTCTCATTAGCGAGGGGAGCGTATCTAGGATTTGCTTTTGCATCTTAATAACCCTTCATGTCGTGCCCTTCTATCATTTCACCCCACATCCTCTTCCGAGGAGAACGAGCAGACTGTCTCTCCTGCATTCTGATTTCTTTCTTTTACGATTTTCCCCTAGCATATTTCTGCATCACATTGATCATATCATTTTGCTAGCATTGTCATGTTCAGCTTGGGGGAAATCGACTTTTGTGTGCATGTTTTCGTGTGTCGTTGTTATGTGTCTGTGTCTAGGTGTTCTTTTGTCGTGTTTTATACCTTTTATTTGAGTGATTCTTTTTCTTTATTTTTTAGTTTCGCTCATGTGTTTTTCGTGTTTTTCATTTTTTGTGTCGGTGCGTAACTCCCCCCCCCCCATTTTCATTGCCCTCTCGTATTCACTACTATTGCATTGAGGACAATGCAAGTTTCAGCTTGGGGGAGTCGCACTTCGTGCGTCATTTGTCTCTTTTTCTTCGTTATTTGAGTCGTTTTTCTCCGTGTTTTTCTTTTTCTTTTCTTCTTTTTATCTCTTTCTCCTAGAGATGAACCCTATGATGAATTGCCATGAAAATCACACGCGCACCTTGCACAGCTTCGATAATCACATTCACTAACCCTAGGATATCGAGTCCTCTTGCATTTCATGCATCGCGAGTCCACTTAGCTTTTTGTGAGTCGTGCGTCGTGCCTAGCTGTTTGGTGTGCTTCTAGCTTGTGATTATGTTTTATATACCTATCCTTGGTTGACCCCTAGATTATCATGCTTCGATTTGAATATGCGGTATTTGCTTCTACTATCTGCTTCTATATGCATGCTATATTTATATCGTATATTTCAATTCGCATGTGTCGGGATTCCACAAACAAGGACTAGGATAACCCATTTAGCCTATGCTCTGATTAGCGAGAAATATCTCCTTTGTCCAAGTGTTTAGAATCCGATTTCATTTTTATTTTACTTGGTGCAAATCCCCTCGTCGTGTACCGTTCTTCCACTTGGGAGAGTACACATGTAAATATCCCAATTCCCAAAAATCCAAAAAAAGGAGAAAAGAAAAGAAAAACCCAAAAAGATGAGAAATGAAATGAAAAGAAAAAAAATACAAATACCCAAAACCCAAAAAAAAAATTCCAGTGTGAATATTTTCCTACTTGCCGTGAATAAGGGGAAGGCGAGAATTTGCACCGAGTGTTCTACTCCACATCTTCTCAACCTCCATCATTTTCGAAAACACTTGGCATAGGGACCTTCTAACGATTACCTAGGCTATAGTGTGGTGATTTCCTAGTCCCTAGCTGTGGAGTCCCCGATGCATGATACGCTTCTATTCTTATACTCTTCTCATGCATGCTTGAGCTAATATTCACCGCAATTTCAAATTGAATCGATATTTGGGTCTTTCTTTGGGTATGTGTATATAGAGCTTTATTGCACATCGTAGATAGTGACACCATTTGCTAGCACACGACCACACTCACTCGCGCTTCACTGCGTGGGCCCACGACACTTGTTTGGACTCACATTCCTTGGTTTAGTGTTGTGTTTTGTCGTATGCTTGCTTCGTGTGGCGTGTTTGATTTTGTTGGCCCTTACGGGCGATCTAGGATATAGAGTTTTCTTTTTCTCTCTTTCTCTCTATTTTCTCCCTCCGAGCTCCTACTCTCACTCGTCTTCCTCGAGGACGAGGAAGAGTCCAGCTTGGGGGATTTTGACGTGCGTTTATATTTCATATATTTACGCGCGTTTTCTTCCGTGTTTCTCTGTATTTTCCGCCGTCTTTTATTCGTTTTCTCGTATTTTCTCGTATTCTTTCACTTTTCCTTGTTTCTACATGTTTGCAGGAGATTGCCCGCGTAGGGGACGTTTAACGACGATATCTCAAGTCCCCGGAGCAACGGGAGGATTCACGCGTGATCCAGGGGGTCAAACGACGGAGATTACATCTTTCAGCCCCTCACCCGGTCGGTTGGTCATCTCCAACCGATCGGGTGATGCACGCGTGCACCACCCGGTCTCAGCCGGAGCTCAAGTGAAAGTCACCCGACCGGTTCACAGGTCGGTTCAACGAGGGCCAACTCTCTGTCTTTCCAAGCCGAATTCCAACCGATCAGGTGACTCTCACCCGATCGGTTCATCTGTAGCTGACGCTGAGGAGCCAAGACACGGGCATCCAACCGACCTCTTCACCCGATGGTGCCATGAACCAACCGGTCACCCTAAGAACTCAACCGACCGGTTCATCGGACCGGGTGAAGCTCCGCCGTTTTCTGTTTATTATTTGTAACAGATCACCCGATCGGGTGACATTTTTTCTGCGGGTTTGGACCCGAACCGTTAGGGTTTCGAAGTGGGGCTATAAATACACGAGGCTGGCTGACTTGAGGGAGATCTCCGGGAGTTTTTAGGGCTTTCTGCCCCCCTTCTCTTGGGAGTTCTAGGTTAGTTTTAGATTAGGTCTTTTGTTCAATAAGTCTTGTATTGGATTGATTTCATGCAAGATAAGTATTCTCCTCTCTTTTTCTCCATTGTTTGTATTGTGTTTATTTTGCTTGATGGTGAAAGTTTATATGTCTTTTGTGTTGTTGGTTTTTATGTTATTCACCATTGAGTAGTTTCGATGAACCCTAATACGGGTTAAGGTAGGATTGATGCTTGGAAATTTACATTAGACTTGGTTGCATGGCACGTGTTCGATGAAATGTGTCAATGGGGATTTCTAGCAATCTGGGTCCAATTCGTACGACAACACACTAGATGTATTGGGGGTTGGGGTCCGGTGCTTGTCCAGTCAAGATCCGCTTCGATGTATTGCTAGAAATCACATTTGACCTATTTGGACATTAGGGTTACGCGGGGGCGTTTCATTGTCATTGGCGGGAGAAGGACCGCCTCTGACCGTCGAGCCAAGGGGGAATAAACTTGGCGGTTGACTCCCTAGCCATAGCTCACGCCCCTTGTGTAGACATCGAGTTCCAGCATGCGGGAGCGGCTTGGACGAGGTGTTGGGAGTTATCATTGTGGCCTTAATGCTCCCGGTTGCGGAAGGTGTTAATGGACACGGGAGTGCCCACCGTCCGGAACCGGGTAGGCCTAGCGTGCTTGGCACCGACCGGAACATCGGGCCATGGACGCTAGGTACCACCTTTTGGGGCAATGTCTCACCCTGGGTCAAGTCAAATGCCAAGTGTCATGAGTGCTCTAGCCCGTGTTAGCAGGGATTCTTTTCGTGTCTTTTTCATTTCTTTCTTTTATTTCTACACTTCCATCCACATTATCCGCGTAGCTAGCACACGACCTAGGCGAGGCTAGTAGCCACTCAAGCCATCCACCTCCCTGTGTTCGATAAACCCGCACCCTACACTAACCGTGCACTTGCGGTAAAACGACACCGCGCCCATACCGTAAACTTCGGGGGCGCCGGTCAATTGCGGCCCCCACCTTTTCTTTTGAGCAGCGGACACAATTGAAATCTCCTGCGAGAAACCAAGCTCCCCCGCCCAGCTTAGAGGCATCTTCCTCCAATTGCTTCCAAAGGAACTTACGCTTGGATGTTAAGTTGGATGCGTATATTGCTGAAAGAATTAACGCCAATCTACTTGCATTGCATTACAGCAGCGAATTGTAATGTGCTGGGAAGAGGAAGTCATCACTATGCACTGCCAGACGGAGGTATCGAATCCTATCAGAATCCAACCTCCAGAGTGAACCAAGAAGTTGTCCAACGTTATCTAGTTTGAAGGGATGAAAGATCTCCAATTTCCTTTATTAGACTTAAGCTTCGTCTCTAATAGAATCACCATCGATGGCTTCAGAACTTTTAATCTATCCCGGAGGTCTCGACGTCTAACTAGATTGTTAATCCCCCGCGTGTTCCATACAAACTCCGTCATTGATCAATTGGATGGTTTTGCCACCTGTTGGCTCCCTCCTTCAGCCTCGAGCTTTTTCAGACACCTCCTCCAGTAGAGACTAGGCCATTTGCTTTCTTTATCATCTTGCTTGCAGCTCCCTCTTTGCCCCTCAGCCGGGCTTGATCAAGCTCCCATTCTGGGTTTGCATATGTGAGGATGTCTGGGATACGTGCAATATCATTGTATGTGCTCTCATCTAGAAAGGAAGAGGATGGTCTGGAGTTGTTGGATGTTCCTGATGCTGCTGCGTATTGAGTTGAAGCCGCTGCATTTGAGGGCACTTCATTTTGGTCTGCAGTAGGGAGCATCTCCTGCACAGTTTCAGCCGCTCCTCCCTAATATTCTCTCCTGCAAAATTACTTCATCTGCATTTGATTCAGCCCCCGTAGCCCTACCATCATCCGTTGGGTTCCCATTTGGCCTGATATTTACATCAATACTGCCATAGACATAGGCAATATATCTCCCCCTCCTATATTCCCATAAGCAGGGTTTCGTGCAGGTGCAAAATCAGATGCCGACTCCTTCAAAGGTGAACCTGAATTCGAAGAAGGTGCATTATCTGTCAACTCCTTCGAACTGGCAGGTGAAGCTGAATTCGGATCAAGTGCAGTATCCGTCGACTCATTCGTACTGGTGGATGAAGCTGAATTTGGATCTTGCCTTTCAGTACCCTGAGCCTCCGATTCACTTTGGATTGAAGAGAGCTTTATTGCATCAGGACATTGTGGGTCAGAATGGCCAAAACATATGCATTTACTGCATCTTAGGGGCTCCCCTTCGAACTTTATTTCAATGGTAATGCTGTCA
The DNA here is from genome assembly GCA_030789695.1 of Scilla litardierei. NCBI lineage: Eukaryota > Viridiplantae > Streptophyta > Magnoliopsida > Asparagales > Asparagaceae > Scilla > Scilla litardierei. Next base: position 461,473,835 of record CM061142.1, read on the forward strand.
CCATCATCCAACTCTACATTCACAGACTTCGGGAGTGATCTCTTCGCATCCACCTCCACCAAACTTCTTGCGTACTACAATCTCTCCAACCGCGCAGTTGCACGATCCAGACATAGGGGTGTACCTATCACCGAGGCAATGGAATTCAAAAATATCGAGCGTCCACATACTCAACGGTACTCCATGGAGTTGAACCCATAATGGAACTGAAGATAGTATATCCTTATCATGTCGAAGTGTTGGAGTCCAGCGAGAAAGCACTTTCGATCTCCCATCAAACAACAATGGACCCAATGTAGGATTTTCTCACATTACTCCTCACAGTCCAACCTAAAATAGAAAAAGCCATTGTCACAACTGTATATGTGAACTCCCCTTCTTAAGTTTCCAGAGCCTATCAACCCACGCCCGTACACATACCCTACTAATGCGTTCTTCCATCGCTCAGCCCCACGAGCTAACAGAGAACCAGGTACTCTGCCTATCGTAGATCCATCCTCCTTGACCACCGGGGGGAATAAAGGTCATAGACATGGATTCCCCATATGTGCGTCTATTTGCACATACATCCGACCAAGACAATTTTGTTGATGTTGTATTGATCTTTATTGCTACTTTAGGCCATACATGCATTCTATCAAACACCTTTCATGCACCACTTACTTGCTCAGGACCTCTTGACGTAGGGTTCCCTGAGATGCTCCCCCCCCCCGATTGGCCTGCTGCCATGTGCCCGAAGAAGAAGACCCCCAGCCGCCGTTATCTCTGTTTTCGCCCTGTGGTGGCTGACTCCATTGCCCCCGATCTCCATCTGCCCTTTTTCTCTGCGCGCTACAAGCCTCCAGCCTTCATCAGCTGCAGTCCTCACCTTTATAGCCTTTATCGTTGTCGGACTTCCTTTGCTGCCCTCGCCGAAGTGAGGATTGTTGCCGCCGCCGACTCCATCGCCTGGGTTGCCCCGATCACCCGCACTCATTTCTAGTATATATATACATATATATACACACTAGAAATAGCCTGTTAACATAGTGCATTGAGCGAAAAAAACCAATACAAAGGATGTGGTACACGTGCACAATCGACGAAAGAGTGAGAAGAGTTGGTGTGTGAGGGCAAGTCAGGGGAAAAAGGTGGAAAAAGGTGGGAAATGGGGAAAAGCGCAAAAAACTTGGGGGAAAAATAAGGGGTCTAAGTGCAAAAATGCAGAGTGCAAAGTGGAAAAAGACAGATGGCATACCTATAAATTTGGAGAAGATAGAGTGGAATTTGTGTTACCTGAAAAAGCATTGGCAATCATGTGAATAAGGGGAATTGGGTGGGCTTTTCTTTTGGATTTCCACTACAACACCCATCCCCCAAGTGGGCATCATCATGATGAGGTGTCCAAACCTAGGACACATCTCTATCAACCTCTTCATTCTTGTAGGACAATGACAAGGTTGTAATTCTCTATTTTATAGTATAGATATTATCCCATACACGCACCTGCAGGCACTGGGCAGTACTATGGGCAGCACCATAGTATTCTTTGGATTCAAGTATGGATCTTATGAGTGGCCATGTGCATGACGAGCACTAAAGTTTTGAATTTAGCTACGATGTGCAACCGCCTAGAAATATACAAATGTCCTTAGATTTTCTCACCCTTGTTAACATGTAGCAAAGCAAATGTATTTGAAACTGTTAGCTGAAAAGTCTATGAACCTGTAAATTTACATTGAGAATAAAACAATGACTATAGATTAAAATCTAAAATGAGTGTGCAACTATTGCATACATGGAACTTTAACCCAAAAGGTCTATGGTAAGATTACAAATGGAGGCTACTGAAAACTCGACCACAACTTCATCAGCCAAGATTTCAACGTCGTCGTATTCTCCATTATCATCTTCAGGAACATCTTCGTATGCATAGGCTCTGGGCGGATTTTTAAGAATAACCCAAGCACCGTCTACCATTATGTCTTTTACATAAAAGCATTGTTTGGCATACGTAGCAAGCATGTACTTTTCATTCTTGTAGATTTCCTTGTTTAGATTTACAACTGTATAGCCAAATGAACCCTTCTGTTTACTCTGCTCACACTAACTAACCTTAAACAAACACATGGATAACATCCTTCTGATAGCTATAGAAAATCTCAGCAACGTCTTCAACATGTCCATAATAGAAGATTTGCCTTTCTTTCGGTTGTTGACCTTTGCTTCTTGCATACGATAATTGAGAAAAAGAGGAGAAGATTCCATTATTCTGCGTGCATCGTTCCTTCTCGACTTCAGTGGTATTAAATCTAAAACCATTGACACAATATCCTCTATAATGATGCATGGTGCCATGAGGACCTATGGCGTAGCTTCGAATATCATCGAATAGCTGTACACCTTTATTAATTTGTCGTTGAAGCTTCATAAAAAGGATGAAACATATTACTATATTAATAAGCTTGATATTAATTTTCCTATCAGTATATAGTTAATATGTCTAATTTGCACACGTACCTGAATGTTCAACCATTTAGGAAATTCTTTAAAATGTGCGTCCAGAAATTTTTTTGCTATAAGTTTTGGCATTCATATTTTTAGGACCTATGTCTAGTGACGGCTGCGATACAAATAAAGAAATCTAATATAACATATGATTTAAAACATATAAATCAGTAAACAGGTGAAAAACTCAGCTTCATTACCTGCGATATGAGTCAAATATTGGTAGATTGTTTAAAACTTGTGCATGGGCTTGGCCAAGATCCATCATATTAAATCGGGTGTCATCCCTACGGTCATTATAGAAGACATCATTCATCACTCTTGGCTGTCTATTTAGCTTTGTTTCAACATCCCGCAAATAACAAGAGATGAGTATCAGGGTCTCGTGTGATGAATAATTTTCAGTTATAGAACCTTTAAGTTTTGCACGATTGTGCACTAGTTGTTTCATGAACCATAGGAACAAGCTGGTTAACAGACATAAAAATAATTAATTATATAAGTGTAATGTTTGTCTCCATCAAAGAGCATTAAATGGAATAAGTATGTATTTCTCAACGGGGTACATCTACTGATATTGTACTGGTCTTGCAATGCGTACCTTCTGTGCCAGGTGTACGGTAAGATGAACCATGATCGTGAAGGAGGAGGGTGCGAAAAGTTTTTACATATTGCACAGTGTAAGGATGACACGTCTCTCTAATTCCTTAAACTTAGCAACATCTATCACTTTAGAGAACACCTGCTTGAAGAAAACACAGAATGGTATCAAAACTGAAGCCAACCTCTTATCGGCATGACGAACTGCAATCGGAAGAATCTCATCTACATGCACACACACACACACACACATGCACACACACACACATTAGAAGTATATCCATCCGGTGTCTTCACAGACTTAAGAAACACGAGGAGGTTATGGATCTCATCTGTAGAAAGTGTAACACACGATGCTGACAGTTTGTACCTTTTATTTTCCTTTTGAATGATCTGCAATTCAGGATGAATCTCCAATTGATTTAAATCAAGTCTTGCCTTTAATACATCTTTCGACTTGGTCGAGTCTTGCAAAATGGTGTACACGAGATTTTCACAAATATTCTTTTCTGTGTGATGACGTCCAGGTTATGACGTATTTTCAAACTCATCCAATATGAAAACTGAAAGAAAGTATTGAACTTTGTCCATCCAACTTGGAGTATTGTCCTCTCTGCTGTGTCTTCTTCTGGTCGAGGCTTTCGTTGCTTTTCTTTCCATTTCCCTTTTTCTTTGCAATCTTCATTCTCACACCAAGATGGTTCTTTTTGATATATCTTTTCTTTTCAAACTTTACTCTAGGCAAAGGATGAAGTGCTTCAAATATGTCCTCTCTACTTAGCTATTTTGATGCTCCTCTCGATTCGATTTCACCATCAAATAATCGTCTATGTCTTCTATATTTATGATCTACAGGCAGGCAACCATCTTCTGTGCTGCCAAAAGCATTTCTTATAGCTAAATTTCAAGTATTTTCCATCATAGCATGTCATGTAAACTGGACATGCAAATTTACCCTTTGTTGACTAACCAAATAGATTATCATACACAGAAAAATCATTAATTGTCCATAAAACAACAGCCCGAAAGCCAAAATTTTGCTTTGTAAAGGCGTCGAATGTGTTCACACCCTTTTACCATATAAGCTTCAGAGCATCAATCAATGGCTACATGAAAACATCGATATCATGTATGGTTACTTCATACACATATGCGGGAGAAGGTTATACGTGGTCACCAACACTAGTCAGGTCGACCATCTAGAGCTCATCACTCCAAAAGGATTAAATCTGTCACTTGCGCGACCAAGTCTAATGTTCCTCGGCTCTCTTGAGAAGTTCATATAAATTCTATCAATATGCTTCCATGCCTCACCATCTGTAGGATGCCTCAGTTTTCCATCATCTACACGTCCGGTTGCGTGCCATCGCACTTTCCCAGCCAGTTCAGCAGAAATAAATAACCGCTGCAGCGTAGAAATAATTTGGAAATAACGGAGAACCTTGCAGCAATCTTCGTCTTCTTGTTTTGGATTGCATGACCTTCCTTGTTTGAACATGTACTTTGCTGCACTTTCTACAGTGGTACATGACAGTTTGGGCATTCGTTTAAATCCTTTTTTTCTTTGTAATAAAGGATGCAATCATTGTGGCATGCATCAATTTTCTTGTAATCAAACCCTTAAGTATCAATGTTTTGCTCGCTTCATAATGAGTCGCTGGAATGCTATTCTCACCTCCAGGAATTACCCTTCTCAACAGGTCCAACATCTCAAAATGTGTTACTACCATTTCGTTACGGGTTTGGATATGAAGAACTCTGATTAAGAATGATAGACTTGTAAACTTGCATCCTTTGTATAAACCGGACTCATTGTCATTCACTAATTTAATCAAACGATCGACGTCACTTGAGGACTGTGCATCCTCTGAAAAATTATCGGGTGCAAATGGCGGAGCAAGAATGTCTTTCAACATGTCATATGTGTCCTCTGCACGTTGATCTGCCTGCATAATCTGTGGTTCTGCTTGAAGTATCTCCTCAGTTACCACACCTGTGTCGTGGTAACTCCAAAATTTGTAGTTAGGATCGAATCCATTGACTAGTGGAAACGAACAATAGCCTTATGATGTTTAAAATTGTTCTGACATTTCTTACAAGGACAATAAATATTGCCAGTTGATAAGTGTATTAGGTTACTATCAAAGTACGCTAAAATTGCGTCTATCCCATCTTGGTATCATTGGTCTTTGTGCCTATCTTCATTTGATATTTCCATAAGCAATTTTTCAGTAATCGCTCACATCTATAATAAATTTGAGAATAACATATAAGTTTAGTTGATATAACACATGTATCCTATTGTGTTTGTGTGCACTTAAATTTCGTTACCAAAGGAGAAGCCTTCTATCCCATTAGATATGCAAACGTATTGTGTTGTATCCTCATTTGTGCATTTGTGTGAACTTTCATTTCGTGAAAATTTCGGCAGCACATACCTGATATTTTCCAAGTACACATAAAGATTGGTACTCGAAGATCAACGGATACCTGCAGCCAAAACTCTCAAGAAATGAAAGAACACACAAACACACAAATTAGGATACAATTTTTCACGATACATTTGCGTATCTAACCTGTCCACACTGGCCGCCACGAATCAGTTGCCCGTATCGAACACGAGGGTTTCGATACCATCAACCAATACATGCACGCATGTGATACAAGAATACTACATATATATTTATTGGACGAGGAAATCTACGGCTCAAATAAATTTGTGTGTCAAGTTTATGATTAAGCATGTAAAGCACGATTCATTGTATATTGACAATTTAGTATAAGAATTGTAAGATTATTACATACAAATCCTTTGAAAACAAACTCTAAACCTTCAAACTTGCCACAGGAATAAAAGCAAGGAATAAACTTGTGCTTCATGTTTTATTTAAATAGCCTAGTAGTGATGGTGCCAAAGGATCGAATAAATTTATATCTGTATGTGTGAAACAAACATGGATTGTTAGTCTCAGCTGGTAACTACTGAAACGATTTGTTAATGAAACCGTGTTAACTTTGGGATGGATGATATTGACTTCTATCATCTGCACAACTAAGCACATGTACAATGCTCTTATGCGCATTAAAGTTAAAAACCAACAGAACAACATCAACACTATGATACTTTCAGAATGATCTAACATTAATAAAAAATCTCTCTGGCTTTTACGCTTTCTGACCCCAATCCAGATATTACAATTGCTTGGACTGAAATTTATCACAGTTTACAATCATAAGATGCAAGTGAATGTGACAACCACATCAACAATGAAATATTTTAAGGGAGAACTACTTCAAAGGCTCCATCACTACAACTTGTTAGTGCTTGACGCTTGAACATAAATTACAATTATAATCAGAAAAAGTTTAAAAGCTGACGTGACACTCCAAATTCTATTGGTTTCAAGCTTCCCTCCTCTAACAGGGGAGTGCATTTGTGTCCAATGCTTTTAACCATACATATGTTCAATGCTCATCTACCATTGTATGACAAGCATGTCCTGTGCCAACCAAAAAAAGCAACAAAAAGCCTCCAAAATCACTTCTGACTTATTGAAGGTATGGAAGTCTGTCGAGCTTTAAATTAATCACAAGCGCATGGCTTTGTTGTAGCTTACGAGTCGAATACATAGAGGTGATGATATGCGTATCGATTAATTATGTATCTAATTAACTACACGAATAATGACAAGGTTGTGATAATTACACTAAAAATACCAAAAGGAAGAAAGATGCCAGGACCAATCATCCCTGCTATTGCAAATTAATTGTGAGGATTGATCTACCTTCTCAATCCAATGTGTTATAGTCATCGATGATGACTAATTCTCAATCCTCGTCCTCTCGACGTCTAATAGTGAGAGAGGACTCGGAGAATAGGTTGGATCCTTATTGTAGCCTTAATAGGTTGTGGTCGCTGTGATATATGTGGTTCTAGTGAGTGTGCCCGATGGGTCGTCGGTGCTGGGCACTAGATGGTCAACCCTCCACTGGCGGCACCAAACCTAAATCCCAATGGTTCGTCGGTGATTAATGTTATATATCCACTAATGAGATGGATTGATATGAAATCACATCCAAACCCTTACCTAGACTATATCACATTGAATCAATATTTGGGGCGATCAACCCACGCAAATAACTTACATTAGGGTTCAGATTAGCCCTAGCAAGAGAATCTATTCAACAAGCATGGAGAGAAGCATCAAATAATCCCTGGAGAAACACATCACAAGATAAGCAAGAGAGAAAATTAGAACAATGCTAATAAGAGGGAAATAAAATATGCAAGCTTTTATACAAAATGAGAGAATAGATGTCTTACAAAACCGTAGAGAAACAGCCCCAACATGGGGATAAAAACCCTAGCAAGAATCCCCCTCAATTGCCCACAACAAACCCTCTTATATCCCCCCAAACCCCTTCAGCGAATCGGGTCTGAAAACTGGATTTCAAAGTGACACGGTCGTGCTTGAAAGCGGCACGGCCATGCTGCAATTTCAGCTTCTTAAAACTGGAATTTGTAGTGACACAGCCGGCTTTACAGCCCCGACTTCCAGAAAATGTAATAAATCACATCGATATCAGAAAATTATAAATAAATATGCGTTGGAATCGTCACAACGCGCTCTAGCAATTAAAAATTCTTTGGGGAAGAAATATCTAGGGGTTGAGAGCAGAAATTAGTTCATTGCGGCGTCGTGGCTCTTTCGCTCTTGAGGATGACATGCCGCCTTTAGATCCCAACGGCTCTAGAGGCACGGATGTGCCACACGTCCGTGTTTACAATCATTGCTCTGTTTTAATTCCAACACGGCCGTGCCACTGAACTGCTTCATGTCTTCCTTAGCTGATACGTTGACACAGCCGTGCGTCTGCACGCACGGCCGTGTTGCCTGTAATTTTCCCCCTTTCTTCTCGCCTTGGTCTCTGATCTTTTTTAATCTTTGCCGTCTTCTCTTGCACACGTCTTCTAGCACCAATTTGTATTGATTTATGCACGAATTCCCTGAAATATACAAAATACATCTCCAAAGCATCAACTGTATGAAAATGGGTAAAATCGGGCAAAATAGCGAGAATGATATAAAATGAACGTGGAAAATACGGGGTGTAAAGGACGGAAAAAGGTGCATAACATACGTCTAACAAATTCCCCCAACATAAACTCTTGCTCATCCCCGAGCAAGACAAGACATGAAGAACGGGGAGAGATTTGTTAAGGGGAATTGAAGATCACCACCTCGAGCTAATCATGCATGCAACTCATATATACAACAAAATTAGAATGCCCCCCAAGCATGCATCACTCATAGATAAATCATGTCATAAGGCACAAAAATAGGTGTTTCCTACACGGCTTCAATTTTAATACACTCACCCATGAAAATATGCAACGTCTGTGGAATATCTCTACCTATAGGTTTAGATTGAAGGAATTCAACCTATGTCCTACACTTGCAAAGGCGAGAACCCAAAAGCGCATCGTAGTCTCTCAATTCTCTAGGGGTGGCCAAACCAAGCTACTGCATATCAAGACATGGTGATATGCATGCTCGACATAATATAAACACACACATATTCTTTTTATTTTCTTTTTTGGGACTTAGGTGATCCATGTAATAACATTTCAGCCAATGTCTCCCGACTCAGACGAATCTAGGCCAAGATGGAAGCATAAACACAATATCAAAAAATAGAAACAATCAAAGAACTTACAATTTGAGTTTAATTCCCAGTAGCTAAAAATCCCTAAAAACGGCTTAAAATGGGGATTTCGTTTCTGGAAAAACCTAGCCCTATTTATACAAGTGGGCAAGATGCCAGGGAATATTTCCACAAAAGACAAAAATAGACATTCACCCGATCGGATGAGACTTCATCCGATCGGGCGAAACGACGGGAAATTGTGTCTTCAGCTTCTGATAAATCTCACCCGATCACTGAACCGATCGGGCGAGTCTTCGACTTCTTGAGCATGGGAAGCAGCAACTACAGGTGACCCGATCGGTTGACAAGTCAACCAACCGGGTGAGATTTGGCCTTCAAAACTGCCCTCTGTTATTCATCCACCCGATCACTGAACCGATCGGGTGGAACTGTCTCTTCTTCAGCACTGACACGGACCGCATGACCCGATCGGGTGGCTGTTCCACCCGATCGATTGAGAGCCGATACATGGTTTTTTCTTGATGAATGGCTCTCAGGATCTCGTGCGACACTTTCCGCTGCTCCAAGGACTCGTGATGTTGGTCGTATATGTCCCATGCGCTAGCAATGTCCTGGAAATGCACATAAACACAACGAAAGTAAAAAGGAACTAAAAAACCAAAGGAACAGATACGAAACAACGAAAAGCAACGGAAAATGACAGAGAAGACGTGCGTGAATATATAAAATATAAACGCACGTCAAAATCACCCATGAACTCTTCCTCGTCCTCGAGGAAGACGAGTGAGAATGGAAGCCCGACGAGAGAAAATAGAAAGAGAGAAACAGAAAAAGAAAAGGAAATCCTAGATTACCCGTCAGAGCCAACGGAAACAAACACAACACACTAAGCAAGCATGCAAGAAGCATAACACTATGCCCAGGAATACGAGTCCCTACTAGTGTCGTGGGTCCACGCGGTAAAGCGCGAGTGAGTGTGGTTGCGAGCTAGCCAATGGTGCAACTATCTAAATCATGCGATGAAGCTCCATATACACATGTCCATGGAACGACCCAAATATCTAATCAATTCGAGTTTACGGTGAATAATAGTTCAAGCATGCATGAGAATAGAGTAAGAATAGAAACATGTCATATGTTCGGGACTCTGCCGCTATAAATTAGGAAATCGCCGCACGATTGTCGAGATGATTGCTAGGAAACTATTATGCCAAGTGTGTTCGAAAACGAAAGGGGTTGAGTAGGTTTGGAGGAGAGCACTTGGTGCAAATTCTCGCCTTCCCTTTATTCACGGCCGTAGGAGTAATATTTACAACAGAAATTTTTTTTGGGTTTTGGATATTTGGATATTTTTTTTGGATTTTGGCTATACATATTCTCTCTTTTCTCCTCTCTTCCCCCTTTTTCTTCTTTTTTGGATTTTCCAATCTTCTCTCTCCCTTTTTTAAGAAGTAGGAAAATGTGCATTCCCCAAAAGCGGGAGAACGATGCGCTATCATGTGGCAAAATTGTGTACTCTCCCAAGTGGGAGTTAAGTACACGACGAGGGGATTTGCACCAAGTAAAACAAAAAAGAATTTGAATTCTAAACATTTGGCAAAAATCATTTTTCGCAGATCAGAGCGAAGCAACATCGGTTATCCTAGTCATATTGGTAGGGTCCCGACACATGAAATTTGAGGCGTATATATATAGTATGATTCATGCATAATGAAGCAGGAAGTAGAAGCAATATACCGCATATTCGAAATTGAAGCATGATAGTCTAGGGGTCATCTAAGGATAGGCATATAAAACCAAATCACGACCTAGAAGCACACCAACTAGCTAGTCACAACACACAACTCAACACAAAAGGCGTAGTGAACCCACGGAGCATAAGATGCAATAGAACTCGGCTTTCTAGGGTTAATGAAGATAGTTATTGTAGCTTAGCTCTCTCTCTCTCTCTCTCTCTCTCTCTCTCTCTCTCTCTCTCTCTCTCTGTGTGTGTGTGTGTGTGTGGGGTGGGTAGCGGCAGTTTCATCATGCGGGGTCATCTCTAGGAGAGGGAGAATAAATGGAAAAAAGGGAAAAACAACGAAAACGACTCAAAATGGCGAAAAAGACACGACTGACGCACATAGTGCGACTCCCCCAAGCTGAACGTTGCATTGCCCTCAATGCAATAGGATGAAGTGCGGGAGGGCAACGAAAGATGGGAGGGAAGTACGCACATGACCCAGACAAAGAAACGAAAAAAACATGAAAAACACAGGAAACGAGACGTAGAAAAAAAAGAAAATAAAGACCGAAACCAACTAGACAAAAGACACACACACACACACACACACACAAAACAAGCATACAAATGACACGACCACAAGCACAAAATATAGATCTCCCCCAAGCTGATCCCAATAATGCGTGAAAAAAGATATGATCATGGTGAATTGGAAAAAACTGGCTAGGGGAAAATCAGAAAAAAGGAAATCAAGATGCAGGAGCAGAAGGCTCCTCATCCTCCTCGGAAGAGAGTGGAGGGGTGTGGTCGGGAGAGGTGACGGGTGTGCGAAGAACTGGAGAAAGAGATGGAGATCGTGCACGGATGGGCTCGGTGGGGATGTGAATGATGGGTGGGGTGTCAGTGGTAACAGAGGGTGGTAGGGATACAGCAACTGATGAAGAGGGTGGGGGTAATGATCTCGCTCGCACAACGGCCTGTTTCTTGCGACGCGAGTAGGCGGTGGTGATAGAGATGAAAGGTGGTGGAAGTGGCAGGTCAACGGTAGTGGTGGGGGGAAGGGAAACCGTGGTGGTGAGAGGGGAAGATCGTCTAGGAGGAGGAGGTGATGGGGGTGGAGATGGTGGTGGAGCGCCGTGGATATGGGTTAGAAGACGGAGAATGGCGGCTACGTTTCACTCGAGAGAGAGGAAACGGGGATGGGATAGAAAAGAGGTAGATGGATCCGATGGGGTGGAGGAGGATGCACCAGCATGCAAAGCAGCCATCTCGGCCTCGAAAGCGAGGCGAGCAGAAGTGGCACGGCGCACGACAGACGGGGTGCTGGCAGTAGTGGTCGTACCAGCACAAGAGGCTAGGCCAAGCAGGGCCATAGTCAGAGCCTCGGAGGAAACAGCTACAGTAGCCGGGGTGGTGGCACTGGGTCCAGCCCCGGGATCTCCTCAGAACTCAGGAATATCCTGCTCGCCAAAGTGGGCGGTAGGGTAAGGTGAACACAGAGCGTCGGGAAGATGGAACTGAAGGTGCAGCCCCCCCCAACAAACTCAGGGTCAGGAGGAAATGACCAATCTACCGGAATCTTAATAGTGATGCGATCAGGGTTCAGCAGAATGGTATAAGGTGCAGGGGGATGGCCATAGTGGAAAGCAAACCGACCGCCGCTGAGCGGCTTGATCATATGAGTGTGCCCAGGACATCGATGTCAAGATGGGTAGATCCTGGGGCATGGATCAAATCGGGAGGAAACTCGATGTTGAAGGGTGGATGTTGGGCAATGAGTGTGATAAGGCCACTGCAGCAATATTTGCCCTTATTCGCGCGGCTAATGTCAACTAATTTTTGAATTAGCCACGACGCGGCATTGATGCAAACGCGCGGTGCCTCGAAAGTAATCCTGTCAACACCGGGAATGAAAGGAAAAGTCATCGCCCATAAAAGGAAAAGATCTGGGATGGTCATGGTGCCAGACTCATCCCGTGGAAATAAAGTGCTGGAAATAAGCGATGGGCGAGGTGGAAGACCGGGTGAATAATCGAAGAGGCCTTGGCCCTAGGATATTGATCGTGCAATGTGAGACGTTGCCAAAAGAAGTCGACGTCAAAGTCGGCATGCAATTCATTGGCAAGAGAGCTGCCTTCAAGATTAGGGAACCCGAAGATATCATTGATAGCGGTCAAAGGAGCACGGAAATTTCGGTTCCGAAGGCGAAAAACGATGTTTGACCCCGACTCGATTTTGATCGTGGAGAGCAATTCTAGTGTGAGCACGGGGTATGATTGTGCATGGACGTGGAGGAAACCAAGCCATCCCAAGTTCGCGAATAATGATTCGACTTCGGAGAAAACTCCGAGAGCGAATAAGGTTTAGTCGTGTGCGAAATTGGTGGCGAGGTGAGAACGTTGGTCGAGGCGAGAGAAAAAATCTTTGTGGGATTGGCTCATATAGCGAATACGCAGTGGTCCAAGTAGTGGATCTCTCACTGGAACGATAGGTGGGGGTGGTGGTTGGGTAGGCGGTGGTTGAGGAGCACGTCCACGTGTAGGACGTGTGGGTCGTTGTCTCTTGCGATGCGGCTCCTCATCCACCATGGGTTGCTTACCCTTATCCTTGTCTTTTGCCATGATATTGTGGTTATTGGATGTGATATGCAGGATGATATATGGGTGCACATAACAAATGACAAAGCGATAAAATAAAAATTTCTGGGCAATATCACAACCAAGTTACAGAGTGAGTTTACCCAGCAAACGATGCAGCTCCTAGCTCCAAAAGCTCCCTCAACATGTGAGTTAATGATCCGGAGAGCCGCCGCACACCAATCCGAAGAAAATAGAGTTTTTGAAAATTCGGGGAAATTAGGGATAGGGTTTCAAGGGATTTGCGGCTTGAATGTGGTCGGTGAAGGGGTTTTGATGGTGGGAGATTAGTGGAGGAAGTGGGGGAGGATGATTAGTAACAGTAGGAGTGATGGAGAAGATCGTTTGGGAAGAAGTCCAAACGAACGGCTCGAAGTTGGTTTTTGGAGGTCGGGTGAAATGGTAGTTGGTTGGGGGTGGGGTGGGGTGGGGTTATATAGGGTTTTGGCGACCCGATCGGGTGGAAATCACCCGATCGGTTGGATCAATTTTCAAAAATTCTCTTGGATTAGCAGCTACAGGTCACTCGATTGGGTGAGAACTCACCTGATCGGTTGACCGCTCTACGAAAAAATTCCCAAGTCTCTGTTTTAATTCATTCGATCAGTCACCCAATGGTCGACTTTATCACCCACTCGGTTGGTTCTTCGACTGAAACCTGGTCACTTACTGAAACAATCCACCCGATCAGTTGATGTATGACCTGATCGGGTGGGGCAATTCCTGCACAAAAAATTCAAATTTACTAAGTTTCCCAACAAATAATCCCCACATCAGCATATATACACTAAAATTAATAGACTGATCTTATTAAAAGCGAGTAAAAATTTTGGACATGGGTTGCCTCCAATGAAGCGCTCTTTTTTATAGTCGTTCGCTCGACTCCCGATAAGATGTTCAAGGTGGCTTGAATGGGTGACGCTCGACGGTTGGCGTCCTCTCAGCGGTTGGGGCTAAAGTTTCGGTTGTTGACAGCGGTGACAAGTGGATGGTCTCAATCACTCTCCCATTGGTAATATCCGGGGGCTTCTCCTTAGTGTTGGCGACATACGCCTCTCTTCAAGATTCGCACTTTGTCAGCGGTGAGCACCAAAGGGTCTTTGCCCTTGCTCTTCATCTGAGCATTGTTTCCAAATCCAGGGGAGTTGACTGGGAGACACATTCCGGCTCAAGAAGTTCCTCTCCGTCGAGCCTAGAGTGCTCCTCTACGCTATCCAAGTCTTTAGGAGGGTCTCTAGAAAGAACTTCCAATGCTCCCGCTTCATTATCTTTCTCTTCTTCAATCTCCAGAAGGTTGCAATTGGATTCCTCGGGTGGTAGCTTCATGGACAGTGCTAAGTCGAATTCCACCGTTTGATCACCGACGTTTAAAGATAACTTCCCCTTCTTTACGTCGATAAGCACACCAGCGGTCGCCATAAAAGGTCTTCCGAGAATAATCGAAGTGTGATTATCCTCGGGCATATCCATCACTACAAAGTCCACCGGTACACATACACCGCGGACATTAACTGGTAGGTCGACGACGACTCCCACGGGGTATTTGACGGACCGATCCGCTAGCTGCAAAGTCATCTCCGTATGTTCCAGTTCTCCATGTTGATTCTTCTGTAAAGTGAAAGGGGCATCAGACTCACACTTTCTCCTAAATCAACAAGTGCTCTATTGATAGAGACTTCCCCTATAGAGCATGGAATCGAAAAACTTCCCGGGTCTTTAAGCTTCGGTGGATTGGCTCGTTGAATTAAGGCACTACACTCTGCCGTAAGGACCACCTTTTCTTTCCTTGTTCCCTTCGTCACTAGATCTTTAAGAAATTTTGCATACGAAGGAATAGTTTCAATTGCTTCAAGGAACGTGATCTGAAGACTTAGATCTTTCACCATCTCAAAAAACCTGCCATACTTTTCATCGATCTTGGCCTTGGCAAGCCTTTGTGGAAATGTGACTGAAGGCTTGAAAACCCTCAAGTCTTCACCCTCATTCTTGTTTCTTTTCTCAGAATCTTCTTCCGAAGTCACGGGACTTGATGTTGAAGCTCCGTTGTCGTTCATCTCCATCTGCGGTTGCACAATGTTAATGGGCGCTTCTTTATCTTTCTCAGCCTCCCGTACCAGAATCTCTTTTCCACTCCTCAAAACAATGGCAGAAACATTCGCTTGACTCAGTGTCAAGGCTAAGTTCTGGCTCGGTGCTCTAGGATTCACCTCCGGTTGACCGAGCAATTGTCCTTGCGCTCTTTGGAGGTTGGCTACTTGCAAACCCAATTTGGTTACTTGGTCGGCAAAGGATTTCTGCCCAAGTTGTAATTGTTGAGCGATCTTCTCCTGATTTGAAATGTATTGAGCTAGAAGATTCTCTAGCGGAGAGATCACTCGTTGTTGATTGTACTGTTGATGTTGATGGGGGCGGAGGTTGGTGTGTTGTTGAGGAAGTTGCTGAAATTGTTGGTAAGGTGCCGTGTAGCTAAAATTTAGATGATTCCGATTGTTGGGAGAATATCCATGGTTAGAACTTGTTCTCGGCGGATAGGGCGCATTTCCCGTAGGATTATAGAATAAGGCACTTGCTTGATCCACGAGCGCCAAAATCACCCCAACAATGAATTCTCCGTTCACTTCGGTTTCCACAGCCGCTACTTGCTGTGGGCTAGCGGCACCAGCTCCAACCATAAACGATGAAATTTGAGTGGAAAGCAAATCAAATTTGCTTGACAGCTTGTCCACTTCCTCAATCCGATGCATGCCACCAGCTTTTGGTGTCGCACACTCATCACGCCACCTCTCGTTGTTGGACGCCATGTTCTCCAAGATATTTCCAGCGTCCACTTCGTTTCTCGACATGAAAGATCCACCCGCTGCGGCATCCATAGAGGACTTCAAATCGTCCCTCAGTCCATTATAGAATAGGTTGATGATCTACCAACGGGCGAGCTCGTGGTGCGGACACTTCCTTTGCATTTCTTTGTACCTCACCCATGCTTCATGTAGCGACTCATGGCTAGCTTGGGAGAAAGAGGAGATATCACTCCTTAGCTTCATCGTCTTCCTCGGAGGAAAGAAATTGTTCAGGAATGCGTTCGAAAGCCGCTCCCAAGTAGTGAATGTGTTGGGGTCCTTGCCCCTTAGCCATTGCTCCGCTTTATCCAGTAGAGAGAATGGGAATAATCTCAACCAAATAGCCTCGGTTGATACACCATTGATCTTAAATGTCTCACACTTCTTCAAGAAAGAGTCTAAGTGCTCGATGGGATTCTCCATAGGAGCTCCAGAAAATTGGTCTTGTTGGATCCAAGCCACAAGTGATGGCTTCAACTCAAAGTTTTCGGTCGTAATGGCCGGAGATTGAATGCTAGATGTAGACCTAATAGACGTCATCGAATATTCGAGCAAAGACTTTGGAGGAGTGACGTTTCCTGCCATGGCAACAAATTCTTCTCTTCTTCTTCTTTCTGCGTTCAAACGCCTCAGGGTAGCGTTGATCTTGGGATCCAAAGGAACTAAGTCGTCGAGACTCCTTGAGTTCCTGCGCATGAAAAATTAAGATATACAGTGAAGCATGTATGGTATGAAACGAAATAAAAACATATAAAAAAACAAAAGTGTAGAACGTGAAAATGATCATGGGGTGAGGATGTGAGCTAGTCTCAAGGATAACAAGGTCTTAAGTGTAACAAGCATGTTGCCTCCCCGGCAACGGTGTCATAAAGCTTGACCGGCCATCCGTTTGACACGCAAATCAGGACGGAGATACTAGAATTAGAATTTATAAACCGCAAGCGCATGGTGTCGAATGGCTTGGGGGTCGATCACGGGGAGGCGTGTGTTGTACTTGTAAACATTCAGGAACCGGATCACCCGGTGGATGAGCTAGCCGATTCTCAGATGGTTGTCACGATAGTAAACTAATAGAAAGGATGTAAAAGGTAAAAAGGTAACCTAGGGCGTTGGCTTCCGCCATAATCATGGATTCTCACTATTACGATCGAAGGATAGGAATGTGACCGAATGCTAGGGTTTGGCGGTGAGACGTTGCCTCTAAAAGTGATACCTATCGTCCCATGGGCCCGATATTCCGGTCGATGCCCAGAATGATAGCTAGGTCTACCCGGCTTCGGACGGTGGGCATTCCCATGTCCATCACCATTCAAGTCTGAGAGCACTAAGCTCGCAACGATCGCTCCCAACATTTCGTCCAATCCGTTACCACGTGCAGGGACTCAATGTCTACGCTAGGGGGTGAGCTATGGCTAGAGAATCAAACTCCCGTTTTATTTCCTCTTGGCCCAACGGTCAAAGGCGGTCTTTTTCCCGCCGATGATAATGAAACGTCCCCGCGTAACCATAAAAATCCCTAGATCTAATCGGATCCCTAGACCTACGGCCGTTCTAGGAAGAACCCACGAAGGGGCTTCCACTAATGTCCCAGATTGAAGAACTACTCACTAAGCATGGTATGAAATGCAATAAAACAAGATATAACCATAAGAATAGAAATCAAGCGATTGTTTACTATAGCAAATGGAAGCATAAACACAATATCAAAATATAGAAACGATCAAAGAACTTACAATTCGAGTTTAATTTCCAGCATCTAAAAATCCCTAAAAATAGCTTAAAATGGGGATTTCGTTTCTGGGAAACCATAGCCCTATTTATACAAGTGGGCAAGATGCCAGGGAATATTTCTACAAAAAGACAAAAATAGACATTCACCCGATCAGATGAGACTTCACCCGATCGGGCGAAACGACGGGAAATTGTGTCTTCAGCTTCTGATAAATCTCACCCGATCACTGAACCGATCGGTGAGTCTTCGACTTCTTAAGCATGGGAAGCAGCAGTTACAGGTGACCCGATTGGTTGACAAGTCAACCGACCGGGTGAGATTTAGCCTTCAAAACTGCCCTCTGTTATTCATCCACCCGATCACTAAACCGATCGGGTGGAACTGTCTCTTCTTCAGCACTGTCACGGACCGCATGACCCGATCAGGTGGCTGTTCCACCCGATCGGTTGAGAGCTGATACATGGTTTTTTCTTGACGAATGGCTCTCGAGATCTCGTGCGACACTTCCCGCTGCTCCGGGGACTCGTGATGTTGGTCGTATATGTCCCATGTGCTAGCAATGTCCTGCAAATGCACACAAACACAACGAAAGTAAAAAAGGAACTTAAAAAAGGAATGATTACGAAACAACGAAAAGCGACAGAAAACGATGGAGAAGACGTGCGTGAATATATAAAATATAAACGCACACAGGGGGCTCGTCGATGGGCTTCCCTAGCTCTTTCTCCACTTAATTATCCTTGTTGGATCCGGGCTGCGGAGGCCCTACCTCACACATAACTTCTTGGTCATCCTCAGCTTTGAGTCAACACGAGCTTTTTCTTCTTTTTCAGCTTCCTTCTCCGTAACAGGCATGGTGGGACCTTCAAACGTCTTCCCACTCCTCAATGTAATCATGTTCACATGCCCTCAGGGATTTTCTTCAACTTGTCCCGGCAATTTCCCTTGTGCCTTGGAAAGATGGGAGAGTTGCTGTGCCATTGTGGCCTCCATGGACTTTTGGCCCGTCGCCAGCTGTTGTCAGGTGGACGCAAGCTGTTGCATCGTCATCATCAGCTGCTGGATAGAGATTTGGAAGTAGTCATTCCTCTGGCCTTGACTCTGGATATGACTCTCAATCAGTAATTCCAAGTTTGACTTTTGGATGGGGGTGTGTTCATCAAAGGCCTCTGATTGAAGTTCTGAAATTGGGCCTGGGGAGCTGGAGCTTGAAGTTCCTGAGGCTGCTGAGGGTATGGTGGGGGAGCTTGCAATCCTAGAGTCCGGTATGAGAAGTTAGGGTGGTTCCTCTACCCTTGATTGTATATACCGGAGTCTAAAATTGGGCCTGGGGAGCTAGAGCTTGGAGTTCCTGAGGCTGCTGAGGGTAGGTGGGGGAGCTTGCAATCCTAGAGTTCGGTATGAGAAGTTGGGGTGGTTCCTCTACCCTTGATTGTATGTGCCAGAGTTTGGGTTGCTTGAGGGCCTCGGATTGTTCCCAAATAAAGCGTTTCCTTGTTCTATCATCATATCCAGGGGCACAGCTATAGGTGATGAACATTCAGTGCCTTGGTGTCCCTGCACACCACAAACCTGGCAAACTGCCGCCGTAGGCAGTTTAGCAGCACCAAGTCCAATAAGGGAGAGTTGTTTAGTTAAGGCATCAAACTTAGCGGAAAGTAATGATACCTCGTTGATGTCATATTTACCTCCTTAGTGGAGGTGCTCCTCTCATTTCTCCAGGAGTCCTTATTCTCGGCTATTGCTTCAAGCAATCTCTTTCCTTCGGCCAGAGTCTTGCTCATTATAACACCATTAGCGACGACATCTATAGACATCCTCACCGGTGGTGTTAGCCCATTGTAGAATGCCTGAATAAGTAGCCAACCCAGCATGCCGTGGTGGTGGCAGACTCTTTGGAGATCCTTAAATCTCTCACGCGCTTCATACAAGAGCTCTTACTCTGACAGCTTGAAGTTGGTGATTTCATTGCACAGCTTGGCAGTCTTACCTGGAGGAAAGTACTTTGTCAGAAAAGCAAGAGATAAACTGTCCCATGTAGTGAATGTGTTGGGACTGTGACTCTTGAGCCAATCCTTGGCCTTATCCCTAAGTGAAAAAGGGAAAAGTCTTAGCCTGATGGTGTCATTGGTGATGCCATTGATCTTCAATGTGTCCATCTTTTCCAGAAAAGTGTTCAGATGGTCATTAGGGTTCTCCATAGGGGCCCCTGAGAATTGGTCCCTTTGCACAAAATCAACCAAAGATGTTTTGAGTTCGAAATTATTAGGCTCCACCGCCGGCCTTTAAACGCTAGAGGTCGACCAATTGTGAGGCATTGAGTAATCGAGGAGCGACCCAGCTTGGGGCGGCGACGACGGCGGACCATTCTCGGGGTTGAGTATCTCGTCCATTGTCTCGATGGCTTCTCTCCTCCTCCTCTCGGCGTTAAGCCTTTTCACAGTAGCTTCAATCTCTGGGTCTAGTAGACGCAAGTACGCTATTCCTTGAGATCTCCTGTGCATGCAAACAGTCTACACCAAAAGGAAACGTCAAAAGCACCTATGGGCAATGAAAGAGAAAAATATAAGCAAAATAAAACAAAAGAAAAGAAAAGCGCAGTCTCCTTATAAAGACTAAAAACCAATATCAAATCGTGCATCCCCGGCAACGGCGCCAAAAAGCTGATCGTGATCCCCAAGTGGGGACCAAACGATGCTAATAAAAACCGCAGCGCACGGATCATGCGTAGTCACTTACGGGTCGAACACGAGGAGGTGGTCAATGAGTATTGGTTCCTACGGGTCTTCGGATGAGAGCTATGCGATAGTTACGGTGAATCGTCGGTGAATGGTAGAAAAGTGTAAACAAGAGGGTAAAAGCTCTAGGGCATGGGAAATCCCAGCCATTTGACTAGGGTTAGGGTCGAATAAATAATCGATAGGTTGTCGGGTTCATTGGGACTCGGGAGAGGTCGTGTGACCTAAGGGCATTCGCCTACCACCCACTATCGTGATGCATGATAGGTTATTCCCTTATGTCATGTCCTACCCCCCGCTGTCGCGATGCAATGATAGGCTAACCCAACCTACCCCGATGTCGGGGATTCTCTGATGCATCAGTGTACGTCGGGTGCATTACGCTTGACGAATGTCCCCAATCTTCCTCCCGCCCACAGTTCCGTTCAGGGATTAGACCTACATTGGGAGAGCTCTAATCGGTGCACATTGGCATATCAGTCACATCGATAGTTTGGATCATCGTAGGGATCGGATCCCCGGGTCGGTCCCGACTTTTGATCGGCGGCCGACCCAATCGCCCTGAATGGAGGGGGGTCAAATCTACGGCGATAATAATCACCGCAATGTACCCCTAATCTCAACTATCCCAGCAACCCAATCAGATATTTGGTTCAACCCATGGTCCCAATCCAATGGGGTTCGTCCCATTGCCTAGATGAAAACTACTCACTACCCATTAGAATAGATGGGGATTCTAGCAACCGGTAGGCGTCCAAAACCATGGATTCAATCAACAGCAATAGATGATGAAACAATCACAGTGATAACAAAGAGGGAAAAATTCTATCAAAGAAATAAAGAGTATTACACTAATCACCTCTTAGAACAATAAAAACTACTGAATAAAAGAGTTAGAAATCTTACAAAACAGCCACAAAACCTAGAAAAGCTAGAAAAACTGCTGAAAATGAGATCCTTCTCACAGGAAGATGAAGGGGTGCTTATATACGCATGCCCAAAAGATAAAAAATACCCCCAGATTCACCCTAAAAGTCATAGGAAAGTGGTTTGACGTGACCAGGTCAAGAAACGACGCGGACGCATCATTCCCGAAAACACTGGGGGATGGGGGGCTTGGCCACGCAGTCGCGTCAAAGGAGACGTGGTCGTGTTAAAGAAGGTCACGTGGCTGCATCTTATATTGACACGGCCGTGTCATTCTGCTCTAGAAGCTGTAATTTCGTGGCCGCGTCGTCCAAGATCGCACGGCCCGTGAATCTCTCTGGTCTTCACTCTTCTTCTTTTGCTCCAAAAATTCTCTGACGCGGCCGCTTGGTTGGAATTAACGCGGCCGTGTTGAATTTCCTTCTTTGACAGATTGACGCATATGCATGAACATGATGATGCGGCCGCGTGGATCCTTATTCTTCACAAAAATGCTCCCCCCTGCGCAATCGACTCCCCGGCTTCGCTCCTTTTGCCTCTTTATGCTTAGATATCGCTATATGATCCTAAATTGATATATATCCCTGCAAAGCATGCGAGGGACCACAAAGCAAAAGAAGAGAGAGAAACGGGGAAAACATGGATGAATAGAGAATGAAATGGTGTGTAAAACGTGCATGAAAAAGAGTGGAAAACTATATACAATAAACACTCATTAGTAGGGTTTGATGAGATACTTTTGGCATGTCCACACCATGGTTTTGATAGAAGCAGGATCATATGGGTCTTATATAATGGACTACAAGCTCAACAGAAGCAGTTTGTAGAAATGATGTGTAATGGCAGATTTTTTGACAAGGAACCAGACGAGCCATGGGAGTACAAAGAAAGCATTGCCGAAAATGCTCAAAGTTGGGACACTTCCTCAGGATACGATAGAGCAAATGTTCCATCATCCCAACCATCTAGGGGTGGAGGACTTAATACAATTAAGATTGAGGAATCCATGGAAGCCAAGTGGGAAGCATTCCTCAATAAGAAATTCCAAGATTTGAAGCTGAAGGGAGTTAATGAGGTTGAGATAGAACACGTCTGTTCATTATATGAATACTCCGGTCATGAGGTTTCTGTTTTCCCCAAGCTACCCATGATGAAAAGCTTCTTCACAACCATACTGAAGTTAATCAAGTGTCTTCAAACTTTCAAGGATACAACTCCAACACGTACAACAAGGGGTGGCGAAACAACCCGAATCTTAGTTGTGAATCCCAGCAGCAACCACAACAGCAGCAGGTACCTCCTCCTTATAGGCCACCACCATTCCAGCCTAGCTACCAAGGAGGAAATTTAAGGAAACCCCCGAGCCAACACATGAACCACAACATCAGGCTATTGGAGATGCACTTCAGCAGCTTATACAATTGTAATATGCTCAGATGCAGCAACAACATGCTCAATTCTAACAAATCCAATAGCTCCAATAGACACAACAAGCTCAAGGACAACAATTTCAACAATTTCAACAAATGACTGAGATCTTAGTACCCAAGCAACAATATCTTCGAAGAAGATGAGCCCGAGCCATATTCACCTCACACACCCTACTCTCAGATATTGGTACCCATGAAAAAACTTAAGTATCAATTCGAAATTCATGAAATATTATAGAGGTGTTAAATAAACATTCCTTTACTTGATGCAGTAAATTAGATTCCTAGATATGCAATTTTTTAAAGGAATTGAGATGGCTAAGAGACAATTGCATGTTAGGAAGAAAGCATTCTTGACTGAACAAGTAAATGCCATCATTCACACACATCCAAAATTCAATGATTCATGT
Organism: Scilla litardierei; assembly: GCA_030789695.1. Lineage (NCBI taxonomy): Eukaryota > Viridiplantae > Streptophyta > Magnoliopsida > Asparagales > Asparagaceae > Scilla > Scilla litardierei. The sequence continues at coordinate 461,497,025 of CM061142.1, forward strand.
GCACCGATAATTCCTTGCTTGATTGGCACAAAGAAGATATGACATGCATTGTTAGACTTAGGATCAAGTGTAAATATCTTACCATATCATGTTTTTACTCATCTTGGGTTAGGTGAACTTAGGCCTACGTCAGCCACTCTTCAATTAGCAGATATGTATATCAAAGTCCCCAAGGGGTGCATTGAAGATGTGCTTGTCCAAGTGGACAAATTTTACTACCCCATCGACTTTATAGTTCTAGACCTCCAAAGACCCTAAGCAAGTCATTCTACCTCTATCATTTTGGGTAGGTCATCATTGCTACTTGTAATGCATTAATAAATTGTTGGGATGGCCAACTCAAAATCACCGTTGGTAACATGTCATTAGATTTAAATATTTTCAACGCATACAAAAACCCAAGGGTGAATGATGAAATAGAAGAGGTGAACATGGTAGACTTTCTTGTGGAAGAATACTTTGATTCTGAATTTGACACTTCTATGAATTTTATTAATGCATTTGCCGATGATATTAAAGATGTCCTACTTTTGCAGGAGAACATTGAGGAGCTGAATGCTATGTGTGAGCCACACTTTGCACCATTGCCACCGTTCGTACCATCCCAAATGCCATCGGAGGTGGAGGAACCAAAGCCCGACTTGAAGTCACTTCTGGATTTCCTTAAGTATGCATTACTGGGAGACACTAACGCATTCCATGTGATAATCTCTTCTAAACTCTCTTTAGAACAGGAGAATGCATTGTTTGATTTCTGAAGACTTATAGGGGAGCTATAAGTTGGTCAATTGTCGATATAAAAGGAATAAGCCCACTAGTTTGCAAACACCACATATACTTAGAGACAACGCTAAACCCATGAGAGAAATGCAACGTAGGCTAAACCCTACGTTAAAATAGGTGGTTAAAGGTGAGGTCTTAAATCTTTTAGATGCGGGTATCATATACCCTATATTCGATAGTAGGTGGGTGAGCCCGCCCAAGTAGTGCCGAAAAATTCTGTTCTTACTATGTTTAGGAATGATAGCAATGTATTGATCCCAGTTAGGACCACCACGGGATGGTACATGTGTATGGATTTCAGGAAGCTCAATGCCCAAACTAGGAAAGATCACTTCTCTCTCCCATTCCTTTACCAAATCTTAGAGAGGGTCGACGGTCATGAATATTATTGCTTCTTGATGACTACTCCGAGTATTACCAAATCGAAATAGCCCCTGAGGACTGAAAAAGACCACATTAACTTGTCCTTTTGGCACGTTTGCATTCCGGAGAATGCCATTTAGCCTTTGCAATGCCCCATGCAACTTTTCAAAGATGCAAGCTTAGTATTTTCCACAATACGCTTGAAAAGATTGTGGAGGTATTTATGGACAATTTTTCAATTTTTTGTAGTTCTTTTGATGACTGCTTGTCCAATTTGGCTATGGTGCTTGATATGTGTATTGAAAAGAATCTCCTTTTGAATTGGTAGAAGGGTTACTTTATGACTACCAATGGCCTAGTCTTTGGTCACTTAGTCTCCAAGGAGGGGATTCAGGTTGATAAAGCCAAATTGGAGGTCATCAAGAAGCGTCCTAGCCCCAGATGCGTGAAGGACATCTGTTCCTTCCTTGGCCACGCCGGTTTCTATATGTGTTTCATCAAAGATTTTAGCTCTATATCTCGGTCGCTATGCAATTTGCTAACTCAAAATGTTGAATTCATTTGGACATAAGAGTGTCAAGATTCTTTTAATTCCTTAAAGAAGTTACTAATGTCATCTCCCATTTTGCTTGTTCCCAATTGGAGCCTATCTTTTAAGATCATGTGTGACGCCAGCAATTATGCTGTTGGCGCGGTGCTTGGACAAATGAGGGGTAAACTCCCTGGGGTGATATACTACGCTAGCTTGACCTTAAATGTGGACCAAAGAAATTACACCACTGCAGAGAAGGAATTGCTAGCCATGGTGTTTGCATTGGAGAAATTCAGGAGTTACACTTTGGGTTCCCTGATTATAGTTTACACTGATTACTCTGCATTGAAATATTTGTTATCCAAGAAAGATGCTAACCAAAGTTAATCTGTTGGATCTTATTGTTGCAGGAGTTCAAGGTCCAAATTACAGTCAAGAAGGGTATGGAGAATCTAGTGGCCGATTATCTCTCATGTTTGATGCTTGAATCTGAACCCGCTCGCTCACCATTGGATGACTTTCTCCTGGACGAGCATCTTTTCAGTGTCACCTCGTTACCATGGTAAGCAGATATAGTTAACTATTTGGTAACGGGTATGACTCCGTTATCAATAAGATTTCAAATGCTTTAAACATAAGGTAAAATATTTCCTCTTTGATGATCCATACCTCTATAAATATTGTAGCGACAAAATCATCAGGAGATGCATTCCCGATCATGAAATAGATAGTGTTATAAAATTTTGTCATGATGGGATGTCGGGGGCACTTTTCGGGTAATAAAACGGTAGTGAAAATTTTACAATGTGGTTTCTACTGGCCATCTATGTTTAAAGATACTCATGCATATTGTAAATCTTGTAGTGCTTGCCAAAGTAGGAACCATGACGAGGAGAAATATGATGTCGTTAAACCCCATATTAGAGATAGAATTATTTGATTGCTGGGGTATTGATTTCTTGGGTCCTTTTCCACCATCATTTGGTTATGTTTATATTTTGGTTGCCACTGACTATATGTCTAAATGGGTGGAAGCAGGACCAATAACGCTCACATCATGTTGAATTTCTTGAACGAAAACATCTTTGCGAGATTTGGGGTGCCGAATGCCATTGTAAGTGATGGAGGATCGCATTTTTGTAACCACTTTTTCGCGAAATTGATGAAAAAATTAGGGGTCACACACAAGGTATCCACTCCATACCACCCCCAAACTAACGGCCAAGCGGAGCTTGCGGATAGAGAGATCAAGTGCATCCTCCCAAAGATGGTAAACCCACTGAAAAGATATTGGAGCACATGACTGCATGACGCTTTGTGGGCCTACATGACATCCAGCAAAATTATAATAGGGATGTCTCCTTACAATTTTGTCTTTGGAAATTTTTTCATTTACCTGTAGAGTTAGAACATGAATCTTATTGGGCGGTAAATAAGTTTAATACTAATTTTGATTCCTCTCTTGATGCTTGCATGCTACAGTTGATGGAGCTAGAAGAATTGCGGCAAGAGGCGTATTACAATGCTAAATTAGCCAATGAGAGAATGAAGACCATGCACGATCGAATTATCCTGAGGTGAGAATTTAGACAATGCCAAAAAGTCCTCATCTACAACTCGAGGCTTCATTTATTCCCAGGGAAGCTATGCTCCAGATGGTTCGGCCCATTCATCATTAAGGAGGTGTTTCCACATGGGGCCATACCATTGACCAATCTAAGGGAAGTGAGCGAATTCAAAGTAAATGGCCAAAGACTCAAGTACTTCCACGAGCTGTGGACTAAGGATGCAAGCACCATGATGCTTATTGATCCACCCACAGATGCACAGAAACAGATGTGTTCTTTCCTTCTCTAGCTATAGTAGTAATATACACATATAGTTTTTTTGCATGTTTTCTTTGCTCTTAATAATTCTATAGCTCTCCCTTACATTGAGAACAATGTAAATTTTAAGTCTGGGGAGGATGTATAAATTTTGCTATGATAGAATTTTGATTGCATTTTTTTATTTATTCATATTTCTATAGAAAAATTTTCAAAAACATAACCATGCATCTATATTACATTTGCCAACTTTTTTGAATCCTAGGGCTGACTAGGACAAGCTGACTAGGACAAACAGTTTGATAGAAGATGGCTTGGATTTAATCTTGAGGAATGAATGGTTGAGATGAGATTTTGTGGAAAGTTTTGAAGGGAAAACATTTCTATGGAAATGAAAGTTTCTGGGGAAATGAAACTTTTTGGGGAATGAAAGTTTCTGGGAAATAGCAGAGTGCACGCAATTAATGCATTTGGGAAAAAACTTTAACTTGCACTTAATGTTGCAGATCGAATGTCGCTGCAGATCGAATGATCTCTCCCTCAACGCGGGGCCCACTGTCTCTTCGACGCATGGGGCAACAAGATGAGAATAATTTCCTGCACTGAAGGCGCCTTAAAATAATTTGTTGTTCCGCGTCCAAGGTGCCTACTAAATTTTTTACGATAATTTGTTGTTCCGAACCAAAGGTGTCCGCGCCAAATTTGTTGTTCTACGCTGAATTTGTTGTTCCACGCCGAAGGAGCCCGCACCGAATTTGTTGTTCCGTGTTGAAGGCGCATGCACCAAATTTGTTGTTCTGCCCCGAAGGCGCCCGTGCCGCTAAATATTTTACACTAATTTGTTGTTCCGTGTAATTTTGGCTGTGGAAATAATTTTTTGGGAACAAAGATTCGCAGGAGAAAATCTTAAATGAACCATGCCCGCGGGCATGGGTTATAACTAGTACTTATATATAGAATAAGTGTGGAGAGCTAGATTTGTCACCAATCTACTAACTTCTCCATGAAAGCTTTAGCACGGTGTCAATGTACATGGCTTAGGAGAGACCTAGCATCCTTTTAGATCTATCTTATAGATCTTTACACCTAATATGTAGGATGCTTCTTCCAAATCTTTCATGGAGAAGTTAGTTGATAGCCATTCCTTAATAGACTTCAACATCCATATGTTGTTTCCTATTAAATGAATATCATCCTCGTACAATACGAGGATGACTAAATAATTCCTACTGGTTTTCTTATAGATGCATAGATCATCTTCATTTCTGACAAAACCTAACTCTTTGACTGTCTTGTCAAAACGGATGTTCCAACTCCTAGATGCCTGCTTGAGTCCATAAAGGAACCTTTACAGTTTACACGCTTTTCCCTTACTGCTACTAACTTCGAAACCTTCGAGCTGAGTCACATAAATCTGCTCCTCTAAATCACCATTAAGAAACGCAGTATTTACATCCATTTGCCAGATCTCATAGTCATAAAAGGCATCAATAGCAAGTACGATCCGTATAGACTTGTGCATGGTGACTAGTGAAAAGGTTTCATCATAATCTACTCCTAGAATCTGACGATAACCCTTAGAAACCAGTCTAGCCTTATACGTTTCTATTTTTCCATCTGCACAGATCTTCTTCTTGAAGGTCTATTTGCAGCCAATGGGAACACTTTCCTTGGGCATGTCTTCTAAGGTCCACACATCATATACGTGCATGGATTCCATCTCGGATCTCATTGCATCCAGCCATTTATTAGAGTCTCCACTCAGAATGGCTTCTTGAAAGCTAACAGGATCATCATCTGTTATGATGCCATCCTCGACCCCTCCGTCTACGAGAAAGAGTTTGGTTTTGTCAGAAATTAAGATAATCCATGCATTTATAAGAAAACCAGTGGAAATTCTTTGGTCTCCTCGTATTGTACATGGATGATATTCTTTTAATAAGCAACAACATAGGGATGTTGAAGTCTGTTAAGGAATTGCTATCAACTAATTTCTCCATGAAAGACTTGGGAGAAGCATCATACATATTAGAATTTAGCATGGAAAACAGTAAGGGTGGTTTTATACCAGCCAATCATGGAATAAACCTTTCCAAGAAGATGTCCCCAAAGACTGACTTGGAAAAGGAACGCATGGATATGATTTCATATGCTTCGGCAGTAGGATCTATCATGTATTTCATGATCTGTACTAGACCTGATGTCGCTTTTGAACTAGGTGCAGTAAGTCGATATCAGTCTAACCCTAGAGAAGAACACTTGAAAGCCGTGAAGACAATTCTTAAGTACTTACGAAGGACTAGAGATTTGGTCTTGATTTATGGAAGTGAAGAACTCAAGGTTGAAGGCTTCATAGATTCCAGCTTTCAAAGTGATATAGATGATAACAAGTCTATCTCTGGATATGTTTTTACTCTCAACAGAGGTGCAGTCAGTTGGTAAAGTTCCAAGTAAGATACTGTTGCAGACTCCACGATGGAGGCCGAGTACATAGCGGCCAACGATGCGGCAAAGGAAACTGTCTGTATGAGAAAGTTCATAAACAGTTAGGGATGGTGCATGCGATTAAAGATCCAATACCATTGTATTGTGATAATAATGCAACCATCGGTCTGGTTCAAGAACCAAGATTCCACAAAAGATCCAAGCACATTCTTTGGAAATATCACCTGATACGGGATATTGAAAAAAGGAAAGACATAGAACTCCTGAGAGTCTGTTCGGAAGACAACTTAGTAGATCCATTCACAAAGGCTCTGACACGTGATCATCTGGAGAGACTAGTGTGTAAAAGCGGTATGAGATACCGAGATAAATGGGCCTGAGTGCAAGTGGAAGATGTTGAGAGATGTATGCCCTTGAGGCAATTTGTCTATGCAAAACATCTTGTTCATGAATGAAAGTGTGCTTTCTGGCATCAATTGTCTAAGTATTTCTGTTATGATGTTTTCATTGAATTACCATAGTAAGGTCGAAAGAGATCTCGATTATGAGAAGTGTCTGACCGATAGTAGCTTGAGTCTTAAAGCGTTCATGGCCATAGATGCGTCAAGAAAAGGCTATCGACATATCGGACAGACCATTGTGTCGTTGCCTTAACGTAAAGGGTAATGATGATCTCATAATCATTCATCCTAGCGAAGTCAAAGACAAGACACAGTTCTGGCCCAGCCAACCCAGCTGGGCTGGCTAGCCTAGCCCAGCATGGGCAGGCGGGTTGAGCCCGCCCATGCAGGCTCTGACCCACCTGGTGGGTCAAACTAGCCTGTCCATGCGGGCGGGTCAAGACCCGCCTGCAGGCGGGCACGCCCAAGGAACTGGGCACACCCAGCAGACGCGCCCAGCTGGCATGTGGGCCCCATAGTGAGGCCAACGTCTAGGGTTTTGTGAAACCCATATGACGGCTGCGAAAATCAGCAGTTTTTGGTTTTTGTCCTACTTTGAGCTATCGTTTGAGGGGTCAAACGTAGTCAGAATTGATACCTTTTGTTTGTATGCGATCAACATTTAGTGCTCTTCGATTTGATATATCATATCACTTGAGAAGCTCAACGGTGAGGGATGGAAAATTCATCAAAGTTTCACCTTAGTGTAAGGAAAACTAAATTAATTTTTCTCTCTAAACTAGTTTAGTCCCACATTGCTCGTGAGACGAGGAAGGGGCCCGGCTTCCTCTATAAATAGGGGCTAACCCCTTAGAAAAGTTGCACCAAGTCTTCGATTCGAGAGCTCCAAAAAGTTTTGAGCACGGTCGAACCAAGACTTTGTAGAGAGATGATGCCCTCGAGGCTATTTATCTCTGTGTGAATATCACAAACGTCTTGTTCAAAATAACAGTAAGCAGTTTGGTAATAATTTATCTAAGTTATATTATAATGTAGTTAACATTAGATATTGACTTAGGTAAACTCCTGAGACTTTATGCAAGGTCAAACAGGTATCGAGATGAGTATCTCGATCATGAAGAAATATTTGACCGTCTGTAGCATAAGTCTAAAAGGGTTCGTGGTCGTAGATGTTTCGAGACAAGGATATCGAAACATCGGATAGACCATTGTGTCTTAGTCTTCACCGTTTAGCGGTGACGATGATCTCATGATCGTTTGACTTGGCAAAGTCGAAGACGAGACACAGGTGGTCATTAGAGAATGAGTTCACTGAACGATCCACAAGAGTTATCATATGGATATATTGACCAATCTGTCAATGATAACTCTTAGTGATGATAGGCAAGTTGGTCTTTTAACTTGAGGTCATTTTACGAACCAGTGCGTGAACGGTGCCACTTAAACCATTGACCTAGCTTCGAGGCTAGGCTTGTCGAACGGTCTTTAATTGGGTGTCACTTGAAGCGTACGAGGCGAGTAATGTCCAAGAGAGGATTCGTCTCTCCCGGTCAATGGGAGTTAGTGTCGTAGAGTTAGTTCGATCTTTAGTAAAATCTTTGATAAGAGTATGTTGGAAGAAGTCCAACATTAGATGACTAAAGATTGAGGGAAACTAACCGGAGTCAAGTTATTGGGGTTGACAGTTTGACTGTACCCTAGACTTGATCTACACGACATAGTTTAGACGAAGAGACTAAAACTACAGAATTCATCACGGACACAGTCAGGGTGGTCCCGACAATACTCATGTCGAAGAGTCAACCACATAATGATGATTCTGAAGCAGGGACGACAACCACTGCTCGTGGTCACTGTCGTATAGGGCTTCGAGCCCAACCTGTTGTAAGGGTCAGGCTGTAGGGTCTCACACAGAGTGCGACCTTTGTCTAGTAATAAGTGGAATCATTAGGGAGAATAATTTGCATTTGATGCAAAGGAAGAGAAAATTGCATTTTGATACAAATGACAATTTAAGCTAAGATAGGGGACTAATTTGCATATGATGCGAAAGAGATTAAATGTGTCTTAAATAGTTTAAGACCATATTTAATAATATAAACGCATGGAAAAGGTTACCTGTTAGATGGGATCGTCCCGCTCTAAACGCAGGTTCAAACCGCATCAAAAACAGAGTCCAAACGAGTCCAATAAGTCTATTTAAAAGTGTTTTAAATAGAAAGCCCGTTGAGAAAAAGCCTAATAGATATAGCCGCAGATTTAAAGGCAGAAGATATCAGAAGTGGGGCCCAGGCATGGCCCGCTGACGCCTGTGTCAGCGGGGCCCGCGTCAGCTGACGCGGGAGTCACCCTGCTGACGCCGGCTGACGCCCGCGTCAACAGACGCAAGTAAGAGGCCAAGCGGGCCCGCTTTTAAGGGGGCCCGCCCTGTTTTCGCGATAAAGAGCCGCCAGCTGTTGCGGGCGGCGTGGAATTCAATGGGCCTGCTGTTGGTGCAGGTGGACCCCATGCGTTGCCTAGGGCAGCGTGCTTTTATGACGGCTGCTGTTTTGCGAAAATTGACTCTTGGGCTCATCTTTGGACATACGATTGAGGGGTCAAACGGACTCCGATTGACTCGTCGTTTTTTCCTATGCGTTCACCGTTGAACACCCTTCGTATTGATAAGTTGTAGAAATCATGAAGCTCAACGGTGAGGGAGTTAAAATTCACGGAAGTTTAGCCTTTCTGAAAGGCAAACTAAATTGAATTGATTAACTCCAAGTTTAGTCCCACATCGGATTTTGAGTAAAGGGGAGCGGTCAGCCGCCTATATAAATAGGGGTCTGCTCCCCTCCTCAAAACTCGTCCCAAGCTCCAGATCTGAGATGTTCCTATAAATGTTGGAGCACGCTCGAATCTAGGTTGAAATTAATATTCTCTATCTCCATATATTTCTGCCTTACTCCTGAGGGCTCTTGCAAAGCCACGAAGGAGTTCGGATTCGGATCTGAAATCTTGGCGAGGGATTTCACTCGCGTGAAACTTACTTCGACACGTGGTTGGCTCGGCGACACGAGGATTGCTCGCCTCGGGATGCGGAGCGGTTCGAGGAGCGGCTCGGCGTGGGATGGGGAGCGGCTCGGAAGGCGGTGTGGAACATATCACCTGCCCCAGGGCTGAGATTCCGGGTATGTTTTTAGAAGCTTTCGTTTTAATTATTCGCAGTAGTTTAAATCCCTCTTGGGGTGGTCAGATCCACCCCAAGTTGGCAGAGATCCTGGCTAAGAGGGTCTGGTTCCTTAGGGCAACATGTTAATTAGATTAACATAATTTTATTTTCCGCTGCGTAAGTCTATGTTCCGTCCGACTTAGGACGAGAATAGAGTTTTTGTGCCCTAAGGGTCCTAGAAAACCCTTAGGAATCAATACTCAACATTCTCCCCCTTTTTGGTGATGACAAACCAACATAAATAATAATCAATAATAGTGAGTCAAATGAAATTTACTTTCTCCCCCTGCATTGATGACATGTTAATTCCGTATTAAATAATAATCATATGCATCAAGCAGACGAGGAAATTATAAAATTTGAATCCAATTATTGACATTTAGGATCTAAACCCATTTTTATATCTTAACTCCCCCTGAATTTAACATATCAAATTAGATTCACTGTAAATTGCTTTAAATTTTCATTTAGCACATCGTCATTATTAATTCTCTCCCCCTTTGGCATTAGCAAAAAGAGCAGGAGGAGATCAACGACAACAACAATGGCTACAATAAAAGCACGAGAGTCGAAGAATACGACCATGGTCCAAATGACACCAATGTAAAATAACGAAGAAAATGACATCGTGCCAACGAGACCATAGTCGAAAATCGAAAAAAAAAATGAAATCATCAAAACTCAAATCAATTTCACGTATTGAGTTATGGAACATACTCTCCAATATCAACATTCTTAGTGAATTTAGTGCATGGAAAACAATTCTATTTTTTCATAGAAACAATTCTATTTAATCAATATAATCATCGAGCGACAAAATCAACATCAGAGACAAAAATATATATTGTGCACACTGAAGTAAATGGCAACACGATGTATATATATATAACATGGTACATCAAAAGGTATACATCCGCCAACACAAATATAAACGATCATCAGATCGATGCACAACATACAACACATGTCTCAACAGACATCAAAGCGAACATACATCAAAATGTATCACCAAAACATCCAAAATACATCAAAAATACGTAACCACCCAACTATCCTACCCCACTCTCTCACGACAAAATAGATCATCCAAGTGCACATGGGAGAGTCCTCCAACGCAAGCTCAGGAGGCGGAGGCAGGATTAGCAGCAGCAGCAGGCTGTGCAGAAGAGGTGGTAGTCTCGGGAATGACTGGCGTGTCCATCGAAGGAATGGTGGCAGGAGGAGTGCTCTCGGAAGCACGAGCAGAGGAAGCAGCAGCAGACATACCCTCTGGGGCACGAACAGGAGAAGCAACAAGCTCCTCAAGATCAGCATTATCCATGGCCTCGTCGTCAGAAACTGTAGGAGGAACCTCAATGCCCAAGTGACAATAGATGCGAGCAAGCATCTCCTCACATCGAGCAATATGAGCCTCCAGACGGCTCTGATAAGCTGAAGAGTCAGGGCGAGAAGGCGGAGGAGGAACTGAAGGGGTAGTCCTCTGAACGTGATACAAGGCCGCAAGAGACTTCTTGACGGCAGTCACGTTCAGGGGAGGACCCAACGGACGTTGATCATCAGGAGGGAGAGGAACACCAAAGTGGCGGAAGACAAGAGTCAGCAGGCAGGGATAAGGAATATGGGCTGACTTGGTGGACTTCCTTATGCACTCAAAGGAATCCATCTTGTCAAGGATAATGTGGGCCCAATTTATCTTGCTCCCCATAAAAAGAGCGTAGATAAGCTTGAGAAATGGCCGAGAGGGCAAGCTAGAAGAGCCGTACTTCGGTAGAAGACACGACTTCAGAATCAGATTAATGACCCACACATTAGGCTTGAATGATTTCGAGGGAACGCCAATCATGGCTGGAGGGATGACATGGAACATCTCAGCAAGCATAGACTGGTCAAGATCGTGGATATTATCCATAGAGATATCAGAGGGGAGCAGGCCAGAGGAGGAGACACCAATCAAATGCCCTAAAATCTCTGCCGTGAGGACAATAGGTGTCCCCAAGACAGTGGTCTCAATGCAGTGAGTGTCATCATACTCACCCCGAACTCGATTGGCATAGAATAATTTGACGAGTCTGGGATATGGATGAGAATTCGCCTTGGGATCATGGCGAAGATAATCTAGTAGGCCGCTATAGGAGAGGAGATCTGCGAGCTGAGGAAAGTCAGAAAACTGAACGAAATGCTCCAGAATCAACGGACAGTGCTCAATACAGTTGTATGCCGCAAGACACATCGGGTCATTGCGACACAACGAAATATCAACCCCACCAGAGGGCATGGGAGCCTTCCCTTTAGACTGACGAGAGGAAGTACGAGGAGGAGGAGTAGGAGCCTTCTCGGTAGGCTCAGACTCAGGAATATACTCATCGTCGGAGTCAGAGGAGGCTAGGGGGAGTGGGAGCACGAAAGGAGCCCTGGGTCACAGTCTTCTTCTTAGGCTGGGGCTTGGGTTTGGAAACGGCAGTCCTCTTCTTCTTAAGGGGAGGCGAGGAAGAGGAAGGACGAGTGGTTTTGGCACGACGTTTGGGTTAAGGATTAGGGTCGGTTGATGGCTCGATGGTCATGGGAGACGGAGTGGTAGGATGGACAAGGATGCGTGTTCTCACCATGATATAGAGACGAGACAACACAATAACGATCGAGATCTAACGAGAGATCGATCGAAATCGGAAACCCTAATACGAACCCTAATAAAAACGATCGGAAATGAACTGAAATCGAACCCTAAAATCTGAGAGAGAGATAGAGAGATAGATAGATATACCCTAGGACGGAGGAGAGGGGCTCTGGAGGACCGGCGACGGCTGACGGTAGCCGTAGACGGCGACGCACGGCGGAGGGAGGAGTAGGAGTCGAAGGGTTTAAGGTTTAGGAAAGGATATCGCACCGATTAAAATGAATTCTAATCGGTGCGGGAGGTTATAAGTCGATTTACGGAGTCAAAGACGCAAATGCCCCCGCACAACTAGTCGGTCTGAGTTCAAGTGCTGACCGACTAGAATGCAATCTACTCGGTCGGCCGATGAGCTTGGACCGACTAACTGCAAACAGTAACTGATAGTCAAAACTAGGGCATGATTTAGTCGGTCTGAGTTCAATCACTAACCGACTAGAATTGAATCTAGTCGGTCGGCACTTAAACTCAGACCGACTAGTTGTGCGGGGGCATTTGCGTCTTTGACTCAGTAAATCGACTTATAACCTCCCGCACCGATTAGAATTCATTCTAATCGGTGCGATATCCTTTCCTAAACCCTAAACCCTGATAGCTACTACACAAGTACTAACGGCATGTAATGTAATGCCCTGATAGCCCCTAAACCCTAAACCCAACCGCTCTGATACCAAATGTAATGCCCTGATAGCTACTACACAAGTACTAGAGGGGGTGTGAATAGTACTTTAAAATAATCAAGAGTATAATTCCTAATTATCGTGTAAACTCAACCAATAATGCGGAATGAAAATATGACAATAAGGAACTAAGCAACACAAACAAGCGATTTAATGGGTTCAGATCCACCCAAGTCTCCCCGACTTGTTTCCGGTGATCCTACGTCCCAAACACCCGGATCCCCTCCGGCTACTTGAGTAAGAATCCTCTAACTCAAATTTGCACTATGAAATTCTTGTAGAAAACTACTACAAGATCAAATCATACACAAATCGAAATGTGACTCCCACAAACCGGAATCACAAACTTCTCTCACAACCGAGAGATAAACTTAATAGCAAAGTAAATGAAACAATAAAACACTTACCAACAAAATCCTATGCCTTGAGTAAACTTACTGATTTTAGGGCAAGGAAGATTTTGAAGGAGAGAATGTCACCAAACCCTAGCTCCACCAAGATGAACAGCAATCGATGGCTAGGATGGTGTTGGTGACTTTGAATCAAGCTCTTGGCTTGAGAAGCTCACAATGAAGAGAATCTCTCTTGAGGGAATTAGGGCTCAAGGAGTTTGGAGAGATTCTTTGTGAGAAGAGAGAGCTTGGAAATGAGAATTGAATGCTTTCTCTTTGATTCTCTAAAACTCAATAATGGCAGCCTTGAATGCTAGGTTAGAAGCACTTCAAGTATATATAGGATAGAGAGACGAAAGAAGCAAAATCATGGCATTAAATGCCTAACAGACCTATTTCTGAAGCAGTCTAATCGGTCTAAGAAGGATCACTGACCGATTAGTTTTGCAACTAGTCGGTCGGTGATTCTTCTTGGACCGACTAAAAGGTTGACAGCCAGGATAGAGAATTCAAGTCGATAGAACTAGTCGGTCTAAGAAGAATTGCCAACCGACTAGTTTGACAACTAGTCGGTCGGTGAGAGTTCTTTGACCGACTAAGAGGTGAAATGCAATAGGCTGATCACACGGAGAACTAGTCGGTCTAAGAACAAATTCCAACCGACTAGTTTCACAACTAGTCGGTCGATGGATGTTCTTTGGCCGACTAACAAATCAACAGTAGCTAGGCTGAAGAAATGAAAGTATAACTAGTCGGTCTAAGAAGGATTCCCAACAGACTAGTTTGACAATTAGTCGGTCGGTGAACCTTCTTGGACCGACTAATTGGTGAACAGTGCCTAGGCTGAATTGAGCAAGGAAATCTAGTCGGTTCAAGAAGGATTCTTAACCGACTAGATGACAATCTAGTCGATTGGTTCTTCTTATTGAACCAACTAAGATGCACAAGAAGCCGTGAAATGAAGAGTAAAGCTTCGGGAAAGTTTCTATGGGCTTCTAAGATAATCCTAGCTCTAAGATATGAGCTTTATGAAAATTATAATGTAAGTCCTACTCAAGGCTTAACATTCTACGAAAAGAAGCTAGATGACTATAAAATAAACTAGACGAACCGTCTTCAAAGCTTCAATCCGAATCTCTTGACTTCAATAATGCTCCTTAAGCTTCAACGAAGCTTCAGGCACACGACCACGCGCTTTGAGAAGTCTTGAGACGTCGCTTTTGGTGTACGTAGAATTTTGGCGACGATCTCCATAACTGCGCTCACAAAGAGTTAGTTCACGATATTTATGTTTGTTCATCATCAAAACCAAATCCGGGGAATCAATACTCAACACCATTGAATGAAGCTTGTCATTTCTATATGCGTGCCATAGACTAAAAAGCTTTTATTAATAACTAATTTATCCTATCAACTAGTTGAATCCTTAAATTCAAAATTTTAGGATTTGTTTAATAACTTTTATTAAATCCTTATCAACTATAAGGTTCACGTGCTATCCTAATCGTTATTAGGATTTTAATAAATTTATTAACAACGCTAAAAGCAAAGCCCTTTAATGAGAATTAATTTCATAGCAATTAGAATTAAAATTTCATTAAAGGGACTACGCTAATCAGGAATTAGGTCTTAAAGTGTTGTTAATGTTTTATTAAAACATAGCATGTCATTAGAATTTATCTCATAAATTTTAACGAGTTCTTAATGGCTAACCTAAGAGGGTTGTCTTGTGTTATCAAATAAGTGACAACATTCACATAGCCATTAAAATAAAGTTACACTAATTTTAACGCATAAAAAGAGTGTACAACTATTTAACAATTAAATAGAATAATGTTTATCACATAAACAATTTTAGCATGCATACTTAAATTTAACATTTAAATTTAAAAATATGATTTTTAAAACATTTTATTTTATCTCATAAAAACTTGTTTTAAAAGATCACAAAAAGTGCATGCTACTTAAAATATTTATCGCATAAAAATTTTTAACTTTTAAAATCAGTTTTAAAATTATCACATAAATTTAAAACCTCATTTTAAAAATTTCAAGCTTAAAAATTTATCATATAAAATTTTTAAACATCTAAAATCATTTTAAACTTATCGCATAAATTTTTTAAAGTTTTAAAATCAGTTTTAAATTCATCACATAAATTTAACACATCATTTTAAAATTTCATATTTAAAATTTTATCATATAAAATATTTAAACATCTAAAATCTTTTTAAACTTATCGTATAAATTTAAAGAAACATTTTAAAAAGCATCTAAAACATTTTAAAAATTATCCCATAAATTTAAAACATTTTAAAAGTATTTTAAAAGCATTCAATTAATTAATCGCAGTCCTAGATCAGCATACAGACATGGCTCTGATGCCACTAAAGGGGTTTCTAGGACCATTAGGGCACAAAAACTCTATTATCGTCCTAAGTCGGACAGAACATAGACATACACAGTGGAAAATAAAATTATGTTAATCTAATTAACATGCTGCCCTAAGGAACCAGACCCTCTTAGCCAGGATCTCTGCCAACTCGGGGTGGATCTGACCACCCCAAGAGGGATCTAAACTACTGCGAATAATTAAAACGAAAGCTTCTAAAAACATACTCGGAATCTCAACCCTGGGGCAGGCGAGATGTTCCGCACCGTCTTCCGAGCCGCTCCCAGTCCCACGCTGAGCCGCTCCTCGAACCGCTCCCCGAACTGCTCCGCATCCCGAGGCGAGCAATTCTCGTGTCGTCGAGCCAACCACGCACCGAAGAAAGTTTCACGCGAGTGAAAGCCTTCGCCAAGATTTCGGATCCGAATCCGAACTCCTTTGCGGCTTTGCCAGAGCCCTCAGGAGTAAGGCAGAAATATAGGGAGATAGAGAAATATTAATTGAAGCCTAGATCTGAGCGTGCTCCAACATTTACGGGAGCCGCTCAGATCTAGAGCTTGGGACGAGTTTGGAGGAAGGGGGAGGCCCCTATTTATATAGGCGGCGGACTCTCCTCTCTTTCGCACAACCGATGTGGGGCTATTGAATTAAAGTTAATTAAATCAAGTTAGTTTGTCTTTCACAAAGTGCAAACTTTCGTGAATTTTAACTCCCTCACTGTTGAGCTTCATGATTGATACAACCTATCAATTCGAAGGGTGTTCAACGGTGAACGCAAAGAAAAAAACGGCGAGTCAATCGGAGTCCATTTGACCCTCCAATTGATCGTCCAAAGTTATCCAAAACCATTCAAAGATGGAAAATCCAGCCGTCAAAAAAATCCCGGGTTTCAAAAAACCTAACCAGAAAATTCAGGCTTGGTGGGCCTCCATTTTCGCTGGGTTCAGCCCAACTGTTTGGGCTGACTTGTTTTGGCTATAACTTGTGCATTTGGACTCCGTTTTTGACGCGGTTTGAACCTGCGTTTAGAGCGGGATGATCCAGTCATCCAGGTAACCTTTGTTGGATATGGACGACATGAATACACCCATGAGGGGATGTATGAGGGTATACGGACCTCAGATGTCGCGTGCACAAAAGCGTGCACGAAGGGAACCTTTTCTCATGTGAAAAGGACCACTCGATAAGTGGAAAAAGTCACTTTATAAGTGCATAAAGGCACTTGATAAGTGAATGAAGAAGAGGATAAGTAAATGTGCTAATATAGGCTAATAAGCTTATATTTAGTTATTTCCTACAATAACTACCCCTAAAGCCTATAAATAGGACCCAAGGGTAAGGCATTTACACTAATCTTACCATGCCCTAAGTTTGCATAAGGCAACTTGTGTTCTTCTTCTCCCTTCCATTAAAATCCTCTTCTAAATTGAGATTTAGGCAGTGAAACGCTGCTTCGATCCTCCGTGATGAAGTACCGACCGTTGTGGTGAATCCGAGGGTGAAGTTCAGAGACTACGGCGCAGCATACGCTAACGTAAGTCTATGTTATTATTCGATCCTAACGTCGTTGTTTTGACAGGATCCTACATTGGTATCAGAGCCATACGGGTTCGCCCCGGTCTAACCGTCGCCCCGGTCTTACCGATGAACGTGGCGTTGTCTCTTTCACGAATGAGTCTCCTTCCATTATGGATATGGTAGGAACGCATCATGACGGAGAGAAAGCAATAGTTGTTCTTTTCACGTTAGGGTCTTCTGCCATTACGGATATGGCAGGAACTCTCCGTGACGGGAAGAACTTACCGTTCATCTCGCCAAACTCGCACTCTTCATGGATGCTGAGTCTCCATTCAATAGGGAATGTGAACTCTCTTCATGTGGAGCGTGAAGTTTGCGGCCTTGAAAGTATGTTATTTTTTTCATTTTGGCACCGGCCATTAAAGAATAACTATTTTCTTGACGAACGGGTGCTTCATCGGAGAAGACAATGGTGGTTATTCTCATCGGAGAAGACGGTAGTTATTCTCATCGGAGAAGGAGACCTCTTTGGTGCATGATCGCCATGGCCATATGGGCCATGGAGGTTATGCATCCCCCCTCCCCATGCGGAGGGGGTTGGCTACGGCCAATAACAACCACGGCCACCCTCCGGTGGGGGTGTGCGGCCAACCCCATGCAAGGGGGAGGCCGGCCATGGCCATATGGGCCAAGGCCGGCCCTGGCCAGGGCCAGGGGGCCCTGGCCACTGCCAGGCCAGGGCCAGGGGGCCCTGGCCACTGCCAGGGGGCCCTGGCCACTGCCAGGCCAGGGCCAGGGGGCCCTGGCCACTGCCAGGGCCAGGGGGCCCTGGCCACTGCCAGGCCAGGGCCAGGGGGCCCTGGCCACTGCCAGGGCCAGGGGGCCCTGGCCACGGCCAGGGCCAGCCCTGGCCGCTGGCCAGGCCACGGCCAGGAGGCCCTGGTGGCCCTGGCCGGCCAGGGCCTGGCCGGCGCCCTGGCCTCGGCCTGGGCCAAGCCAGGCCAACCCTGGCCTCGGCTAGGGCTGGCCCCTGCCGGCCCTTGGCCTCGGCCAGGGCTAAGCCCAGGTCGACTCTGTAATTGGGGGAGGGGGCTTGCATGGATGGGGACATGCATGGCCAGCCCATACGGATCCGACGGCAGTTCTCTGCGTCAAATTCCCCTGCATAAGGGGAGCGCATGGATCCAAACGGGAGCCGGCGACGGTGGCTTGCAGAAAAATCCCCTCAAGGGGGATCCGGCCTTGGCACGGCCACGACACGACCCCGGCAATGGCCGGGGAATTGTCGAAATATTTCGGCTATGTCACCCTGTAATGGGGTGTAGGCCCTGCAAAATACGTTTGCAAAATACGTTTGAAAAATACGTTTTCAAAATACTGCAAAATACGTTTGCAAAATACGTTTGAAAAATACGTTTTCAAAATACGTTTTTCAAAAATGCTTTTCCGCTGCAAGTACTATAAGAGTACTATCGTTTGATAAGTGAGGGGGAAATATTGAAAGTTGTTCTAAATGGTGATTGGAATCGTAGAGACCTTTCCGATTCTAGAGCAACATCTTCAATATTTTTCGAAAGTAACTTATCAAATATAATAATATCATTCCAAGTGGGGATCTTTTTCCAAGTGGGAGTGATATTAAACTAGTCTGAAATTTCACATTTGATTGATTCAGTATCTCAATGGATCATGATTCGACCAGTGGTCTTTTGGACTAGTTTGTGGGACATCTCAGCTCAGTCTGGGGGTAGTGAACCATGGACTAGCCATTTCCCTGGTCAGTCCGCTGGCCGAGACTAATAAATCATGAAAATGTAACAATATGATGACTATGTATATGAAATTAATGCAATGTTTTTTGATCGAACCTTCTTTTCAAGTCTTTTGCAGCATTTTAAAGCTACAATGTCTTATACCGCTAAAAACATCGTCGCTGAGTTGAACAAAGGTGAAAAACTCAACAGCGACAATTACAAACTGTGGTTCATGAAGATACAATATGTTCTAGAGGAGCAAGATGTGCTCGAAACTCTGACGAACAGAATGATTGAACCTGAGTTAGGCACTACGGGCCAACACAGAAGAGATAAGGAATCTTTCGATGCTTGGTCTCGGAAGAACAAAATTGCTCGCATTACGTTGTTATCAAGTATGGCCGACGACATAATGCGAATCTTCCGAGAATATGACCTAGCTATGGACATATGGTCCAAGCTAGAGGAGAAGTTTGGTGGCACCTCGGTGACCAAACTTCGCTCTTTAACTATAAAATTCGATTCGTACAAAAATGTCCACATCATTCCATGGGAATGCATCTGCGACACATGGTGAATCTTATTTCAGAGTTAAAGGATGCAGGTCATATACTCACTGATGAGCAACAAATTCAAGCAGTCATGCATTCCCTACCAATCGAATGGGACAACATGAAGATGTATCTCACTCATAATGAGAGCATCAAGAACTTCAGCGATGTTTCAAAGCACCTCGAGTTAAAGGAAGAGCGGCTTGCGGATACCAAGCCAAGTGCAGAAGTGCACATGGTTACTAGTTCCTCACAC
This sequence comes from Scilla litardierei, assembly GCA_030789695.1. Taxonomy (NCBI): domain Eukaryota; kingdom Viridiplantae; phylum Streptophyta; class Magnoliopsida; order Asparagales; family Asparagaceae; genus Scilla; species Scilla litardierei. The sequence continues at coordinate 461,516,800 of CM061142.1, forward strand.
GGGGGAAAGAAACGGAAAAATCGTTCGAAGTTTACTAATGAACGTAATAAGCAACCTGAGTCTACCAAGAAACCCAAACACAAGGGTGGGAACAAGAAATGGCACAAGAAGAAAGACTTGAAGAGGATCAAGTGCTTCAAGTGCATCAAGTTAGGTCACTATGCCCGTTCTTGTACGGATGGTGGTGACAAGGTAACTTGTAATACTAGTTACATATGTGTTTCTAGTTCAATGTTTCTTGTGGAATCTAATCCATTTTGGATAATTGATTCAGGTGCCACCGACCACATAGCAAGGGACAGACGGTCCTTCGTGGAGTATCACCGGATACCCCAAGGAACGAAGTGGATCTATGTAGGAAACACCACACGTGTTGAAGTGAAAGGCGTTAGGACTTGCAAGCTCGTCTTGGACAACGGCCGCACTATCCTACTTCATGATGTTCTCTTCGCTCCAGATATTCGAAGGAATATTATATCTGTGGTCGTGTTAATGGGTCTTGGTTATAGCTGGTTCTTTCAAAATTGTAAAGTGGACTTGTCTTGTAATAATACTCTAATTGGTTCTGGGTATGTATTTAAAGGATTTATTGTATTAAATACAATGTATGATTCCTCATTTTGTAATGAAAATTTCCTTGTTGCAAATTCTTTGACTTATGAGTCAGATATAATTTGTTGGCATGCAAGGCTTGGTCACATTGGATCAACACGAATGGATAGACTTGCCAAACGTGGCCTTCTATCCAATGTTTCAAAGGTCGAAATGTCGACCTGCGAACATTGCCTTGTAGGGAAATCTTGTCGCAAGCCGTTTGGAACCGGCACAATGGCCGAGGTTCCATTACAGCTCATCCATTCGGACATATGTGGTCCGATGAATGTCAAGACAAGACGCGGGAAGTCCTATTTCATCACTTTTATTGATGACTTCACCCGATTCGGTCATATCTATTTGATATCCCACAAAAGTGAAGCATTAATATGCTTTAAAAGCTATATGAGTTTGGTGGAAAATCAATTAGATCGCAAGATTAAGGTCTTGCGAACCGATAGAGGCGGTGAATATCAATCGGCAAGTTTTAAGGAACTTTGTGATGAAAAAGGCATAGTTCATCAGTTAACTATGCCTTATACTCTGCAACAAAATGGTGTTGCAGAAAGGAGGAATAGGACTTTAATGGAAATGGTCCGTTCAATGATGGCGCAAGCTAACTTGCCAATCACCTTTTGGGGTGATGCATTATTGACGGCTGCTTTCATCTTGAACTGCGTACCCTCGAAATCAGTTAGCTCCACTCCTTACGAGTTGTGGAACCAAAAGTCTCCTGACTTAAACATTTTGAAACCTTGGGCATGTGCATCCTACGCACATATTTCCTCCCATAAGTATGGCAAACTTGGGCCATGGGGAAGGAAATGTATCTTTATACGATACGCAGAAAACTCCAAAGGTTATGTTTTCATTGGTCAGGAAGACAATGGAGGTCTAATTGAATTTGAGTCGAGGGATGTCACTTTCTTGGAAAACGAGTTTCCAAGACATGGCGAGATAAGTCAGGACTTATCTTTATTTAAGATTAATGATCAAGAAGGATTACCTCATTCGAGTGGGAGAATTCTTGGTGAAGACAAAAATACGTTTCAAACTTCACCAATGGATGATACGAATGACGCGAATCCTATTCCATACGGGAATAATGATCCAAGTGGGAGCATTTCTAACGACATTCCAAGTGGGAGTGATATTAGAATTGATCTAAATTCGGGTCAACAAGGACTTGAAGAATCTCAAATACGACATAGTAGTCGTACAAGGTTGGCTCCTCTAAGATTTGAGGATGAATTTCCGCAAACCTTTATGACTTTACTACAAGATGATGACGAGCCTGCTACTTTCAAACAGGCCGTATCATGCCCTGCAAAAGACAAATGGATGGAAGCGATGAAGGAGGAGTTGGATTCCATGAAAGTTAACCAAGTCTGGGACTTAGTTGACTTACCCAGAGGACGTAGAGCTATTGGGAACAAATGGGTTCTCAAGATCAAGCATAAGGCTGATGGCTCTATAGACAGATATAAAGCTCGCCTTGTCGCGAAAGGTTTTACGCAACAGAAAGGGATAGACTACGAAGAGACCTTCTCACCTGTTGTTCGTTTTACCTCGATTCGCCTGATTCTGGCTATGGTAGCTTGCTTAGACCTCGAATTACATCAGATGGATGTAAAGACTGCTTTTCTCAATGGAGAATTGGACGAGGAGATCTATATGGAATAACCAACAGGGTTTGTAAAAGAAGGAAATGAACATAAGATTTGTAAACTTCGTAAGTCCATATATGGTCTTAAATAATCCTCGAGGCAATGGTATATACGATTTCAAGAAGTTGTCTTATCAAATGGTTTTTCCATGCTTGACGAAGATAACTGTGTATATATCAAGAGGATTAAAAGCAAGTATGTTATTATGTCTCTATGCGTAGATGACATTTTAATAGCCGGAAATGACAAGGGCTTTGTGATGGATATCAAGGCTTGGCTTTCATCAGTTTTTGAGATGAAAGACATGGGAGAAGCCGCATATATCCTTGGAGTTAAGATTTCAAGGAATCGTTCGAAGAAACTTCTTTCTCTTTCACAAGAGACTTATATAAAGAAGGTCCTAGAACGTTTTAATATGCAGGACTGCAAGTCCATTGATACTCCTATAAGCAAATGCGATAATTTATGTCTGAAATCGTGTCCAAAGAACCAAAAGGAAAAGGAAATTATGGAAAAAGTTCCATATTCCAGTGCAGTTGGTAGTCTTATGTACGCTATGTTGTGTACAAGACCGGATATCTGTTTTGCCGTTGGAATGGTAAGTCGTTACCAATCCAATCCAGGGCAAGTACACTGGAAAGCGGTTAAGATGATAATGATGTATCTTAAAGGAACTGCGGACTATGCTTTATGCTATCAAGGAGATGCCTTGAGGCTCGAAGGCTACACTGATGCTGATTGGGCGGGTGATCTCAATGAGCGACGATCGACCTTAGGATATGTTTTTCTACTCGAATCTGGTGCAATATCCTGGAGTAGCAAGAAACAATCCTGCATCGCACTTTCAACTATGGAAGCCGAGTTTGTAGCATTTAGCATGGCAGTCCAAGAGGCTGTTTGGCTTAGGAAATTCTTAGACAGGCTAATTGATGCAAGTGACTCAGGTGCTGTACCAATACACAGTGACAGTCAAGCATCTATAGCCTATGTCAAAGATCCAAAATTCCATTGTAAGACCAAACACATTGATATCCGCTACAAATTTGCAAAAGATTATGATAAGACCAAGAAGGTAGACATAAGGTACATATCTACGCATGAGATGATAGCTGATCCGCTTACGAAGGCGATCCCCAAAGATGTGTTTTACAAACACTTATCATCTCAAGGATTGCGTAAGAGCTGAGTTGTACCAATGTAAATTCCCATGTCTGTAAAAGATCAAATTTAATAAAAGAATAAGTTCTTTTCAACATTGCATATGAGTTTCTAGAAAATGTTTGTGTACATTTTAAAATCTCAGCTTTATTTTCTAGTATGTCGGACAGATTGAGGTTGGCTCTCTCACATGAGCAACCGCCTTTATTATATCAGATGGATAAAATAAAGATGAGACCTGTTTAAAGTCAAAATCGTCAGACGGATGATTTAGAGTCATGACTTAAAACAAAATGGTCGTATGAAAGATCTGCATCATATGGATGCTTACAAAGAGGATTCTTAAATCCTATCTGTCTTATGCGGGATGTGGGTCCAGAAGATTATTTGAGTAGTAAAAGGGACTCAAAATCAAACATTGTGGTATCTGATCATCATCCTTACAACATCATTAAGACATATGCTCCCTGGGAATGGAGTGATGTTGTAATACGTATTCATACTACGTATGCATTTTGACCATTGGGTTAGAATAGTAATTGTGTTTACTATTATGTGAGACCCAAAGACCACATGGGTCTTAACTCATTACCCTTATGGACTCTAATTGGTTCCTTTAGATTTGACTGGATGATTGCTATCTTAGCATGTTGCTTATGGACTATGGTCAATTCGGTCCGGCGGGGCATGTTAGAAAAGCAAGTGAAGTCAAGATCGAAAGGATCGCAAGAAGAGGAAGATTAATTTCATATTCACATTTGGACTTTAAAGATTCAAAGCTGGCCAGCCAATTGTAATCCGGATGGGATTCAATTGTTGAATATAAAGTATAAGAAATGTGAAGAAATAATCTAGGGTAAAGCATGCGTTGATCTACTCAACTTTGCACCTATAGGATTGTTGTGTATCTCTAACAAGTGCACAACAGCGGACTCTATGCGCATGACGGTCACACGGCCTATTTCTTGGTATGACAAACAGAAGAGTTAAAGGAAAATATGTTTCCTTACAATCCCCTCAAGTGTGAGTGGGAGATGTTGGATATGGACGACATGAATACACCCATGAGGGGATGTATGAGGGTATACGGACCTCAGATGTCGCGTGCACGAAAGCGTGCACGAAGGAAACCTTTTCTCGTGTGAAAAGGACCACTCGATAAGTGGAAAAAGTCACTTTATAAGTGCATAAAGGCACTTGATAAGTGAATGAAGAAGAGGATAAGTAAATGTGCTAATATAGGCTAATAAGCTTATATTTAGTTATTTCCTACAATAACTACCCCTAAAGCCTATAAATAGGACCCAAGGGTAAGGCATATACACTAATCTTACCATGCCATAAGTTTGCATAAGGCAACTTGTGTTCTTCTTCTCCCTTCCATTAAAATCCTCTTCTAAATAGAGATTTAGGCGATGAAATGCTGCTTCGATCCTCCGTGACGAAGTACCGACCGTTGTGGCGAATCCGAGGGTGAAGTTCAGAGACTACGGCGCAGCATACGCTAACGTAAGTCTATGTTATTATTCGATCCTAACGTCGTTGTTTTGACAGGATCCTACAACCTTTTCCATACATTTATATTATTAAATATGGTCTTAAACTATTTAAAACACATTTAATCTCTTTTTGCATCATATGCAAATTAGTCCCCTATCTTAGCTTAAATTGTCATTTGCATCAAAATGCAATTTTCTCTTCCTTTGCATCAAATGCAAATTATTCTCCCTAACTAATTTCTACCTATTACTAGACGAAGGTCGCACTCTGTGTGAGACCCTACAGCCTGACCCTTGAAACAGGTTTGGGCTCGAAGCCCTATACGGCAGTGACCACGAGCAGTGGTTGCCGTCCCTGCTTCAGAATCATCATTATGTGGTTGACTCATTGACATGATTATTGTCGGGGACCACCCTGACTGTTTCCATGATGAATTCTGTAGTTTTAGTCTCTTCGTCTAAACTATGTCGTGTAGATCAAGTCTAGTGTACGGTCAAACTGTCAACCCCAATAACTTGATTCCGGTTAGTTTCTATCGATCTTTAGTGAACTAATGCTGGACTTCTTCCAACATACTCTGATCAGAGATTTTACTAAACACCGAACTAACTCTACGACACTAACTCCCATTGACCGGGAGAGACGAATCCTCTCTTGGTCATTACTCTCCTCGTACGCTTCAAGTGACACCCGATCAAAGACCTTTCGACAGGCCTAGCCTCGAAGCTAGGTCAGTGCTTCAAGTGACACCGTTCACGCACAGGTTCATAAAATGACCTCAAGTCAAAAGACCAACTTGCCTATCATCACTAAGAGTTATCATTGACAGATTGGTCAATATAACCATATGATAACTCTTGTGGATCGTTCAGTGAACTCATTCTCTAATGAGCACCTATGTATCGTCTTCGACTTTGCCAAGTCAAACGATCATGAGATCATCGCCACCGCTAAACGGTGAAGACTAAGACACAATGGTCTATCCGATGTTTCGATATCCTTGTCTCGAAACATCTACGACTACGAACCCTTTTAGACTTATGCTACAGACGATCAACCATTTCTCCATGATCGAGATACTCATCTCGATACCTGTTTGACCTTGCATAAAGTCTCAGGACTTTACCTAAGTTAATATCTAATGTTAACTTCATTATAAAATAACTTAGATAAATTATTACCAAACAGCTTACTGTTATTTCGAATAAGACGTTTGTGCTATTCACACAGAGATAAATAGCCTCGAGGGCATCATATCTCTACAGGATGTGCATGAAACATTCATATTTCATGCTATCATTGATTATTCCTGATCCTAGATGGCTGAGAATAGATATAGATGTTTATTTACAACCCTTTGAGTTATAAATTGCTAGTGTTGTGGGAAATTGGTGTCAAGACCTATGATGAACATTTCAAACAAAATTTTAGAATGCATGACACAGTGTTGTGGATAATTAGTGACTTTCTTGCGTATGCTGATTTGAATGGGTGGTGTACTAAGGGGTATTTTGTATGCCTTGCATGCCACAAAGATACTCATGCCTATTCTATAACAAATAAACTTGGTGGATACCTGGCATAGCAAGTAGAACACTGGAGGGTGGGTGAATAGTGTTTATCAAGCAAAATAATCTTCGAGAAAATTCTACCTAAGAATTTAACTTGAGTTATCAAATATATCTTAATCAATAATAACTTGCAAATAAAGATATGAACAAGAGTTGTAGAAGCTAATTAAATGCAAGGATTTAAATAACAAGCTCATAGAGAGACAAATACAAACACAAATAATTTAACCATGTTCAGGCACAATTTTCCCTACGTCTAGCCCCACATACTCTAAAGGACAAATCCACTAATTACATTTCTAATGGAATTAAGTTACAAAACATCCTATGCACCACATCTTGGTGAATGATAATACTTCAAGTTTAACACCTATCTAAAGAGAGAAAAACACCTCACTCACAAGTGAGAAATACTTACAAAGAACTTTTATCTATGCCACACCCCGCTTCACATTATACGGGTGCAGAAACGAGACGAAGGTCTGCATGGGCTAGAGCTGTGAAGCTCGAGCCCACTAAGCATCTGTAGGGATACACCAATCAATGTACATGTTCTTGCATTACAGTTCAGAATAATAAGAGTACTCAAAAGAACAACAACATTCATTCATCAAGATAATAATCCAGTAGTACAAAAGAAGTGTAATAAAAGAAAGCCTCGAGCATGGCTACAACTAAAAAGGGAAACTACTAGTGCTATGCACCCAACCTAGACAAGAATCTAAATGATGCTACGCACCCAAACTAGAAAACTGGGAACTCCAAGTCAGCAACAGGAAGGGAACTCTACTGGTCCGCGACTGGGTCGTACTCCTGAGTAGCGTCCTCCTGCTCCAAGTCCTCAGTTACTGTATCCTCGTCTGCGTACTCTGTCTCAGTACCAGACGTACAAACACCCAAGAGAAGAGGAGTTGTACGTCAGGCAGAGTCTACAAATGAAATATAAGAAAGACTCTACTGTAAGGTATATGGAATTTAAAGACAGTTATTAAATATTGTTTACATGGCAGATTGTGAGATGCGACAGCATAGCAGTTTATATAAACATGGCAGAAAAAGTAAAAGACAGTGCAAGAAAGTAAACGTGGCATGGCAATGACCGTAGCGTGTACTACTGGCTACAAGACAAGACAAGACAAGACAAGGCAAGACAGTTTGTGTGTCTCTAGGTTTCACGCCTTAAGGTTAGAGGGCGGCCAAACCCTCTAAACCTTGTGACCGCTCAACCCAACCCCAACCCAGTGCACAAGACAATTTTGTACAAAGGATCACTCTCTCTTCTAGGAGGGTGCCTTATTTCCCGCAGGTTATTCGTACAAGAATCACTCTCTCTGCTAGGAGAGTGTCTTATTCCCCTGCTTGGTTCAATACAATTCATGCATAAAGTTACTTGGCAAGGCAAGAATGATGCATGTCCATTTTAAGATATTTATCAACATGTCAGTTATAGCATATTGGGCCTAGACTTTGTCATCAAGTCTAGGCTGTTGTAAGGGTATCCTAGACGCTATCATTTCACGTCTAGGTCTCTCGTTCATATTTTTACAAACTAAGAAAAATAATGGCCTAAACGTGGCCGTTTCAATGCAAGTAATCACACTTGCCTGTTTTCGGTAGTTTTGGGTGTCCCAGCGATAGTAACGAAGAGCACGGTTCAACTACGTTATCAGATTTATAAAACATTAAGCCAGGGAATTTAACTAATTAAAATCTATCACATATTGCTACAGTTTATACATTACTATACTAACATATACCTAATGGCATGCATATAATTAATTAACGTATATAATAACTTATGTTATAGAACTAACTTACTGATAAATTGATAAAATTAGCTTCTCGTACTGTTATGTTATATACTACTTACTGATAACACTATATGCCGACTAACTTAATGTTTTAATAAATACATACTAACCTGTCATTATTATCATAACACTATATACAAAGTAACCCATTATCGCATGTTGTTGTACTTATTAAGCCCACTAACATGTATAATAATAATCTAACTTATGTATTGAAGTACTAAAACTATATTAGAAACTAACTCACTTACGTGTTTGGGGTTGCAGTCCCTCGACGGTGATAAGTCGACGGCGGAGGAAGTGACGAGCGGCGAGGCGATGAGATGCGATGGCGAGGCGCTGTGACGGTGAGCGGGGCAGCTGCTCACAGTCGTCAGGAGAGGGTAGGAGGTGACAATGTACTGAGGGGTAGAAGGGGTTACCGGTAGATGGTTGAAGCGAGGCTGTCGACGTGAGGCCGTGAGTGTTTTGAAAGGAAGGAGAGGGCGCAGGCTAATCAGAGATGGTGGCTTGAGGTTGGCTGGAGGGTGGCGCTGGCGCGCGGGGAGGAGGATAGCCGGAGGCACACGCGGTGGCTGGCGGGTCGCGCCCATGGAGGGGGATGGCCGGAGGTTGATCTGAGGCGATGGGGAGATGGCGTGCGGCAGTCGAAGGCTTAGGGTTAGGGGTGCACGAAATGTCCTGGGGGGTTTCATTTTGAAGAGGGGATCCTGGGGTTTCGTTTGTAGGGATAAAAGTTCTCCTCTTAGGGTTATGTATAGTATGTCAGGGGGAACGTGGGATGTGGGGTTTAGTTGGGTAGGTAGGATATGAAAACAAATATTAATAGGTTTAGATTTCTAAAAAGATTTGATTTGATTATCTTAAACTAACAGAATGATGCCATAAGTTATTAGATTAGGATATTCTAATTAATAAGTTAGGGGTTTAAAATAATTAATAATTATGAGTTTGTTTTAAAAAACGTACAGAACTTAGAAATTCAAATTATAAAAAAAATTTAATAATTAACAATGAGATATGCAGATTGGTCCCTCGACATCCAAAAATTACAAAGAAAATGCTGGAGCGATCGCGCCTTCGAGAGGGTCGTGAAAACGGGGTTCAGTCGCGTGTCTGAGCTATGGAGAACAATAATAAAAAATCAAAAACGAAATTATGCATACTAAACAAAAATACACGCTACAATACGTACGATCGAAAAGTGACCGTTACATCATACCCACCTTACAGAAAATTCCGTCCTCGGAATTTCTAACACCTACTGATCAGGAAACAAAAGAGGGTAGCGCTCCTTCATTTCTTCTTCTCGCTCCCAGGTAGACTCTCCAGGTGATCCATGACGCCACATCACTCTCACTAGGTCGACTACCTTGTTCCTCAATTGCTTCTGTTTACGGTCCAAAATCTGCACTGGCTGCTGCTTATACGTCAGGTCCGGTCAGACCGTGATCTCTGCAAAATCTACAGCATGCGATGGGTCACTGACGTATCGACGTAGTTGAGATACGTGAAAAACGTCATGAACTCCCTCCAAATATGGTGGTAGAGCAAGGCGATATGCCTCTGCTCTCACACGCTCCAGCACGTCAAACGGTCCAATATACCTCAGACTCAGCTTTCCCTTGTTCCCGAAATGAATGACTCTGCGGTTCGGAGAAATCTTCAGGAAGACATGATCTCCTGGCTGAAACTCCAAAGTTCGTCTCTTGGCATCCGCCCAATGCTTGTAGCAATCTTGAGCAATCTAGAGTTTATCCCTGATGTCTCTCACGACATCCACAGCCTCTACTATCATCTTCAGACCCAACAGCTCTCTGTCTCCGATGTCATCCCAGCTCAGTGGCGATCGACATCTCCTTCCATATAGAGCAGCAAATGGCGCCATGCCAATGCTCGCCTGATAGCTATTGTTGTAAGAGAATTCCACTAGATGGAGATGATCATCCCACGAACCCTTCAGATCGAGCGTACAAGCTCTCAGCATATCCTCCAGAATCTGAATCGTCCTTTTCGACTGGCCATCAGTCTGCAGGTGGTACGCCGTGCTGAAGATCAGACTCATACCAAGGTTCTCTTGTAGACTCTTCCAGAACTGAGACGTGAATCTCGAGTCTCTATCGGATACGATGCTCACCAGAACTCCATGCAAGCGCACAATCTCCTGCACGTACATGGTCTACATCATAAACTAACATTAAGGAGGAACTATAAATAGAGAAGTAAATTATTTTTACCTCTAGATATTTCCTCGCCAATATTTCCGTGGACTGTCCCACTCGGAATGGGATGAAGTGCGTAGACTTGGTCAATCGATCAACGATCACCCGGACTGCGTCGTTCTGCTTAGGACTCCGAGGTAGGCCAGTCATGAAATCCATCGTGATGTGCTGTCACTTCCACTCTGGGATAGGAAACGATTGTAGCAATCCTGCTGTTCGATGGTGCTCTGCCTTCACTTGCTGGCATACAAGACACTTAGCAATGCTCCGTGCCACACTTCTCTTCATGCCAATCCACCAATAGTTCAGACGGAGATCCTTGTACATCTTCGTGCCTCCAGGATTTATAGAATAAGGCGAGCTATGTGCCTCATTCAAGAACTCATCTCTAATGTCTCCTACATGTACGCAGAGTCTACTGTCGTATCTCAGGGATCCATCCTCATGAATGATATACTTCGTCCGAAGTCCGGCTTCGACCTGTCTTCTGATCCTCTACAGCTTCGGATCTCCCGCCCTAGCTGCCTTGATACAATCCACAATCGTTGACTGAATCTGCATGTTCATCAACGAACCTATCAGTCTAGGTAGGACAATTTCATTGTCCATCTCTCTCAGTTCCTGCTGTAATCTCTGGTGGGCAGTATGCAACATCATTGTAGGGAGTTTGCTCAAAGCATCTGGTACTACTTTCACTTTCCCCGGCTGATACTGCAGATCTATCTCATAATCCACCATCAGCTCCAACCATCGTCTCTGATGCATGTTGAACTCCTTTTGAATAAATATATACTTCAAGCTTTTATGATCGGTGAAAATTTTCACGCTCTCACTCAGCAGGAAGTGTCTCCAGATCTTTAACGCAAATATCACAACTGCTAACTCCAGATCATGCGACGAGTAGTTCTTCTCATGATTCTTCAACTGTTAAGAAGCGTACATGACCACGTAACCTTGCTGATGTAGGATGCATCCGAGGCCATTACCTGATGCATCACAGAAAACCTTGAAGCCTCCGCTCTAATCCGTACAGCCAAAACCGGTGTTGTGGTCAACCTCGCCTTCAAAATACTGAAAGCATCCTCACAATCCTCTGACCAACAGAACTCCATGTCCTTCCTCGTCAACTTCGTCATTGGCTCTGTAATCTTTGAAAAATCCTTGATGAACCGATGGTAGTAGCCAGCTAATCCAAGGAAGCTCCTGATATCCGTTGCTGACTGTGGGGTCGGCCACTCGCTGACTACTCTGATCTTCTCCGGATCTACTGATATGCCATCAACAGACACCACGTGCCCAGAAATGCGACTCTGTCCAACCAGAACTCGCACTTACTATACTTGGCATAAAGCTGATGACCCCTCAGTGTCTCCAACACTTTCCTCATATGTTGGTTGTGCTCCTCTTCAGACTTTGAGTAAATAAGAATGCCATCGATGAAAATGACGACAAACTTATCCAGAAATTCATAGAAGATCAAATTCATCAAATTCATTAACACTGCGGGAGCATTGGTCCCACCAAAAGGCATGACCACGAATAAAGTCATAGAATTTATTGGCACCGTTGCCGGGGAGGTGACGGTATTTTATTTTCTTTACTTAAGCTATTAATTTTTATTTTTATTTTCACTCTTGTATTCCTCTATTGTGCTAACAATTCTATCTAGACTCTGTGCATGTACACGAGATCGAAGGCACACTAAGAAGATATATTATTTGATCCTGAGATCGAGCATACTGTAAGGAGGCTTAGAGCTGAGAGGAGATTTGCTATAGGGGAAGATCATATGGCTGTGCCGGAAACACTAGATGAGCTAGCAGCGCGTATGGCTAGGCTTGTCTCCATCCGAGATAGGCTACGGCCCAAGACCACGTCTACCACCTCTTCTATTGTCATGCTGGAGTTGACGGCCGATAAGAACTTTGAGCTAAAGACAGGACTAGCAGTGTTGATGCAACAAGACCCATTTCATGGGAACTCACAAGAAAACTCTCACTACCATCTGCAATCATTCTTGGCTAAATGTGTCACTTTCCAGATGCCTGGCGTACCGGTTGACGCTATTCGAATGTGCCTCTTCCCGTTTACTCTTCGAGATAAGGCATTGTATTGGTTGAGGACGCAAGCCGAGGGGATTTTCACTACTTGGGATGAGCTGGCAAGCGCATTTGTCAACAAGTTTTATCCGCCATCCAAGACTATCAAGATACAATGCGCACTCATATCCTTCAAGCAATGCCCTCCAGAAACTTTATACGAGGCATGTGAGCGTTTCAAGGATCTCCAACACCAATGCCCCCATCATAGTATTGAGCCTTGGGAGCTTGTGCATAGCTTTTATAACAGATTACAACCGAGCACAAAGCAAATAATTGATGCAACCGCCAACAGAGCTATTTTGTCAAAGACACCGGACGACGCTACGGCTCTACTTGAGGAAATGGCCTCGAATAGTCAACATTGGACCGACAAAAGGGGACATTCTTCGTCATCCTTGAAGCCGACGAGTATTCATGAAGCAAAGGCCGTGACGGAGCTCTCTTCAAAGTTTGATTCTCTTCACAAAGTCGTGGAGAGACTAGAAAAGTTGGTTAGTGAACCGTATGGAGCCTCCACCGTTTCTACACCGGGAGGAAGCATGAGCGACTGGCAAGATCAAGCCCATGTGTTTGTTGGAGGGGAGCAAGGAGACGGAGCCAAAGAGCAAGCTCAATATGTTGCGGGTAGTACCGATTATTGGCTGAACCTGGCTACAAGGGGTCACCCTGGATTTTCATACGCCAACAATGATGGAGCCTTGAATCCACTACCACAACAACCACAAGCCCAGCCTCCACAACAACCGCAATATCAACAAAGAGGACCCCAACAACAAAACTACCCATCGAGGCAACAAGCGGGGCCCTATAGACCCCCGGGGTATAATCAAGGATGGAGGGCACCCAATCCACCGCAAGCGCCGCCAAGGTCGGATCATGAAGCAAGGGTTGAAGAGTTTATGGCCGAACAAAAGAAGATCAATGCAAGATTGATGGCCTAACAAGATTTCCTCAACACCGTTGTGGCACAATTATCAGAGCAACTAGCATTGCTCAACAAGAACAATCAACAATTGTCGGCTCAACCGGAACAAAACTCCCGGAGCAATACCGGCCACATCAATGCGTTTGTGGCGATAACTACAAGAGGCGGAAAGGACACTACCCCCGCCTTGATTCAAACTAAGGAGCCGATGTAAGAAATTTCAAATGATAAGGAACCGGTCAATGAAGAGGAGGGCCCAAAGGCACCAAACGACGGTGAAAAAGCTGAAGTAGATAAGCCAGAAAAGGAGCGCACTTATATGCCACCGGTACCATTCCCACAACGGTTGGCAAAGGCAAGGATTGAGAAAAAGCTCGTCAAATTTCTGGAGTATTTGCGAGGTGTGAGCTTGAATATTCCATTCTTGGATGCAATTATCGAAATCTCGTCCTATGCTAAGTTTCTAAAGGATTTGATCGCGGGAAAGAAGCGAAAAGAAAGGATCATGCTCGCCGAGCAAAAGTATGTGGTTTACTAGGAAGGAGAAAGCACCGACCAAGTTCAAAGATCCCGGTAGTTTCCAAATTCCTTGCACGCTTGGAGGAGTCCCACTTCAAAAAGCTTTGGTAGATTTGGGAGCAAGCGTGAGCCTCATGCCCCTCACGATGTTTAAGAAATTGAATACGGGGACCGACCTAAAGGCGACAGACATGAAGATACAACTCGCCGATGGGCGAATCATCAGGCCGGTGGGGATTGCAGAAAACATACAACTACAAGTATCGGGCAGACTTTGCTTGCCATGCGACTTCGTGGTGATGGATATTAAGGAGCAAGGTGATACGTCGCTGATTCTTGGACGCCCTTTCTTGGCCACCGCCGGAGTGACTGTGGATGTGAGGGAAGGAACCTTGTCCTTGAACGTCGAAAATATTGAAGTTGAACTCCACATTCCGAAGGTGATGAAGCACATGCCTTGGCCAGAGGACATGGACTATGTGGACCTCCTCACGAGGTGATTGACGACGCCATGTCATTTGCCATCGGAGCCAAGCACGATGACGGCCTCGAAGAGGGCTAACTCACCAAAGATGGCGAGATGATGGGAGACCCACCGGATCCTCTTACAGATGAGGAGAAGGACGATGCTGATGTCGTCAAGATTAGAGAGCTATGCAAGCTCTCCACGGCAAAGCGTATGAAGAAAGCTCCACCGGACAACAAATCTCCACCGCCGGCCAAGAAAAAGGACGTTATAAGCTCAAGCTTGAGGGACTCATCCCCCACTACTACCCATGATGAAGGGGAGCCGAGGAACGCCGATGAAAACCAACAACTAAACCCAAGCGGCCTTCCTGGCAAGTTTGACGCGCGCATCTCACATGCTTCAACATCGAGCTTTAAACGCGTATATTAAGGGGTCGAGCTCAAGACCTTAAACGAGCGCTTGTCGGGTGGCAACCTGACTGTTCTATCTTATTTTTAGTTGAATTTTTCCTTTTATTTTTGTTTTAGATCTTTATTAGTGTTTAGAGTCAAGTGTCGAAGAAAAACCTGACGACGGGCAATATTTTTCATTGCAGGAGATGGAGAATAGGTAACCGTATAAATGGAGGACGACCACGGCAAAGGAGAGCACTCCATGGATGTGCTCAGGCGTCAGGAGAAGTAAGAAACAGACGGGGGAAAGAAAATCAGAAAGTGGAGCAAAAACAGAGAGTTGGAGCTGAAAACAGCAGCCCACTCGGCCGAGTGAAATTTTCACTCGGCCGAGTGAAGACCCTGCTCGGTCGAGTAGGGTACTGATCAGGAAGATTCGAAAAACCCCTCTCTATTATTTATATGTCACTCGACTGAGTGACTTTGTCACTCAACCGAGTGAATCAGACACTTTTAGCAATTGAAAAGCTCTGAGTGGCCTTGCCACTCGGTCGAGTGACCATTGTTACTCGCCCGAGTAAGAAGTGCTGCTCGACCGAGTCGGTACTTTCACGAAATTTTTTCGAAAACTTAATAAACTGAGCCACTCGGTCGAGTGAACACGCTACTCGGCCGAGTGACTTATCCTACTTAATCAAAAACTCGCAGCACAAATTCCCAAATTTCCCAAAATCCCAAACTATCGCCTGAGCTTCCCCCAAATCGCCCAAACGCTGTCTCCGTTCGACCGAGCCACATCACCCTTGTACCTGAGTCGGTGACCCCACACCGACCCCACACCGCCTACGTCGCTACCCCACGCTGCCGGCGCAGCCCAGCTCGTCGCCGTTCGTCCGCCATTTAGCCCTATTTCCCCCCTTTTCTCCCAATCTTCATTTCGTAAGCTCTATTCCGCCCCGAATCATATTAAACTTTATACACATCTATTTCTCTTGAGTTTCTTCCAAATTTATTGATATTCATTACTGATTTGTCAATTTGTGTTTCAGGATAGCTTGGGGGAGAATCAGGGGTAGATTCGGAGCTTCTCGGAGGAGGCGTCTCTCTGCTCACATCCATTGATTGCATTTGCGTCGTGCTCAGGTACATTCGCTCCTTTTATATAGCACTTTGCATTAGTAGACATGTCCCAAGGCACACAGGCCTCCACGGACTAGATCACGTTCACGGGCGCCCGCCTCCAAGCGGAGGAAGACTAGCGAGCCTGGCTCTTCCTCTGCTAGAGCGGCCTCCTCGCCACTTAGCCCACCTACACCCACACTTCTGTCTCCTACTGCACCCATTCCACCCCCACCGGCACAGCCCGCCTCCGCTTTCGACACGATGGGGATCACTTTCAGAGATGACGCACACCGCGCCAGATTTGAAAGAATCTCTCATCGTTCGATTGTCCCCTCTAGGTTTGCACACATTGCAGTTTTTGAGCGCCTAGGGGTATTTGAGGGCCTACTCCAGTTGTATGACAACGTGGGGTGGCGCGATTTTCTGTCGGTGTCAGCGGACACCTACGTCCGGCCGACACTTGAGGTTCTTAGTTCCATCCGTAGGACTCCTAGGGGTTGCTCATTCCGATTGATGGATCGTGAGTGCGAGGTTACCCTCGACATGCTCCAAGCCTATTTTCAGTGGCCCCCGTCCCAAAACCCGACCGAGCCTATAGTCCCACACACATCCCTCCACCGTCATTCGATACTCATGCCTTCTGGACACACATCACGGGATCACCTCTCGCCTTTGACCTAGCCGGGCCAAGGCCTCTGCTATTGTCCACCCATGCCTCTGCATTGCTCAGCGCCTCATGGAGACCACTTTTCTAGCGAGGTATGCACCCGGGACGATGTCTATGCCTGAGCTTTACATGCTCTACGCGACGACTAGAGCGAGAGCCTTCGAGGTAGGTGGAGACGTCTTACTCCCTGCTGTTCAGATCAATATAGCCAGTTGGTATCTAGACCGCATCATTATCTTTGTCGGCGCCAGGACGCCTATTTGTTGTGGCGGTCTGATTACCCTTTTGGCTCCCATGTGCGAGGTTGACCTCCCAGCTGATTTGCTACGACCTCCAGGCCACACTTCCCTTTCTATTGATGTTATGGCCCGCATGAGGATTTGCGTCCGCATAGTCAGCATCACTGGGTTTGGCTGCACGGTCCATTTGGCGCAGATTACATGGTGCTTCCGAGCCCCGCTCGGATCCACATTGGACCCACAGGAGGGGTGTGGATACCAGAGATGGACCTCTTCATCCCAGCTGCGTACGTGCTCGAGCCTGAGGGCGCTCAGCAGAAGCCCCTTCTCCACCCTCTGGACCCCGAGACCCCGATCCCTCAGCCTGCACCTGATTTGACCGCTCCTCCCGACACCTCTGTCCATACTTCTTTCAGTGTTGGGAGCACACTTACTGAGTCCACCACCACCACCACCACCTCTGTGCCGCTGGCCATTGATCCCATCTCATATGTGAGTTTAGAGAGCGCCCCCACCACTATTCTTGAGAGAGGCGAGCCTTCCTTTGTTTCAGCAGTCGAGATCCTATCCTCACCTGATTTTTCAACCGCTGGGGAGTCATTTTCTATAGATTCACGACCTCCCCAGTCGTCGTCACTTCCGTCTCCGCTACCGCTGTCTTCACCGAGAGTGTCGTGACGTATGTCCCCATTTCTGTGTCAGCGACCTCTCCACCCTTCTTGCCCTCTATCATCGCTTCTGATTCTGCTGCTGCTTACACGCCTGAGAGCATTTTTACGTCTCAGCCTCCCACAGAGGCTGCGCGTCTTTAAGTGAGCACTGCACCACACCCTCACCCCATAGTGGCACCACTTGTCTACGGTAGCCGTGCTCGGCAGCCCCGATCACCACCTGTTTGACCCTCTGCCCCTCCTCCCCCGACACCCTAGTTCAGCACCTGCGTGCTCTAGAGGGGGCCGTTAGTAGGCTCAGAGGAGATTTTCAGGCTCTCTCCGCTACCGTTAGTTTTGTGTAGTCTCGCGTCGCTCTACTCCCTGTTATTCAGGTTGCCCTGAACCAGATTCTTGTGCGACTGCCACAGCCTGCCCCACCCGCCACTATTCGTCCCATTTCCCAGCAGCCTCCACCACCACCTCCACTATTCGTCCCATTTTCCAGCAGCCTCCACCACCTCCTCAACCACCTGTTTAGGCACACACTTGATGCCTCCCATATTTTTGTCACTGCTGTGATTGACATCATTTTTTCTGTTGATTTTGCGCACCTCCTCCCCCACACATTTTGGTCACTTTTTGCTCAGATTTGTCTATATCATCTTTGGAGAGAGTAGGTATTTCTGGGACCGTTATATTGCACCATCTTGATCTCTGCATGCATCATTTGCATTTCCATCTCATTTTCTTCATTTTCATAATTTATCATGCATGCACCCTCACCCACCCCACCCATATCATATCTCTCCTTGTGCCACACTTAGCACATTGAGGACACTGTGCAGTTTAGCTTGGGGGAGTGAGTGTCTCACGCACTTTTCGATTTCTTCATTTTTATTTTCATTTTTCCACCTTTCTTTATTTTTCACTTGTTTTCATCCACTTTTTCAAATTTTTTTCCCATGCATCACGTTTTCTTATTTTTTGTGTGTGCTGCATATGTATAGTAGTTCTTATTTTTCCTTTATCCTTATTTCTTTTATCCTTTTTTGCCAGAGATGAATTTTCTGTGATGACGATGACCTGGAGCTAGTTTACTTCTATATGCATATTCTCTTGTCATGCCATCGTTTTTATTTTAGATATCATATGCTATAATTTGTTGTGCATTCGAGAATAGTAACCTGCATCTTTATTATATGAATGTGAATGAAATTCTACCATTAGCTGAGTCTGATGATTTATATTGTATACTCTTCATAGAAAACACACCAAGCTTCATGCATTGATTGCCTATATTTGGAGTACTGCTTTGCTGTTTGCTATCACTTCTTTTTGCATGAAAATTGTACGTTTGACTTTCAGGTTGATTGAATGTATGCCATTTTGATATAACTAGATTAGTTTACTTTCTGAAATCAAACTGAGTAGATTACATTATTCTGCTGAAAGTTGTCATGCACATTCTAAAGAGTGAACTGTGCGTTGCATATTTTTCTTTCTCCACATATCTCGAACATCATTTCTATACTTAAAATCATTGGTGAATCTCCCTTCAGCAATTCTTATATTGGCATCTTCCCCTTGCTATAAAGTCCAAGCTCCAACACCCCAAAATCAAAAAGAAAAAAATACATGCATATCTCTCTATCTTTTGAGTTGGGATTGTTATTGTGTATATGAGTTTCAAAAAAAAGAAAAGAAGAAGAAAAAAAGAAAAAAAGAATCGAAAAAGAAGTTCATACATGATCCCATTTCTTTCTTTCTTTCCTCTTTTATTTTTATTTTTCTTGGAGCTTCAAAAATGGGAAAAGTTGTATTGTTCTATTTGATGCCACCACGCTTATAGATAAGCTTGGGGGAGAGGATCCAATGATGTGTGAAAGAGTGAATACTTTTCTGTGCATGACGACCTATGCTAGGTAATTTTCTATACTCAGGGAGATTACTAGGAGTATTACGAAGTCCACGAATTGAAATTGGGCATGCATCTTATGAATACGATTTCTTTCTATTCTTATTGCACCATATTGTGTGATACCTCTTATACTCCAAATAGAAAGCGATTAATTGAAAAGTGTGCGATCTATAATTATGTATATTACTTTAGATGCCTCAGACGATGCTAATTCTAGAATGATTTCATGTTTCATATCGTTTTGATATTCTTAGGTTCCTATATCGAATGCATTTATATATGATCATGATATCGATATAAAAATCGTTGGCATGTTTTTATTCATTGTATGCTATTTGAGTATGCAGCTCCACGTCCTGAGAAAATGATATAGCATCTCCCTCTTCGATTTCTTCTCTATCTTCTTTTTCCTTTTTCCTTATTTTTACCCGTCGGGTTCGTCTTTTACTCATCTTCCTCGAGGACGAGTAAGAGGTAAGCTTGAAGGATTTTGATCGCTCCTTATTTTACACCTTTTCTCTACATGTTTTCATGTCATTTTGATCGTCCATATTGCGTTTTCACGATTATTCGACGATATCGCGTTACTTTTCACTATTTCTTGTTTTTGTCGCATTTTAGGAAATATGGAGCGATCTGGAGTAAAAATAAGATCACGGGACTTTCACGTGCACTGGAGCATTGCCCACGGCCTTATTGAGGAGCTAACAATGCTAGAGGATGAGCGGAAGAGGAAGAAGTTCGATAGAATCGACGAGGAGGCGAGGAGGAGAAAAAAGAGCCACAGAAGCAGCCCACTCGTCCGAACAGAGAGTTCACTCAGCCGAGTGAAGGAACGTGCTCTACCGAGTGAAACAGATACAGGAGCATGCTGAGTCAAAGTCCACTCGGACGAGTGAGAAATCTCACTCGGTCGAGTGAAGAAGCCCACTCGCCGGAGTATGCCAGGGTTTTTCACTCGAAAATCATCCGACTTACTGGAATTTGGAGAAGACCTACTCGGCCGAGCAAGAAAGCTCACTCGGCCGAGTGAAGAAGTCCACTCGCCCGAGTGGAACAGGGTGACAGACCCCCGAAACCCCTCATTTCTCTGTTTTTATTTGGGTCTGTCACTTGGCCGAGTGACATGTTCCACTCGGTCGAGTGACGCATTTCGACTGTGTCGCAAATTAGGGGTTTTGGATGCACCAGGGGCAAATCTGTCAGGAATTTCTGGTCGATTTTGACTTGTATTTAAGGCTAGTTTTATTCTTAGTTTTAGGGGAGACTTGAAGTTAATTTTGACGGCTATTCTTATTGTAATTCTCAGCTGGAGATCAAAGACGCGCAATTTGGTTTGTTCTTTCTATCTAAATTTCTAGTTTCTATGAATTGTTTTCTCTCTACAATGAATTGTGCTATGATCTTATTTGTTATTTTCGAGATTACTATGATGAATTGGGAGTAGTTTCGTTGTTCTAGGGCATAGGGATGAACCCTATGGATCCGATCTTAGAATTGTGATGAATGAATTGAAATGTTGCTAGGATTGATAGACGGTTAGGTTGTGATTGATTTATTACGGATAGCTAGGAATTTCCATCGATTTGGGGTTTGCAAGAGATTGGATTTCAATCGATGGGAAGGCCTAGATATTCGATTTAGGTTTATAATCGAAATTCTCTAGATTTGGTTTGCAAGAGATTGGACCAAAGCTAGGATTTTCATTATGAATCTATATCCATATTTGCAAGAGATTAGACGAATACGAACTATCATAACCTAGATCGTAGCTTGAGTTTGCACGAGAGTGGGGTCGAGGTGCAATTGGACGATGATGTCGATCTTCATGCTAGTGGCTTAGGTTAGGGTTTGCACGAGAGTGGGCCCTAATCTAGGTTGCTATAGACCGGCAATAGCACGAGAGCGTGAGCTTGGTTCTATATTCAGTTACGACTAGTTCACCTTAATTCAAACCTTGCAACATTGAGATTCATAATCCACAAGGATAAGTGACGATTCGTAGTGGGGATTCCCTAGCCCTAGACGCTTTTATTATATAGAATTCTATTTGTTATTTGAACGACAATGACATTATTATCCAAACCATTCCATTCTACCATCAATAGCTATGTGATCAAGATAGAGTACTGTCATTTGTCCTCCCTGTATTTGATACCCGCTCGCCACTTCACCGTGCGCTTATTGTAAGGCTACAGTCGTTTTCCGGGTGTATATCTGGACGCGATCACTCATAGTGTCCGTACTTTGTCCGGAATGCCGTCTTCGGAATGTCATCCTTCTTCACCTTCAGCTGATGGTATCTGCTCCTCAAATCCAGCTTCGAGAAAACTCTCGAACCTCCGAGCTGGTCAAATATGTCGTCAATGCGAAGCAGCGGATACTTGTTCTTCACTGTCACTATGTTTATCCCTCTGTAATCCACACACATCGTGTGGGATCCATCCTTCTTCTTCACAAATAGGACTGGTGCACCCCAAGGTGACACACTAGGATGTATGAATCCCTTTTGCAAAAATTCATCCAACTGCTTCCTTATCTCTTCAAGCTCAGCAAGAGCCATACGATACGGTGCCTTCGAAATAGGTTGCACTCCCGGTATAAGGTCTATGCTGAACTCCACAGCTCTGTAGGGTGGCAACCCTGAAATATCATCCAAAAAGACGTCGTCGAAGTCTCTTATGACTTCTCGTCTCCTGATCTCCATCTGTATGGCGACAACGATCGACTCCTCCGGTTTGGTCCGAAATCTGATGGGCCCAAGCGATCGCTCTCTGCTATGAAACTCGAATCTCGGGTGGCCTGGTATCCTGAACACCACCTTCTTACTGTGGCATTCGATCGATGCATGGAAATCTCCCAGCCAATCGATGCTAAGGATAGCATCGAAATGCGATAGATCATGGACAATGAAGTCAGCATAGAGCTCGTGTCCACTAATCACCAACGGGATCGATCGACATCACAAATTAACCGTTATAACTCTGTTTCCTGTAGTGATATCCCAACACTTTGGGAGTGTGTGGGTGGGAATGGAGTGCTCTGTTACAAATCTCTAGGTTATGATGCACACAGATGCACCGGAGTCGAACAAAGTTAATTCCGGATAAGATGACACTAAGATGGTACCTAAGATATAAAAGATAATAACTAAGGTCAACAAGGTTACTAATCTAACTAGTAAGGTTATACAATCACATGCAAACAATATGAACTATGATGTTCTATGAAAGACTAGTTCCATGAGATGACCTGTAATGATGTCATCCACGTCCTCAGCCTCCACGGCTGTCATGGTATATGTCGGCCTCCGAGGTGGCACTGCCTACTGGTAAGCATGCCTCTGTGGTGCCAAAGGGGGATCCACAAACATCAGCTCCTCTCTGAATAGGAGCAGGCGCTCCATGCTGCACTGGGGCTGGTGCACCACCCACAGCATGGTGTGACCTCGGGCAATCTCTCGCAACGTGTATGGCATCTCCACACACCAGACACAAACCCAGCTTCTTCTTACAATTGTTCTGTCGGTGCCCCGGCTTGCCACAGAAATGGCATGGACCCTTGGTCTGGCTCGGTGCAGGTACTCCTGGCCTCTTGAAAGGCACTGACTGATTGGGTCGTACTGCAGGCATAGCTGCTGGCCTGTATTGCTCCATCTGTCGCTTTCCTCCACCAGCAGGAGGATCAGGAAGTCTTGCCACAACCTCATGGTTTCTGGCTGCATTCAGTACAACCTCTATAGTGGTCAAGTCTGCCAAAGTCTTAGAGGCCTGGATCTTGGGGTTCAACCCCGGGCAAAACTGATTGGCTTGGTTCCCTGCCCTCTTGACTATATGTGGGGTGAAACGGCTGAGCATCTCAAATTCCGCCTCATACTCATCCACTGTCATACTCCCTTGTGTCAGATTCACGAACCACTGCAAGAGCTCCCTCTTTGCAACCTTATGAAAGTTTTCACCTGGAACATGGTTTTGAAGGTGTCCCACTCAACTGGCTTCTCCAGACACTTCTCTTCTAAGCGCCACCAGTTTCTTGCATTATCAGTCAGCTGCAGCTTTGCTATCTACACCTTGGTCTTCTCAGGTATGTTTGTAGCTATCAGCTTGTCCTCAGTGCTCTGGATCCACTCGTCAGCGTCCAGGGGTCCTTCTTTCCCAGAAAAAGTCCTCGGCTACAGCTCATTGAACTGCTTCACTCCAGGTGCATCTCGAGGGGCAGGTGGTGCAGCCTGAGCAGCATGGGTAGCATAGGCAGCCTGATGGGTCTGCTCAACCAAGTGGTGCTGAACATCCAGCATCTCTCTCATGACGCCCAGAAATTGGTGGAATTCACCACTTTGGCCTTCCATGGCCCCCGTCAGCTGAGGTCACGGCTCGAGTAGGGCGTCTTCCTACCATCTGTTGACAAGGAAAACCCAAATTAGACTTCGCACATGATAAACTGGATATTAAATGAATGCGAGTACTTTTATCGTTCCAAACTTTTCGCATGACCTACATGGGCCACCACCAAACCCATGTCACGCCCCGCTTCCCATTATACGGGTACGGAAACGAGACGAAGGTCTGCATGGGCTGGAGATGTGAAGCTTGAGCCCACTAAGCGTCTGTAGGGATACACCAATCAATGTACAGGTTCTTGCATTACAGTTCAGAATAATAAGAGTACGCAAAAGAACAACAGCATTTATTCATCAAGATAATAATCTAGCAGTACAAAAGAAGTCTAATAAAAGAAAGCCTCGAGCATGGCTACAACTGAAAAGGGAAACTACTAGTGCTACGCACCCAACCTAGACAAGAATCTAAATGGTGCTACGCACCCAAACTAGAAAACTGAGAACCCCAAGTCAGCAATAGGAAGGGAACTCTAAGACTGGTCCTCGACTGGGTCGTACTCCTGCTCCACGTCCTTAGTTACTGTCTCCTCGTCTGCGTAGTCTATCTCAGTACCAGACGTACAAAAACCCAATAGAAGAGGAGTTGTACGTCAGGCAGAGTCTGTAAATGAAATGTAAGAAAGACTCTACTGCAAGGTATATGGAATTTAAAGACAGTTATTAAATGTTGTTTACATGGCAGATTGTGAGATGCAACAGCATGTCAGTTTATATAAACATGGCAGGAAAAGTAAAAGACAGTGCAAGAAAGTAAACGTGGCATGGTAATGGCCGTAGCGTGTGCTACCGACTACATGACAAGACAAGACAAGGCAAGACAAGACAGTGTGTGTGTCTCTAGGGTTCACGCCTTAAGGTTAGGGGGCAGTCAAACCCTTTAAACCTTGTGACCACTCAACCCAACCCCAACTCAGTGCACAAGAAAATTCCGTACAAAGGATCACTCTCTCTACTAGGAGGGTTTCTTATTCCCCGCAGGTTATTCGTACAAGAATCACTCTCTCTGCTAGGAGAGTGCCTTATTCCCTGCTTGGTTCAATACAATTTATGCATAAAGTTACATGGCAAGGCAAGAATGATGCATGTCCGTTTTAAGATATTTATCAACATATCAGTTATAGCATATTGGGCCTAGACTTCATCGTCAAGTCTAGGCTGTCGTGAGGGAATCATAGATGCTATCATTTCACGTCTAGGTCTCTTGTTCATTTTTTTATAAACTAAGGAAAGTAATGGCCTAAATGTAGCCGTTTCAACGCGAGTGAGCACACTTGCCTGTTTTCGGTAGTTTTGGGTGTCCCAGCGATAGCAACGAAGAGCACGGTTCAACTACGTTATCAGATTTATAAAACATTAAGCCAGGGAATTTAACTAATTAAAATCTATCACGTACTGCTACAGTTTATACATTACTATACTGACATATACCTAATGGCATGCATATAATTAATTAACCTATATAATAACTTATGTTATAGAACTAACTTACTGATAACATTGATAAAATTAGCTTCTCGTACTGTTTATGTTCTATACTACTTACTGATAACACTATATGCCGACTAACTTAATGTTTTAATAAATACATACTAACCTGCCAACATTATCATAACACTATATACAAACTAACCCATTGTCGCATGTTGTTGTACATATTAAGCCCACTAACATGTATAATAATAATCTAACTTATGTACTGAAGTACTAAAATAATATTATAAACTAACTTGCTTGTTTGAGGTTGCAGTCCCTCGTGTAAGCTGCAGTGGAGGCGGCAACTCGCGGCAACCTCGACGGCGACAAGTCGACGACGGAGGAAGTGACGAGTGGCGGGGCGATGAGATGCGACGGCGAGGCACTACGGCAGTGAGCAGGGCGACTGCTCGCAGTCGTCGGGAGAGGGCAGGAGGCGGCAGCGGATTGAGGGGGTAGAAGGGGCTGCTGACGGATGGTTGAAGCGAGGCTATCGGCGTGAGGCTGTGGGAGTTTTCGAAAGGAAGAAAAGGGCGCGGGCTAATCGGAGATGGTGGCTGGAGGTTGGCAGGAGGGTGGCGCTAGCGCGCGGGGAGGAGGATAGCCGGAGGCATGCACGGTGGCTGGCAGGGTTGCGCGCGCGGAGGGGGGTGGCCGGAGGTTGATCTGAGGTGAGGGGGAGATGGGCATGTGGCAGTCGAAGGCTTAGGGTTAGGGGCGCACGAAATGGCCTGGGGGTTTCGTTTTGAAGAGGGGAGCCGGGGTTTC
Source organism: Scilla litardierei (assembly GCA_030789695.1). Lineage (NCBI taxonomy): Eukaryota > Viridiplantae > Streptophyta > Magnoliopsida > Asparagales > Asparagaceae > Scilla > Scilla litardierei. Next base: position 461,542,969 of record CM061142.1, read on the forward strand.
ATTTGTATGGAGAAACGTTCTCCTCTTAGGGTTATGTAGAGTAGGTTAGGGGGAACATGGGATGTGGGGTTTAGTTGGGTAGTTAGGATATGAAAAGAAATATTAATAGGCTTATATTTCTAAAAAGATTTGATTTGATTATCTTAAACTAACAGTATGATGCCATAAGTTATTAGATTAGGATATGTTAATTAATAGGATATGGTTTTAAAATAATTAATAATAATGAGTTTGTTGTAAAAAACGTACAGAACTTAGAAATTCAAATTATAAAAAAATCTTAATAATTACAATGAGATATGCAGATTGGTCCCTCGACATCCAAAAATTACAAAGAAAATGTCAGAGCGAGCGTGCCTCCGAGAGGGTCGTGAAAACAGGGTTCGGTCGCGTGTCTAAGCTACGGAGAACAATAAAAAAAATCAAAACCGAAATTACGCATACGAAACAAAAATACACGCTAAAATACGTAGGGTCGGAAAGTGACCGTTACAACCTATAGCCAAATGTTGAAGCTCTTTGTGTTGTAGAAGTCTGGATAAGTGTTGATCTCCAAATGATGTTGCAAATGAAGCTTTTGATATCAAGAAGTTGGCCAAAAGAGATTTTGAAAACTTAAGTAAGGCCAAAAGGAGAGTTTTCCTTTAAAAGAATTAAGCTCAAAAACTTGAAGTATTTTTCCTTAATGGTTTATAAATTCATAGGAATAAATGTTGAATGATGTGTTCATTTTATAATTATAACCGCAAGCATACAATGTCAATGTAGCACTTACGAGTCGATCCACAAGGAGGTTGTCTAACAAAGTACTAGCCAATCCTAGGTTATGATTGTTGGATGCAATGTGTAGTTGGATACAACGATCGATGACTTCGTGTTTGATGATAACAAACATGTGTGAACGATTTGATGTGTGTGCTAAGTATCTTTCAGGAGTTGCAAGCATGTAAATATTCAATTGGAGACTTAGTCAATGTGATGGAGAATTGGCTATTCATATGAAAAGAGGACTTGGTTAAAGATGGAGAGGTAAGGATGGGATCCAATGGTGACCAATTCAAATCTATTTGAGATTGATTCATATCAATTAAAGATTGGACCAAATCCCATTGCAAATCCTATTACCAATTGCCATACAATTCAAATCCAATACAAATTACAAATCCTATTTCAAATCCAATTTGAATTGCAATGAGATCAAATCAAATCCCATACAATCCTATTTCAAATCCCAAACTCCTAAATCAATGGGATTCTCCTTGAGCCATAATCCTCTTCCACCTCTCCTATATAAACCCCCCTCCAAGGTAAGGGTTTCATGCGGCCATACATAGAAAACCCAAGCCCAAAATTCTCCTTGCGGCAAGCATCCCCAAGCCAAGAATCATACCATTACTGCAAGCATCATCTAGCATCTCCTTAAGCCAAAAGCAACAAAGCCAAATCCTCATAGTCGCAACCAAGCTAGCAACCCCCCTCATATCCACAAGCAAGCAAGCAAAGCTACAAACTCCATCATTATTGCTTGAGAACAACACCGGAGTCTATTTCTCTGGCTTTGCAAGTACATAGCAAGGCCAATCTTCTTCAATCTGCAATCAGCAAAGCCAAGCAAGACTTCCCCCTTAGCCGCAAGCTCCACAAGCTAAGAATCCTACCCTCGACAACTCTAAGTCCAAATCCCTATTGCAAACATCATCTTCCCAACTTGGAGATACTTTAGAGCATTGTCATGAAGGAGGAATCCGGACTAGGCACCGTCAACATCAGTTTATAACTCATGCAATGAGTTCTTGTTGCCGACCTTAGGAGCTCCCACACCAAGCCCTTACCAACCAAAGGAGGAGTCGCACTGCCTGCATCGCCGACCCATCATCTTACCGTGTGAAGATCCTTGCTGACCTGTTGCTTGCATGTTTCATCTACCAATGCTGACCGAGTCATCAAGCTAGGCAAGAGCTGTGCCGACCTAAGCCTATGCAATATCATTGCCGACCGAGCGATTCCTAGTGCCAAGATGCCGCAGACATCCCTTACCGACCCAGCGCATCCTGTCCCCTTGCTCTTGCTGACCCATCAAAGAGGAGCTGCCGACCTAGTCATCTGCCTAGCCAAGAGGGCTGCCGACCGAGAGCCTTCCAGTGCCAGATGGGCTTGCCGACCCTTGCACAAGCTGTGCCACAACGTTGCAGACCGAGCTCTCCTAGTTCCATCAATTTGCCGACCTTGCAACCTAGCGGACATCCTCATTACTGACCAAGGAACTTGCTGAGCTACCTTCAATGTCGACCTAAGGAGGAGCAACACATTGCATTACCGAACCATTGACATCCTTGCTTGACCTTCAAGCCAAGGCATCCAAGCTTGCTGACCAAGAGGGGACTTGAGTCAGAGACTACTTCCTGTCAGATCTGATCAGACCTGAGCTGATTGACAGAGACTGTCATGCCCTGCTTCCCAAAATGACGGAAGCGAAACATGACTAAGGTTCGCATGGGTCGGAGCTGCGAAGCTCGGACCCAGTAAGCATCTGTGAGGTACTCCAAAGCATTAAACAGTTCCCTGCATATAAAAGATACGGAACAACAAAAGTACTGAAAGGGAAATGCATTAATTTTATTCAAAAGATATTTAGAAAGTACAGAAGTCTAAATATATGCCCAGCATGGCTACAAACTGCAGAAAGAAACTACTGGTGCAAGCACCCAACCTAGACAAGAAGTAAAGACGGTGCCACGCACCCAAACTAGAAAGTAGGAAAACTCTGAATCGGCAACGGTGAGAGACCTCTAGGTCTGGTCATCGTCAGGAACATACTCCGGGTCGACGTCCTCTGGCTCCAAGTACTCAGGTAGGTCCGGCTCGTCCACGTACTCTGGCTCAACACCTGACGTACAGCGCCCAAGAGAAAAGGAACTGTATGTCAGGTAAAGTCTACAAGGTAGAAGTGACAGACTATACTGCAAGTGTAAAGTAATTTAAGAGCAATATTTTACTGGTTGATTACATGCTGTTGTGATGACATGTGACTTATACAATTATACGAGGAAAGTAAAACAGAGCAGGAAGGTAAACGTGACAGGCAGTAGCCGTAGCGTGTGCTACCGACTACGGGGCTAAGCTAGACGGGACAGGACAAGTAAGACAAGACGTGTGTGTGACACCAAAGAGAGTGCACGCCTGTAGCGTAGAGAGTGGCCAAACTCTCTATCTGGTGGCCGCTCACCCAACCGCAACCCAAGTGCTCAAGTCAAGACAAGACTGGACTGTACGAGTACCGCTCACTCCCTTGGTGAGTGCCTCTCCCCACGATCAGTCGGGGCACTTACTCCCTTGGTGAGACGTCGAGACTTCTCGTAAGGTGTATGCGAAAGGAACACCCACTCCTCGGTGGGCTCTCCAAGATTCCCCACGGTCTGCCGGGACGCTCACTCCCCTGGTGAGATGTCGAGACTTCTGTAAGGTATACTACATGAACTGAAGAAGATAAGATATGACCAGTTGTGAATGTTCTGTTATTCAGTTGTTATTCTAGGGGGTCCCCACACATGCACACACAGGTGAAACCTATGGTAGAAACTGTTGTTGATTCTAGGGGGTCCACACACACGCACACATAGATAAGTCCTATGGTGTTAGTTGCAGTTGTTGTTGTTGTTTGTGCTTAGGCTTCGTCGTCAAGTCTAAGCTGTCAGGGGGTCCCGGACGCTATCATTTCATGTCTGGTTCTCTTTAGTCATACTTTTATAGTTTAGGGGTGATGGCCTAAATGTGGCCGAAAGTACGCAAGTGAGAACACTTGCCTGCGGTGGCGGGTGCGTCATCGGTCCGGATCGTCTCGTCGAAGCGGTGCGTCAACGATGGTTCGTCTGAAACGAGCCAATGGCGGTGTCAGATCGCGTTTTTCATCAATCCTATTATGGTAAGTTTCTAAGTTCAGCGGGACTATCCTAACAATCAAAACTCACATATTTTTGGTTCGTTTCGCCTAATCGATTACTATCCAATGTGCACAGATATTCAAGTCCGTTCGTCGATGTCTAAGGTTGAACAACATTTTAAACGAGCAGAAATGTAAACTTAATTATCGTTGATGACTTTTAGATTAGGTTTTAGATTCGCTACGATGTGGGTTCTTACTTCGCGTTAGGGGCTAACCTTTTCGACGTTTGATCGTAGATCGGACGTCGGGTCTGAACAGCGGTAGATCTGCATCGTCAGCAATGTCTTGGCTACACGTAACACAGCGAGACACATCCAAATAGCGAGCTGAAGGCGAGAACAGCGAGCAAGCGTCGAGATCTCTCCGGTTACCGACAGCGCAACGGATCTACACGGTGGCGGCAACGTCGGGGGAAAACACGCGGGATCGACGACGTGCGTGAACTCCTAGGAGCAAGGGGGCTGCCAGGGATCAAAGGATGTCGATTGGGGGTTGTTCGGCCTGGTGGGTGGCCGACGGCGGCTGTGCGCGGCGGTCGGCCGGCTGTGAGAAGGCGATGAGGACAGCTTTGCACAACGGGTCGCTGTTTTGCATCGTAGCGGAGATGCGACGTGCTGAGGGGACAACGGACACTTGCAGTAGGTAGAGGGGGTTGAGGGGAGTCCGATGGTTGTAGGGTGGTTGTTGGCGGTGTCCGGACGGCGGCGGGCGTGGTGTTTTTTTGGTGATGGACAGATCTGTCCAAAACTGAGTTTGTGAGGGTTTGAGAGGTGTTTTGAGAGGAGAGAGGGAAGAGGGAGGAATGGAGAAGGGTTGCAGGTGATAGAGGGGATCGAGAGGGGTCGGATGGCGACGGAGTTGGCCGTCGAAGGTGGTCGAAGGGTGGTGGCCGGTGGCTGAAAGATAGGGTGCAGATCTGGGTTTGGTGCAGCCTTTAGGGAGAGAAAGAGAGGAGGAGGGAGAGATGGAAGAGAGAGGGAGATGCCCGGGGTTGTTCGGGGGTGGCCGGTGGCTCGCCAGAGCACCGGAGGGAGAAGAACGCAAGGAGGAAGAAGGCGGCTGATGGGTTCATGCATGAGCCTAGGGTTGTGCGGTTTTGTTTTTTTTAAAGATGATGAAAGTTGCTATTTGGGGGTGTATATTTAAGGGATGGGGGAGAGTGTGTGTGTGAGAGAGGGTGTGCAAAAAGGGGTAAAGTTAGGTGAGGGTAGCTGTAGGAATCCTATCATGATACATGTGAGATTTCCTAAAGATTTGATTAGAGTTTGAATTTCAAATTTGGGTTAAGGCTAATCGGGCTTCGAATTTGATTAGTGGGTTCGGCCAAGCAAACGATGTCCGAAAATTATGAAGAAAATATCGGGACGACCGTGACGACGAGAGGCTTGGGGTTACAGTGATCGATCGTGTGTTAGGTTCACAAAAAATGAACTAAAAATAAAAAGATCCAATGACTAAGTCTAAAGTTACGACGTCTCTGCAATCAAAGCTGATTTGTGGGAGAACTACCCGTGAAATGACGTTCACCAAATATCCTACAAATAACTACTCTTCAATACGGTCACAACGACATATAATATCGTGTATTCCGAATAGAAGAAAGGGCAAAGAAAAATACGCGTACAAAAGAGGAAAGTACGCGCGAAAACGAACGGTCAAAAAGCGGCCGTTACATTCTACCCACCTTAGAATAAAGTCCGTCCTCGGACTTTCTAATTATAAATATACCTAGCTACTTTAGTAACTACCCCAATCACATCACACTATAATTTAAAGCAGGTATAGTTACTACAAGTGCTTATATCTGCACTAGATAGTCAAACATTAATACTACAAACATGTATACATATAAATATGCACATTCTATACTTATTCCTATCGTAGACAGTCAAATTCGTACACGTACTTCAATCATTCATATAGTCACGTTCATCCATATAGTCACGTACATCCTTTTATAACTTATCACTTACTACCACATAACCATGTTACATATACTTATATAAAAATAGTTTCACACTAGCAAACACGCTCGTAATTTTTCACATGTAGATAATTAACTATGCACAAAACAACATGGATATACTACTCCTTAATGTCTCCTAATGTACATTCAATACCAACATGCCAACGCATGTGGTCACACCATACAATATTAAATCATGTAAGCTATATCTAATATACATCTATCACTACTATAATACACCAATATATAGTTATTCAAAAACACGCAGATACTTCATCTTATATACACATCACATACAATCCTATAACTATATTCAAGGCGTGACACACATACCATAGTAATATTACAAACATCAGCACACGTAGATATTCAAATACATTATTCCATATATGCATGCACCGTATAGCCATATACCTATAATATATATATATATTCACACCATAGTACTTTACATATTATTAGTATACTAATACATATACTTATCCATACATAGTTAAGACGTACAATAATCGGGTATACCTCATGGTATACACGCACACGCACAACATCCCGTAAAGGCAAGCAATACAAAACAAAATTATAACCCTATTACCGTACGTATATCACACATATTCATATAGTAAGCACATATCTACTCAAGGCTAAGTACATCCATATCTACGTACGAGCACACGCTCACACGTACTAACATATAGATCATATAATAAGCCTACACATTTAACTATAAGCACACTCATTATCATTACACTTAACATGCACATGACTTACTAGTATATTCTTTCAAGCATTTACAAGTATCTAGAAATCACATACTCCACTAGTAGATATTTCAATACTAACTCTAATATACGCAGACATCCTTAAAGTGGTATAGCTATCCACATATATACAAATACCATCATTCATACAACTTCATACATATATCACGAATAACACTGAGTATGCATACATGACATAAGAGACAATCATTAATATCCTAAGGGTAGCACACTCCTACAGGTCCACACACTCTACCTATATACATGCACCACGACGACATCACAAAACCAAAGGGCCCACTACTAACTAGAGTTGACACGGGCAACGACAAGCTCTAATGTCTAAACAATAGAAAGGAAACCGAAACCAAAAGTGTAACGAATCAAGATCGGAAAGAACGAGTTCAGATAAGACGAGGATAAGGGGATAGCGGGTTGGGTGGGACAAAAATATTGCTCTAAATAATTAAATAGATGAAAGAAGGATATATGTAAAATATGGTATCATATACATATATATATATATATATATATATATATATATATATATATATATATATAATAAAATATTTCGCAAATGAAAATAGATTTATACTAAGATTTTTGAAGTATGAGCACGATGAACATAGAACTGATATATATAAAAAAATTGAAGTTCTATTTAGCTTAGAAAAATATTCTAAAAGTACGTACGATAAGTGGTTTAAAATAAATTTTGTAGTTTAGAAAAAAGATGCTATATCGAATTATCAAAATAGTAACAAGGTGTTAAAACTGAAATACGAAAGATACCGGTTAGCAAATGGTTACGAGATAGTAATTAAAAATTACGACCAAAAAGGTTTCAAAATTCAAGAAAGAGTTTTAACTCAATCGAATGGCAAGAAATTTAAATATATAATAAGGGGTTTTCAAAGAAGTTAAACTGAGCGAATGATTTAATAAGAAATTTCGAAAATGCATTTAGAGGAAACATGATTTGCAATGGGAAAGATTCAAAGAATTAACGATAATCGTCATGAAGCGATCACGTGAATCGAGGGCAAAGGATATGATCGCATGATGAATACGCCTAGGATTGATTCATGAAAAAAACTACAATGGAATTCTACGGTCGATAACACAGAAGTGTAATGATTAGGAAGATGCTAGAATTTAGGGGTTCTAATTATCGGGCCATCTAAAGATCAGGAGAACTCAGCACTAAGACTTCCTAATGAACTAGACTGTAATAGAGATCTCAGGGAAGGGTCCTAAGAGAATCAAGATTACGTTCTGTTGGACCCGAAGTTGATGGACCCGAGCGAACGACTAATAAGAGGACTCTAGAAATCTAACATGGTCAGAGCCGAGTGAGAGGCTACTAGGGTATCCTAAGACGAGTACGACTAAATCCTAACCAAGGCGCCTGACTATCAAACCTGGATGTCTATCTAAGTCTTACTACCATCCTATTGACAAGGAACCCAATTTTAGACTTGTTTCCGATATTAAATGAATGCAGTACCCTTATTGTGCCGAACTTTTTGTAGGACATGCATGGGCCACCACTAAAACTGTCACACCCTGCTTTCCAAAACGATGGAAGCGAAACGTGACTAAGGTCCGCATGGGTCGGAGCTACAAAGCTTGGACCCACTAAGCGTCTGTGAGGTACTCCAAAGCATTAAACAGTTCCCTGCATATAAAAGATACGGAACAACAAAAGTACTGAAAGGGAAATGCATTCATTTTATTCAAAAGATATCCAGAAAGTACAGAAGTCTAAACAGATGCCCAGTATGGCTACAAACTGCAGAAAGAAACTACTGGTGTAAGCACCCAACCTAGACAAGAAGTAAAGACGGTGCCACGCACCCAAACTAGAAAGTAGGAAAACTCTGAATCGGCAACGGCGAGGGACCTCTAGGTTTGGTCATCGTCAGGAACGTACTCCAGGTCGACGTCCTCCAGCTCCAAGTACCCAGGTAGGTCCGGCTCGTCCACGTACTCTGGCTCAACACCTGACGTATAGCACCCAAGCGAAAAGGAACTTTACGTCAGGTAAAGTCTACAAGGTAGGGTTGAGAGACTCTACTGCAAGTGTAAAGTAATTTAAGAGCAACATTTTACTGGTTGATTACATGCTGTTGTGATGACATGGTACCTATACAATTATACGAGGAAAGTAAAACAGAGCAGGAAGGTAAACGTGACAGGCAGTAGCCATAGCATATGCTACCGGCTACGGGACTAAGCTAGACGGGACAGGACAAGCAAGACAAGACGTGTGTGTGACACCAAAGAGAGTGCATGCCTGCAGCGCAGATAGTGACCAAACTCTCTATCTGGTGGCTGCTCACCCAACCCCAACCCAAGTGCTCAAGTCAAGACAAAACTGGACTGTACGAGTACCGCTCACTCCCTTGGTGAGTGCCTCTCCCCACGGTCAGCCGGGGCACTTATTCCCCTGGTGATACGTCGAGACTTCCCGTAAGGTGTACGCGAAAGGAACACCCACTCCTCGATGGGCTCTCCAAGATTCCCCACGGTCTGCCGGGACGCTCACGTCCCTGGTGAGACGTCGAGACTCCCGTTAGGTATACTACATGAACTAAAGAAGACAAGATATGACCAGTTATGAATGTTCTGTTGTTCTGTTGTTATTTTAGGGGGTCCACACGCACGCACACACATGTGAAACCTATGGTAGCAGTTGTTATTGATTTTAGGGGGTCCACACACATGCACACACAGATAAGTCATATGGTGTCAGTTGCAGTTGTTGTTGTTTGTGCTTAGACTTCATCGTCAAGTCTAAGCTGTCAAGGGGGTCTCAGACGTTATCATTTCACGTCCGGTTCTCTTTAGTCGTACTTTTACAGTTTAAGGGATGATGTCCTAAATGTGGCCAAAAGTACGCAAGTGAGAACACTTGCCTGCGGTGGCAGGTGCATTGTCGGTCCGGATCGTCTCGTCGAAGTGGTGCGTCAGCGATGGTTCGTCTAAAATGAGCCAACGGCGGTGTCAGATCACGTTTTTCATCAATCCTATTATGGTAAGTTTCTAAGTTCAGCGGGACTACCCTAACAGTTAAAAGTCCCATCTTTTTGGTTTGTTTCGCCTAATCGACGACTATCCTATGTGCACAGATATTCAAGTCCGTTTGTCGATGTCTAAGGTTGAACAACGTTTTAAAGGAGCAGAAATGTAAACTTAGTTATCGGTGATGACTTTTAGATTAGGTTTTAAATTGGCTACGATGTGGGTTTTTACTACGCGTTAGGGGCTAATCTTTTCGGCGTTTGATCGTAAATCGGACATCGGGTCTGAACGGCGATAGATCTGCATCGTCAGCAACGTCTCGGCCATGGGTAGCACAGCGAAACACATCCAGACATCGAGCAGAAGGCAAGAACAGTGAGCAAGTGTCGAGATCCTCCGGTTGCGAGTAGCACAACGGATCTACACGGCGGTGACAACGTTGGAGGAAAACACGTGGGATCGGCGACGTGCGTGAACTGGTGGGTGGCCGATGACGGGGATCGAAGGAGGTCGATGGGGGTTGCTCGGCCTGGTGGGCGGCGGCGCGCAGCGGCGCGCGGCGTCAGCCTGCCGTGAGAAGGCGAAGAGGACAGATTTGTACAACGGGTCGTTGTTTTGCATCGTAGTGGAGATGCGACGCGTTGAGGGGACAACGGACACTTGCAGTAGGTAGAGGTGTTCAAGGGGCGGTGGCCAGACAACGGCGGGCGTGGTGTTTTTCCGGCGATGGACAGATCTGTCCAAAACTGAGTTTGTGAGGGTTTGAGAGGTGTTTTGAGAGGAGAGAGGGAAGAGGGAGGAATGGAAAGGGTTGCAGGTGATAGAGGGGATCGAGAGGGGTCGGATGGCTGTGGAGTTGGCCGGAGGGTGGTGGCCGGTGGCTGAAAGACAGGGCGCAGATATGGGTTTGGTGCGGCCATTAGGGAGAGAAAGAGATAAGGAGGGAGAGATGGAAGAGAGAGGGAGATGTCCGAAGTTGTTGGGGGGTGGCCGGTGGCTTGCTAGAGCACTGAAGGGAGAAAAATGCAAGGAGGAAGAAGGCGGCCGATGGGTTCATGTGTGAGCCTAGGGTTGTGCAGTTTTGTTTTTTTAAAGATGATGAAAGTTGCTATTTGGGGTGTATATTTAAGGGATAGAGAGAAAGTGTGTGAGAGAGAGGGTGTGCAAAGAGGGGTAAAGTTGGGTGAGGGTAGCTACAGGAATCCTATCATGATACATATGAGATTTTCTAAAGATTTGATTAGAGTTTGAATTTCAAATTTGGGTTAAGGCTAATCGGGCTTCGAATTTGATTAGTGGGTTGGGCCAAGCAAACGATGTCCCAAACTTATGAAAATAATATCGGGACGACCGTGATGACGAGAGGCTCGGGGGTTCGGTGATCGATTGCGCGTTAGGTTCACAGAAAATGAACTAAAAATAAAAAGGTCCGACGACTAAGTCTAAAGTTACGACGTCTCTACAATCAACGCTGCTTTGTGGGAGAACGACCCGAGAAACGACGTTCACTAAAACTCCCACAAATAACTACTCTTCCATACAGTCACAACGACATATAACATCGTATATTCCGGATAGAAGAAAGGGCAAAGAAAAATACGCTTACAAAAGAGGAAAGTACACGCGAAAATGAACGGTCAAAAAGCGGCCGTTACAGAGACGACTACACAAACAAAAAATGAGCTTTTCTAAATTCTTATTACTTTATATTCGTGTACTTAGTGTATTGATCTTTGTAGGTTAACTTTATCATTCTTTTGGTGTCTTGTCTAGTCTGTGCTAGACAAGAAGATCTTGACTAGTCGGTGCTAGTCAAGAGAGAGGTTTTACTAGGATTATTAGTGTTTAGTAATTTGGTGAGTGCGGTTCGGGAACCTGGTGAGCGTAGAGTAGGTGCTCTAGGTTTTTACGGTTGTACAAGTAACATTATTAATCTAGTATCTGTGTTGGGACTGGAGTATGTCGTTGGGACGATCGAACCAGGGTAAATCTGCTGTGCATATTGTGATTGCTTTTATTTACTCTGCATCTGGCTATCTGTGCTGAATAACTACATGTGTTTGCGAAGAATTTTTATTAGCATATTCATTCACCCTCTCTAGGCTTAGATCCAGATCGAACAAGTGGTATTAGAGCAGGTTAGATGATCTAGGCTAGATATCCATGACTATCTCCGATTCAGCTTTTACTGAAGGTCAGTCTACAATTAGACCCCCTAAATTTAATGGCACTGATTTTGCTCACTGAAAAACTAGAATGAGAATATATTTAGCCTCTGTTGATTATGATGTGTGGAACATTGTTGGAAAAGGATATTAACCCCCCCCCCCCCCCCCCAATTAAAATTGAAGACACTGAAATCCTAGAACCAGAAGATAAATGGGATGATGCTGATAAGAAACGGTTTTCTCTGAATAATAGAGCTATGAATGCACTTATTTGATCTTTGGATAAAGCCGAGTTTAATCGTATCTCTCAATGTCAAACTGCACAGGAAATTTGTGTTACGCCCCGCTTCCCAAAATGGACGGAGGCGAAGCGTGACAAGGCCCGCTTAGGCCAGAGCTGAGAAGCTTGGACCCAATAAGCGTCTGTAGAGGTACCATTTTAAACGATTTTCAGGTTCTTGCATTAATAAAGTTCGAACAACAGAAAGTACAGAAAGGAAGTTGCATTCATTAAATAGAGATATAATATCCAACTCGTACAAAGTCCAAAAGAAGCCTAAGCTTGGCAACAAAAGATTTAAAGACAAACCTAAAAGTAGTACCCTCTGAAAGTGGCTAAAAGACCTCAAGGTCTGATCCTCGTCAGGTACGAACTCTGGATCAACATCCTCCAGCTCTCCGTCTGCTGGCAAGTCCGCCTCGTCGACGTACTCTGGCTCAACACCTGACGTACAGCACCAAAAGAAGGAACCGTACGTCAGGTCAGGTCTACTAAAAGGGTTAGACCAAAATGCAAGTGTATCAACTTTTAGACAACGTTTTACTGGTTGATTAGCATGCTGGGGTTATAACTGAGTAACAAACAGAAGTAACGCAGCAGGAAAGTAAAGCGCAACAAGTAGTAGTTGTAGCGTGTGCTACCAACTACGGGACTAACCTACAGGTGTCAAGACAAGTCGGGACGTGACGGAAACAAGGCAGGACAAGACAAGTGAGACACGAAAGGGTTCATGCCTTACGGTTCGAGGGGGATCAGACCCTCTTGCCGTGCGCACGCTCAACCCAACCCCAAACCCCAAGACAAGACAAGACATGACACCAGTACAAGGGATCACTCGCTCTAGCTTGGCGAGTGCCCTATTGCCCGCAGGCTGAGAATCAGTACAAGGGATCACTCTCTCTAGCTTGGAGAGTGCCCTATTGCCCTCGGGCTGTGTATCCGTACAAGGGATCACTCTCTCAACTTGGAGAGTGCCCTATTGCCCGCAGGCTGTGAATCTGTACAAGGGATCACTCGAAGAGTGCCCTATTGCCCAGCGGGCTGTGCAAGACGGGACGTGACGTGACAAGACAGGAAGGGTTATTCTAGGGTGTCCACACACACGCACACACATGATATCCCTACAGCATTAAAGTTGTTGTTGTCAGGCTCAGACTTCGTCGTCAAGTCTGAGCCGTCAGGAGTCGTCCCGGACGCTATCATTTCACGTCCGGTTCTATTTGTTCACAGTTAACAATTCTAACCAACTAGGGCCTAAGCACGGCCAAAAGTGCAAGGGGATACACTTACATGCGATGGCGAGTGTGTCGTCCTCTCGGAGTGTCTCGTCCAAGCGTCTCGTCCAAGCGTCTCGTCCGTAGAAGTCCGTCTGAAATATCGCCACGGCGACGATGTCAGGTCGCGATTTCAATAAATCCTATATAGGTTCGTTTCTAGGTTGTTGGGACTACCCTAATTGTCAAAGTCACAATTTTGATATTCAGCCCTATTCGACGATTCTATCCTATATGCACAGTTCAAAAGTCCAGTCGTCGAATCTACTGTTTCATAACGTTTTAAGGGCGCAGGAAATAAATTTAGTTATACTTGTCCAATTTTAGTTAGGGTTTGATTATACTACAGTGTGGGTTGCTACGAGTTAGGGGACTAACCTTGTATAACGACCGCGCGTGGATCCGACGTCGGGTCTGCAAATGGTAGCGGATCGCGTTGCGGCTCCAATTTCCGAAACGTCTCGCCACGGGTCTTTAGTGTTCACGTGGTCGAACGGAAAGCGTGACTGACTCTGCGTCATGGATATAAGCATCAAATTAAAGGGTTCAACTAAAAAAATAATTAAAATCTAACACCTATTAGTGAGAGTGGCATACTGGTTACTGAATTGTGCAATTACAACAACTAACCTACATTGCAAAACTAAATTAATACTAAGACTAATGCTCCTGATACACAATTAAAACAAAACACTAACTTCTAATACCTTAGTTATAGAAAAGATACACACTGATGTATCTATGGATCTTACTGCTAATAAATATAATAAACTTAGATGAGGTTACTTATTTTAAAACACTGATAATACTAATATTGGTAGTGTACTAATCGTACTAATCATTTAATGAGTTGATGACTTATAAAATTTGTTATCATAACAAAAATGCCCTTCAAACTTACATGTTACTCTCCGTGCAAGCTCTGAAGGTGGAGGCTCGAGATGGTCGCTGGCTGCAAGAGGGGCACTGTGCGGCTGTTCTCAGGGCCGGGCAGACGGAGCAGGGCGGTGGCAAAGTGACACAGGGAAGAGGAGAGGTCTGCGGCCTGGAGAATGTTAGAAGGTTGATCAGACAGTGGGAGAGAGGCTAAGGTGTTACCGCTGGGGGTTGCGCATCGGATGTCGGGCTGAGTGACAGGCTAACGGTTGCGGAGAGGGAGGAGCTAGTGACCGGTGGTGAGGTCTTGGCGTCGGGCTTCAAGCGAACGTGCGGTGTTGATGTCGTGGTCGGAGACTGGCCCGAGGTCCCTGCGAGTGCGGCCTGGCGGACGGTGCAGATCAGTTGCTCGGAGATGTTCACTACTAGAAAACATCGCAGCACCAACAGTTGATTTCGTTGGTGCTGACTGCAGCACCTACGGTTTTAACCGTGGGTGTTTGCAACACCAACGGTCTGTAGCCCGTTGGAGCGATAATTGTAGGTGCTGTACAGCACCAACAGTTTGTTTGTAGCACCAACAGTTTGAACTGTTGGTGCCATTAATTTTAAATATTTAAAACCTTTTTTTAAATTTATTTTCATTTTGGAAGCCACATAGGACGTTGACATGACAAAATGGATTAGAATTATCCACATAGGATGCCACGTCAGCACATTGACACGTAGGATGCCACATCAGCACATTGACACGTAGGATGCCACGTCAGCACGTGCAATGCACGTGCAATAGGGTTTAATTTCTGCATGTGAATGTCACGTGATTTCACAGCACAAACGATATCATCCGTTGGTGCTACTACGTTGCAAAGACAAACCGAACAAATGTATATTTTTAAATAAAATCATTTCAAAATGATAAAATATTTAATCATCTTAATTCACTTCCCAATATGTAAACACAAACAAACACAGATCTTAAAATCAACTCAATAAATTTCTCATTGACTTAAATAGCACTATTTATATCTTAAGTTCAACATAAAAGTAAATATTACAACACAAACGTTTGTTATTACAAATTTATACTACTATATCTAAATAAAACAGTCAAAATAACTCCAAAATGTCAATAAATTATCCTAAAAATTATTCATCTTCAAATTGACTTGAATAACTTGGTGCAGCTTGATCTTTATTTGCATGTTTAGCCCGAATCGCAGCATCATACAATGCGTCCAACCCATCACTACCAAACCATCCTATTATTTGATCCATAGGTAATTGTGGAACCATAGACTCTGCAGATCGTCCAATACCTGGAGTTGGACAAGAATTCTCCTGCAATCAAATATAGATATAATTAAATTTAAGTTTAAATAACATAAACACATATATAAAAAGATAAAAAAATCTAATTATTCTATACTACTTATTGACATAAATATGCACATAATTCATAAAGTAAGACTACATACCATCTGCTCCTTAAGTTGATTATTTTCGGCTTGAAGCTTCTTACATTGTTCTTTAAGTTCTCGCTCCAATCGTGTTTCTTTATAAATGTTATTCAGCTTCTTCCTAGTTGGCCCAAGCCCAAGACCCCTTTCATATCCACCATGGTGACCACCACTTACTGCATCCAGTATAGGTGTCAAAACAGAAAGATTTGATCCGCTTGATAATTCCAGACCTTGATTTTGAATCTCAGCTCGAACCTTGTCCTATATTTTAAATTTCAAAACATTAATTAGGAACAAAGTTTTTTCTAAAAATATGTAAATGAGTAACCAATAATTGTGTAAAACTTACAGCATAACGACGTGTACTCTCATTCGGATATATAATCTCTCCCGACTCTGGATTTGTTAACGTATGGGTGCTTAACCAGACATCCCATGCTGTACAATTGTCAGCTCCCATCTTCTCGATCTGCCCATAGTATGAAACAAATTAATATATTAATAAATATTTATTGATTTTACTTTATAGAGTTAATCACTTACAACTTTTTCCTCCGCACGCGACATACAGTCGCTACCACCTGTATAAGTCCCAGAATCATTCTGGTTTGAGTTACGGTTAGCACTGTTTCTAATTGATTGAGCCTACATAGAAATAAATTTAGATTGTTAAAATAACCAATAAAAACAAAGTAAACTAGAAAAAAATTATTGCAATGAAACCGAAGTCCCTGCTATATGAACCATTGCATATGTAAGGCAATAATTGAAACTACAATTCACTTACTTGACTATGTTATTGAAATTACATTTGAACTACTATTCTTGCATATAAATAATTCAAACAAGCATATGTTAAGTAATATCATATCATGCATGCAGTTTCAATTTCATTGCAAAGGATTAATATATGCAAAGGAGTCTAACAAATGGCACTGTTAAGGGGACAAGATATGAACTTATAAACAATAGACACTAGACACTGAAACTATTAACAAACGTTATATGTGATATTTACTATTTTGTTTTGTATGTTAAACACTTTTTTTTAGTTTTGTATTTTTAAGAAATAAATAAAATCTAGTTTATTTTTATGGTTCTATATACATTCTTTATATTTTGATATACCTCCAAATTTGTACCAAATATGACAAGATGACATTATGTAACAGACTAAAACAAATATAAAATAATAATATTTAATGATTAATAATTTATGTTTAATTTTTAAACTACTTGGTAATTTATGTAGGAAAGTATATTTAGTTAGATCATTGCATGTTATGTCTACATGTTTAAAATTGAAGTTACGAAAATAAAACAAAATTATAAAATCTTGCATAGAATTGATATGAAGAGAAACAAAATTTGGAGGGAAAGAAACTAAATGGATGGATAATTTAGAGATAAAAATTTCTTTTACACATCATCTGACACGTCATCTGACACGTCAGATTATGCAAAATAGATAATGTGAGCTCCAACTGTCTTTACCGTTGGTGCTGTGATTACTCATTATTATTATTATTTCTAATTCAATTAATTAGAAATAACACAGCACCAACAAAGTAACCGTTGGTGCATATACAAAATAGCACCGACGGTTGGCCGAACTGTTTGTGCTGCAGGGTTTTCTAGTAGTGGATGGTTGTCGGTGTGGTGGTCGAGGGGAGCAGCTGGTCGTGATGGCGTCGAGGCCGTGGTTGCCGGAGCTCGGGTGGTCGGTGGTCGGATAGGGGGAGTGAGACGCTGGCTTTGCCGTCGGAGAGGGCAGATGGCCTGGGCTAGGTTGGAAACCACTGGGAGTGGCGTCGGGAGATGGACGGGGCTGGTCCAGATGGGTTCGGAGGCGAGGGGAGTTGGTCGAGGCGGGGCTGCCGGTGGCGGGTCGGGTTGAAGAAGAAGGGTGATCAGAAGAGATTGGGTTCGTGCAGGCTTCGGGAGGAAGAGGAAGTCGAGGGTTTTGTTGCGTTTTGACGGCGTTTCGTGCGGCTGAGGGAAAAAGAGAGGCTCTCAGGTTTTTTTTGGGTTTTAAAAGTGAGGGAGTACGAAAATAATGATGTGGGGTCTGCTACATGCGTTTGAGAGCAGGTGAGGGTTTCCTCTAGGTTGCTCTATAGGGTAGGTTAAATTGGAGAGAGATAAGAGAGAGAGATGAGGTCGTGGGGAAACGGGTTACACATGAGATGGGGGAGCAGTTGGGATTTGTTGGGTAGCAGATTAGGATGATAGGATTTGATTTGATCTCTCAAAACTAATTAACAGAATACGGTTACTCACTAATATTATATCTATATTATAAAAGAGGGATGTTATCAAGAGAAATTGGATAAGAGATATTGGAAAAGTGAAATTGGATAAGAGATATCTATATTATAAAAGAGGGATGTTATCAAGAGAAATTGGATAAGAGATATTGGAAAAGAGAAATTGGATAAGAGATATCTATATTATAAAAGAGGGATGTTATTAAGAGAAATTGGATAAGAGATATTGGAAAAGAGAAATTGGATAAGAGATATCTATAATATAAAAGAGGGATGTTATCAAGAGAAATTGGATAAGAGATATAGGAAAAGAGAAATTGGATAAGAGATATCTATAATATAAAAGAGAGATGTTATCAAGAGAAATTGGATAAGAGATATTGGACAAGAGAAATTGGATAAGAGATATCTATATTATAAAAGAGGGATGTTATCAAGAGAAATTGGATAAGAGATATTGGAAAAGAGAAATTGGATAAGAGATATTGGAAAAGAGAAATTGGATAAGAGATATCTATATTATAAAAGAGGGATGTTATCAAGAGAAATTGGATAAGAGATATTGGAAAAGAGAAATTGGATAAGAGATATCTATATTACAAAAGAGGGATGTTATCAAGAGAAATTGGATAGGAGATATTGGACATGAGAAATTGGATAAGAGATATCGATATTATAAAAGAGGGATGTTATCAAGAGAAATTGGATAAGAGATATTGGACAAGAGAAATTGGATAAGAGATATCTATATTATAAAAGAGGGATGTTATCAAGAGATATTGGATAAGAGATATTGGAAAAGAGAAATTGGATAAGAGATATCTATGTTATAAAAGAGGGATGTTATCAAGAGAAATTGGATAAGAGATATTGGAAAAGAGAAATGGGATAAGAGATATCTATTTTATAAAAGAGGGATGTTATCAAGAGAAATTGGATAAGAGATATTGGACATGAGAAATTGGATAAGAGATATCTATATTATAAAAGAGGGATGTTATCAAGAGAAATTGGATAAGAGATATTGGAAAAGAGAAATTGGATAAGAGATATCTATAATATAAAAGAGGGATGTTATTAAGAGAAATTGGATAAGAGATATTGGACATGAGAAATTGGATAAGAGATATCGATATTATAAAAGAGGGATGTTATCAAGAGAAATTGGATAAGAGATATTGGAAAAGAGAAATTGGATAAGAGATATCTATAATATAAAAGAGGGATGTTATCAAGAGAAATTGGATAAGAGATATTGGACAAGAGAAATTGGATAAGAGATATCTATATTATAAAAGAGGGATGTTATCAAGAGAAATTGGATAAGAGATATTGGAAAAGAGAAATGGGATAAGAGATATCTATATTATAAAAGAGGGATGTTATCAAGAGAAATTGGATAAGAGATATTGGACAAGAGAAATTGGATAAGAGATATCTATATTATAAAAGAGGGATGTTATCAAGAGAAATTGGATAAGAGATATTGGAAAAGAGAAATTGGATAAGAGATATCTATAATATAAAAGAGGGATGTTATCAAGAGAAATTGGATAAGAGATATTGGACATGAGAAATTGGATAAGAGATATCTATATTATAAAAGAGGGATGTTATCAAGAGAAATTGGATAAGAGATATTGGGAAAGAGAAATTGGATAAGAGATATCTATATTATAAAAGAGGGATGTTATCAAGAGAAATTGGATAAGAGATATTGGAAAAGAGAATTTGGATAAGAGATATCTATATTATAAAAGAGGGATGTTATCAAGAGAAATTGGATAAGAGATATTGGACAAGAGAAATTGGATAAGAGATATCTATATTATAAGAAAGGGATGTTATCAAGAGAAATTGGATAAGAGATATTGGAAAAGAGAAATTGGATAAGAGATATCTATATTATAAAAGAGGGATGTTATCAAGAGAAATTGGATAAGAGATATTGGAAAAGACAAATTGGATAAGAGATATCTATATTATAAAGGAGGGATGTTATCAAGAGAAATTGGATAAGAGATATTGGAAAAGAGAAATTGGATAAGAGATATCTATAATACAAAAGAGTGATGTTATCAAGAGAAATTGGATAGGAGATATTGGACAAGAGAAATTGGATAAGAGATATCTATATTATAAAAGAGGGATGTTATCAAGAGAAATTGGATAAGAGATATTGGAAAAGAGAAATTGGATAAGAGATATTGGAAAAGAGAAATTGGATAAGGGATATCTATATTATAAAAGAGGGATGTTATCAAGAGAAATTGGATAAGAATATTGGAAAAGAGAAATTGGATAAGAGATATCTATATTACAAAAGAGGGATGTTATCAAGAGAAATTGGATAGGACATATTGGACATGAGAAATTGGATAAGAGATATCGATATTATAAAAGAGGGATGTTATCAAGAGAAATTGGATACGAGATATTGGACAAGAGAAATTGGATAAGAGATATCTATATTATAAAAGAGGGATGTTATCAAGAGATATTGGATAAGAGATATTGGAAAAGAGAAATTGGATAAGAGATATCTATGTTATAAAAGAGGGATGTTATCAAGAGAAATTGGATAAGAGATATTGGAAAAGAAAAATGGGATAAGAGATATCTATATTATAAAAGAGGGATGTTATCAAGAGATATTGGATAAGAGATATTGGACATGAGAAATTGGATAAGAGATATCTATATTATAAAAGAGGGATGTTATCAAGAGAAATTGGATAAGAGATATTGGAAAAGAGAAATTGGATAAGAGATATCTATATTATAAAAGAGGGATGTTATCAAGAGAAATTGGATAAGAGATATTGGAAAAGAGAAATTGGATAAGAGATATCTATATTATAAAAGAGGGAAGTTATCAAGAGAAATTGGATAAGAGATATTGGACAAGAGAAATTGGATAAGAGATATCTATATTATAAGAGAGGGATGTTATCAAGAGAAATTAGATAAGTGATATCTATATTATAAAAGAGGGATGTTATCAAGAGAAATTGGATAAGAGATATTGGAAAAGAGAAATTGGATAAGAGATATCTATAATATAAAAGAGGGATGTTATCAAGAGAAATTGGATAAGAGATATTGGACATGAGAAATTGGATAAGAGATATCTATATTATAAAAGAGGGATGTTATCACGAGAAATTGGATAAGAGATATTGGAAAAGAGAAATTGGATAAGAGATATCTATATTATAAAATAGGGATGTTATCAAGAGAAATTGGATAAGAGATATTGGAAAAGAGAAATTGGATAAGAGATATCTATATTATAAAAGAGGGAAGTTATCAATTATAAAAGAGGGAAGTTATCAAGAGAAATTGGATAAGAGATATTGGACAAGAGAAATTGGATAAGAGATATCTATATTATAAGAGAGGGATGTTATCAAGAGAAATTCGATAAGAGATATCTATATTATAAAAAAGGAATGTTATCAAGAGAAATTGGATAAGAGATATTGGAAAAGAGAAATTGGATAAGAGATATCTATATTATAAAAGAGGGATGTTATCAAGAGAAATTGGATAAGAGATATTGGACAAGAGAAATTGGATAAGAGATATCTATATTATAAAAGAGGGATGTTATCAAGAGAAATTGGATAAGAGATATCTATAATATAAAAAAGGGATGTTATCAAGAGAAATTGGATAAGAGATATTAGACAAGAGAAATTGGATAAGAGATATCTATATTATAAAAGAGGGATGTTATCAAGAGAAATTGGATAAGAGATATTGGAAAAGAGAAATTGGATAAGAGATATCTATATTATAAAAGAGGGATGTTATCAAGAGAAATTGGATAAGAGATATTGGAAAAGAGAAATTGGATAAGAGATATCTATATAATAAAATAGGGATGTTATCAAGAGAAATTGGATAAGAGATATTGGACATGAGAAATTGGATAAGAGATATCTATATTATAAAAGAGGGATGTTATCAAGAGAAATTGGACAAGAGATATTGGACAAGAGAAATTGGATAAAAGATATTGGAAAAGAGAAATTGGATAAGAGATATCTATGTTATAAAAGAGGGATGTTATCAAGAGAAATTGGATAAGAGATATTGGAAAAGAGAAATTGGATAAGAGATATCTATATTATAAAAGAGGGATGTTATCAAGAGAAATTGGATAAGAGATATTGGACATGAGAAATTGGATAAGAGATATCTATATTATAAAAGAGGGATGTTATCAATTGAAATTGGATAAGAGATATTGGAAAAGAGAAATTGGATAAGAGATATCTATATTATAAAAGAGGGATGTTATCAAGAGAAATTGGATAAGAGATATTGGAAAAGAGAAATTGGATAAGAGATATCTATATTATAAAAGAGGGAAGTTATCAAAAGAAATTGGATAAGAGATATTGGACAAGAGAAATTGGATAAGAGATATCTATATTATAAGAGAGGGATGTTATCAAGAGAAATTAGATAAGAGATATCTATATTATAAAAGAGGGATGTTATCAAGAGAAATTGGATAAGAGATATTGGAAAAGAGAAATTGGATAAGAGATATCTATATTATAAACGAGGGATGTTATCAAGAGAAATTGGATAAGAGATATTGGACATGAGAAATTGGATAAGAGATATTGGAAAAGAGAAATTGGATAAGAGATATCTATATTATAAAAGAGGGAAGTTATCAAGAGAAATTGGATAAGAGATATTGGAAAAGAGAAATTGGATAATAGATATCTATATTATAAGAGAGGGATGTTATCAAGAGAAATTGGATAAGAGATATTGGACAAGAGAAATTGGATAAGAGATATCTATATTATAAGATAGGGATGTTATCAAGAGAAATTGGATAAGAGATATCTATATTATAAAAGAGGGATGTTATCAAGAGAAATTGGATAAGAGATATTGGAAAAGTGAAATTGGATAAGAGATATCTATATTATAAAAGAGGGATGTTATCAAGAGAAATTGGATAAGAGATATTGGAAAAGAGAAATTGGATAAGAGATATCTATATTATAAAAGAGGGATGTTATCAAGAGAAATTGGATAAGAGATATTGGAAAAGAGAAATTGGATAAGAGATATCTATAATATAAAAGAGGGATGTTATCAAGAGAAATTGGATAAGAGATATAGGATAAGAGAAATTGGATAAGAGATATCTATAATATAAAAGAGAGATGTTATCAAGAGAAATTGGATAAGAGATATTGGACAAGAGAAATTGGATAAGAGATATCTATATTATAAAATAGGGATGTTATCAAGAGAAATTGGATAAGAGATATTGGAAAAGAGAAATTGGAAAAGAGAAATTGGAAAAGAGAAATTGGATAAGAGATATCTATATTATAAAAGAGGGATGTTATCAAGAGAAATTGGATAAGAGATATTGGAAAAGAGAAATTGGATAAGAGATATCTATATTACAAAAGAGGGATGTTATCAAGAGAAATTGGATAGGAGATATTGGACATGAGAAATTGGATAAGAGATATCGATATTATAAAAGAGGGATGTTATCAAGAGAAATTGGATACGAGATATTGGACAAGAGAAATTGGATAAGAGATATCTATATTATAAAAGAGGGATGTTATCAAGAGATATTGGATAAGAGATATTGGAAAAGAGAAATTGGATAAGAGATATCTATGTTATAAAAGAGGGATGTTATCAAGAGAAATTGGATAAGAGATATTGGAAAAGAGAAATGGGATAAGAGATATCTATATTATAAAAGAGGGATGTTATCAAGAGAAATTGGATAAGAGATATTGGACATGAGAAATTGGATAAGAGATATCTATATTATAAAAGAGGGATGTTATCAAGAGAAATTGGATAAGAGATATTGGAAAAGAGAAATTGGATAAGAGATATCTATATTATAAAAGAGGGATGTTATCAAGAGAAATTGGATAAGAGATATTGGAAAAGAGAAATTGGATAAGAGATATCTATATTATAAAAGAGGGAAGTTATCAAGAGAAATTGGATAAGAGATATTGGACAAGAGAAATTGGATAAGAGATATCTATATTATAAGAGAGGGATGTTATCAAGAGAAATTAGATAAGTGATATCTATATTATAAAAGAGGGATGTTATCAAGAGAAATTGGATAAGAGATATTGGAAAAGAGAAATTGGATAAGAGATATCTATAATATAAAAGAGGGATGTTATCAAGAGAAATTGGATAAGAGATATTGGACATGAGAAATTGGATAAGAGATATCTATATTATAAAAGAGGGATGTTATCACGAGAAATTGGATAAGAGATATTGGAAAAGAGAAATTGGATAAGAGATATCTATATTATAAAATAGGGATGTTATCAAGAGAAATTGGATAAGAGATATTGGAAAAGAGAAATTGGATAAGAGATATCTATATTATAAAAGAGGGAAGTTATCAATTATAAAAGAGGGAAGTTATCAAGAGAAATTGGATAAGAGATATTGGACAAGAGAAATTGGATAAGAGATATCTATATTATAAGAGAGGGATGTTATCAAGAGAAATTCGATAAGAGATATCTATATTATAAAAAAGGAATGTTATCAAGAGAAATTGGATAAGAGATATTGGAAAAGAGAAATTGGATAAGAGATATCTATATTATAAAAGAGGGATGTTATCAAGAGAAATTGGATAAGAGATATTGGACAAGAGAAATTGGATAAGAGATATCTATATTATAAAAGAGGGATGTTATCAAGAGAAATTGGATAAGAGATATCTATAATATAAAAAAGGGATGTTATCAAGAGAAATTGGATAAGAGATATTAGACAAGAGAAATTGGATAAGAGATATCTATATTATAAAAGAGGGATGTTATCAAGAGAAATTGGATAAGAGATATTGGAAAAGAGAAATTGGATAAGAGATATCTATATTATAAAAGAGGGATGTTATCAAGAGAAATTGGATAAGAGATATTGGAAAAGAGAAATTGGATAAGAGATATCTATATTATAAAATAGGGATGTTATCAAGAGAAATTGGATAAGAGATATTGGACATGAGAAATTGGATAAGAGATATCTATATTATAAAAGAGGGATGTTATCAAGAGAAATTGGACAAGAGATATTGGACAAGAGAAATTGGATAAAAGATATTGGAAAAGAGAAATTGGATAAGAGATATCTATGTTATAAAAGAGGGATGTTATCAAGAGAAATTGGATAAGAGATATTGGAAAAGAGAAATTGGATAAGAGATATCTATATTATAAAAGAGGGATGTTATCAAGAGAAATTGGATAAGAGATATTGGACATGAGAAATTGGATAAGAGATATCTATATTATAAAAGAGGGATGTTATCAATTGAAATTGGATAAGAGATATTGGAAAAGAGAAATTGGATAAGAGATATCTATATTATAAAAGAGGGATGTTATCAAGAGAAATTGGATAAGAGATATTGGAAAAGAGAAATTGGATAAGAGATATCTATATTATAAAAGAGGGAAGTTATCAAAAGAAATTGGATAAGAGATATTGGACAAGAGAAATTGGATAAGAGATATCTATATTATAAGAGAGGGATGTTATCAAGAGAAATTAGATAAGAGATATCTATATTATAAAAGAGGGATGTTATCAAGAGAAATTGGATAAGAGATATTGGAAAAGAGAAATTGGATAAGAGATATCTATATTATAAACGAGGGATGTTATCAAGAGAAATTGGATAAGAGATATTGGACATGAGAAATTGGATAAGAGATATCTATATTATAAAAGAGGGATGTTATCAAGAGAAATTAGATTAGAGATATTGGACAAGATAAATTGGATAAGAGATATCTATATTATAAAAGAGGGATGTTATCAAGAGAAATTGAATAAGAGATATTGGACAATAGAAATTGGATAAGAGTGATGTTATCAAGAGAAATTGGATAAGAGATATCTATATTACAAACGAGTGATGTTATCAAGAGAAATTGGATAAGAGATATTGGACAAGAGAAATTGGATAAGAGATATCTATTATATAAAAGACGGATGTTATCAAGAGAAATTGATAAGAGAATTTGGACATGAGAAATTGGATAAGAGAATTTGGATATCTATTATATAAAACAGGGAAATTGAATAAGAGAAAATATAAGAGATGAGATTTTGAGGGATAAA
Organism: Scilla litardierei; assembly: GCA_030789695.1. NCBI lineage: Eukaryota > Viridiplantae > Streptophyta > Magnoliopsida > Asparagales > Asparagaceae > Scilla > Scilla litardierei. The sequence goes on from CM061142.1 coordinate 461,569,157, forward strand.
AGAGGAGGTGGGGAATTTTGCACATACAACCCCGGTTTTTGTATTTTTTCCTATGGACCCTCCCCACCCACACACCCACACTTTTTATTCTCACCCCTTCCGGCCATTTTATTTCCAGTTCTATGAAGATTTTGAATCTTATCCTACTAGGACAAAGCTTTGTCCTACGTGGCAAGTTTGTCCTAGGTGGTAATGACAATTTGGGGGGACTTAAATTTTGGGGGAAAACTTAAATTTGGGGGGAAACTTGAAATTTTGTGGGAAAACTTGAAATTTGGGGGAACTTGAAATTTGTGGGGGAGAAAAACTCAGCCATTAAATAAACCGTGCCCTATGGGCACGGGTAATGACTAGTATATATATAAATGATATGAGTAAGTTCCGTTCTAAGCCCAGTGCAAAAATATTTATCCCGAATAGTCCACTTCCTCCTCCTTTTATAATTATTAAAAACTTCAGCCTACATCTCGTTGCAAATGCGATGGGAATAATCATTAGCAGTATGTTTAAATAAATAAAAATATATATTAAGTTAATAATAATAACAGATTATTACAAATTTGTGCCCCGACGTCCAAAAATTTCAACGAAGGCACCGGAGCATTCGCGCCTCGGAATGGATCGTGAATACGGGGTCCGGTCGAGCGTCTGAACTACGGACGGCGGTATTAAAAATCAAATACACAAAAGCACACGAAACATAGCTACGCGCTAAAATACGTACAGTCGGAAAGTGGCCGTTACAATTTGGCACACGCTTGAGGTGACACATGAGGGAACATCACGGGTGAATGAGTCCAGACTTGCTTTGCTCAGCACAGAATATGAAAGCTTCCGCATGCTTCCATCAGAGTCCATCAAGGAGTTGTTTGTGAGGTTCACAGACATCGTCTAAAGTCTAGCTCTCGTGGAAAGCCATACTCAAGTCTGGAGCAAATAAGGAAGATCTTGAGGGTGTTGCCGAGCTCCTTCCGTCCCAAAGTCACAGCCATTCAGGAAGCTAAAGATCTATCAAAGATGAGAGTGGAAGACTTGATAGGAAACTTAATGTCCCATGAGCTTGAACTACATAGCATTGAAGCTAGAGAGAAACCAGAAGCCAATGCTCCCAAACCACTAGCTCTGACGATGACGATCTAGATGAGGAGCAAGCACTGATGGTCAGAGGTTTCAGAAGATACATCATGACTCCTCAAGGAAGAGCTGAAATGGCACAAAGGTTTAATCGCTCTAATAAATTTAATCCTGCTAGAAATTCCTCTGGGTAGAATACTACTGATAAATCCCATTGTTTTAAATGCAGGAAGCAGGGGCACTATATGAAGAATTGCCCACAAGCAAAGAACAACACTGCGGAGAAGAAAGTAAAATCTTTAGCAGAATTGTGTGATGAGGATAGCGAGGATGAGATTCAGGAGGAGACTGCCCACTCCTCCCTCTGCTTGATGGGAAAGCATGATGAGTGTAACGGTCAGTTTCTGATCGTACTTTCTTCGTGCACGTGCTCTTGATCGTGCACGTGTTTATTTTAGACTCTATTTGATTTTGAACATTTTTGTGTGATATGTTGTTGTGATCGTCTCTGAGGGTATTAGATTGTGGAACTATTTTGGAACGACATTTCTCGAGTCGTTCTTCCGCGATTCTATCTTATTTGATGTGACGTCATGACTTTCGGTGTTGACGTGGGACGTTTCTATTTTTAGTTTCGTCTCTCGACGTCGAAAGTTAGATCCGTCTTCTTTGTTCTCTTTCTTTCGTCGCCCCGATCACCCCAATATTTATTTTACAATTTTTGGACTTAATTTGACCTATTTTCCAATTTTGAGTAAGTTTTAAATAATTTTAAAACATACTTTTATAAGTATTTTAATTATAATAAATTTTATATTTAAATATAAAACTTTAAATAATTTTTGAGCCCAATCCCAAGCCCTAGCTGCACCCCATGCGTGAGAGAGGGTGAGGGAGAGTCTTTTAGCTATTTTTAATTATTTTTAATTATTTTAATTAACTTCCTAAACCCTAGACCTAGCCCCATCCTCTTTTCCTATTTAAATAAACCTAGGTTAAATTATTTTCGCACACACCAAAACCCTAGCTGTCAAAAACACTCCCCAAAGTTTCGTTGCAACGCTCCCGCAGCCGATCGCTACGACCGAGAGCGTCTCTCGGCCTGACCGATCCAAGCCCCCGCATCCGCTAGCCGCTCCGCACCCCGCTCCGCTCATTGCAACCGCTCAGCTTTGCAACCCCGCACCCGCAAGCGCCCGACCGGGAGCCCCGCCTACACTGACCGAAGAAATCCTCCGCTCCGCACGTTGCAGCCCCTCCGCTGCAGCCCCTCCGCTGCAGCCCCGCACCCACTAGTGCTCGACCGACGTTCCCCTCTGCAGCGGCCCGCTGCGATCGAGACCCCGCGCTCCGCTGCAACGCGACTGACCGCCGCTGTGATCTCTCGGTTTGACCGAGAGATTTCTCCGAAGCGGCTCGGTCTGACCGACGGCCGATCGTCGCAACTTCGCATCCTCCACACCAACTGCTGCCGTTGGCCCCCCAAGTCCTCCAGAAGTGTTGTGGGTCCCCCATTGACCCCTAGCACTGATGTGGGCCTCACTTGGGTGTTCTACTTTGTGGAATTGCCGTCTACGATGTTACGACACGTCGTAGGCCTTCGTCGCAAGTTTCAGCTTTTGGGAATTCGTGCGTGGACCAGATTTGACGCCGAGGAGTTCTCCGTTCAGACACGACTACCATCCTACGATGAACCCCGGTAAAGGTTGGTCCCCCGAACTCGTAGAAACCCCCACAATAGCTGATTGAACCCTAAACTAAAAGTCGACAATTTGAACTAAAATTTATTTCCAGCACCAGTAAAACGTTGTACAAACTTACAAAATCGACGAACGGACTTTTTGACTGTGCACATAGGATAGATCGTCGATTAGGCTGAAATATCAAAATGTGACTTTTGACGAATAGGATAGTCCCGATAACCTAGAAACGAACCCTAATAGGATTTGATGAAATTGAGACCTGACACCGTCGTCGTGGTGCTATTTTAGACGGACTTCTGCGGACGAGACGCTTGGACAAGACGCTTCGAGAGGACGACACACTCGCCATCTCAGGCAAGTGTATCCCACTTGCACTTTTGGCCGTGCTTAGGCCTTAGTTGGTTAGAACTGATAACTGTGAACAAATAGAACCGGACGTGAAATGATAGCGTCCGGGACGACCCTTGACGGCTCAGACTTGACGACGAAGTCTGAGCCTGACAACAACAACTTTTGACATCATAGGGCTATCAGGTGTGTGCATGTTGTGGACACCCTAGAATAACCCTTCCCGTCTTGTCACGTCCCATCCCGTCTTGCACAGCCTACGGGCAATAGGGCACTCGCCAAGCTAGAGCGAGTGATCCCTTGTACTGATACACAGCCCAAAGGGCAATAGGGCACTCCCCAAGCTAGAGTGGGTGATCCCTTGTACTGATACACAGCCCAGAGGGCAATAGGGCACTCACCAAGCTAGAGTGGGTGATCCCTTGTCGTGATACACAGCCCAGAGGGCAATAGGGCACTCGCCAAGCTAGAGCGAGTGATCCATTGTCGTGCTTGTCTTGTCTTGTCATTCTTGGGGTTTGGGGTTGGGTTGAGCGTGCGCACGGCAAGAGGGTATGACCCCCCTCGAACCGTAAGGCGTGAACCCTTTCGTGTCTCACTTGTCTTGTCTTGTCTTGTCCTGTCACGTCCCGACTTGTCTTGACACTTGTGGGTTAGTCCCGTAGTTGGTAGCACACGCTACGACTACTACTTGTTACGCTTTACTTTCCTGCTACGTTACTTCTTTTGTTACTCAGTTATAACCCCAGCATGCTAATCTACCAGTAAATCGTTGTCTAAAAGTTGATACACTTGCAGTAGAGTCTGACCACTTTTTTGTAGACTTTACCTGACGTACAGTTTCCTTCTTTGGTGATGTACGTCAGGTGTTGAGCCGGAGTACGTCGACGAGACTGACTTGCCAGCAGACGGGGAGCCGGAGGACGTTGATCCGGAGTACGACCCAGAGTAGGACCAGAGTTAGAGGCCTCTCGTTGCTGATCCAGAGTTTCTTTCTCAGTTTAGATTGGGTGTGTAGCACCTTCTATTTTCTTGACTAGGTTGGGTGCTTGCACCGGTAGTTTCCTTTCTGTAGTTGTAGCCGTTTTCGGCGTTTTAGACTTTCCGTACTTTGGATGTTATTTTTGGAATAAAATGAAATGATATCTCTTTTCAGTTCTTTTGTTGTTCCGTACTAACATGCAGGGACATGTTCCTTCGTTTTGGAATACCACATACGCTTATTGGGTCTGGGCTCTCAGCCCCGGCCTAAGCGGGCCTTTGTCATGCTTCGCCTCCGCTCTTTTTGGGAAGCGGGGTGTGACAGGTTTTAGTGGTGGCCCATGCAGGTCCTCTCTTTCTACAAATACGGAACAATCGAAGTATTAAACTTCATTTTATTATCATCCAGAAATTGTACGAGTCTAATTTATGTCTTTCTGTCAATAGGATGGCAGGACGACGTACTACCCGATCAGGGAGCTCAGGAGATGGAGTTCCAGAGGATCAGGGCGGAGAGTTTCGTCAGTTTCTGGGTGTGATGAGGGAGATGCTGAATGTTCAGCATCAGTTGGTTCAGCATTCCCAGCGTGTTGCTCAGGCTGTTCCAGTTGCACCACCACCACCTCCGCCTGCCCCACGAGCTGCTCCAGGAGTGAAGTAGTTCAATGAGCTCTAGCCGAGGACATTTTCAGGGAAGGAGGGACCCCTAGCTGCTGACGAGTGGATCCAAAGCACTAAGGAGAAGTTAGTTGCTGCGAAGATTCCTGACGATACCCGAGTGGAGATAGCAAAGATGCAACTGATGGAGAATGCAAGGAACTGGTGGTGCATCGAGGAGAGGCGTCTTGAGAAGCCAGTGGATTGGAAGACCTTCAGATCGATGTTCAAGGACAAGTATTTCACCAAGTCTGCTAGGAGGGAGCTGTTGAGCAAGTTTATATATCTGAAGCAGGGGGATATGACTGTCGAGTAGTATGAAGCTGAGTTCGAGATGCTGAGTCGTTTTGCCCCGCATATGGTGAGGAAGGAGGAGAAGCGAGCTGGTCGCTTTCGTCAGGGACTGCGTCCGAAGATCCAGGCTTCTATGTCTTCGACAGGTTTCACGACTATGAGGGAGGTGCTAGATGCTGCGAAGAATCATGAGATCATAGCTCTTCTGCCTGACCCTTCAGCTGATAGAGGGAAGCGTCCTATGGAGCAGTACCGGCCACCTGCTAGGCCGGCGATGAGGCCAGTTCAGACGGTACCATTCAAGAGGCCAGGAGCACCAGTTCAGATTCAGGGCAAGGGCCCTTGCCACTTCTACGGAAAGCCTGGACATATTCAGGCCAACTGTAGGAAGAAGATGGGGCTATGCTTAGTTTATGGAGATGCCTCGCATGCTACGAAGGAGTGTCCGAGAGCTTGTCATGCTGTAGTTGGAGTGCAAGCCCCCCTGCAGATGAGAGCGCCTGCTCCAGTTCAGAGAGGACCTGCTGTTCATGGACCACCCATGGCACCACAGAGGCAGATGTTTCAGAGAGCAGCGCAGCCCCAGAGGCCGGCGTATACCATGACAGCTGTTGAGACTGAGGAGCTGGATGGAGTTATTGCAGGTAACTCTTGATTCTAGTCTTTCTTTTATAGTTAGATCTTATTATTTGTGTTGTTTGTTGACTTGTTTGTTAGAGTAGCTTGGTTTGACTGTAGTTCCTTATATCTTAGGCACCATTCTAGTGTCCTCTCACCCGGCTTTGGCTTTGTTCGACTCCGGTGCATCTATGTGCATCTTATCCCGGAGGTTTGTAACAAAGCACTCCATTCCCACCTATACACTTCCTAAGTGTTGGGACATCACCATAGGAAACGGAGTGGTGACATGAACTTGGGATGTCGATCGATTTCTTTGGTAGTCAGTGGACACGAGCTCTTTGCAGATTTCATTGTCCACGATCTGCCACACTTCGATGTCGTTCTTGGCATCGATTGGTTGGGAGATTTCCATGCCTCGATCAACTGTCACAGCAAGAGGGTGGTGTTCCGGATTCCAGGCCATCCGGACTTCGAGTTCCGCAGCAGAGATGAGTCGCTTGGGCCCATCAGATATCGGGCCAAGCTGGAGGTGCCGATTGTTGCAGCCATGCAGATGGAGATGGAGATCGAGCAACCAGCAGTCGTCAGAGACTTCGACGACGTCTTCCCAGAGGATATCTCAGGTTTGCCACCCGACAGAGCTTTAGAGTTTGGTATTGATCTTATGCCGGGAGCGCAACCGATATCGAAGGCGTCGTACCGTATGGCTCCCGTTGAGCTCGATGAGCTGCGGAAGCAGTTAGATGAGTTGCTGCAGAAGGGTTTCATCCACCCTAGTGTGTCACCGTGGGGTGCACCAGTGTTGCTCGTGAAGAAGAAGGATGGGTCCCGCAGGATGTGCGTGGACTATCGAGGGTTGAATGTTGTCACTGTGAAGAATAAGTATCCGCTGCCACGCATCGACGATATCTTTGATCAGCTTGGAGGTTCGAGAGTCTTCTCGAAGTTGGACTTGAGGAGCGGATACCATCAGTTGAAGGTGAAGAAGGATGATGTTCCGAAGACAGCATTTCGGACGAAGTATGGGCATTATGAGTTTGTGGTCATGCCTTTCGGTGTGACCAATGCTCCAGCTGTGTTCATGAATTTGATGAACTTGATTTTCTACGACTTCCTGGATAAGTTTGTCGTTATCTTCATTGATGACATTCTTATTTATTCGAAGTCTGAGGAGGAGCACAGCTGTCATCTGAGGACAGTGCTGGAGACGCTGAGGCGACACAAGCTTTATGCCAAGTATAGCAAGTGCGAGTTCTGGCTGGACAGAGTCACATTCCTGGGGCACGTGGTGTCTGGTGATGGCATATCTGTAGATCCGGAGAAGGTCAGAGCAGTCAGAGATTGGCTGACTCCGCAGTCAGCGTCAGACATCAGGAGTTTTCTTGGTTTAGCAAGCTATTATCGGCGGTTCATCAAGGATTTCTCGAAGATTGCAGAGCCGATGACGAAGCTGACGAGGAAGGACGTGGAGTTTCTTTGGTCAGATGCTTGTGAGGGGCCTTCAGTATCTTGAAGGCGAGATTGACCACAGCACCGGTGTTGGCAGTACCGGATCGAAGCGTAGGCTTCGAAATATATTGTGATGCATCAGGGAAGGACCTAAGATGCGTCTTGCATCAGCATGGCCACGTGGTCGCGTATGCTTCTCGTCAGTTGAGGACTCATGAGAAGAATTACCCGACGCACGATCTGGAGTTGGCAGAAGTGATTGTTGCACTGAAGATTTGGAGGCACTTCTTGCTAGGTGAGAGTGTGAAGATTTTCATCGATCACAAGAGCTTGAAGTACATCTTTACACAGAAGGAGCTCAACATGCGTCAGAGGCGATGGTTAGAGCTCATGGCTGACTACGAGATTGATTTGCAGTATCATCCGGGGAAGGTGAACGTAGTGCCGGATGCCTTGAGTAGACTTCCTACTGCGATGATACATGCTGCCGACTGGAGGATTCAGCAGGAGCTGAGAGAGATGGATTTGGAGGTCGTCCTACCTGGTGTGGTTCTTTCATTCATGAATTTGCAGATTCAGTCCACGATCGTGGATCGGATCAAGGCAGCACAGGCAGGAGATCCGAAGTTGCAGAGGATAAGGAGGCAGGTTGAAGCTGGACTACGGACAGAGTTTGTGATTCATGAGGATGGTTCGCTGCGGTACAACAGTAGACTCTGCGTACCTGCAGGTGATGTTCGGGAGGAGCTGTTGAGCGAGGCTCATAGCTCGTCATATTCTATACATCCTGGAGGCACCAAGATGTATAAGGACCTCCGTCTGAACTATTGGTGGATTGGCATGAAGAGGAGTGTGGCACGGAGCGTTGCCAAGTGTTTGATATGCAAACAAGTGAAGGATGAGCACCATCGTACTGCTGGGTTACTGCAGCCACTTCCTATTCCGAAGTGGAAGTGGCAGCATATTACGATGGACTTCGTGACTGGTTTACCTCGGACCCTGAGGTAGAACGACGTAGTTTGGGTGATCGTAGATCGATTGACCAAGTCTGCGCACTTTATCCCATTCCGAGTGGGCCAGTCTACAGAAGTCTTGGCGAGGAAATATCTGGAGGTAAAATTTCGTTTCTACTTCTCTTTTAATTTCCTCTTTGAGATTAGTTGTGATGTAGACCGTGTACGTGCAGGAGATTGTACGCTTACATGGAGTCCCTATGAGCATTGTGTCTGACAGAGACACGAGGTTCACGTCTCAGTTCTGGAGAAGTCTGCATGAGAACTTGGGTACGAGTCTGAGTTTCAGCACGGTGTACCATCCGCAGACTGATGGCCAGTCCGAGAGGACTATTCAGATTCTGGAGGATATGCTACGAGCGTGCACGCTCGATTTAAAGGGATCGTGAGAGGACCATCTTTACTTGGTGGAGTTTTCATATAACAACAGCTAACAGGCGAGCATTGGCATGGCGCCGTTTGCTGCCTTATATGGGAGAAAATGTCGATCGCCACTGAGCTGGGATGACATCGGAGATCGGGAGCTGTTGGGTCCAGAGATGATAGTGGAAGCTATGGATGTCGTGAGAGACATCAGGGAGAAGCTTAGAGTTACACAGGATCGCTTCAAGCATTGGGCAGATGCCAAGAGGAGACCCTTGGAGTTTCAGCCTGGAGATCACGTCTTCCTGAAGATTTCTCCGAACCGCGGAGTTATTCTTTTTGGGAAGAAGGGAAAGCTGAGTCGGAGGTATATTGGGCTTTTTGATGTGCTAGAGCGTGTGAGAGCAGTGGCCTATCGCCTTGCTTTGCCATCGTCTTTGGAGGGAGTTCACGACGTATTCCACGTATCTCAGCTACGTGGGTACGTCAGTGATCCGTCGCATACGGTTGATTTCTCAGAGATTACAGTTCGCCCGGACCTGACATACGACCAGCAGCCTGTGCAGATCTTGGACCGTCGACAGAAGCAGTTGAGGAATAAGATAGTCGACCTGGTGAGAGTGATGTGGCGTCACGGATCACCTGGAGAGTCCACCTGGGAGCGTGAGGATGATATGAGAGAGCGCTTCCCGCATCTTTTTCCCAGCGATGCTTGATGTTGATTCCGAGGACGGAATCATTTCTAAGTTGGGGAGGGTGTAACGGTCGATTTTCGATCGTACTTTCTTTGTGCACGTGCTCTTGATCGTGCACGTGTTGATTTTAGACTCTATTTGATTTTGAACATTTTTGTGTGATAAGTCGTTGTGATCGTCTCCGAGGGTAATAGATTGTGGAACTATTTTGGAACAACATTTCTCGAGTCGTTCTTCCGTGATTCTATCTTATTTGATGTGATGTCACGACTTTCTGTGTTGACGTGGGACGTTTCTATTTTTAGTTTCGTCTCTCGACGTCGAAAGTTAGATCTGTCTTCTTTGTTCTCTTTCTTTCGTCGCCCCGATCACCCCAATATTTATTTTACAATTTTTGGACTTAATTTGACCTATTTTCCATTTTGAGTAAGTTTTAAATAATTTTAAAACATACTTTTATAAGTATTTTAATTATAATAAAATTCCTATTTAAATATAAAACTTTAAATAATTTTTGAGCCCAATCCCAAGCCCTAGCCGCACCCCATGCGTGAGAGAGGGTGAGGGAGAGTCTTTTAGCTATTTTTAATTATTTTTAATTATTTTAATTAACTTCCTAAACCCTAGACCTAGACCCAGCCTCTTTTCCTATTTAAATAAACCTAGGTTAAATTATTTTCGCACACACCAAAACCCTAGCCGTAAAAAACACTCCACAAAGTTTCGTTGCAACGCTCCCACAGCCGATCGTTACGACCGAGAGCGTCTCTCGGCCTGACCGATCCAAGCCCCCGCATCCGCTAGCCGCTCCACACCCCGCTCCGCTCGTTGCAACCACTCAGCGTTGCAACCCCGCACCCGCAAGCGCCCGACCGGGAGCCCCGCCCGCATCGACCGAAGAAATCCCCCGCTACGCACGCTGCAGCGCTCCGTTGCAGCCGCTCCGCTGCAGCCTCGCACCCGCTAGTGGTCGACCGACGTTCCCCTCCGCAGCGGCCCGCTGCGATCGAGACCCCGTGCTCTGCTGCAATGCGACCGACCCCCCGCTGTGATCTCTCGGTCTGACCGATGACCGAGAGATTTCTCCGTAGCTGCTCGGTCTGACCGACGGCCGATCGTCGCAACTTCGCATCCTCCACACCAACTGCTATCGTGGGGCCCCCCAAGTCCTCCAGAAGGGTTGTGGGTCCCCCATTGACCCTTAGCACTGCTGTGGGCCCCACTTGGGTGTTATACTTCGTGGAATTGCTGTCTACGACGTTACCACACGTCGTAGGCCTTCGTCGCAAGTTTCGGCTTTTGGGAATTCGTGTGTGGACCAGATTTGACGCCGAGGAGTTCTCCGTTCAGACACGACTACCATCCTACGACGAACCCCGGTAAAGGTTGGTCCCCCGAACTCGTAGAAACCTCCACAATAGCTGATTGAACCCTAAACTAAAAGTCGACAATTTGAAATAAAATTTATTTCCAGCACCAGTAAAACATTGTACAAACATAGAAAATCGACGAACGGACTTTTTGACTGTGCACATAGGATAGATCGTCGATTAGGCTGAAATATCAAAATGTGACTTTTGACGAATATGATAGTCCCGATAACCTAGAAACGAACCCTAATAGGATTTGATGAAATTGAGACCTGACACCGTCGCCGTGGCGCTATTTCAGACAGACTTCCGCGGACGAGACGCTTGGACGAGACGCTTCGAGAGGACGACACACTCGCCATCTCAGGCAAGTGTATCCCACTTGCACTTTTGGCCGTGCTTAGGCCTTAGTTGGTTAGAACTGATAACTGTGAACAAATAGAACCGGACGTGAAATGATAGCGTCCGGGACGACCCTTGACGGCTCAGACTTGACGACGAAGTCTGAGCCTGACAACAACAACTTTTGACATCATAGGGCTATCATGTGTGTGCGTGTTGTGGACACCCTAGAATAACCCTTCCCATCTTGTCACGTCTCGTCCCGTCTTGCATAGCCTGCGGGCAATAGGTCACTCGCCAAGCTAGAACGAGTGATCCCTTGTACTGATACACAGCCCAGAGGGTAATAGGGCACTCACCAAGCTAGAGTGGGTGATCCCTTGTACTGATACACAGCCCAGAGGGCAATATGGCACTCACCAAGCTAGAGTGGGTGATCCCTTGTCGTGATACACAGCCCAGAGGGCAATAGGGCACTCGCTAAGCTAGAGCAAGTGATCCCTTGTCGTGCTTGTCTTGTCTTGTCATTCTTGGGGTTTGGGGTTGGGTTGAGCGTGCGCACGGTAAGAGGGTCTGATCCCCCTCGAACCGTAAGGCGTGAACCCTTTCGTGTCTCACTTGTCTTGTCTTGTCTTGTCTTGTCCCGTCACGTCCCGACTTGTCTTGACACTTGTAGGTTAGTCCCGTAGTTGGTAGCACACGCTACGACTACTACTTGTTACGCTTTACTTTCCTGCTACGTTACTTCTTTTGTTACTCAGTTATAACCCCAGCATGCTAATCAACCAGTAAATCGTTGTCTAAAAGTTGATACACTTGTAGTAGAGTCTGACCACTTTTTTGTAGACTTTACCTGACGTATAGTTTCCTTCTTTGGTGTTGTACGTCAGGTGTTGAGCCGGAGTACGTCGACAAGGCTGACTTACCAGCAGACGGGGAGCCGGAGGACGTTGATCCGGAGTACGACCCAGAGTAGGACCAGAGTTAGAGGCCTCTCGTTGCTGATCCAGAGTTTCTTTCTCAGTTTATATTGGGTGTGTAACACCTTCTGTTTTCTTGACTAGGTTGGGTGCTTGCACCGGTAGTTTCCTTTCTGCAGTTGTAGCCGTTTCCGGCGTTTTAGACTTTCCGTACTTTGGATGTTATTTTTGGAATAAAATGAAATGATATCTCTTTTCAGTACTTTTGTTGTTCCGTACTAACATGCAGGGACCTGTTCCTTCATTTTGGAATACCACAGACGCTTATTAGGTCTGGGCTCTCAGCCCCGGCCTAAGCGGGCCTTTGTCACGCTTCGCCTCCGCTCTTTTTGGGAAGCGGGGCATGACAATGAGGTAAAATAAGGTACTAAAGATGAACTTATAAATATTTGTGGGCAAATGAAAGATAGAATTGATGATTTAGAATCCACTGTAGATAGCTGGAGAAATTCTAACTATGAATTGCAACAAGAAAATTGTGACATGTTTGAAGAAATAGATAAACTGAAAGCTAAAATTGTTGCATGTAATACTACCATTGATGTGCTGAAAAAAGAAAAATCTAGCTTGCATGAAAAAGCTGAATGTCTTATTTGTCCCACTTTATTAAAAGAAAATAGCATGTATAAAGAAAAACTGATTAAGCTAGAAACTGAAAAAAAGAGCTTATTGAAAAGATGTGCATGATAAATAATAAGCTTAAAGAAAAAATAATTGATTTTGAAAAGAAAGCTGAAAACATGAAAAAGAATGAAGAGGACAATAAGAAAGCTTTCATTAGTAAATGCACTTTGCTTGTCAATGAAAATGCTTATTTGAAATCTAAAGTCACGAACCTAGAATTGACCATTAAGAAATTTGGTGTGGGGAAACAATCTTTGGATATAATTCTTGGAAACCAAATATATGGTAATAATAGGCGTGGACTTGGATATGATTTGAAATGTGTTGAAAAGTCAAAATATAGGAAAGTTCACATTGAGACAACTAAAACTAGAAATATTCATGCAAAGTTCTTTACATGTGGTTGTGTTGGTCATACTTCTTATTATTGCAAATATAGGAACAAAAACATAAATTTTAAAAAAATTTGGGTTCCTAAGAGTTTGATGACTAACGTGATTGGACCTTGTTGTATTCCAAGTTCACACATAACATCTTCTGTGTAAGTAAGATGGAGTGGAGAGGAACTATGGATTGGACGTCGCATTTCATTTAAAAGTTCCTTAGCCAAACGACAACCCGAAGGTATGATTTCTTCTTTGAGCATAATGAATACCTTCATAGTTTTTTGTATGCTTGATTTGTTTTTGTTTGTGTGCTAGTTCATTTGGTTCTGCGCTAGTTCATTTGTTAGGATGATTTAGTTCTTGATAAACACAAAACGAAAAAAATATGAAAACTACAAAAATCAAAAAAATTGGTGCTTAATGTGTATCTTTCTTTTAAATCATTAAAGTAGTATTAATGAATGAGATTCATATCCATGTAGAAATTGATGTATTATTGTTATAGCTACATGAGCATGTTTGATTTTCTAAATGACCATGACATGTTGAATGATCAGAATAATTCGATTTCTACACCAACACTTTCACTTCAACAAGAATTAAATGGTGTTGTACATTTGGAGATATCTTTTATGAAATATTGAAAAGTGAACGTGAGATGAAAAATAACTGAAAATCTAAGAGATATAATGTGTCTTGCCTTGGATAAAAAAAATAGAGCTCAAAAGAATTGAATGAAAATATATATACATAAGTGAAAAGGAAAGAGAAGAGCTTCGTATGAAATATGGATACGATCCATGGCAACGACACTACCTACGAGTATCCAACATAAGCTTTAAGAGTAAACTTTAGCTTTGGTGTTATACTCGTCAAGCAATGTCACCCCAAATCTAAGAGTCCTCATAGGCTATGTTTTGGGTGTGGTAACTTGAACTCATTTTTAATGAGATGTGGAAAATCAATCCTAGATGGTATCATGTTACATGGAAAAGTGGATTGGTTTTGGTTGAATTTCTTGAAAGTTCTCCTTATATGCTTCAATGTTTAACCATCGCACCTACACGATGGTGTAGAAGTCTTTGTTATAATTTTCATTGGATCTGACTTGCTTATTCTAAGAATGACTACATGCAAGTGTTTGATATAGTTTATAATACTCTATTTTTGCATGTGACATGACATTGACTTCGTGAGTACACTTTTGATGATAACAAAAGGGGAAGAATATTGAGAAGATTTGGTTGAATGATGTGCCTAATGAATAATGTACCTAATGAATAATTGAATATGTGAATAATTTGCTTAATGAATATGTGTTCAAGGGGGAGCATGAATAAAGGGGGAGCATGAAAATAGGGGGAGCATGCATACATGTTGAACATCATTGCTTATCTTTGTATTTGTATTATTTCCTCCATCATCACACTTCAAACACACACACATGCACGCGCGCGCACACACACACACACACACACACACACACACACACACACACACACACACACACATGTCACGATGATATTATTTGGATCGTTATTGCTCAAATCTTATATTGGTTTGTCATAATCAAAAGGGGGAGATTGTTGGATACAACGTGTAGTTGGATACAACTATAGATGACTTTGTGTTTGATAATAACAAATGTGTGTGAACGATTTGATGTGTGTGCGAAGTATTTTTCAGGAGTAGCAAGCATGTAAATATTCAATTGGAGACTTAATCAAATAGATGGAGAATTGGCTATTCATATGAAAAGAGGACTTGGTTAAAGATGGAGAGATAAGGATGGAATCCAATGGTGAACAATTCAAATCTATTTGAGATTGATTCATATCAATTAGAGATTGAACCAAATCCCATTGCAAATCCTATTACAATTTCCATGCAATCCAATACAAATTGCAAATCCTATTTCAAATCCAATTTGAATTGCAATGAGATCAAATCAAATCCCATACAATCCTATTTCAAATCCCAAACTCCTAAATCAGTGGGATTCTCCTTGAGCCATAATCCTCTTCCACCTCTCCTATATAACCCCCCCCCCTCCAAGGTGAGGGTTTCATGCAGCCATACATAGAAAAACCAAGCCCAAAAGTCTCCTTGCGGCAAGCATCCCCAAGCCAAGAATCATACCATTGCCGCAAGCATCATCTACATCTCCTCAAGCCAAAAGCAATAAAGCCAAATCCTCATAGCTGTAACCAAGCTAGCAACCCCATCATATCTGCAAGCAAGCCAAGCCAAGCTACAAACTCCATCATTATTGCTACAAGTACATAGCAAGGCAACTCTTCTTCAATCTGCAATCAACAAAGCCAAGTAAGACTTTCCCCTTAGCCGCAAGCTCCATAAGCCAAGAATAATACCCTCGACAACTCCAAGTCCAAAACCTTATTGCAAACATCATCTTCCCAACTTGGAGATACTTTAGAGCATTGCCATGAAGGAGGAATCCTGACTAGGCAAAGTCAACATCAGTTTACAACTGATGCAAGGAGTTATTGTTGCTGACCCTAGGAGCTCCCGCACCAAGCCCTTGCCAACCAAAGGAGGAGTCGCACTGCCTGCATCACCGACCCATCATCTTGCCGTGTCAAGATCCTTGCCAACACGTTACTTGTATGTGCTATCTACCAATGCTGACCAAGTCACCAAGCTAGGAAAGAGCTTTGCCGACCTAGATTGTAGCCTGCGCCACATCATTACTGACCGAGCGGATTCCTAGTGCCAAGCTACCGCAGACATCCCTTGCTGACCCAAGCACAGACCGTCCCCTTGCTCTTGTTAACCCATCAAAGAGGGCCTGCCGACCTAGTCATCTGCCTAGCTAAGAGGGCTACCGACCGAGAGCCTTCCAGTGCTAGCTAGGCTTGCCGACCCTTGCACAAGCTGTGCCACAACATTGCAGACCGAGCTCTCCTAGTGCCATCTAGTTACCGACCTTGCAACCAAGCAGACGTCCTCATTACCGACCCAGGAACTTGCTGAACTATCTTCAATGCCGACCTCAGGAGGAGCTACACAATGCATTGCCGAACCATTGACATCCTTGCGTGACATTCAAGCCAAGGCATCCAAGCTTGCTGACCAAGCGGGGACTTGAGTCAGAGACTACTTCCTGTCAGATCTGATCTGACCTGAACTGATTGACAGAGACAACTACACAAACATGAACCGAGCGTTTCTAAACTCTTCTTACTTTATATTCGTGTACTTGGTGTATTGATCTTTATATGTTAACTTTATCATTCTTTTGGGTCTTGTCTAGTCGGTGCTAGACAAGAGGGTCTTGACTAGTTGGGGCTAGTCAAGAGAGAGTTTTTACTAGGATTATTAGTGTTTAGCACTTTGGTGAGTGCGATACGGGAACCTGGTGAGCATAGAGTAGGTGCTCTAGCTTTTTACTGTTGTAACAGTAACATTATTAATCTAGCATCTGCTTTAGGACAGGAGTAGGTCGTTGGGACGACCGAACCAGGGGTAAATTTTTTGTGCACCCTATGATTGCTTTTATTTACTCTGCATATGGCTATCTGTGCTGAATAACTGCATGTGTTTGCGAAGAATTTTTATTAGCCTATTCACACCCCCCCCTCTTGGCTTAGATCCAGATCCAACAATGGTTAGCTACGTGGGTATTGTATAAAAGGGTGAAATAAATATGGAAGAAAGTTTTAGGGCTAGGTACCCCTCTACTGCGGGCTGAACATGGAATTAAATACCATGTTTAGCTATCAAATTAATTCTAGGGTGATTTTGTGCACCTAAAGTTGTCACCTATCTCCCATTGTCGTGATTATATGATAGGACTACCTATCGTGTGACGAAGCCAACTATCATTGGTCATCACCACATGACAGTGCATGCTGCCTGACAATGTTCCCCAACCTTCATTCACGCCACTATCATGGATAGAAATCCTGTCATCACTTGTAGGATCTAATCTACGCCTAACTATCTTGTGCGACATAAAAAGTATATATTTCTAATAAAACATCCATGCTAAAACCCTAATTGATTATTCAATTGCTAAATAATTAACTCAATCCACATTCAATCCCCCAATAGCGTTCAACCAAGCCCTAGATACAAACTAAGCTATATACATGAAAGAAATCACATAGATAGCACAAGAGAATAATTAGAAAACATAAAAAAAGAGAATACTTGGCTTGGAGAATTGCATTACAAAAGTCATCAAATTGACACAAAGCTCCAAAATAAGAACAAAATAAACCCTAATCTAACCTACTCCTACTCCTAACTAAATTGCAGAGGAAGGAGGAATAAAACTAGAAGATAAATCGGATCCCCCATGTTGGATCTGGATCTAAGCCTAAAGGAGGCGTGAATAGGCTAATAAAAAATTCTCGTGCAACCCATGAGCAATCACATGCAGTTATAGCAGATGTAAACTAAACAATAAGCAGTCACAGAGTACGTAACAGATTTACCCTGGTTCGGTCATCCCCATGACATACGTCTAGCCCCAAAAGCAAATACTAGATTAATAATGTTATTAGTACAACCTGTAGCAAGTGCACCCACGTCTCTACACTCACCTGGCTCTCAGTACCTGCACTCCACCAGTACTAAACAAAACTAATCCTAGTATAAGCTCTCACTTGACTAGTCCCATCTAGTCCAGTCCCTCTTGTCTAGTACTATACTAGACAAGACCCCAAAAGTCACAAGTATAGTAAAGTTTTCCCTACAGATATCTATACACCAATACACAAAGATAAATAAATATGAGTTTAGAATAGCTCAATGATGGTGTAGTCGTCTCTATCGATCAGCTCAGGCCAGACCAAGTCTGACAGGATGTAGTCGTCACATCGCGTCCCTCCTTGGACGAAGCTTGCGGCCTTGATGGTGTCTCCCCTTGAAACTTACGGCCTATGTAGTTGAGGCCCCAAGAGAGTTGCACAATATAAGAGGATGAGCCCTTGATGTTTGTTGCGCAATGAAGAAGACTCTCCTTGTTGTCTTGCACAATGTGTGAAGAGGATTTTCTTGAAAATGGATGCTTGCTTGCATGAGTTGTGCAAGGAGCTGATGAAGCTCTTGGATGCTTGCTCAGTGGTGATGTGGATGCTCCCTTGTATAGTCACGCAATGTAGATGGCCTCCTTGGTGTTGCGGCAATGGTGGATGAGGAAGCTCCTTGAAGATAAAGCTTTGCTTTATGTGTGCGGCAATTGTGATAGGCAATGGATTCTTGGGCTATGTTGCGGCCTTGATGAATGCTTGATGCAATGGAGCACTTGGAGAGGCTTGCCCAAGGAGAGGAAGAGCAATGGAGCTTTGGCAATGGAGTATGTTGCGCAATATGATGTTGGCCTGCAAGGGCTTCCGCAAGGAGGAGGGATGAGCTTTACAAGTTGTGGCCAAGGAGATGCTAATAAGGTTCTTGCACAATATGTAAGGGTATGACCGAATTTTCTCTCTTTGTTTCGGTTGCCCTCTCTCCAGAATATCTCTCTTTGAGTATGGGGTTATATAGGAGAGGATGTGATCAATTAGAATCAATTAGAATCCCATAGAATATGGATATTGGATGGAAGCCTAACTTGATTAGGATTTGAATGAATCACGATTGGATATGGAGTTTGAATATGGATGGCTATAGGATTTGAATTTGAATAGCTATAGGGTTTCAAATAAGATCTCATTTAATCTTTTATATTGATTTGCATGAGACTCCTCATATCTCTCCATCTTTGAACAAGTCTTCAATTTGTATTGCTTTAGGATTTGATTCATGCACCAATTGATTTGAATCAATTCAAATATAGATTTGAATTGATTTCCTCCTTAGCTCCCCATCTTTGACTTAGTCCAAAATTTGTAGCCATTATCTCCATCTTTGACCAAGTCCACTTTGCTAATGCATGGCAAATTCTCCATCACTTTACTTAGTCTCTCTTTGAGTATTTGCGAGAGTGTCATTCCTGAAAACACTTAGCACACATAGTAAATCGTTCACACATGTTTTTTATCATCAAACATGAAGTCATCGATCGTTGTATCCAACTACACGTTGTATCCAACAATCTCAGAGTAAAAAATGATCAATCACAGAGTACGCAGCAGATTTACCCTGGTTCAGTTGTCCCACGACCTACGTCCAGCCCCGAAAGCAAATACTAGATTAATAATGTAACAGGTACAACTGTAATAGCTAGAAAACCCACGTCTCTACACTCACCAGGCTCTAAGTGCCCCACTCCACCGGTCTTCAACAAAACTAATACTAGTATATGCTCTCACTTGACTAGTTCCAACTAGTCAAGTCCCTCTTGTCTAGCACCCACTAGACAAGACCCCAAAAGTCACAAATATGGTAAAATTGCCCCCACAAAGATCGCTACTACTACACAAATATAATAATAAAGAGTTTAAGAAATCTCAGTTTGTGTAGCGGCAGTCGTCTCTGTCAATCAGCTCAGGTCAGATCGTATCTGACAGGATGTAATCGCCAACGTCACGTCCTTCTCCTTGGATGATGATCTCAGCAGGCACCCTTGATGAACTTGCGGCCTTTTGATGGACACCCCGTGTAGAGTTGCGCAATATAGGGAGTTGATAGCTTGGAGTCCCTTGCTCTTGGAGATGGAAGCTTGGTCCTTGATACTTGCGCAATGAAGTAGATGGCCTTCCCTTGAACTTACGGCCTATGGAAATGGATGGAGAGCTTGTAGCTTGTGGCCAAGGAGGGGTGATGCAAGTTGCAGCCAAGGAGGGGTGATGCACCTTGTGCAACTAATGGAGAGGAGATAAAACTAGGTGGCTTGCTTTTGGCCTTGGTTGCGCAATATGGATATGTTGATCTCTTGGATATGTTGCGCATAGAGTTTGGTAATGGAGCTTTTAGCAATGGAGATGGAGGAGAGGCTTTGCTTGAAGATGTGGCAATGGGGCTGAGAAAAGAAGTTTTGGCCTTGGTGGCTCGGAGGTTGTGCAATGGAGGATTGGCAATGAAGAGTTGCGCAATGTGTGAGGGCTTCAATTTGCGAGGTTGAGCAATATACTATGAGTTGAAGCTTATGGCCGGCCTCCCTTGTTCTCTCTTGGTATTTCCTCTCTCAAATTATCTCTCCTTTGAGTATGGGTTTATATAAGAGAGTATGGGATATGATAGAATCAATTAGAATCCCATAATTGATGGAGATTGGAAGGAATCCTAACTTGATTAGGATTTGAATGAATCACCATGGATATGGAGTTTGAATATGGATGGCTATAGAATTTGAGTAGCTATAGGATTTGAATTAGATCTCATTTAATCACCTTTTATTTGCATGAGATTCTCCATATCTCTCCATTTTTGACCAAGTCTTCAATTTGCATGGCTTTAGGATTTGAATGTTGCACCAATTGATTTGAATCAATTCAAATATGGATTTGAATTGATTTCTTCCTTATCTTCCTATCTTTGACTTAGTCCAATTTTTGTAGCCATTATCTCTATCTTTGACTTAGTCCACTTGGCTAATGCATGGCAAATTCTCCATCATTTTTACTTAGTCTCTCTTTGAGTATTTGCAAGAGTGCCATTCCTGAAAACACTTAGCACACACATTAAATAGTTCACACACATTTGTTATTATCAAACACGATGTCATCGATCATTGTATCCAACTACATGTTATATCCAATAATCTCCCCCTTTTGATGATGACAAACCAATATAAGATTTGAGCAACAACGATTCATATAATATCATCGTGACATGTGTGTTTGAAGTGTGAAGATATGGGATGTATGTAATTTGCAACAAGTGCACCAATGATGTGCAACATACAAGCATGCAAACAATAATGTTCACGCATTCAAACATGTATGCATGCTCCCCCTTTATTCATGCTTCCCCTTGAACAAATATTCACATATTCATTAAGCATATTCATTCATTATTCATTAATCATTAATGCTCCCCTTAAACCAATATTCATATATGCAACATGTAAGCATTAATGCACATATTCAAATCTTCTCAATTCTTTCTCCCCCTTTTGTTATCATCAAAAGTATATACATGAAGTTAAGTTTCATACAACATGCAAACTAAAGAGTATTATAATTACAACTAACACTTGCATGTAGACATTCATATAATAAGCACTTCAAATTCAATTAGAATTATAACATAGACTTCTACACCATCGTGTAAGTGTGATGATTAAACTTTGAAGCACGTAAGGAGAACTTTTAAGAAATTCAACCGAAACCAATCCACATTTATATTAAACTTGAAATCACATAGGATTGATTTTTCCAATCTCATTAAAAATGAGTTCAAGATACCACACTCAAAAACATAGCCTATAAGGACTCTTAGATGTGGGTGTGGCATTGCTTGATGAGTATAACACCAACACTAAAGATTACCCATAAAGAATATGTTGGATACTCGTGAGTAGTGTACTTGCCAACGATTGTATCCATTTTTCATACGGAGCTATGTTCATTCTTTTTCATTTTTTTTTCATATTACAATTCTTTTGTGCACAATTTTTATCCATGGCAAGACACATCATATCCCTTAGATTTTCAGTTATTTTTCATCCTACATTTACTTTCCAATATTTCATAAAAGATGTCTCCAAATGTACAACAATGTTTAGTATTTGTGGAAGTGAAAGTATAGGTGTAGAAATCAAATTATTCTAATCATTGAACATGCCATGGCTATTTAGAAAATCAAACATGCGCATATAGCCATAACAATAATACATCAATTTCGACATGGTTATGATTATCATTCATTAATATCACTTGAATAATTCAAAAGAAAGATATACATTATGTTTTTTCCATTTTTTTTATTTTTGATTATAAAGAACTAAGCTAGCATGAAAACAATCTAGCACACAAATAAAAATAAGTCAAGCACACAAAAAAACTATGAAGGTATGCATTAAGTTCAAAGAGAAAAACCATACCTTCGCATCGTCGTTTGGCTAAGGAACTAAATAATGAAACGTTCACTCCAAAGTTCCTCGACATATCCATCTTACCAACATGGTAGATGTTATGTGTGACCTTGGAATCCAACACGGTCCACTCGTGTTAGCCATCAAAGTCTTAGGAACCTAAACTTGTTTGAATTTAATAATCGTGTTCCTAAACTTGCAATGATATGAAGTATGACCAACACTAGCACAAGTAAAGAACTTTGCATATATATTTTTCACTTTCACTGGCTCATTATGAATTTTCTTATAATTAGACTTTTTAACATGTTTCATGTCATATCCAAGTCCACGTCTATTATTGTCATAAAGTTGATTTTCAAGAATAGTGTCCAACGAATGTTTTCCAATAGAAAATTTCTTTAATGACAATTCTAGACTAGTGACTTTGGATTTCAATAAAGCATTCTCATTCACAAGCAAAGTGCATTTACTAATAAAGGCCTTCTTATTGTCCTCTTCAGCAATTGTTTTTCGTTTAAGTTCATTATTTAGCGTGACGATCTTTTCGTTAAGCAATTCAATTTCAATTTCAAGCTTAATCACCGTTTGCTTATTCATGCTAATATCATTCAACAAAGTAGGACAAATAAGACATTCAGCTTTTTCATGCAACCTAGATTTCTCTTTTTCCAACAAAGTAATGGTAGAATCACATGCAACAATTTTTCCTTTTGTTTCTTAATTTCTAATGACATGTTGTAAGTGTCTTGTTACATTTCATCGTTGGCATTTATATACTGTTCTAATATGGATTCACATTCCTCTATAGTAGATTTTAAGTTGTCAATTTCATCTTGCAATTCATTAATAGTACCTAAGAGTTAAGCTTTTATTGCCTCATCAAGTTTTCCCATTAAGTAAAGGGAGGAGTGGGCTTCATTCTCCTCAGCTTCATAATCGCTATCCATGTCCCACGTTATCGCTAACGATTTTCCTTTCTTTTCAGCGACGTCATTCTTTTCTTGTGGGCAGTCTAGGAATGGCAATATTGCGGGGCGGGACGGGTATTTAACTACCTAAGCTTGCCCCGCCCCGTCTGCGGGCCGGGGCGGGTCGGGTCTCGGGCCGGGGCGGGTTGGGTAATTTCTTACCAAAACCGGGTCGGGCCGGGTCAGATCAGTCGGGTCAGGTCATTACTGCCATCCATATGAATCCCAAATAAAATTTTTATTTGGGATTTGGGAGAATTGTGATTTATTGGTAATTTGGAATTGGGAATTGGCCTAATTGGAAGAACATTGGAACAGAGTATGAGTTATGTGATATAGGCAGACCGCATGGTTCGCATCAAAATAGTAAGGTTTTTTAGAACCTCTATAGTTTATCGGGGCGGGCTAGGACGGGGCGGGTTGCATATAAAGCCCAAGCTTGCCCCGACCCGTCTGCGGGCCGGGGCGGGTCGGGTCAAAAATGTGGCGGGTCGGGTCGGGCGGGTCGGGTCAGGTCATTACTGCCATCCCTAGGGCAGTCCTTTATAATGTGTCCCCTCTTCCTGCAATTAAAACAAAGCCGACTCTTAGTAGTTTTCTTACTAATATTCTTAGGCACATAAGAATCATTTTTATTTAAAGGAGTTTTTCTTCCCTTTTGCTTCTTTTCATTGCTGCTGAGGGATTGCTCGCTTCCATATGTAGTTTCCAAAGTCCTCCATATATCCCGTGCAGAAGAGCAATGTGAGACATGATCAAATATTTTTCTATTCAAACCACACAATAAGATATTCATTGCTCTAGCATTTATAGCACACACATTTCTATCATTTAAATACAAATTACTTTCAGGCATAGAATATCCGTTTTCGATAATGTACCAAGTATCAACATCAACGGATAGAAAATAAGTTTTCATCCTATTCTTCCAGTACATATAATCATGGCCACTAAATAGAGGAGGACGATCAATAGGCATGCCATGAGCAATAACAACTGATGGGGTATTCATGATTTCTACACTAGATCATCTAACCTGCTCAGATTCCACTTGTTGGATCTGGATCTAAGCCTAGAGGGAGGTGAATAGGCTAATAAAAATTATCATGCAACCCATGTGCAATCACATGCAGATATAGCAGATGCAGAGTAAAAAAATGATCAATCACAGAGTACGCAGTAGATTTACCCTTATCCGATCGTCCCACGACCTACGTCCAGGCCCGAAAGCAAATACTAGATTAATAATGTAATAGGTACAACCGTAATAGCTAGAAAATCCATGTCTCTACACTCACCACGCTCTCAGTACCCCACTCTACCGATCTTCAACAAAACTAATCCTAGTATAAGCTCTCACTTGACTAGTCCCAACTAGTAAAGTCCCTCTTGTCTAGCACCCACTAGACAAGGCCCCAAAAGGCACAAATATGGTAAAATTTCCCCTACGAAGATTGCTACTACTATATAAATATAATAATAAGTGTTTAGGAAATCTCAGTTTATGTAACGACAGTCGTCTCTGTCAATCAGCTCAGGTCAGATCGTGTCTGATAGGAGGTAGTCGCCAACGTCACGTCCTCCTCCTTGGATGATGATCTCAGCAGGCACCCTTGATGAACTTGTGGCCTTGTGATGGACACCCATTTTAGGGTTGCGCAATATATGGAGTGATAGCTTGGAGTCCATTGCTCTTGGAGATGTAAGCTTGGTCCTTGATACTTGCACAATGAAGTAGATGGCCTTCCCTTGAACTTGCGGCCTATGGAAATGGATGGGGAGCTTGTAGCTTGCGGCCAAGGAGGGGTGATGAAACTTGCGGCCAAGGAGGGGTGATGCACCTTGCACAACTAATGGAGAGGAGATGGAACTAGGTGGCTTGCTTTTGGTCTTGGTTGCGCAATATGGCTATGTTGATCTCTTGGATATGTTGCGCATGGAGTTTGGCAATGGAGCTCTTGGCAATGGAGATGGAGGAGAGGCTTTGCTTGAAGATGTGGCAATGGGGCTTGAGCAATGGAGTTTTGGTCTTGGTGGCTTGGAGGTTGCGCAATGGAGGATTGGCAATGAAGAGTTGTGCAATGGAGGATTGGTAATGAAGAGTTGCGCAATATGTGAGGGCTTCAATTTTCTTGGTTGAGCAATATACTACGGGTTGAAGCTTATGGCCGGCCTCCTTTGTTCTCTCTTGGTTTTTCCCCTCTCAAATTATCTCTCCTTTGAGTATCGATTTATATAGGAGATGATGGGGTATGATAGAATCAATTAGAATCCCATAATTGATGGAGATTGGAAGGAATTCTAACTTGATTAGGATTTGAATGAATCACCATGGATATGGAGTTTGAATATGGATGGCTATGGAATTTGAGTAGCTATAGGATTTGAATTAGATCTCATTTAATCACCTTTTATTTGCATGAGATTCTCCCTATCTCTCCATTTTTGACCAAGTCTTCAATTTGCATGGCTTTAGGATTTGAATGTTGCACCGATTGATTTGAATCAATTCAAATATGGATTTGAATTGATCTCCTCCTTAACTTCCCATCTTTGACTTAGTCCAAACTTTGTAGCCATTATCTCTATCTTTGACTTAGTCCGCTTGGCTAATGCATGGCAAATTCTCCATCACTTTTACTTAGCCTCTCTTTGAGTATTTGCGAGAGTGCCGTTCCTGAAAACACTTAGCACACACATTAAATCGTTCACACATGTTTGTTATCATCAAACACGAAGTCATCGATTGTTGTATCCAACTACACATTATATCCAACAGTTGTACTTCGTGCTATCAAGTACACAAAACAATGAAGGCATGGCTTGGGCATTAAGTGTCCCTTGGGCTTTCTCCTTGGTACTCCACTCTGTAATTGGATTTGTTGGCTTCTCATAAGGAGTCTCTACCATGCTCCATAAATCCATGTCAATCTAGTGGAGGTAAAGCATCAATAGTTGGAGAAAGTGAGCATAAGTGGTTGGGATATAAATTGTCCCTCAGGACATTGGTTTGTCGATGCCATCTTCTAGAGCCTATTCTGATATCAAGTATTGGATCACTATGATGGCAAGTAGAACACTAGAGGGGGGTGAATAGTGTTTATCAAACAAAATAATCCTCCAGAAAATTCTACCTAAGAATTTAACTTGAGATATAAAATAATATCATAATCAATAATAACTTGCAAATAAAGATATGAATAAGAGTTGCAAAAGCGAAGTAATTGCAAGTATATAAATAACAAGTTCAGAGAGAGACAAACACAAACACAAATAATTTACCCTAGTTCAGGCACACTTTGCCCTACGTCTAGCCACACGTTCGGTCAAGGATAAATCCACTAATCACATTCCAAATGGAACCAAGTTACAATATATCCTATGCACCACACCTCGATGAAGGAAAAAATAACGTGAACAAGCTCAAGTTAAGTATCTCTTTAAAGAGAGATAAATACTTAAAATGCACTTTTACCTATATGCAAATGTTGAAGCTCTTTGTGTTGTAGAAGTATGGCTATACTGTTGATCTGCAAATGATGTTGCAAATGAAGCTATTGAGATCAAGAAGTTAGCCACAAGAGATTTTGAAAAATTTATATAACAAGGCCAAAGAGATGGTTTTTGTGTGAAGAATTAAGCTCAGAAACATGAAAAAAAAAATTCTTAATTATTCATAAATTCATAGAAATAAATGTTGAACAACCCTTTATATATAAAGCTAAAATCTAGTTAAAACAGATCACCAAAGTCTCTCCAATGGTCAAAAAATGGCTAGTAAAAATCATCTCATTAGAGCCCAATGGCTAGTTACTAATCGACTAGAGTTCATGTAATATTCGATTAGTCAAGAGCTAGTCGACTAATCCAAACACAGTAGTCAACTAGGCCAGTTCAGATTAGAAGCTGTTTGAGCTCTCTGTGTAAACTAGTCTACTGTAGTTCATAAGCTAGTAGACCATAATATTGCATCTAATTGAGTAGTCCATTAACATTGGTCGACTAATTTCTGATACATGGCTAGCCTTAGCTCTAGACTCACATGGCTAGCCTTAACATTGCCATGTGGCGGCAGCGCTCCGCTGCTATAGTGGCGGCGGGTGAGGGAGGGAGGGTGCTCGCGGCCTGGAGGCCACCACCCCATATGGGTTCGGCGGCCATTGTTTTCTAAAGTTGTACCTTTTCAATGGGACTGTATTATTTGGTTTTCAAAGTTATGTAAAAAGGGACTATATTATTTGGACTGTGGAGATTATTATTTGTGGTGACTAGCCTTCCACATAATTGGCCTATTTGCTCTAAACTTATTCTGCATGAAATGCTTTGTCATTTTCATAACTTGATATATGATCATATAATTGTGCTTATAAATAATTATGAATAATGGCACATGCCGCAATTATCGTTTTCAAAATTTTGAATAATTATTTTATATATTGGCAATTGGACCCAAAGTTCAACTGAAATGCCAATACCCATCTTCCCTTATAAAATAGAAATGAATGAATGCAAAGAAATAATGCGAAAGTCATTTTTGCCATCTTCTAGACATAAGTCTTGAAGATGAGAATCTCGCAGTAAATAGATCGCACATGATCTATGGTCTAATTATAGACCGATGTGGACACTAAAAGGATGCCATGTCACCGCTAAGTGATCTCACCTCATGAGGCAAGATTCTTGAATCTAGCCTTAAGTAATAATTCTGTTTTGAATAATAATAATAATAATAAGAGCACACCTGAAGTCGTGACTTGATAGAATAAGTGAGAGATATATGATAATGCATGAATTGTGCCCTTGTATTTGCCCCCCTGAGCCATGTTTCTTATTCTATAGCTGAAAAAAAGAAAAAATAGAAATAAAAACTGGAAGATTAGAAACATGGGGAGCTCACACCCTAGTATCTGTCTTTTTAACCTTAGTATCCATCTCCTTAAAAAGGCTAATGTTTCTTCTTCTAGAAAAAATTATAAAAACTGGAAGATAGGAATAGTGGGAGCT
Organism: Scilla litardierei; assembly: GCA_030789695.1. Classification (NCBI taxonomy): domain Eukaryota; kingdom Viridiplantae; phylum Streptophyta; class Magnoliopsida; order Asparagales; family Asparagaceae; genus Scilla; species Scilla litardierei. The sequence continues at coordinate 461,596,976 of CM061142.1, forward strand.
CACACCTTTGTATCTGTCTCCTAAGTGAGGCTAATATTTCTTCTTTTCGTAAAAGTTATAAAAGTGGAAAGAAGAAAGATGGGGAGCATAGAACCAACAAGGAAAACAAAAGAAAGGGGAAGGGAAGATACAAGTATACTTAAGAGAGTAATAGCACTGGCTAACCGAGTCTAGTCGCAGAAGACCTGGCAAAACCCATATTGCTATTGCAGTATGCAAGGCAAATTGTATGATTTATAAATCTAGTCTAAAGACGAAAGCTGAAATTTATTTAGCTATTGTATACATATCTATTCTTTGCGCACATAAAAATTTTGAAAACACTAATTTTCTTTACTAATTATTGTCAGGAGTATTTTTTCACATGTTGCAATAAAATAATTATACTTCTATGCGCTTAAATAAATCGTATGAAACCTTTCCCTACATGCCATAGTTTGAGATAAAATGGTTATATTTTTATGTATTAAGTATATGTTGCAATTAAATCATATGAAACCTTTCCCCACATGATCCTTCATAACACATGCTATCAAAAGCATCTCACCCTAATGATAGTCTCGAAGTATCTTAGGACGTCTGACTACAGGATCAAGTATTGCAAAAGATGTAAACTCCTAAACAAAACATGAGGATGCCAAGTACTCTCAGAAAACAAGGAAAAAGAAACTCACCAAGTTTTAAGGATATTGTTAATACAAAATCCATATTGAAACTGACAGAATAAATACCAAATATTGGTTTATAATGACTCAAGAAAATTAATGGCGTGAAGACCATACTTGAGTGTTTGAATGTACTTTTCAAAAGGTCCATACCATACGAAATTTGAAGAATGGATCAAATTATTGTACTTTTCAAAAGGTCCATACCATATGAAATTCGAAGAATAAAGCAAATTTACCGAATCACACAAATGTGTCCGAACTCGTATAAGTTTATACTTTGATACGAGTGGTTTAAACACCCAGGATTGGTGATGATGAACTCCATCATATCCCAATCCCATGAATTTAATCTGAAGAACACGAAGATTCTTCGGAAGGGTGAATCTCCATATCTCACTTATTATGGAGCAAAACTAATTATGAAAATATCTCCATGAAATAATGAGACTTTTCCTTGATATCCACTCCCTAAGACGGGCAGATAAAGTGCCTTACCGTACTTACCGATGTATCCTATAAATGGTCATAAGCAAGCCTATTATCCAACTGTAGTTAAGCTTCTCTAAAGCTATTAGGACAGATTATCAAATTGCAGGTACATTTGATAATACTAGGATAATAATAATAATTTATAATTGGAATAAATGTTAAACACCCCGAAGCATGTGTGCACACCCAAAATGGATTGGATGAGTAGATTAGTAAAACGACTCGAATGAATTACTCATCTGTTGTTTAAAAATTCCAATTGTTGGTTATTGCATGGGGACATGCTATTTTGCATGCAGCATCGTTGATTCGTCTTAGGCCATGAAGGTGTAAGACTTAGCCTGTGACACAATTAATATATGATTAAACACCGACCTCCTATTTTAGGATGTTTGGATGCACTATAAATATCCTATAACATCACCACAGAAAGAAAAATATTGGGACCTTAACGCCGTATTGGAATCTATATCGGGTAATTCATCCAAAATAAATAGATACCTTGCACTCCAAACAAAGGAGGCATTAAAAATACGTCTCGAAGACTGTGTATTGATGTGTCGACATTCCCAACACTAGGCTTAACTTGATTGAAGCATGAAGCTCCACTGACCATTTAAAATATCAAAAATAGAAATAAAAATCTTTGATCCAAAAATTAAGAAATGTGATAATGAGATCCTGAATATCCTTCACATTTAAGAAACATATTCAACAGTTATCAGACATAGTTACTGACAATAAGAAAATTGTCAGATTAGACATCCTTACTGCTAATACTCTAGATAGGATTGACGTCCCTGAGAATGGATGCAATCCGCCAACAGCAGAAGTGGCTGTTTCTCAACTGAAAAGAGGCAGACCACCAGTCTTCAAGGATAAAATTCCCAGAAAGAGGAAAACTCCTGGAGGCCTTGAGACAATACCACCAAAGGACAATGAGCTCATGTCCATACTCTCACCCCTTTCGGAGCCCCAAGAAGAGGATAATCCTAAAGAAACTGAAATATCATTAAATTTTGTATGTACTGGGGAGGCATTGGACAGAAAGAACACAATTGTCGACAATATATTCACGTTTCATATTGCCACTTACATTGCAAAAGTGATGATAATTATATATCAATCCATACTCCGTTGCTAAAATGCAAACGTAGAGATTGGCCAATATGGAAAGAGATAATAAAAACTAAGCTGGACTCACTTATGAAATGTGAAGTGTTCGGACCTGAAGTCCAAACACCAAATGTGTCAAACCTGTGGGCATAATGAGTTTGTATAACTACGAATATAAGCATGAAATCTTATGCTATAAGGTACAGCCTATAGCTCAAGGTTTTTTCATTGAAACTGTGGAATAAACAAGTAAGAGGAGCTTGACTCACTTATATAAAGATGCATCAGACTCCCTGGTTATAGTTGTGAATACCTTAGGATTTGGTAAAGGAAATTTTGGATATGCTGCTAGTGGATGTTGTGACAGCATACCTTTATAGATATCTTGATAAAGATACATTCCTCATTTCCTTAAATGCATGAATAGACTTTGGGATGTCTATTCTATTGAAGAGATAATAAAATATTGTACACCCAAGTGAGTCCTCTGACAAAGTAAGGATTCCTACTAAATGTTGTCTTCGCATCAGCAAAGTACAGTATTTGAGATTATAGTTGTAAACTACGTAAATCTCATCGAATCTCCTGAAGAGAAAACCGAAATATATGTTCTAGCCCGACTATCAAATATGATATGAAAGATCTAGGCAAAATAAAGATATGTCATTGCTTATAGATTTATTATCGAAAAGATGAAATCCTGTTACATTAGACTTCATACACCCAGAGTGTGTTGAAGAATTTACACAAGGACCATTGTCATCCACTGTAGTACGTTCGCTGCATGTACAAAAAGACCCCTTCCATCAGTTGGAAGAGGGAGAGGATATTTTAGGTCCTGAAGTCACTTATCTAAGTGCAATTGGAGCACTGCTCTATATGGCTAACTGCACACTTCCTGATATAGCATTTGCAGTACATCTACTAGTCAGAAAAGTGTTATGCCTACAAACCGTCACAGGACCGGAGTTAAGCATCTTCTGCGCTACCTCCAAGGGTCGATATATTTGGGCGTATATCATAAGAAAAGATCATCCTTCACTTTATTGGCTATGTAGATGCAGGTTACATGTCTGACCCCCACAATGAGAAGTCACAAACTAGGTACGTGTTTACCTATGGTGGGACGACCATCTCATATAGATCTGTAAAGCAAATTATGAAGGAAACATCATCCTATCATTTCGAGATCCTTGCCATTCTTGAAGCAAGCCAGAGTTTGTTTGGTTGTGTCCAGTGGTACATCACATCCCAGTTATGACTGGGTCAAAGACTAGTGATTTGGAGCTAACCACATACTTTGAGGACCATGCCGCATGCTTACCCCAACTTTGAGGAGACCACGTCGGAGGCGACATGACAAAGCACACATCTCCATAGCTCTTTTGGATTTAGCAGCTGCCAAAGAATTGTGATATCTATGATTTGTACATACTTTTTCGGAATGTTGTAAATAGGATTGATGTCAAATGCCTAAGAGATCTGCAAGCCTAGATCTTGTACAGATCAGTGGGATTTAAAAGAGAATTGTAATATTTTTCCTTAGCTATGGTTTTTTTCCACTGGGTTTTCCATTGCCAAAGGTTTTAACGAGGCGAATCTCATTAACGTACCTTGGATTACGAAGTATATACCCCTAGTGATACTCACACAATACTTAAAATATCAAAGTATTCATGAGTATGAGCTTACGCTAATGGCAGGATAAGTTGAAAATATGTCCCAACAACTGTTCAACCACTCTTGTAACGATCGGTATTTTCGGATACTAGAGTGGAGTTCCATTAATTTAAGTCTTTCATAAATATACATTGATGTATGGATACTAATAATATACTTGTCAGTTAAGTTATTAATAGTGTTATTAATGATTTGAGATTGAAAGTTTAAATGTTTTAAAATTCAAAATGTTTTTAAAATTCGAATTTATTTAAAACCTTCTTTTATAATCATAATTAATTATAAATTTTTTTAGAAACATTGTACTCATTCACACCCCCTTTAAAATCCTCTAATTATTTTTATTACTCAACTTTCCTTTTTCCTCTTATTCATAATCTCCCATATTAATGTTGTTATTCAAATATTTTCCAAAATCCAATTTCAAATTCATTTTAAAAACTTTCTTGTTTAAGAACTTCCTAAATTACCTAGCTTTAAATCCTTAATTATTAATACGTTTCAAGCTTTCCTATTTTTGTTACCGTGATAAAGTCTATGACTAATTGGGAATTATCTTGAAATTAAACCTTATTATTATTCAACCTTCCTAATTACATTTGTTTTTAATTTCCATCATAAATATTTTTAAAAGAAAATGTTTTAATTTCAAACACTTTCCCTATTAGTTTTACTATTAAGTTTTCCTAATCAGTTATTATTTAAAACAAATCCTTTAAATTTTTAAACCTTCCTTTTTCCCCTTATTTACTCATTCCTGTAAACATGTTATCACATGTGGATGGTTATTCAAATTCAAACCCAAAAGTTATAAAATTTGAATGTTTTCAAAAGGATCAAATTTCGAATTTGTTCAAAAAACTTCCTCTTTAAACCCAAATTAAATTATAGCTATTATGGAAACATTTTACACATTCAAAACCCATTGATCTCTCTAATTATTTAAATTATTCAAACCTTCCTATTTACTCTTGCTAATAAACTCTCCCCTAATAATTACTAATTCAAAACAAATTACTTTCTTCTCATATTTCCTTTTTATAACCAACCCTAGTTCTTTTATATTCTCATCATCAACCGAGCCTCCATCTCCTTCTCTACTGAACACCAACGCAAAACTCAATCCCCCTCTTCCCTCGTCGGTCACCAAAGCCCTGTCGTACCTCCCCGACCACGCCTCCGACTTCTCACCGTCCTCAGACCCCTGCCGAGCATTCCTCTTCAGCCCTCCGATCAACCCAGGCCTGCATCCACGCCCTCCAGCTCTCTCCGAGCGCCCCGTCCTCTTCAACTACGGCAGCATCCTCCTACCTGTTACCACGGACTCTGTCTCTTTCCCCCCAAGGTGAACATCACCTCCTTCACCTCCCTCCACCTACAGCCACAAAATCCAAGGAAGAACATCTCTTCCCATACAACCCCCAACACCAAACAACCCCAGGCCCCGACTTCGCCACGCCTCCTCTCCAAAAAGGAAGCCCGATCTCCCCTGACTTCACGCCTTCACCACGACAGCCTCGCAACCACCAACACGCCCCAAGCCTCCCACCATCGAACCCCGGAGCTCCCTGAGTCCGCCGCCACCATCCTCTTCCCCAGACTTCCTCTCCGATCTCCACCCTCGACCCATGAGGCGACTTCATCTTCCTCCTCCGACAAGCCCGACAATACCACCTGCACCGCCACCTTCATCACCACCCCTATCTCACCTCTTCGTTCACTTCCGACCCAGCCTCCGACCAAGTGCCCAAGGCGATCACCGTCCGATCTCCACGCCAACACCGCGTCTCCCCTGTTTCCGCCCCCTTCCTCTGTTCAGAATAGAGAAACTCAAATCACCCCACCAACGGCTTCATCCTCTCTCCGGCGACCCCGCACGGCCACCAACGACTCCGACGAACCCTCCGACTAACTCGCCACGCCCTCCACCTCCTCGCAACCATCGATAGCTTGCACGAGAAGCTGCGCCTTCCTCCTCCCTCCCATCGTCGACGCTGCCACCCACACAAAACCGCCAGGCCGCCCCGATCTCGCCACAAGCCCAGCGCCTCACCGCCAGGCCGCCCGACGCCCAGATCTCTGTCGTCGCTCCGCCGCATCTCGCAATCACTGCCCCCTCCGATCTGCACCGCCTCGGGAAGCCGCCGCTCCGATCCCGGGTCCACGTCGCCGCCGCCTTCAAGATCTGCGCAGCCGCCAGCCTCCGGATCCGCCCGCCGTACGCCGATTCCCCCTTCGCCTGCGCCCCTTCGAGAGAAACAAAAAGAAAGAAAGAAGGAGAAGAAAGAAAGCCAGAGAGAGGGGAAACGAGAGAGCAGGGGTGAGATATTATTGTACTTAATTTTTTATATATTAATTTTTTTTATTATTATAAAATCTGAAGTGATTATTATTATAAAAGTTTTAATTGTTTTTAACAGTATTATAGAGGTTGGTTAGTAAATGATTTTTATAGGTTAGTAATTAATAAGCTTATGATTAATTAAGTTAGGATTATTTAAGTTGAATATTAAGTTAATAGTTGATGTTAATTTGTAAGTTAACATTATCTTATAGTAAGTCTATTTAAAACTTTTTAACTAGATGTTGGCCATTAAACTGATATCACAAACCCGATTTTCGCAGATTAATCCGTGCCTAATCTTATGATCACCGGGCACCCAAAACTCACATCACTTCAGGCAAGTATATACAACCTGCAAGTATATGGTTCCTTTCCCACAACTTTTGATGGCGCAAGTATATTATTTGTTTTAAAACTTCCTAAAATAACATACGTCACGAAATTGTCAAGTAAACAACTTTTATATTCGAAATGGTTTTTAATGAATCCTGTTAATGTGTTGGTTGCTTTAGCCACTTAAATGATACACACGAAATGCTTTCCCTTCTTGTTATTCGATTTATTACGTGATGTGCATCCTTGTGAATTGTGAAAAACTTAGCCCTCGGGGCAATCACAGATAGTTGGGTCTTCGGACAATTTACGGACCATTGTGCCTTAGGGCAATTTACGGACTATTGTGCCTTTGGGCAAATCACAGATTATTGGGCCTTCGGGCAATTACAGATATTGGGCCTTCGGGCAATTACGGATATTGGGCCGCGGGCCGCTTACAGAATGTTTGCCACTCGGCAGACATTGAACTACGGGTTGACTTTATGGACACTTTGGGTGGGGTAGTCTAGTGTAGTAGAGGCTGGAAAGTTAGATTGCACTCTATTGGTGAACTTGACCGACACCTGGCCGGGTCGGTGACTATAGAGTCACGGGTAGCTCCCGTTGACTTGGGTGTGATGCTGGTCACCTCCCCCTCAGACACTGGGCTTGTCACTAGATTAAGTACAGGTTGGCACTCTTGTTTACTTCAGCTACTATTGTGAACTATCGACTAAGTTTTGTTTTACTTTGTACATCGCTAATTTCGTACCTTTACTTTGTGCATTACAAAAGCCATGTACGTCACCTGTTACTTTATGCACTACATTTGTCATACTCATTGCTGTACGTACTACACCTGTTACACTTATTGATGTACACACCGCATTTCCATGCTTATTGAGGTACACACCGAATTTCCATGCTTAATGCTGTACAAACCACATTTCCATGCTTATTGCTGTACACACCACATTGCCATGTTTATTACCTTGCACACTACAATTGCTATACTTGTCATTCTGTACATCTCATCTGCCATGCCATATGATTCCTATGCTGACACACTTTACTTATTTGTAATCTTATTATGTCACTCCTTTTGCCATATGAATGATTTTGAAAACCTTGCCGAGGGTCTTTTTCCCACTAATGTTTTAAATCTTGCCGAGTGACCCTCGCTGACGTATATTTCTTGTCTTGTGAAATATAAGTCGGGCATTAGACAAATTTGCAGAGGAGCAATCCTAGAGACTGAGCAGCTTGACCAGGGTGCCCAGACGCTGAGATCCGCTGCTGGAGAACAACGAGCCTTCGCAACATCGCTGAAATTTAATAATTGTTGTAATCTTGTTCAGGTGTATTTTTGGTTGTAGTTCTGTTTCTAATGGCCAAGTTGGCCTTATTTGTGTACTTGTAAATCTGGACATCAATGTAATAATAATGAAATTTCCTTTTGTTCTGAGTTTGAAATGCAAGAACCTGTTTACGGTTTACCCACAGATGCTTATTGGGTTGGAGTTTCACCGCTCCAGCCCAAGGACACATCAAGTGATGAAGAAGAGGATGACAAGGAGCGAGCTTATATGTGCTTCGTGGCTTTTGATGATTCTTCATCAATCTCCTCGAGTTCAAGCGATGAAGAGTTAGAGGCGTGGCTCAACCCCAACGAGGAAATGTGCTTCATGGCAAAGGGGGAAGAGTCTTCTCAAGCTCTAGCGAGGAGGAAGGTGATGAGGAAGTTGAGGAGGAGAAGCTATCTTACAAGGAGCTCGAATATCGCTTCAACGTGGTCTACAATGGGGCAAGTAAGTGCATCGACTCATATGCTAAATTGAAAACAAAGTTTAAAAATGCTATGAATAGGTTGCATGCCTTAGAATCTACTATGTAAATTACCATGATGCTTTGCATGTTTGTGACACTAGTGAGAGAGAGACACACTTCTCTCTCAAGTTAAGGAATTGAGCATAACCAATGAAAAATTAGTAGCTCAAACCCTTAGCTTAGAAACTCGCATTCAACAACTTACGTTGAAATGCGAAGAGGAATCCCATAAGCTTATTAGCTTTGTTCATGCTAGGGATTCACTCCACGGTTTGCTTGAAAAACAACATCCGGCAACCCATAGAGGAGGTTTGGGATATACTCCAAAGGTGGTTACCAACCCCACCTCTAATTCTTCTTTTGGTGCAAATTCAAGAAATATTGCTAAAGCACCTAAGAAGAATCACCATGCCTTCTTGTATAACAATAACACCAACAAGAAGCATGTAAATCACAAGGTGGTGAGGAAAAATGAAAACTCTTCATTTTTTTGCTAAGAAGCAAAATCCACACTTCATGCATGCTAAGAAAATATTTTCTACACCTAAGCATGCCACATCCGACCCCTTGCAAAGGCAAAACCCTTGCCTAGGAAATCCTTGAGATTATGGATTTCCACTAAGTGTAGTGTGCAAGAGAGGATAGCTACATCAACTCTTTGGTTAGGGATGTGATCACCTCATGTGATTACATCAGGAAATCAAACTCCTCTTGGGTTTGGTTTCTTAATGTTTAGGTTCCTCACACATATGCATATTGCATGGGTATTGTGCATAAATGTTTATTTTTAGCATACCCATTGTTTGTGTGTGTTTCATGATTTTGAAAATGTTTTCAAATTTATTGTTCATGAAAATGGGACCTTGGGAAAGACATTGTCATGCATGCATTCATTTATCCATATGTATGACAATGGGGGAGTTAATATGTTGTATGTTTAAAATTATTTTAAAACATATTTTGACTCTCATTTAGGGTGTCTTTGAGATCATTGTTTCACAATTGGTGTCTCAATTGATTAGTTTGGTCTCAAACTCAATCCCTGGATATTGCCAACATATTTCATGTTATATTTTGTTTGGCAATATCATTGTGTATGATTGAAGCTTGATTTTTCCATATCTATTGCTTTGATACACTTTAGGCACATGACTCCAATGTATGTTTAACAATTGGTAAAGAGGATTATCTTCCCAGATTCTTTTTCTATAATTGGTATTGACTCAATTGTTAGAGATTGTTTATCTCCTACTTTACAATTCGTATTAGATCCTAGAAGTCAAAATTTTGACCATTTCTATGATCCAGAGGGTGCATGGGATAGTGATTGATACCCACTAAATTTTTACAATTTGGTATCATACATCTCCTTATATCTTGCATATTATCACATCTTTGATTAAGATGACAAGGGGGATATTATTGATGTCCACCTTTTTGACGATGTCAAGGGGGAGAGATATATGCATTATGTAAATCTTGTATTTCATACATATGCATTTTGGGGAGAGATATATCTATGGGGAGAGATATATGGGATTATGTAAACCATTCATGTGTGCATGTTATATTCTTATTGCAATTGGTTTATATAATCCATACCTATTATATGTCTCCATGATGTCTCATTATTTCATTTGGTATAATGAGTATTTACAATTGAGTATCTCATTTTTACTATTGGTGCATATAAGTAGGGGGAGCTCATTAGCATTGTGCTTTTTATGTTTTACATAATGTGTGTCATCATCAAAAGGGGGAAGATTGTTGAGTATTGGTGTTTCATACCAATGTTATTTTGATGATGATCACAACATTATGTTGTTGCTAATGACTCTCTTGTTTTAGTCTCTTAGTTACTTTTCAAGAATATCATTTTTGGAGACTAAACACTTGTTGCATGGATGGACATCAAGTGGAGAAGGGCCAAAGCTTGGACTCAAGGGGTGCCAAAGCTTAGAGATGATGGGAAGCATCAAGGCATCAAGATTGAAGCCATATACTCTAAGGAAAGCAAAGTAATCCATGTAATATTTCATTTATTGCTTTCTCTCTTTTTGAGTCTAGGTTTAATGTAATGCCTTGATAGATGGTCTACTCATTCATGCATATACATGTAACCATCTTAGAGAGCCTTAGGATTATCATAGAATCCAACCCAATAGGCCCATCTTTCCCAAAGCCTCATTTGGAGTCTCTGGATCTCCAACAATCGCCTGCTGAGGGATTTACAGTCGACTGGGTGATTCCAGTCGCATGTCGATCCTTCTACAGTCGACTGTGATGCACGATCAAGTCAACATTTTTGTTGACTCTACTTGAGCTTTTCGCATCAGTCGACTGATGGTCAATTTACAGTCGCCTGTATATTTACAGTCGCCTGTGAAATGGTCAACAGTCGTCTGAAAGGCGTAAGTGCGAATATTGCATCTCTCTATTTTTCTCCATCTCCTGCAGCAGTCGACTGATGACGGATATACAGTCGCATGTCTATTTTACAGTCGACTGTCATTTGTTCTTCAGTCGCATGTATGCATGTTGGGAGAAAGAGTGCAACTCTCTGTTTTCTTCCATCCCCTGCAGCAGTCGCCTGCTGAAGGTTTAACAGGCGCTTGTCCTGTTTTCAGTCGACTGTATTGGCTTTATCAGTCGACTGTCATGGCTCAGATTATAGCCGTTGGAATTTATTTAGCCGTTGGACAGTCGACTGTCATTTATTCATCAGTCGACTATCTGTGACGTTTCAGCCCAAAATCTAGCCGTTGCAGCTTTTTGTTTTTGGCTGTTTTCTTGGCTTTTGAGAGTTCCTATAGGGTTCCTATATATATGTAACGGCCTATTTTCATTTATACGTAACTTGTACGTATTTAACTGGTATAGTAATTTATTGGATTAATTAATATAAATTAATATGGTTGTATTTATTATAGCTCGAGAACGCGACTTAGCGATCGCGTTTTTATCTTCTTAAACTTTTGGTTGATGTTGTTGCAGGGGCGAGAATCGTAATAATCCGATTATCCTAATTAGATGATTTCTCGAATCTTATTTTGATCAAATCTTAGACCAAATATAAACCCAAACCGATCCTGATCTAAACGTCTAACCGATTCATTAAATCAAAATCGTAATAAGATCCATGATCATATAAGTCTAAAAGAAATATCCTAATCTTATATCATCTTAACTATCATCTTTTCTAATCATATATTATCCAACAAATCTTAACCAATGATCTTATCATATCCCCCTTGATCTTCGTATCAAACCTTAACCGAATAAATTATCCCATCTAAACGATAGGGGTTATCCAAATTCTATAATTTTTTATATCTTAACTATCTCTTATACAATTCAGGACCTTTTTCAAATTCTGTCCTACATGGCACCATTTATCCTACGTGTCTCACAAGAATACGACTAAGACATGAATAGGATAATCACCCTTTAAAAAATTAAAAAACCATCAAAAAAAACTGCCATAATTCTCACGTCACTAGAAACTGCCACAATTCCGTTGCCAATAAAAACTGCATAAAACCTGTTAAAAACTGCATCCTCTCTCCTGCTTCCCAATTTCCTTCCCCTTTCTTCTTCTCTGCGTTAACCTCTTCGACGTTCTCAACGCCTCAGGTACTCTCCTCTGCGTCGTTCGTCGTTCTTCTTCTCTGCGTTCTCCTCTGCGACGTTCTCAACCCCAGAAATTCTGTTCTCTGTTGTGTAACTAACTTTTTTTCTCACTTACTCTCCTCAGGTAATCGACTTGCTGTTTTGAACATTTTCGGAGTGAACTTGTGATCCGCATGTAATATCTTCTGAGGCGTTTATATAAAAACCATGCTTTTATCATGCAAGGGCTGCGATATCATGCAAGGGCTGCGACATCCGATTCTGGTCAGCGATCTGCACAGTTTGGAAGGTACATCAACTCCTCTTGTACTTTCACAGTTTTTTGGAATTTGGAAGGTGGTGAGAATTTTATGAAATAAGAATTCTTAAGTCTTTTTTCTGATACGTGAGGCGGTGATGAACTCTTTTTTCTGACGTCTTCCAAAATACTGACAGGTTCCAAATACTTGCACGGTCTTTTGACAGGTATTACGAATTTTTTTTATGAACTCTTTCCATTTCTTTCGACAGACCCTGGTTTGCAAAGGAACTGAGTTTAACTTTTTGATCCATCTAATATATTTTGCAAGTATTAAACTTTTTTCGACGCCTACTCTTATGTCATTTTTAACGAATACGGTATTCGGTATTACCTACTGGTTTCAAGTACTCATTGGTGATGGCAGTCGATTAGAAATGGTTTCAATTCAATGATAGGGCTTTTCCAGATTTCAATTAATTGAAATTGTGGTTTCAATCAGTTTAGTTGCCTTTTTATTACCCTTCCTTTAGTTTTAGTCAGTTTTTCAATCAGGATTTTTGTTGCCTTCCTTTACAGGCCTTTTAAATGAGTAATTAGTCACATTTAGAATTGGATCCTTTAGTGGCCTTTTTCAATCAGTCAAATTTAGAATTGACTCCTTTAGTAGCCGTTTTCCTTTTCACAGCAACCTCTCACAGTCTCAGACATTGGATGTGTGGCCTTCATAAATATTATGCTTTTTTAGAAGGGCACACCTGCAAGAAATTATTGTAATTTGAAAGTTGAAATATTCTAAAAATTTTATCATTTGCTGAAGCTATTGATGTTTTGTAATGAAAAATTGTTGATAGTGTCATACAAATTCGTTGCAATTATTATAAGCAAGAGGTGAACAAAGAAATTTATTGGGAGTTTGTGGGTGGAACTACAATTAGCTATTCTATGCAAGGATAATTACATCATGTATGTATATGGAAGTTTGTGGGTGGAACTACTAAATCCTATGGTGATAAATTTTTTTTGATGTGACCTAAAAATTTTGTCAAACTTTTTGAAACCTATTTGTTGAAATTTGGGAGGAACTAAAATTTTTGAATGTGAACTAAATTCCTTGGGATGCGCTAAAATTTAGGATTCTAAGATTTTGCAGTGGGAATATCGTAAATGAACCGTGCCCAACGGAAACGAGTTACATAGAATAGCAGTACTTAGAGTCAATTCTGTTGGTTAATTTGACCCGTGCCCTATGGTTTTAAATATTGATAATGATCATTTTTAAACAAGCTAGATGAAATATTGAGGCTTTAATACTGACCCAAAATCTTCAACTTAACCTTCCAAAAATGATTGCACTTATACAAACTGTGCACTTAAACTTCCAAAACTGTGCACTTAAACATAATCTTGTGATAAGATTTCTGAACTCTTTTCAAAAATGATTGCACTCAAACTTAGAAAACTTAGAAAACTTAGAAAACACTTACACTTACACTTGAATGAATGACAGGGATTGCACTTACAACGTGTGATCTTTGATAAGTTTCAATAGCTCCCTCCACCAATTTAGCTCACATAGACATTATCCCTGTATGTTCTATTTATCCTATTTAGAAATTCATTCCTTTATGTCCTATGTAGCTAAATTAATTTATCCCTGTCAATACACTATTATACAAATTAATTTAGATCTTTATCTCATAAAAGGGTAATTGTAAAAACTTATTTCCCTGTCCATTTGCACATTCTCTCTTCATCACCTTTTACGTGCCTCAAACTGATTTCTTCGTCATAACCCCTTTCATCTTCCGTGGGTCATGTGAATAATTCTGTTTGCAAATAAATCTGTCATTGCCCCCATATATTTGAGATAAGATTTGCAGATAATACTTTTGTGTGCAAATATGTGGGTTGTGCAAATAACCCATTTCCTTTAATCACCCGTCATCATCTTCTGACTCTTTGGGATATTGTTATTGGAAAAGTCTGTTTGCTGAAGCACAGTCAGTTTTGCATAGTTTTTTTGTTGAATGGGAAGTACTGACATCTTTTCCTGTTGTTCATAGTTCGTACATGAAACTGCATTTTACTCGGGTCATTTACGGGAATGGTTATGTCCAGTGAACACGACCCACGGATAGATCCATTTGAATAAGCGGGGAGAATTGCGGTGTGGTTGCTAAAACATTGTCCTATGTGCACGGTTAACTTATTTTCTTCCCTCAAACTTTGTAAAAAATGTCTTCATTGGAGGAATAAAAATGCGCCTAGGAGACGACTATCATGTCACCATTTCACACGTGCATTTACTGTCCTCCTTGGTTTCGCACCCGGGAGACAACCTTCGCCGTGCCCATAGGGCACGGGTTATAACGAATGAAAGCCCACGTATTTAGTTTTGAAGGGTCACCTTTTCTTAGAGTAGTGTGTGTTTCATGGGATTATTATGATCTAAGTACACTCAAGACTCAAGAGAGTAGTCCTAAAAAAATATTAAATAAAGCACCAGCCACCACTAAAGCATTTTCCTCATTAGGTTGAGAGGAGAAAGCAAATTTCAAGCAGTGCTCTTGGAAGAATCTAGAGGCCTGCTTATCTTCAACATGCTTGGATGCATCTGGTGCTAAAAATAATGCTAATATTGGGTACGAAATGAATGCAGTGATGTCACGAATCAATGGAGAATACACTAAATGGTTTCTTGGGTTTCAGTTTCTCTCCACGTTTAATTACGTTTCACAGTTTAATTTATGTCATTTAATGTCATTTAATTACGTTTCAATGTTTTTTAATTTCTGTCGAATGGATAAATTTGAAATACTTTTCTGTTTGGCACTGGAATTTCTGTCGAAGGGATAATTTTTAGTCTTAATTTCTGTCGAAGGGATAATTACGTTTCAAAGTTTAATTTCTGTTTGGCACTGGAATACTTTCATTGTGAAGTTGTCTTTCTGAAAAATGCTTGTGTCAAATTATATGCCCCGTGCCCGTAGTTATTGCCCAATAACATAGAAATACACAGGCATTGCCATAGGTAGTCCTAAGGCAACTTCACTTGGCTCACAGGCCGCTTCTGCCTAAATGTTGCTGCACTTAATAATGGACTTTTAGGGGGGTTTTAAAACACAAAAATCTCTTTTCATTTTTTAAGAAAATAAACTTCCAATCACTTCACCTGCAGAGCATAAAACTTTCACTCAACATTCGAATCACTTTCACTAAAAGATACATGCTTAGAAATAAGTCCCATTTGAATCTCTTTTCATATTTCAATTCATTTTACATGTTTATAAAAAATTCATTAGTCACATTTTATAATGCAGTTTCTAATTATCATTTGCGCATATATTCCATATTTTCATGAACACAAGTTATGTCAATTCTAATATCTACTGATAACTGCCATTTTCAACATTAGGTCATATAATTTACACATTGAAAAATGGTTCAAACTTAATTCATTCAATGGTTTCATTAATTTTATTTCAAACAGAAAAATCAACGTTGAAGAGATTCATTGGTTTTCATTGTCATCCAACACTTTGAATTTTTTTAAAAAATAATGGATAGCTTCAATGATAATCAATTTTTTTAATATTTGCTTATGACAGCACATTGATGTTTGCTTCTTTGCTAATGTTTGCTTTCTATTTCTGTTCCAGGAATTAATTCATGTTACTCTTTCCAAAAACTTGCCCGTACCTATTTGTTTCTATTTTTATGTCTCTGCATCATTCGAAATTAATTAAATGACAGCACTTAAACCCCTTATGACATCATTTAATACATTCCTTTCTGTCGAGGCAGTTAATACGTTCCTTTCTTTCAAGGTATTTAATCTGTGTAAAACGTTTAGCATTCTGTGTATGTTAAGATAAATTTGAACGTAAATTACTACTTCTTTCCTTTCATTGCATATTTTTTTCTTTGTGTCTGGTAGTTTGATTTAATGTTCTTCATTGAAATCTCTCTTGAATTAGAAAGTTTGTAATTTTTTCCTTTGTTTATAATTATCATGTTCAGGTGGGTTCAAAATGTTTGGCCAGCAATGTTTATAATTAAGATAAATTTTTTTCCTGAATTTTTTGCCAAAATTTTTCAATTTCTCAATTCTTCTAACATTTCTGCTTCCATAATATCCTGTCATTGAATGAATCTTGCCTAAATTCCAGCCAAAATTCTCAATTGCATGATATCCTTGGATTATGCCATTTCCATACTACCCTGAAATTATGCAATTGACATGATATCCTTAACTTAATGTTTTTTCATAACTGCATTCCTCTCAGAAGTTTACTGAAATTGAAATACTGAGATATTACATAATTTAAGGGGTTTGCCAGTTTCAGTGTATTGCCAATTTTCAGGGTATTGCCAGATTCTTCCACTTTCGTTCAAAAACTTTCATTTCGTTCCTCTTACTTTCATGGCATGTTTCTCTTAAATATCAATTCACAGTACATGGCAATAAGATTATCAATTTCCGAAATAAGATTATCAATTCATTAATTCACAGTACCTGGAGAATTACCCGTGCCCGTAGGGCACGGCGAACGTAGGGCACGGCGAACGTCGTCTTCTGGGTGTGAAACCGAGGAGGACATGCTGATAACGGGTGAAATGGCGACGGGTTATTAGGCTACAGGGCATTAGTATTACGTGAAAGTAGTCGACCGGAGGCAATATTGACGATGAAAAGAAAAATTCGGTCAGTCGTTTCCCGGATGAGAACCCGATGATGAAATTGAGTAAAAGGGGGAAATGATGACGTTGTAGGTGTTTCCTGGGCGCAAGAATGAAGTGGATGTCGTTTCTAGGGGGCAACAGAGATGTGCGAGAAGAAAGCCTGGGTAAGTTGTTGCGGGGGCACGACAGTAGGGACCAAAGCGCAAAAACATGTCGGTGCATAGCGGGAAAAGAGCGATGGAAAACCCGTAATAAGGGGGACGATGAGTGGCATTTTAGTTGCAGGGAAAAAGAAAGGAGAATTTGCAAAGTAGGGGAAAGGTCTTAAAGAGAAGAAGAATTAAAATTATGAGTTACATCTTCGAGGAAATAATCAACTCATGCAAATCAATGAGGCTCATCCTGATTATTTGCCAAATATACTTTGTCACCCAACAACTGTGGAATCTGTTCGGCATTCTCTTGGCTTAATGAACATTTCATGCCCGCATTGCTCGGCTTTACATTGGTTGGATGAACAATTGTCAAGGTCAACTTTGACAACTCATCTTTTTGGAACATGCTGTTTGCAAGGAAAAGTCAAATTAGATACTCTTATTGATCCCCCACCATCAATTCGCGAATTATATGCTGGTAACACTGAGCAATCAAAATCATTTCGAAAATATGCTCGGGAATATAACGCAGCTAACGCATTTACCAGTCTTGGTGCTACATTGGATCAAAGATTGATTCCAGGAAGAGGTCCTACATCTTTTACTATTCATGGAGAATTACGTCATCGAACAGGATCACTCCTACCACAACTGAATCAAACAGCAAGTTATTGTCAACTTTACATATATGATCCTGCTTCTGCTATAGAGTTACGAAGTAATAGAAATCCTCATTTGAGAACGGATGTATTACTTCTAATTCAAAATTGTCTATCAGGCATAAACCCATTCATCCATCTATATCATCAAGCTTATTCTGTCTTGATTCAAGCAAATGTATCTGGTCGTGATCTCCCTGTGTATCTGCATTATAATTCAACAAAGGATCGACGCCGCTACAACCTCCCGACTATAGATGAGATTGCAGTTATTTTACCTGGAGATGTCTATCGACCTACCGGGATGCGAGATATTGTTTTACATCTTCGAGGAAATAATCAACGCAAATCAATGAGGCTCATCCTGATTATTTGCCATTGCATTATGTCTTATTATTTCCTCATGGCCAGCTTGGATGGGAACCAGAGTTGAAGCAATGGGATCCCGTGCGCAATCAATCCTCACATAGACGCCTTACCATGTGTGAGTTTTATAGCTACCGCCTGTTTGAAAGACATACTGAGTATTCGTCAATTTTGCGAGCTGGCAAATTGTTCCAAGAGTTCATAGTTGATGCTTGGGCAGCAACTGAACAAAATCATTTGACGTTCATCAAACTAAATCAGCAAAAACTCCGTTCTGAACTCTATCAGGGACTTGCAGATATCGACGCATATGTCAGTTGTGACCAAATTGGCCAGCGGATGATACTACCTTCATCTTTCACTGGTAGTGCACGCCACATGTTTGAAATTTTCCAAGACTCAATGGCTATCACACGATATAATCACCACCCAGATATATTTCTGACCATGACTGCAAATCCAAATTGGCCTGAAATATCTAATGCTCTTCTACCTCACCAAAAGTCTATCGATCGTCCCGATTTAGTTGCCCGTGTTTTTGAGTTAAAAAGAAAGTCTTTAATGAAGGAGATTGATGCTAAAAATGTATTCGGAAGGAAAGTAGCTCATGTCTTCACCGTTGAATTTCAGAAACGTGGGCTACCACACATGCATGCTCTTTTCTTTCTTCATGGTCCAGATAAGATCCATACATGTGATCAAGTTGATAAGATTGTCTGTGCTGAATTTCCTGATCCTACTCAAGATCCGGAATTATTCGATACCGTTATAAAATGTATGGTTCACGGTCCATGTGGTGCTCGAAATCCAAGTTCTTCATGTATGGATAATGGTAAATGTACTAAGAAGTACCCTAGAACTTATGTAGATTCAACAACAATGGATCGTGATGGATATCCTATATATCGTCGTCGTAATATTGGACATATCTATACTGTAAGGGGTCATCAGTTTGATAACCGAGATGTTGTTCCATACAATATGTATCTTTCTAGACGATTTAACTGCCACATTAATGTCGAAGTTTGTGCCGGAATTAGATGGGTAAAATACATTCATAAGTACATTTATAAAGGTCATGATCGAACCACAATGGTGTTGGGTGCAGTAGATGAGATCCAGCAATACCTTGATGCAAGATATATTGGACCCCCCCGAGGCAGCTTGGCGTTTATTTGAACATCCTTTACATCAGGAAACCCCATCAGTACAACGATTGATGCTTCATCTGCCAGGACAACACCGTGTTCTTTTTAATCCAGATGAAGACCATGCTACAATATGGTCTAGAGCTGAAAATGAGAAGACAACTTTAACTGAATTTTTCACATGTTGTGCTTTACATGAGTCAGCACATGATCTCACTTACCAAGAATTTCCTCAAAAGTTTGTTTGGAATAAATCCACAAAGGCCTGGACTCCAAGAAAATCTGGATATTCAATTGGTAGGATGTATTTCGCATCTCCAAACTCTGGTGAACGCTTCTATTTACGATTGTTACTAACAGTTATTAGAGGACCAACATCATGGGCAAGTTTACGCACTGTCAATAATGTTGAGTACTCTACATTCAAAGCAGCATGCGTTGCAAGAGGTCTTCTCGAAGATGATTCAGAATGGAAGCAATGTCTTCACGAAGCTTCAATTATGAGAACATGATATCAATTACGACGACTGTTTAGTATTATTCTTATTGAATGTTCCCCGATCGACCCACTTGCATTATGGAATCAATTCTCAATGCAAATTTGTGACGACCTTCAACATAAAATTACTATCCTGTTTTCAATTTCTACACCCTCTCAATGTCACCTTGAAGATTACGGCTTATTTCTAATCAATGAATTGCTCGAGGAGTATGGTAAGTGTCTATCTGACTTTCCACCGATGCCTCTTCCTACTGGAAATTGGAATGCAATAGTTGGCAATCGATTGTTGCATGAACATCAGGAACTTATAAATACGGCAAAACATTTGGATGCAGTGAATAATGTCGACTGCCTTAATGATGCACAACGTAATGCTTATTCAGCAATTACTTCGTCCGTTTTTGAAAATAAAGGTACTACATTTTTCTTAAGCGGCGGTGCTGGAACTGGAAAGACATTTCTGTACAATGCTGTATCAACAATGTTGCGCAGTCTAGGAAATATAGTTATCACTGTTGCATCATCTGGTATTGCATCATTGTTACTAATCGGAGGTCGTACTGCACATTCAACATTCCGCATCCCTTTAGATGTGCATGATAACTCAATTTGTAGTTTTAGTAAACAATCCATACATGCACAGTTATTCAGAAAAGCAAAATTGATAATATGGGACGAAGTTCCTATGCAACATCGGCATTGTGTTGAGTCAGTGGATCGATCATTGAAGGATATTTGTGATAATTCTAAAGCATTTGGTGGTATTACTGTTGTTTTCGGTGGGGACTTCCGACAAATCTTGCCAGTCATACCAAAGGGGGTGCGAGAAGAAATTGTGGGAGCCTCATTAAGACGATCTGCATTATGGTCCGCTATACAAGTTTTGCTGTTGGAGCAGAATATGCGTTTGTATGACTCATCCGTTGAAAATAATAATTTTGCAAAATTTATTTTGGAGGTATTTGTCTGAGTACTATATGATTTTACTAGACATTTTTCTCTTAACTAACCATTGACTTAATTAATTTCTGTTTATGCATCAGGTCGGGACAAACCCTACAGCAGTGGTTGAGCTTCCCTCCCACATTTTTAGGTGCAAGGATTTAAATGAGTTATTATTAAGAATTTATCCACATCTAGATATTGAGGGAACGGTGACTCCGGTATTTCTTACTGAACGAATAATTCTTTCCGCGCGTAATGATGATGTTAACTATATAAATTCTGCTGCATTGCAAATTTTTCCTGGTCAACAGATAACATATTTGGCTGCAGACAAGCTTGCTGAATCTGAATATACTGATCCTTCCATTATAAACCGGTATCCAACTGAATACATAAACTCTTTGGATCCTCCTGGGTTGCCCCCTTTTAAACTAGACCTTAAGGTTGGTTGTCCTATTATTTTGCTTCGAAATATTGCACCAAAAGATGGTCTATGTAATGGCACTCGGCTAATGGTTGTAAGATGCGCATCCCGTGTGATTGAAGCTCAAATTTTGAATGGTGATAGAGCCGGTAGTTTGGTTTTCATTCCGAGAATATCTTTGTCACCATCATCTACAGAATTACCTATTCATATGACAAGACGACAGTTTCCTGTTCGTGTAACTTATGCCATGACAATAAATAAATCTCAAGGACAATCTGTGAAGTTTGTTGGATTAGACTTGCGTAACCCAGTTTTCAGTCATGGACATCTTTATGTAGCACTTTCTAGATGCACGTCTTTTGACCGTGTTAGTGTTCTTCTTCAGTCTGGTTCAAATAACACAGTTAACATTGTTTACCCAGAAATCCTGCTATGAATATCTCTGCTGTCTTTTATATGTAAGTTTTTATAATTTTCTTTATATCTGTTTGTTTATTTCATTCATTTAGTAATTCTTAAAATTAATTTTGAAATCAATTTGTGTCTATCTTGCAGGTAGAGCGTACGATACCACGCTGCGTACTGTGGACAAGCATTACTATTTACGTACATGTAATAAAATATTCAATCTATAGCATGTCATTTTATGAATTTTATATTTTCTTTTAAACTATTGATTTGTATTTTCATACAGATGAATGCTGCTAAGGACCCTTATTTGCATAAGACTGTAAGGCACTAATAAATCTTTTTTCCTATATACTGGATTGCATTTTTTATTAATCATTTTTTTTCATATAGGTTACTTTGCTACGAAACAATAATATAGATGTCCAACTATGTGATTACAGGAGAGTTTGGTTTGATAAGGTACGTTTGACATTACATAATTGATCATTTTCATATTAAGATTATTTAAAATTCGTAACTATTTATTATTATTATCTTCAGAAAGTTGCAAAAAGATCGGTAGAAGCAAATGATACATCTGCTGTGGATGCAAAAATAGCATGTTTTTCTGAGGTAACATATAAAAAATCATATTTTTTTCACATATACATTTTTTCCATTTAACATCAAAATACCATTTTTCTACAGAATTGGAAGATGGTCCTTGCTGAGCTTAATTGGTTACACAAACCACGATCATCAACCACCCAACTGAATACAGTAAATAAATTCTTAATTTTTTATTATTAAAATTAGCAAATATGTATCTTCATTCCTATAACAAATATTTTTTTAATTTTCCAGGTTATTGCGCATCCGCATAGCACTCCATTATGGCTTACGATTGATACTTTTTCTCTTCACAATGTTTTCATGAGGAAGTTTTCTACTGCAGCATGAGGGAGTATTTTAACATCCAACTGAAAATCAACGCATGTTCTCTACCAGCGAGATACTTCATATCTTTTGAGATTTGCATCCTTTGTTCATATCTCCCCAATGTAGTCCTCAATTTCCTGGAATGTTTGGCACATACCTACATTGCACAATCAATGCTATTTCCATACTAAATTATTGTATTAACTTCATGTTTCTGTACTAATAGCAATGGCAGTTTTTATTTGCCATTTGGGATAGATTGGAACATCAAGAATAATTTATAGCCTAAAATGTTAAGTTTTTTTATTCTGCTACCATGTAAAATATTATTATCCTACAACTGAACAAGGCTATTTGCAAATATAATTACCCTTTGTCTGCAATGGTGATGCTTCTGTCTAATTTTCTGTTTTATTGCAACTTATAATGGTCGTTACTTACACAAAAATTGAGTAGAGGGTAAATTAAAAATTAAAATTGAGTAGAGGGTAAATGAAAACGTATGTAATTCAAATTGTGTCCCTCTTCATAATTTTAATTCTTCTTCTCTTTAAGACCTTTCCCCTACTTTGCAAATTCTCCTTTCTTTTTCCCTGCAACTAAAATGCCACTCATCGTCCCCCTTATTACGGGTTTTCCATCGCTCTTTTCCCGCTATGCACCGACATGTTTTTGCGCTTTGGTCCCTACTGTCGTGCCCCCGCAACAACTTACCCAGGCTTTCTTCTCGCACATCTCTGTTGCCCCCTAGAAACGACATCCACTTCATTCTTGCGCCCAGGAAACACCTACAACGTCATCATTTCCCCCTTTTACTCAATTTCATCATCGGGTTCTCATCCGGGAAACGACTGACCGAATTTTTCTTTTCACCGTCAATATTGCCTCCGGTCGACTACTTTCACGTAATACTAATGCCCTGTAGCCTAATAACCCGTCGCCATTTCACCCGTATCAGCATGTCCTCCTCGGTTTCACACCCAGAAGACGACGTTCGCCGTGCCCTACGGGCACGGGTAATTCTCCAGGTACTGTGAATTAATGAATTGATAATCTTATTTCGGAAATTGATAATCTTATTGCCATGTACTGTGAATTGATATTTAAGAGAAACATGCCATGAAAGTAAGAGGAACGAAATGAAAGTTTTTGAACGAAAGTGGAAGAATCTGGCAATACCCTGAAAATTGGCAATACCCTGAAACTGGCAAACCCCTTAAATTATGTAATATCTCAGTATTTCAATTTCAGTAAACTTCTGAGAGGAATGCAGTTATGAAAAAACATTAAGTTAAGGATATCATGTCAATTGCATAATTTCAGGGTAGTATGGAAATGGCATAATCCAAGGATATCATGCAATTGAGAATTTTGGCTGGAATTTAGGCAAGATTCATTCAATGACAGGATATTATGGAAGCAGAAATGTTAGAAGAATTGAGAAATTGAAAAATTTTGGCAAAAAATTCAGGAAAAAAATTTATCTTAATTATAAACATTGCTGGCCAAACATTTTGAACCCACCTGAACATGATAATTATAAACAAAGGAAAAAATTACAAACTTTCTAATTCAAGAGAGATTTCAATGAAGAACATTAAATCAAACTACCAGACACAAAGAAAAAAATATGCAATGAAAGGAAAGAAGTAGTAATTTACGTTCAAATTTATCTTAACATACACAGAATGCTAAACGTTTTACACAGATTAAATACCTTGAAAGAAAGGAACGTATTAACTGCCTCGACAGAAAGGAATGTATTAAATGATGTCATAAGGGGTTTAAGTGCTGTCATTTAATTAATTTCGAATGATGCAGAGACATAAAAATAGAAACAAATAGGTACGGGCAAGTTTTTGGAAAGAGTAACATGAATTAATTCCTGGAACAGAAATAGAAAGCAAACATTAGCAAAGAAGCAAACATCAATGTGCTGTCATAAGCAAATATTAAAAAAATTGATTATCATTGAAGCTATCCATTATTTTTTAAAAAAATTCAAAGTGTTGGATGACAATGAAAACCAATGAATCTCTTCAACGTTGATTTTTCTGTTTGAAATAAAATTAATGAAACCATTGAATGAATTAAGTTTGAACCATTTTTCAATGTGTAAATTATATGACCTAATGTTGAAAATGGCAGTTATCAGTAGGTATTAGAATTGACATAACTTGTGTTCATGAAAATATGGAATATATGCGCAAATGATAATTAGAAACTGCATTATAAAATGTGACTAATGAATTTTTTATAAACATGTAAAATGAATTGAAATATGAAAAGAGATTCAAATGGGACTTATTTCTAAGCATGTATCTTTTAGTGAAAGTGATTCGAATGTTGAGTGAAAGTTTTATGCTCTGCAGGTGAAGTGATTGGAAGTTTATTTTCTTAAAAAATGAAAAGAGATTTTTGTGTTTTAAAACCCCCCTAAAAGTCCATTATTAAGTGCAGCAACATTTAGGCAGAAGCGGCCTGTGAGCCAAGTGAAGTTGCCTTAGGACTACCTATGGCAATGCCTGTGTATTTCTATGTTATTGGGCAATAACTACGGGCACGGGGCATATAATTTGACACAAGCATTTTTCAGAAAGACAACTTCACAATGAAAGTATTCCAGTGCCAAACAGAAATTAAACTTTGAAACGTAATTATCCCTTCGACAGAAATTAAGACTAAAAATTATCCCTTCGACAGAAATTCCAGTGCCAAACAGAAAAGTATTTCAAATTTATCCATTCGACAGAAATTAAAAAACATTGAAACGTAATTAAATGACATTAAATGACATAAATTAAACTGTGAAACGTAATTAAACGTGGAGAGAAACTGAAACCCAAGAAACCATTTAGTGTATTCTCCATTGATTCGTGACATCACTGCATTCATTTCGTACCCAATATTAGCATTATTTTTAGCACCAGATGCATCCAAGCATGTTGAAGATAAGCAGGCCTCTAGATTCTTCCAAGAGCACTGCTTGAAATTTGCTTTCTCCTCTCAACCTAATGAGGAAAATGCTTTAGTGGTGGCTGGTGCTTTATTTAATATTTTTTTAGGACTACTCTCTTGAGTCTTGAGTGTACTTAGATCATAATAATCCCATGAAACACACACTACTCTAAGAAAAGGTGACCCTTCAAAACTAAATACGTGGGCTTTCATTCGTTATAACCCGTGCCCTATGGGCACGGCGAAGGTTGTCTCCCGGGTGCGAAACCAAGGAGGACAGTAAATGCACGTGTGAAATGGTGACATGATAGTCGTCTCCTAGGCGCATTTTTATTCCTCCAATGAAGACATTTTTTACAAAGTTTGAGGGAAGAAAATAAGTTAACCGTGCACATAGGACAATGTTTTAGCAACCACACCGCAATTCTCCCCGCTTATTCAAATGGATCTATCCGTGGGTCGTGTTCACTGGACATAACCATTCCCGTAAATGACCCGAGTAAAATGCAGTTTCATGTACGAACTATGAACAACAGGAAAAGATGTCAGTACTTCCCATTCAACAAAAAAACTATGCAAAACTGACTGTGCTTCAGCAAACAGACTTTTCCAATAACAATATCCCAAAGAGTCAGAAGATGATGACGGGTGATTAAAGGAAATGGGTTATTTGCACAACCCACATATTTGCACACAAAAGTATTATCTGCAAATCTTATCTCAAATATATGGGGGCAATGACAGATTTATTTGCAAACAGAATTATTCACATGACCCACGGAAGATGAAAGGGGTTATGACGAAGAAATCAGTTTGAGGCACGTAAAAGGTGATGAAGAGAGAATGTGCAAATGGACAGGGAAATAAGTTTTTACAATTACCCTTTTATGAGATAAAGATCTAAATTAATTTGTATAATAGTGTATTGACAGGGATAAATTAATTTAGCTACATAGGACATAAAGGAATGAATTTCTAAATAGGATAAATAGAACATACAGGGATAATGTCTATGTGAGCTAAATTGGTGGAGGGAGCTATTGAAACTTAACAAAGATCACACGTTGTAAGTGCAATCCCTGTCATTCATTCAAGTGTAAGTGTAAGTGTTTTCTAAGTTTTCTAAGTTTTCTAAGTTTGAGTGCAATCATTTTTGAAAAGAGTTCAGAAATCTTATCACAAGATTATGTTTAAGTGCACAGTTTTGGAAGTTTAAGTGCACAGTTTGTATAAGTGCAATCATTTTTGGAAGGTTAAGTTGAAGATTTTGGGTCAGTATTAAAGCCTCAATATTTCATCTAGCTTGTTTAAAAATGATCATTATCAATATTTAAAACCATAGGGCACGGGTCAAATTAACCAACAGAATTGACTCCAAGTACTGCTATTCTATGTAACTCGTTTCCGTTGGGCACGGTTCATTTACGATATTCCCACTGCAAAATCTTAGAATCCTAAATTTTAGCGCATCCCAAGGAATTTAGTTCACATTCAAAAATTTTAGTTCCTCCCAAATTTCAACAAATAGGTTTCAAAAAGTTTGACAAAATTTTTAGGTCACATCAAAAAAAATTTATCACCATAGAATTTAGTAGTTCCACCCACAAACTTCCATATACATACATGATGTAATTATCCTTGCATAGAATAGCTAATTGTAGTTCCACCCACAAACTCCCAATAAATTTCTTTGTTCACCTCTTGCTTATAATAATTGCAACGAATTTGTATGACACTATCAACAATTTTTCATTACAAAACATCAATAGCTTCAGCAAATGATAAAATTTTTAGAATATTTCAACTTTCAAATTACAATAATTTCTTGCAGGTGTGCCCTTCTAAAAAAGCATAATATTTATGAAGGCCACACATCCAATGTCTGAGACTGTGAGAGGTTGCTGTGAAAAGGAAAACGGCTACTAAAGGAGTCAATTCTAAATTTGACTGATTGAAAAAGGCCACTAAAGGATCCAATTCTAAATGTGACTAATTACTCATTTAAAAGGCCTGTAAAGGAAGGCAACAAAAATCCTGATTGAAAAACTGACTAAAACTAAAGGAAGGGTAATAAAAAGGCAACTAAACTGATTGAAACCACAATTTCAATTAATTGAAATCTGGAAAAGCCCTATCATTGAATTGAAACCATTTCTAATCGACTGCCATCACCAATGAGTACTTGAAACCAGTAGGTAATACCGAATACCGTATTCGTTAAAAATGACATAAGAGTAGGCGTCGAAAAAAGTTTAATACTTGCAAAATATATTAGATGGATCAAAAAGTTAAACTCAGTTCCTTTGCAAACCAGGGTCTGTCGAAAGAAATGGAAAGAGTTCATAAAAAAAATTCGTAATACCTGTCAAAAGACCGTGCAAGTATTTGGAACCTGTCAGTATTTTGGAAGACGTCAGAAAAAAGAGTTCATCACCGCCTCACGTATCAGAAAAAAGACTTAAGAATTCTTATTTCATAAAATTCTCACCACCTTCCAAATTCCAAAAAACTGTGAAAGTACAAGAGGAGTTGATGTACCTTCCAAACTGTGCAGATCGCTGACCAGAATCGGATGTCGCAGCCATTGCATGATAAAAGCATGGTTTTTACACATGCATATCGCAGCCCTTGCATGATAAAAGCATGGTTTTTATATAAACGCCTCAGAAGATATTACATGCGGATCACAAGTTCACTCCGAAAATGATCAAAACAGCAAGTCGATTACCTGAGGAGAGTAAGTGAGAAAAAAAGTTAGTTACACAACAGAGAACAGAATTTCTGGGGTTGAGAACGTCGCAGAGGAGAACGCAGAGAAGAAGAACGGCGAACGACGCAGAGGAGAGTACCTGAGGCGTTGAGAACGTCGAAGAGGTTAACGCAGAGAAGAAGAAAGGGGAAGGAAATTGGGAAGCAGGAGAGAGGATGCAGTTTTTAACAGGTTTTATGCAGTTTTTATTGGCAACGGAATTGTGGCAGTTTCTAGTGACGTGAGAATTATGGCAGTTTTTTTTTGATGGTTTTTTAATTTTTTAAAGGGTGATTATCCTATTCATGTCCTAGTCATATTCTTGTGAGACACGTAGGATAAATGGTGCCATGTAGGACAGAATTTGAAAAAGGTCCTGAATTGTATAAGAGATTATCCAGATATGCAGAAAAAGGTCAAAAGAATATATAAATAACTGAGTCTTGTTGCCTCTTTTTGTAGTATCCATGTTTGACACATTGTCTGTACACACGAGTCCGTGTCTATCTCATCTTGATTTGACATGTAACATCTAAAGTAAAAATTCCCCATCTTATGATCTTTACCATTTCTCAACATCTAATATAGATGAATCTTTACGTCATAGGAGTTTCTGAAACAGTCTTCCAAACAGTTCTTCAATTTTGAATCTTTTTGATGTGGATATTTGGTGAATCTGTTCGTTGTCTTGAGCTTATATTTTATAGTTCTTAATAGATTAAAACATGTTTTTTTTCTGAAGCTGGTTTGGAATTTATACTTGTGTTTTCCCCTCTAAATTAGATTCTTGTATCAAGCAAGTTGAATAATGATGTTTACATGCTACCTTGAAACTTGACTCCTCGTCGTTGTGTAGTCCATATGTTGGCCTAATCAATTCAATTTTTTTCGCATTTACATAGTAAGTCATTATGTAGAAAGCTTATTCACACGCGTGTGCTCTCAGAAATCTTATGCGGTTATCTATGTAACTGCTTATTCCCATGCACACACTCACATGCACCGGCTATACTATCTCTAGTATTCAAGCTCCAAGGTCCAGTGTCATCCATGGACATCTTAGTTTCAAGTCCATCTCCTATGACTGGTAGGATAGTTAACCCAAACAAATATTGACATTTCTGACAGAGCCCGACATGTTAAACATGACCATCTATATTGGGCCCTTTTAAATTCATGAACCTTAATTCACATCATAAATACACAACCATTAAGTATATTATGCCCAATCTAAAGGTTTGCAGATCATTCTGTGAGTTTTAAGTTTTTTCATGCGAACTAACCAATTCCATTCAATTTCATAAATCAAATATACATCTATGCTGCAAAAAACATATATCTAACTGCATCCTTGCATGTCAGTTTTGGAGGATTGATGTTTCCGTCAATTCGTGTCTGTGTAGGGGTGATGAGACCGTATTCTATCAAAAAGTGCAGGTCTGGAATTTTGGAGTTCTCATGTGCATGTGTGTTTTCGTAATTTTCAGTTTTACGGTATCTTTTTGTACTTTTTAAATGTAGGGGTTTTTTTGTAATTTTGTTTATTTCTGAATTAGTATTTATATGCGGGTAGGGGGGGGGAGGGATTCTCATGTTGGATTATTGTGAAATATAGGTTGAGAATTCTCTCTTTTCGGGAGAGTCTAGAATTGGCAGCTTGGGAGAGAGTTTCTCTTGGAAGAACTTCACTATTTTTTGTTCTCTTTTATTTTCAGCCTATTATTAATAAAAATCCTACCTTTCCCCCACATATTTTCTATACAATCCTAAAAATCGCATCCTTCCATTAAAAATCGCATCCTTCCCAAAAAAAACAATCCTAACTTCCTACATCAAAACCATTGCGGATCCTATCAATTTGGCATCAAAGCGGTGCAATCCTCATGGCGGGAACAAGACTGAAGGAAAAGTATGAAACTTTGGATGAAAAATACGACGGTGAAATTAGAGACTTGAATAAAAACATGGAGGAGCATTTCACGTCGATGGAATCCATGATGTCTTTGATGAAAGCAGAGATGTAAGGGGATAAGGCGTGGATGGACGCAAGATTGGAGCCAAAGTAGGAAGATTTCACGCAAAAAATAATTCAACAATTTGCCCTAGGATCTCAAGATCCAAAGGCAAAAGCATTGGAGAAAGGGAATGAAAAGACAAAAGATTTTGTCGAAGAACTCCTTGAGGACGCAGATCACTACTTCGAAGAGGACGATGGAGGTGGAGAGGAGGGCGACGAACCCTGGCGTGGGTGTATGCAGGGCCGCCCAGCCCCTGCAGGTAACCTGTAGGGCCCCTTGCAGGGCCGGCAGGCCCATGCAGGCCGGCCCATGCGGGGCACACAAGGCACATGCGGTTCACATGCACCACATGCAGGGCCCGTAGGCCCCTACAGGGCCTCGATAGGCCCGCCAGTGCCCAGTGCCCTGATGTGACGACATGAAAACGTTAATAATATTTTTAGATCGTCTATCTCATTTTTCTGTATTTTTGGACACGTTTATTTTAGGGGCAGAATGGTGATTTTTGCTAAACCGTTAGAAATTGTATTAACTTAACCTAACCCGATTTTACTACCCTAAACCCATCCCTATTAATCAGCCCAAATGTTGGTCAGATGCAAAGGAAAAAAGAACAAAACCGTATACAACCCCCTCTTTAATAATCATCATCTACGTCCAACCCACAAAATTATTCACCAAATTAAAACAAACCCCATCCAAATCATTTTTGTTCCCTTCCGCTTATATATAAAACTGTCCTCCAATCATTTTTGGCAGCAAATCACCCGTTCCCCCTTCCTTTCTCAGCCAAAGCAACCTCCTCCCATTCAATACAACAAAGGGATTCAATACAAAAAACCCCCACTTCATTTTTTTAGGCCAACAACAACCCACGGCTATCACCATCAACCCACGGCTACCCCCACTTCAATACAAAAAACCCCCTTCCCTTCCGCTTATCTTCATCATTTTTCTCCTCCCACCCTATCACCATCAACCCACACGGCTCCCACAGCCGCACCCCTCACAGCTCCGGCCCTCCCCTCTCTTCCGAACAAACTTCGGTCCCTCTCGCGAGCACTCCGACCACCTCGCTTTCTCTCCCGCTGCACCTCCCCGAGCTTTCCAAGCTCGCCGCGTCTCGCCGACTTCAATCCGGACACCGCCGAACCCTCGATGCGTGAGGTATGCTTCCCAACATTTGATGTAAACTGAACTCCAGTAGGTTCAGTGTGTTTCAAAGTTTATAGTTACACTGTTTGAATTGATACGAATAAGGGAGACACCTTGATCAGGCTACTGTTCTTTTATTATTATTAGTATTATTATACAGGGCATTTGCATAATGATCTTAATCAATTAATTTAATTTAAGATGATGAAAGACTTGGCTCTAAACAAATTGATAATGAAACAAAGTGCCCCTAGAACAGATCAGAAATATGTTGAATTTTAGTGATTATAGAAAGTTTAGTTTATAAGTTGTGTTGTGGTAGATACAAAATGTAGAGCAAAAATATCATGTTTTTTTACAGAGTGATTTGTAGAGTAAAATACAAGATTGTGTTTTTTTAAGAATAAGTTATCCTCCCGCTTGAATTAGTAAACTAGATTAACTACATCATTGCTACCCTTGCACAAGAAGAGTACACATGACATAATGTTGAGATATATTTCAAGCGATGATGCCATACTCTTATGTATTTACTTTTACTTGCATGACGAGAAATTTTGAGACATGAGGTTGAGAGTTGATGTCGAGTTACATTACCAGCAATGAGGATATGTTCTTTTGTAGTTACTTTTCCCTGCATTGATAAAAATATGTGATGCATGATGATAAAAATTGAGATTGAGTTATATTGAATTAAAGAAATTCAGGATGAAAACATATGCTATGTTTTGTTCCGAGTATAGAAATACACATGACACTTGGGTTAGGGTAACTTTTGTAACAAGGGTGCGAGAGCAACAAGGGTCCCCTTAGCCGGTCATCCAAGAGAGGGATGCGGCGAGTTACCTAGACATTATATTAATTTTTTTGAGTTGCCGCAGTTGGTGCCTGGATTACAGTTGTAGCGAGTGCCCACGATATTAGTTCGGACCTTAGTATCGTTGGGTGTGATCGTTCCATGAATGATAGACCGAGGCTACTCTATGAGGACTGTCCTTTGTCCAAATTCTTGAGATCGATGTTTCGAGCAGACGGAACACCCTTGATGTACCATCGGGACAAGAGTCATGCACTTAGTATAGATTTTCACAAGTTGCCACCATTGCTATGCATGTTCACCAGACTTGACACCACTTCTGATGATCTTGTAGCACTGCTTTACTTTTCGTTAACATGTGAGTATTTGCCATGTTCATTAGTTTAGTTACTTGTTTACTTTCCATGCTTTAATTTCGATATGTTCTCTGTTTATCTTTAATGTTGGCCTTTGTGGGAGCCTACAGAGTTTATCTCGCTGACGCCATTCATGTTTTGTGAATGTGGGTCAGACCCTTAGAACCAGTATGTTGAGGAAGAGCCTTGTGACCCCATAGCTGGAGAGGAGTCATTCGAGCCAATAGCTGGGAAAGAACCGTTCTACCCCGAGGAGTAGTTTTCCACCTTTATTTAACTGTAATTTGTGGACCCATCATGTACTAGTTGTGTTTTCATTTCGAATCGTGTTGTAATAATTAAACTCCTATTTTTGGAGGAACTGATGCATGTTGAACTGGGATGTAATTTATTATTTCTGCTGTTTGTTAAATAATTTGCATGGAGGACATGTGAACTTTACATTTACGATTGTCATATTTAGATCAAGGGAAAAGTTAAAAAAAGAGAAAAGAAAGGTAAAATTACACCATTATTTCCCTTATTTTAAATAAGTCACGGCCTTAACGTATTGCTCTCTAGGTATTTTGGGAAGCGGGGCGTGACACCTGATGAGCCCTTGTAGGCCTGTCAGTAGCTCACCGAGCTTTGGCAGGCCCGTCAGGGCTCCCACAGATTTCGAACGGCTTGCCAAAACCTCGTCGATGACTTGCAGCTGCTTCCATTACTTGAGGATGACTTCGAGGAGTTCCATGGGCTACGTGGGCCTTGATAGGCGACAGAGAGACGAGGATGCTGAGTACTTCCAGCCTACGAGGAATTTACAGATGATTATGACGAGGAACCGGTCTTTGAAAAGAATGTTGCTGACTATGCTTGGGAGGATTATGTCTGGGGCGGCAATGACGACAAAGGTGACGACTCGTGGAGGGGCTATGGGAAACATAGGGAGGTACGACACGACAACTTTCATTCCCCATACCATAGAAATGCAGAAGGACGAGCAGATCACGGGAATACTGGGGTGGCCAATAGAGTGAAAAAGCTAAAGATGCTCATATTCAAGAGGAATGATCTCTTTGGCTGGATCTACGGAGCTGAAGATTTTTTTTAAGTGACATGCTTGATGGAGAGATGGAAATTGGAGGCAGCCGGCGTATGTTTCGAAGGGGAGCCGCTCTCTTGGTTTCTCTGGAGGGAGAAGAGTGAGCCTACACACTCATGTGAGGAGCTTAAGGACTGTTTGGTGGATTTCGGAATACCCAGTGGGAAAACCTACATGAGCAGTTGATGGCCCTAAGTGCAAAAAAATGCAGAGTGCAAAGTGAAAAAAGACAGATGACAAACCTATAAATATGGAGAAGATGGAGGGGCATTTGGGGTACATGAATTAACAATGGCAATCATGTGAATAAAGGGAATTGGGTGGGCTTTTCTTTGGGATTTCCACTAAAACACCCAATACACACAACCCACACCCATCCCCCAAGTGGGCACCCCATGATGAGGTGTCCAAACGTAGGACCCATCTTTATCAACCTCTTTATTCTCGTAGGACAATGACAAGGTTGTAATTCTCTATTTTATAGTATATATATTATCCTATACACGCACCCTAAGGCACTGGGCCTCACCATAATAGTCTTTGGATTCAAGTATGGATCTTATGAGTGGCCATGTGCATGACGAGCACTAAAGTTTTGAATTGAGCTACGATGTGCAACCGCCGGGAAATATACGAATGCACTTAGATTTTCTCACCCTTGTTAACATAGCAAAGAAAATGTATTTGAAACTGTTAGCTGAAAGGTCCATGGACATGTAAATATACATTGAGAACAAAACGACGACTATAGATTAAAATCTAAAATGAGTGTCCAACTATTGCATAAAGGGAACTTTAACCCAAAAGGTCTATGCTAAGATTACAAATGTAGGGTATTGAAAACTCAGCCACAACTTCATCGGCTAAGATTACAACGTCATCGTCTTCTCCATTATAATCTTCAGGAACATCTTCATATGCATAGGCTCTAGGCGGATTTCTAAGAATAACCCAATCATCATCTACCATTATGTCTTTTACATAAAAACATTGTTTGGCATGCGTATCAAGCATGTACTTGTCATTCTTGTAGATTTCCTTGTTTAGATTTACAAATGTATAGAGAAATGGGCCCTTCTGTTTACTCTGCTCACACCAACGAACTTTACACAACACATGGCTAACATCCTTCTGATAGCTATAGAAAATCTCAACGACGACTTCAACATGTCCATAATAGAAGATTTGCCCTTATTTCGGCTGTTGATCTTTGCTTCTTGCATATGATAAATGAGAAAAGATGAGAAGATTCCACTATTCTGCGTGCATCGTTCCTTATCGACTATAGTGATATTAAATCTAAAACCATTGACACAATACTCTCCATAACGATGCATGGTGCCGTAAGGACCTCTGGCGTAGCTTCAAATGTCATCGAATAGCTGTACACCTATATCAATTTGCCGTTGAAGCTTCATAAAAAAGGATGAAACATATTACTATATTAATATGCTCGATATTAATTTTCTTACAAGTATATAGTTAATATATCTAAGTTGCGCATGTATCTGAATGAATTTTCGACCATTTCGAAAATTCTTTGGAATGTGCGCCTGCAACTTTTTTGCTAAAAATTTTGGTATTCATATTTTAGGACCTACATCATGTGACGACTGCGATACAAATAAAGAAAGCTAATATAACATAGGATTTAAAACACATACATCTAAATTCCGATGTATAAAAAACACATACATACAAAAGTCAACATGTGAAAAACTAAGCTTTATTACATACGATATAAGACAAATATCGGTAGATTGTTTAAAACATATGCATGGGCTTGGCCAAGATCTATCATATTAAATCGTCTGTCATCCCTACGGTCATTATAGAAGACAACATTCATAATTCTTCGCTGTCGATATAGCTTTGTTTCAACATCCCGCAAAAAATGAGAGATGAGTATCGGGGTCTCGTGTGATGAATAATTTTCAGTTATAGAACCTTCAGGTTTTGCACGTTGTGCACTAGTTGTTTCATGAACCATAGGAACATGCTGGTTAAAAAGCATAAAAATAATTAAATATATAAGTGTAATGATTGTCTCCATCAAAGAGCATTAAATAGAATAAGCATGTATCTCTCAACAGAGTACATCTACCGATATTGTACTGGTCTCGCAACGCGTACCTCCTATGCCATGTGCACAGTAAGATGAACCATGATCGTGAAGGAGGGTGCGAAAAGTTTTTCCATATTGCACAGTATAAGGATGACACGTCTCTCTAACTCCTCAGACTCAGCAACATCTATCACTTTCGAGCACACATGCTTGAATAAACCACAGAATGGTATCAAAATTGAAGCCAGCCTCTTATCGACATGTCGAACTATAACCAAAAGCATCTAATGTAGCAAGATATGGTCATCATGAGTTTTTAGACCGAAAATCTTCCTTTCGTCTACATGCACACATCTATATATATTTGAAGTATATCCATCTGGTGTCTTCATGGACATAAGAAACACAAGAAGGTTATGGATCTCATCTGTAGAAAGTGTAACACACGATGCTGGCATTTTCTACTTTTTATTTTCCTTCTAAATGGGCTGCAATTCAGTATGAATCTTCAATTGATTTAAATCAAGTCTCATTTAATACATCTTTCGACTTGGTCGAGTCTTGCAAAATGGTGTACAAGAGATTTTCACAAATATTCTTTTCTACGTGCATGATGTCCATGTTATGACGTATTATAAAACTCATCCAATACGATAACTGAAAGAAAGTACTGAACTTTGTCCATCCATCTAGAAGTATTGTCCTCTCTGTTGTGTCTTCTTCTGGTCAAGACGTTCGTTGCTTTCTCTTTCCCTTTCCTTTTCCCTTTGCAATCTTCCTTCTCACACCAAAATGGTTTTCTTTGCTACATCTTTTCTTTCCAAACTTTACCCTAGGCAAATGATGAAGTGCCTCAAATATGTCCTCTCCACTTAGCTATTTTGGTGCTCCTCTCGATTCGATTTCACCATTAAATAATCATCGCTACCATCTTCTGTGCTGTCAAAAGCATTTCTTATGGCTAAATTTCAAGTATTTTCCCTCGTAACCTCTCGTGCAAACTGAACATGCAAATTTACCATTTGTCGGGCAACCAGATAGATTATCATACACAGAAAAGTCAATAATTGTCCATAAAACAATAGCCCACATGCGAAAGTTTTGCTTTGTAAAGGCGTCAAATGTGTTCACACCCTTTTACCATAAAAGTTTCAGATCATCAATCAATGACTGCATGAAAACATCGATATCATTACCCGTGAGTATTTCCAAGGGATCAAGAGAGACAATATCATGTATGGTTACTTCATACACATATGAGGGGGAAGGTTATATGGGGTCACCAACACTAACCAGGTTGACCAACCACAGCTCATCACTCCAAAAGGATTAAATCCGTCGTTTACGAGACCAAGTCTAATGTTCCTCGGCTCTCTTGAGAAGTCCAGATAAATTCTATCAATATGCTTCCATGCCTCACCATCTGTAGGATGCCTCAGTTTTCCATCATCTACACGTCTGGTTACGTGCCATAACATTTTCCCAGCCAGTTCATCAGAAATGAATAACCTCCGCGCGCAACCTAAGATTAATTGGAAAATAACGGAGAACCGTTGCAGCAATCTTCTTTTTCTTCTTGTTTTGGACTGCATGACTTTCCTTGTTTGAACATGTACTTTGTTGCCCTTTCTACCGTGGTACATGATAGGTTGGGCTTTCGTTTAAATCCTTATTCTCTTTGTAATAAAGGATGCAATCATTGTGGCATGCATCAATTTTCTTGTAATCGAGCCCTAATGTATCAATGATTTTTCTCGCTTCATAATAAGTCGTTGGAATGCTATTCTCACATCCAGGAATTACCATTCTTAACAGATCTAACATCTCAAAATATGTAACTGCCATTCCGTCAAGGGGTTGGATATGAAGAACGCTGATTAAGAATGATAGCCTCGTAAACTCGCATCCTTCGTATAAATCCGACTCGTTGTCATTCACTAATTTAATCAGACGACCGACGTCACTTGAGGACTATGCATCCTCTGAAAAATTGTCGGTTGCAAACGGCAGAGCAAGAATGTCTTCCAGCATGTCACCTGTGTCATCTGCACGATGACACGTTGATTGGCATGCATAATTTGTGGCTCCGCTTGAAGCATCTCATTAGTTACCACACCTTCGCCGTGGTAACTCCAAAATTTGTAGTTAGGATCGAATCTGTTCGCAGACAAGTGGAAACGAACAATAACCTTATGATGTTTAAAATTGTTTTGACATTTTGTGCAAGGACAATAAATATCGCCAGTTGACAAGTGTGTTAGGTTACTGTCAGAGTACGCTAAAAATGCGTCTATCCCATCTTGGTATCGTTGGTCTTTGTGCCTATCTTCATTTGATATTTCCATAAGCGATTTGTCAGGAATCGCTCGCGTCTATAATAAATTTGAGAATGCCATATAAGTTTAGTTGATATCGCACATGTTTCCTACTGTGTTTGTGTATCTAATTTGTGTATTTGTGTTACCGACTGTAAATGGGAAGGCTTCTATCCCATTAGATATGCAAACACAGCGCATTGTATCCTAATTTGTGTATTTGTGTGAACTTTCATTTCGTGAAAATTTTGGCAGCACCTACCCGCTGTTTTCTGAGTACACATAAATATTGGTACTCGAAGAACAACGGATACGTGCAGCCAGAATTCTCAAGAAATGAAAGAACACACAAACACACAAATTAGGATATAATTTTTCACAATACATTTGTGTATCTAACCTGTCCACAATGGACAGACCCAAGAAATATTTATATGTAATTTTCTAATCACATGTGACCATGAATCAGTTCTTTGAATTGAACACGAGGGCTTCGCTACCATCAACCGATCCATGCATGCATGTGATACAAGAACACTACATATAATATTTATTGGACGGGAAAATCTACGGCTCAAATAAATCTATATGTGTCCAGTTTATGATTAAGCATGTAAAGCATGATTTAACGTATATTTGACGATTTAGTATAAGAAGTGTAAGATTATTACATATAAATCCTTTAAAAACAAACCCTAAATCTTCAAACTTTCCACATGAATAAAAGCAAGGAATAAACTTGTGCTTCATGTTTTATTTAATTAGCCTAGTAGTGATGGTGCCAAAGGATCAAATAAATCTATATCTGTATGTGTGAAACAAACATGGATTGTTAGTCTCAGCTGGTAACTACTGAAACCATTTGTTAATGAAACACTGTTGACTTTGGGATGGATGATATTGACTTCTATCATCTGTACAAATAAGCACATGTACAATGCTCCTGTGGTACGCACTAAAGTTAAAAACCAACAGAACAACATCAACACTGTGATACTTCCATAATGATCTAACATTAATAAAAAGCTATCTGGCTTTAACACTTTCTGACACCCATCCAGAAATTACAATTGCTTGGACTGGAATTTGTAACAGTTTACAATCATAAGATGCAAGTGAATGTGACACACAACCACAGTAACAATGAAATACTTTAAGGGACATGCTTGTCACTACAACTTGTTAGCACCTGACACATGCACATTAATTACAATTAAAATCAGAAAAAATTTAAAATCTGACGTGATGCTCCAAATTGTAATGGGTTACAATATTCCCTCCTCTAATAGGGGAGTGCACTTGTGTCCAACGCTTTTAACCATACATATGTTCAATGCTCATCTACCACTGTATGACAAGCATGTCCTGCGCCAACCAAAAAAGCTACAAAAAGCCTCCAAAATCTCTTCTGACCTATTGAAGGTAGGGAAGTCCAACCTTATAATCTTTGGTTGGGCTATTGTTATAGAACTTGTTCCAAGATTAAGCTGAGTGTGAGCGAGATAGGATTTAGAATTACCTCAGACAATTGCTGATTCAGGGGGAGAACGACTACTCCTCATTCACAGTCACTATTGCCAATTGTTCTTCCAAACTCAGTTCTTGACAACCTAATTCATTTGAAGTCCTAAATTATATTTTGCAGCTAGGACAAAAAATCTTGTATCAAACATTACACTTTTAATTATTGGATGGTGAAGATTCTTTGTGTGGAATCAGAGAGGGTGATCGATTGTCATCGAAGGTAGAGGCCAATCAAATAATTAAACTTGTAACCCTACAAAACCCTACAAAAAAACTCCAACAAAACAACCACACCATCCTCCCCTGATTCTCCTACAAAACCCTAATTAATGAGATGAGATGAGGAGAGAGATAGAGAGATAGAGAGATAGAGAGAAAACATTGTCGTCACCGGAGAACACCGTCGACAGAGGGATTGGTCAGTAGGTTGGATCGTCTGTGGAAAGCAAACCCTAATTCATTAGAAAATTTCTATCGATAGAGAGAGATGGAGGAAGAGCTACGCGCCTGAGAACACAGTCGCCTAAGAACACGTCAAGAATCTGATCGAAAAAAATTCGACCACCTTGCTTGAGAACAAAGTATCGTCGTCGGTTTCGTCGCTCACTTATGAGAGAGAGAGAGAGAGAGAGAGAGAGAGAGAGAGAGATGTGAATTTTGCCTGAAAGAGAAATTTTTTACGATAGAAATTTTCGTTATAAAATTTTGATCGCCTGCCCTTATTTGTGGGGGGATTTCTATACGTCCGTGGCAAACATCCATTTTCCATATACATGCCGTGGAATTTGTCCGTTATCTGCCACAGATGTTTCCATGGCAGATATATTTCTCTGACAAAATATCGAGCTGATGATAGATCCGTGGCCAAAGGGTAACATGCCACGGCATAGTCCGTTATCTGCCACAGATGTTTCCATGGCAGATATATTTCTCTGACAAAATATCGAGCTGATGATAGATCCGTGGCCAAAGGGTAACATGCCACAAATATGCCGTGTTGGTTAACAAATATTTGCCATAGATTACTCCATGGCAAATACTTTTCGTTGACGGCCTGTCGAGCTATTGACATGTCAGTGGCAAAGAGTAATTTGCTGCGGATTTTCCGTGACTGTTGAACAATTAGCCACGGAATATTAACCACTGACTCTTCCATGGCTAATAAAGCAACTGTTGCCACAGATTCGTTTTTGTGGCGGATGTTCCATGGCCGATGCTGTGTTTTCTAGTAGTGTATGTAGCAAAGCCTAACAGATATACAACACGAGAACTTCAACGATTGAGGAATCTCTACACGTTTCGTTTTATGAAGATTTTGATGCACTTATTTCTCATATGGATGATAGTATAGAAATTCTTGTTAATTCCATGCATAATGTTAAGATTAATGAGTCTAATATGACTAACCCTACTAATGAGATTGTTGAGCATGTTTCTAGTGATCTAGGTTTACCTAAGACTTTTTGTACGATATCACATCATTCTCATGACCAAGTGATTGGAAATATTGATGATGGTGTACGGACAAGGTCAAGGATGGAGCACGTCACACATTATGCCTTTGTAGCTACCATTGAGCCAAAGAACATCGAAGAGGCATGTGAAGATATCTCTCGCATTTTGGCAATGGAAGAGGAGCTCATACAATTTGAAAGGAATGAGGTTTGTGAACTTATTCCTCCTTCGGAAGACCACTAAGTCATCGGAACGAAGTGGATCTTCAAGAACAAGATGGATGAGAACAGAGTTGTCACACAAAATAAATATGTTAGTTGCTCAAAGTAGGCAAGAGGGAGGTATAGATTTCGAAGAATCTTTTGCTTCGTTAGCTAGATTAGAATCAGTTAGAATGCTTTTATCAATTGTATCATATAAGGACTTGAAATTGTATCAAATGGATGTCAAAAGTGCATTTTGAATGGTGTTGTGAATGAAGAAGTTTTTGTTTCACAACTACCGGGTTTCATACACGAAATTTTTCCAAATCACGATTTTAGACTTAAAAGGCACTTTATGGTTTGAGACAAGCTCCTAAAGCTTGGTATGATCACCTTAAAATCTTTTTATTGGATTTGGGTTTTAAAATGGGGGAGGTTGACTCAACTTTATTCACAACGTATTTTGAAAGTGCCATCCTTATGATACAACTTTATGTAGATGACATCATTTTTGTACTACTAATAAACACATTTGTCAAGAATTTGCTAAGTCCATGCATGATGAATTTGAAATGAGCCACTTAGAAAAACTCACATATTTTCTTGGATTGCAAATTCGTCAATTGAAGAAAAGATCTTCATCTACCAAACCAAGTACACGATGGAATTGATTAAGCGTTTTGGGATGTGTCACTTTAATGAGCACGACAACACATCTTGACAAGAATGAACATAGTAAAGATGTATACATACGTCAATATCGAGGTATGATTGACAGTTTACTTTATTTAGTTGCTAGTATGTCTGATATTATGTTTGCCGTATGTTTATGTGCACGTTATCAATCACGACTTAGAGAGTCACATTTGCGGTTAAACGAATATTTCTTTATCTCAATCATACCCAGGACTATGGATTATTTTATACAAAGTCTAGCAAATATGAGTTGGTCTTATATAGTTATGCCGATTTTGCCAGATGGAAATACAACAGGAAGAATACTAGTTGCACTTGTCATTTCCTAGTAAATTCTCTTATATCTTGATTTTCAAGAAACATAATTTGGTATTTTTATCCACGACTGAAGCAGAATATATTGCTGTTGGTCTTGTATGTGCACAAATCTTATGGATGCGACAAACACTTAAGGACTGTGGTATGAATTGTGGAACTGTAACTATCATGATCGATAACCAAAGTGCTATGTCTATCTAAGAACCCGATACAACACTCCCCTACCAAACGCATAGATGTTAAACATCATTTCATTAATGATCATGTTCTCAAGAAGGATGTTATT
The DNA here is from genome assembly GCA_030789695.1 of Scilla litardierei. Classification (NCBI taxonomy): domain Eukaryota; kingdom Viridiplantae; phylum Streptophyta; class Magnoliopsida; order Asparagales; family Asparagaceae; genus Scilla; species Scilla litardierei. Next base: position 461,639,499 of record CM061142.1, read on the forward strand.
CTAGAGTACATTGAAGCCCAAAAACTAATCACCGACATTTTCACCAAACCATTCGAAGAAGATTCTTTTGTGAGGCTACAGAGAGAATTAGTGACTATGGGTGAATCTGAATTTTAGAAGGTCAATACATATGGTTCTATCATGTTTCAAGTTTTTTTTGATTGAATTCAGTTTCTTGTATCATATGTATCTCATATTGCCTATTTTATGTCTTTCATGTGATTCTTATGTTATCTGTGCAATTGTGTCTTTTTGATTTTATTGTATGTTTTAGATGATTAGGATATGCTTTAATGGTCATATGGATTGTTTTTAAGTGATTAGATAGATTTTTAGCTCGAGTGATTATTAATTTCTATCATTTTGCAGCATTATGTATCTGGGTACCATGACCAGATGTCTGGAAGACCCACTCCAATAATCTGGAAAATTAATTCTGATTTCCTGATATCTTTCCCTCTGTCTAGCCGAATGAAGAACACATATCAGGCATCTGTACAGTGTTCCAAACGTCTGGGAATTGTTCATCAGCCGTCTGACTTCACTTGAATTTCAATTCTTATTCTTTGCTTCAGCCGTCTGAGTAACCTTCGCCATACGTCTGACTGAGAGTTTTCGCATTGACTTTTTGACTTATTTTATATTCGACACTCGAGATTAAAAGTTGATTCAATTTAATCTTTCTTCTTTCGATCTCAGGAGATTTTGGACGTCTAATTCTCCTCTATTTCCTCAAACTCTCTCACAACCGACCTTATTTTCGATCGATTATGATCTATTGCTGTCGTCCACTTGATTTCGACTATACTTCCACTCGATTAACATCTTTTCTCGGAATATTCATTCATTTTTCTATTGATTATTCAGCTTTTAGGTTTAGGATTTTGTTTATATTAGATTTCTTTGAAGTTTAGGGTTTGTTTTGATTAAGGAGTAATGCATCCTCGCAAGCGAACTACTTGCGTGCCATTTTCTTTTCCCAAGAAGCATACGCCTACTCTATGATCTCCTCCTTGTATTCAACCCACACAGTCCACTCCTCCTACACAAACCACACAAACCCTTCCAACACAAATCTCGTCTACACAACCCACTGTTGACCCGATTACCACTGCACCCTCAGATTCGACACTCGATACTTCATGTCGTAGTCCAGACTGGCAGTCTCGTTATACATGTCTTGCTGGTGCTCATGTTTTCCCTGAGCGTTTTATTACATATAGCAATTTCCCTGATCTTTCTGACATTTTGATAAGACTGGACTTCTAGAATTATGGCGAGATTATCGAGCTACCCCTTCATATCCAAATATTGTAAAATTATTTTATGTTAACCGTCTTCGAGACAAATATTACAAGAATCGTTGTCTCAATACATTTGTTCAAGGGAAGCACATCATTCTTGATTCCAAAACCCTTGGAAATATCTTGCACACCCCCTCCTTCGGTCAATTTCTTATTGATATGGATTTTTTGACTCCTCCATCGTGGACAAGATCTTCACAGATCGGACTTTGGAGATTACCACTAGTCTTGGATCCAAGTATTTCATTCTTATAGCCAGGATTTGTAAATTGATTATCAAGTCCAATATTCGACCCAAAACTGGCTCGGTTGCCTATCCATCTGTTGAGTATTTTCGGTGTCTTTTTGCTCTCCTAGGAGAGATAAAGATTAACTGGGCTCAGGTCATCCTAGACCGGATGGATGAGACACATGCTCTTCCTTATCACGCTCTCCTTACTCATGTGTTTTTTCATTTTGGCCTTACTTTGAGAGTGGGTGAGTTGAGTGCTCCTGGAGCTCGCATAGACTCCAAGGTTAGCACTAAGTCTGTTTTTGCTTTTCGGGTTATTGCCCAGAAAAGCATTGATGCAGCTTCTGCTAGTCCATCTTCTGCCGCACCCACTTCGACTACACCACTAACTACATCTGCTCCATCTTCATCTGCTCCTGTATCTGATCTACCTCCACATCCTCCACCTCCTATTGATCCATTCTCCTCTGAGCACCCTCCGCTTCGTGATGATTCTCTTGACATCATGAGGGCTCAGATTTCCAACCTTGGCGATGGGATTGATCATTTGCATTCTCGTCAGGTTGACTTCAATTCTGACTTAAAGAGATTTGACTCACGCATCATCAGTCTCGATGAGAGTCATGCACGAATTCTGGATCATATTGATGCTAATCACGAGAGCATTTAGCAGCTGGTTGATGATTCTTCTTATACCAGAGGTCGAGTTGATGATATGAGGAGTTGCATGGTCTCGCTTGAGATGAGTCATAATAGCATGAAGAATGAGGTGTCTTTGATGCATTCAGATTAGGACTAAGTCTTGAATAGGACTAAGTCTTGTTATCTCTTCTGGTTAAGAGGTAGGTGGAGAGGTAGCTGGAGTTGATAATATGATTCAAGGGGGAGTATGATATATTGAATTGTATATTATGTCCTACATGCATACTAATCATTTGTATCACCTATATGTCATTAATTTGTGTATTCATTCTATTTTGTGCTTTCATGCCTTCATACACAATATCATGTGATACACACATAATTAACTGCAAGATGATGCCATAATCTATTTTTCATTAACTAGGTTAACTTGATTGGTAGAATTGCAAGGGGAGTAAGCATATTTATAGCACAATTATTTATTTTGTTTATGTTTTGTTTGTCATCATCAAAAAGGTGGAGAATGTTGAGTATTGGATCTCCCAATTTGGTTTTGATGATAAGCAAACATAAATTATCATGATTAACTTCTCTATTGTAGTTAATTAAAGCGTCACCAAAGTAAGATTAAAGATTATCAAAAGCAACAGTTGATTGACGCAATGACTTGAAAAGATTTCACGGAGATTGATTGAAGAACTCATGAGGAAGTGAAAGGGATTAAACGTATTTTTCTTTAATTTTTTCTCTATTGAGTTCATTAGTTTGTTAAGACTTAAAATAATCTGCTTAGAGACACTTACACTTCATGCTCATGTCATTAGAAAAGCCCCTATTTGATTCCATATGATTCCTAGCTTTAAAATCTCAAATTTGAGATTTTCGACCAGGATCAGACATCTGACAGGCATGCTTTCTATAGCTTAGAATCCACAGACTCTTTAGATGTCGGAAGTGTTGATCATAGCCGTCTAACTAGGCTTCCAGCCATCTGGGAGCTGTTCTCCAGATGACTGAATAAATATGCTAGATTTTTCTGAGAGCTGTCGAGGGTTTTGGCTCCTTGGCCACTCCTTGGTCAGGCGTCTGATGCCTATTTATCAGACGGCTAAACAGTGACTTAGGCATCTGAGAACCCTTCTTCAGACGTCAGATATAAAGCCGTTATAGTGCATTTAATGCAATTTCAAATAGTGACCCAGACGTCTGTTAGTTATCTTTAGTTGTCTGATTGCGTTAAATCTGTCCTTTTATTTCTGTTGCAGCATTTAATGCGACCAGCTTTTCTTAGGTTTTCGGGCTATTTCTTGTGCAGTATTTATATGAGATGTTGTAGTTTTTTTTTCAGAATTCTTGATTAACTCTAGAACTCATTGAATACTCATTCATTGCTCATCAACTTTTTCAAGTGCTCATTTACTCCATTGATTATGCTCTAAAGCTCTAAAGCTATCATCTTATAAATACTGTCCAGTCAAGCTCTAAAGCTCTCATCCAAGCATTGAATGCTTCATCAATTTGACAAGCTCATTTAGTGCAGCTACATTCTTGGAGCACTTCATACACTCACTTTCCTTGCTCTTGTAAGTTTATTTCAAGGCCCATGGAAGTGTATAATATTTCAATTTTATTATATTGCAATTTTCTTTCTTCTTTGTTTGAGAACTCTCGAGTTATGAGAGTTCTAAGGCTCTCAAGCTCTAAAACTCTCATCCTATAAATATTGTCCAGTCAGGCTTTAAAGCTCTCATCCAAGCATTGAATGCTTCATCAATTGGACAAGCTCATTTAGTGCAGCCACTCTCATTCTTGGAGCACTTCGTACACTCACTTTGCTTACTAATGTAAGTTTATTTTAAGGCACATGGAAGTGTATAATATTTCAAGTTTATTGTATTGCAATTTTCTTTTTTCTCTATTCGAGAACTCTCGAGTCATGAGAGTTCTAAGGCTCGAAAACTCTAAAGCTCTCATCCTGTAAATACTATACAGTTAAGCTCTAAAGCTCTCATCCAAGCATTGAATGCTTCATCAATGAGACAATCTCATTTACTGCAGCTACTCTCATTCTTGGAGCACTTCATACACTCACTTTGCTTACTCATGTAAGTTTATTTCAAGGCACATGGAAGTGTATAATATTTCAAGTTTATTGTATTGCAATTTTCTTTCTTCTCTATTTGAGAACTCTCGAGTCATGAGAGTTCTAAGGCTCTAAAGCTCTCGTCCTATAAATAATGTTCAGTCAAGCTCTAAAGCTCTCATCCAAGCATTGAATGCTTCATCAATTGGACAAGCTCATTTAGTGCAGCTACTCTCATTCTTGAAGCACTTCATACATTAACTTTTCTTACTCATGTAAGTTTATTTCAAGGCACATGGAAGTGTGTAATATTTCATGTTTATTGTATTGCAATTTTCTTTCTTCTCTATTTGAGAACTCTCAAGTTATGAGAGGGCTTATTCCCGAGCTGTGGGAATAAGGTTATTGATCGTAGTTCGATTACTCTTGTTGGGGTTTCCACGAGTGCGTTTAGTGGACTAGCTCAAGCGGGATTCTCTTGGGTTCTGGGGTAGGATTCAGTTAATCAATGTTTGACTATGGAATCCGAACCAGTGTAATTGTCTGTGTTTGCATTGCATATAATTTCTTTGGTTGTTTTTATTAGTCCGCATAGTTGGTTGATTATGGTTTTAATTGGCGTAATTCCGATTATTATTATAGAACACTATTCGCCCTCTTATAGTGTTTCTCTCCTAATTGCTACAGGTCCTACAAGTTGTCCTTTGAAGTGCTATGTTTGAGGGGCTGACCTCCGGTGTCGAGGTCATCCTTGTGTAGTGTTGACATGGGTCTGGTCAGGCTGACCTCCCAGTCTAAGGATGCCCCTAAGGATGTAGTTGATTCATGGTGAGTCCCCTCTATTGAGCTCAGCAGGTTCCCACTGTCAGTGGGCCCCTGTCAAAACGTCATCTATATTGGTCCATCGTCTTTTGGCTTCACACTACGGAGCTGAGCTGAGCTACACAGGTCTAATGTGGGAGAGGCAAGAATATGAAGCTGAAATTGTTGAAAGACTTCGTCTTACCTCGTTTGATTAGACCAACTCGTCTTTGAGAATGTGGTACCTAAGTTGAAGGACATCCCCTAGGTGAAGGCACCCTTATTATGACGTGCTGAGTAACCGCCTCATCCCAAAACCTGAGAAGACATGGCTGATGCATCTGTATCTCTTCTAGGAATCCAAAGAGGCAAGCCCGAGTCTCGAAGAACGGTCACTATTGATGTGGCAGAAGCTGATTTATGGGTGGTATAAGCAGGAGTTAGACAATCGCAAAGATCAAGCGACTATGGTTAGAACCCACCGTGTGTGCTTCTTGGGGATCAGACGATTGCGATTGGCTCAATGCAACCGTGGGATTGGACGGCCATGATCTTGTCCAGCCAATTTTCCCCTAGGGTAGGTAGACAGGGCAAGAGAGGCCATCAGTTGGTCGTACTTGCATCCAAAACTTTGCTTTCTTTTGTTGCTGCATTTTTGTGCCTTCTGAATTTCGTTGTGTACAGCATTCTCACCGAAAAAGGTAATTTCTCATTTTATGGCCTTTTGCTTCTTCCTCTGCTTCTTTCTTTCGACATTCCTTTCTTGCTTCTTTCTCCAAAACCAAAGTCATGCCAGATGCCACCGATTCTCGATGCACCCCCTCTGAGCACCATACGTCGTCATTGGGATATTCGCTATCTCCTGACATGGTCTCCCTTAGCAAATAGGATGCCCTCCACTTGAGGGGATTGGAGAGAATGCTGCCGAATCCGGTGCTAGGAGGCCTCCCAAGCCTCGAAACCCCTTGTCTATGATGCGGTGGAAGCTGGCTCGCCACCGCTGTGTCTAGGCTTGTAGATCTCCTCCTTAACTTGTTGCCATGATGGCCTCACCCTCAAGCCTGGTGCTTGCTCCAGTTGGGCCATCGGCGCCTTCATCACCTCAAGATCTAGATGCCCTTGATTGGACCAGACTTACCGACCTTTGATGTTAGGGAGTTAGGATAGTTTGGGATGGGTTGATGAGCTACCGAGCACATGATTTCAGGTCAAGGATGACTAGTTCTGAGCTGGCTAGGCTTACGGAGAGCAACCAAATTCACTCTTCAGTGAAGTTGTACATTCAACATGAGCTGGAGGGAATGCTTGATTGGCCTCTCAAGGAGCAATAGTGTTGAGCTCCACGCACTTGGAGGGAGGGCTTTGCCTCCCGTTCAACTGATTTACCTGACATTTCATCTACCTCACTAATCTGATGCCATGCCATCTGGCCCATAATAGCTTCATGGCTGTATTGCTTTGGCCATGATATTTGCCTCCCAGGACAATGTAAGGCTTTTTTCCGAGCTGGTGCACATGGTGTCTGAGCTGAAGAAGACCACAAACACCCAATACTATCTCAGTGACCGAGCTGGGGCCCTGAGGGTCTTCGATGAGAAGCCATTGTTGAACAAGAACTGGATGGATAAATAGATTTGGGCCATATGGAGCTAGAAGAGCTTCGAGGATAACCTTGTCACCATTGAAGAGCTGGAGCCACGTCGATTTGGGTGCCCCTGCAAGTGGGATCCTGACGTCATCTTGAAGATAGTGATGAAGAATGAGATGAGTTGATGGGTGTAGTTAGCCACCCAACTTGTTGCTGAAAGGTCCTGTAACATGATGTTGAGAGAGCCAGTAATCAAGGCACTGCATGCGATGCATGCTGAGGAGTACAAGGAGCTCGACCCGGATCCTTATGTTATTGGTGAGCACCAGGATAAAAGAGGTCAAACACTTCCAACTTCTCCTCTTATTTCTAACTATTCTTACTTTTGTTTTGCAAAGATGGGAGGCTTTAACTTGAATCTTACCTGGAGGGAGCGAGCCTACCGGGCCGTTTACGATCAAACGTCACCACCCTATAGGAGGACCTCTGCTCACCCTAAGGGAGCCAAACGGATGACCTCTGCCTACCATAAGGGAGCAAAAGGGAGGACCACCTCCTGAGGGAGCGGCATAGCCATTGGCTCTCTCAACTCCATAAGAAGGAGTTGGAGTATGGACTTCAAAGTCTTCGGCCAAACATGTCTCAGCCACTGCTACCGTCGTAACCCACATGGAAAAGAGCTCTCCACTGACCCAACTCTGTAGGCTAGGGCAAAGATATGGTGGCTCCCATGGTGATCCATGTTGATCGAAGAATGAAGACGATGCTGACCACATCCCCTTGTCGAGGAGGGGGAAGCAAAAGGAGAGGGAAGTGGCAGCGCCCGAGCTACAACAAGGGGAGTCTGGTATCCTCGTGTTCACTAAGCCCTAGCGGAAGAAGGCCGATGCTATGGCTGCTGAGTAAGAGTCTGAGGCTATGTCACACCTTACTCTGAGGTGGGACCAATGTTGGTTCCCAAGCCTAGTAAGGGCTCAGGGGCGAGGAAGCTGGCCGTTTGGGAGAGAACGCTCATCCTAGTGATCAAGGAGACCCAAAAGGAGAGTGGTCGTATCGACATTGAGGCTGATGGGTTCTTTAAGGCCCTGTCATAGATGCGCCAGCCAGGTAAGCTCTTTTTATGTAGAATGTTATGAGATTCTGAATTCAGTCTTTAACTCCGTTGTTTTTGGTTTCTTTGTCTCAATATCCCAACACTCTCCCCCTTTTGATGATGACAACAAATGTTATAAAATATTAAGAATATAATATGATAACAAAAATGACTTACGCTCCCCCTGCAAAGATGCATGATTGTTATGGAGAAGTTGCCCCCTTACATCAAGGCTTGGTTATCAATAAGCAGAAATATACATAATTCATATTATATTCCAATTCAAGTGTTAGAAAAAATGACGAATATTCACCATGTATTTTATATGCATTGAAATTTTTCTTCCCCTTTGTCACATCAAAAAATACAAAATGTAATTTTCTTTTAATAAAAATGTGACAGGAGAGTAATTTACTTGATACAACAAAAAATTCATGACAATAAGTTTATTTAAAGCTCATAACACCAAGTATAAAAAATTTGCATGAAAGAAAATATTCACTTGATGTTTCAAAATGTCTCAATATCTTTCATAATGAATCACACAATATCTCAATATGCATTGTTCATATGAATTACAAGTATAAAGTTCTCCAAGCATAGCAATGAGAATGAAAATCTTAGCATAAAGATAGCATATATCATATCCTCACATAAAGAAACAAAATTGTGAGGGGCAACAAAATATTACATAGCAGAGTAGCATTGGTTCCAAGCATCGAAAATATTAAAAACCATAGTAGCACAACCATTCTCACACAATGAAGCAAAATTGGTGAGAAATCAACACAAAGTTTTACAATGTCACAGACCAAAATAGCCTAAGTGTCAAGCATACTAAATATTACAAACCATAACGTTTTTCAAATTACATAACCATCATACTAAGTAAAGCATCGTAAAAGTCCAAACAAAGCATAAAGTTGCTTATCCACATCGGATTTCCTTTTTAATTGCTCCAAACTCCTTTTGCACTTCCTCAATCAAAGCATCTGCCATGTCAAGCCTTTTCATCATTGTTTCATTCAGTTTGTCCATCCTTTGGATTAGATCATCCCTAATGTTGCTCTTATTCTGATTCATTTGAAGTTCCATCTTCTCAAGCCTAGCAATTATGGCTTGTTGAAAAGAGAGCATGTAAGGGGGAATATCTGTAGAGTATGAGGATTGACCTTGTTCCATGGGTTCTCTTTCTTCAGCTTCTTCTCCAGCTTCTTCTTCACTTTCCTCTTCAGTGGGGTTCTTGGAGGGCTCTATGAATTGGTTTTTGCCATCGACGTCTATCCTGGCGGAGAAGATATAGGTGAGATAAAGGCCATGGTGAAGAGATGTAGGATTTGCTGAGGTGTCGCTATGGATAATGTTGTTCAAGATAATCTGAGCCTAATTGACTTTGATCTTAGCCAACATAGCATAAACATAGTTGGCTTGGTTCATTGAGAGAACGACTTTACTTCCACACTTTTGATTTATATTGTATGAAAGGATGTTCGCAAGGATCCGTGCAAGTGTTGTGAGATCACATGTGGTCAAGCTTGGATTGTAAAAAATACCTTCTAAATACATAAGCTCGAGAACATCCTCGTCATCCATTTCAATTTTACGGAGTAAAGTCCCCGTGCTTGGGATTCCAAGCCTAAGTCATAGTCCTTGTGTATCAAGAACTATGGGAGAATCTAAGACTTTGGTGGATATTTTGGGGTTCCAGTGGATGTGGAAGTGTTCACAATCATATTGGTGTAAAATAGATTTATCAATCTAGGATAACATCTACACCTATTATTGTAGGAGAACAAATCGGTAAGCCCTTGAAATTCAAATATAGAACCGATGCCATAATTCTCAAGATCTAAGATTTTCACACACCTCTCTTGGAGAATGGTTCTATGGGCATTGAGATCAAAAGTTAATCAAACCGGGCTTGTTTAGATAAGAGATGATAATTTCCCTTTCCGACAAAGGTTGAGAGGAAGAAGCTTCTATTCTCTTCTTCTTAATAGAAACTCACATAACCATGGTTTCTAGAGATTTGAAAATAAAACTAGGAAAGTTGAAGTTTTGAGGAAGAATAAGTATACCTAGGATATGTTTGAATCTTCCTTCAAAAAAATTTCTACAATTCCTTGATCTATTGTGCAAAGGTGAAATCTTTGAAAGAGTATGTGGGAGACGAAGAAAGAGGAGGCAATATAATGAAATGAGGGAGATGTATAAAATTTAGGGGTTTATTAACTTACCAATTGATCCTAGCCCTAGAGATTGAATGAAGGGTGATGATTTACTCCCCTTAGTGGGTATTAGTGATAAAGGAAGTAAAAACCCATTAGGATGTCAAAAAGCCAATAGTCAGTTAGATGTGCAACTAGTTTCAGAAACTGAAAATTACCCAGATAGTCGGCTATCTGCCAGTTTGAGTTATTTTACGTTAAGAATCCAATCAAATTGCATCAAACTGATTCCTAATTATTTCTAATCATTCAAACAGTATCCTAACACACAAGCAATAATTTTGAACATATTCAAATATTTTTTAAAATTCAAAATAATTCTTATGGTTATGAATCAACTATTGGGGGAGGAGCCCCCAACTCTTTATTTATAGGCAATGGGGAGAATACAAGATGGGTTTACAATGATATGGGCCTATCTCTTGGATAGCCCAGAATCTCAACCGACCCGGTTAAATAACCGTTCACAACACTCCCCCTTATCCGGCCATAGGTGTGGACTCTGCTTGTGAATACTTCAGAATTCCGAGCGTAGGAGAGTCTTACATGTGGTGGATACTTCAGGATCCTGAGTTGGTGAGATTTGCCTCAGTAAAACCTTTAGCTATGGAAAACCCAGTGGGAAAAACCATTGTTAAGGAAAAAGAGTACAAAATCTGCCAAACTCCCACTGATCTGTACAAGCCCTCAAGCTTGCAGATCTCTTAGGCGTCTCATTCCAATCCTATGTACAAGCTTCCTAAAAGTGGCAGTAGGAAGGGCTTTAGTGAACAAATCTGCCAAATTGTCACATGATTGCACTTGTCTGATGTCGATCTTGCCATCTCTTTGTAGCTCGTGCGTCCAGAAGAACTTTGGTGAAATGTGCTTCGTTCTGTCGCCTTTAATGAAGCCACCTCGTAACTGAGCTATACAAGCAGCATTGTCCTCGAACATGGTAGTAGGCTCGAGATCTCCAGTCTTTAGTCCGGTCGTAGACATGATGTGGTGAACAACTGAGCGTAGCCATACGCATTCTCTGCTTGCTTCATGGATGGCAATGATCTCAGAGTGATTGGATGATGTCGCCGTCAAGGTTTGCTTGATAGATCTCCAGGAAATGGCTGTCCCTCCGTAGGTAAACACGTACCCAGTCTGTGACTTTGCTTTGTGGGGATCAGACAAATAGCCTGCATCAGCATAACCTGCAAGTGTAGAGGATATTCCATTTTTGTAGAAGAGTCCCAAATCTGTAGACCCTTGGAGGTAGCACAGAAGGTGCTTAATCCCGGTCTAATGGCGCTGGGTGGGTGCTGCACTGTATCTGGCTAGCAAATTTACTGCGAACGCTATGTCGGGACGCGTGCAGTTTGCCAGATATAGTAGTGCTCCGATGGCACTCAGATAAGGAACTTCTGGACCAAGTATATCCTCCCCCTCTTCCAGCAGCCGGAAGGGGTCTTTATGTGCATCCACGGATCGTACCACCATATGTGTACTTAGTGGATGATAGTGGTCCATATAGAATCTTTGCAACATTTTCTTCGTATATGTGGTTTGATGTAGTAGGATTCCTTCTATTAGGTGTTCAATCTGTAAGCCCAGGCAGAATTTTGTTTTACCTATGTCTTTCATTTCAAATTCTTTTGTTAGGCTTACAGATATCTCAGTAATCTCTTCAGGAGATCCTATGAGATTCAGATCGTCTACGTAGACATCAATTATTACGAATCCTTTTCCCTTTGTTCTTATGAAGATACAAGGGCAGCCTTCATTGTTTGTGAATCCTTGTTGAACAAGGAACTCACTGAGTCTGTTATACCACATTCTTCCTGATTGTTTGAGACCATATAATGATCTTTGTAGCTTAGCAGAATAGACGTCCCGAGGTCTATCTTTCAGGTCGGCAGGCATAGAAAAGCCATCAGGAAGTTTCATGTATATCTCCTTGTCGAGATTGCCGTATAGATATGCAGTCACAACATCCATTAGCTGCATATCTAGGCCTTCCTTTGCTGTTAAGCTTATCAGGAATCTGAAAGTGATCGCATCCATGACCGGGGAGTATGTTTCGTCATAGTCTATTCCCGGTCTTTGGGAAAATCCCTGTGCTACAAGTCTAGCTTTGTAGCGTGCGATCTCATTATTTTCGTTTCTTTTTCTGACGAATACCCATTTGTATCCCACAGGTTTGACATCGGTAGGTGTCTGGACTATTTGCCCAAAGACTTTTCATTTCTGAAGCCAGTCCAGCTCGGCTTCTATTGCCTGATTCCACTTTGGCCAGTCATTTCTACGTTTGCATTCAGCAATGGAATGTGGTTCATAATCATCGTTGCTTCCGATGACGTGAATGGCAATGTGAAACGCGAAGTCATCGTCGACGACTGTACTCTTTCTGTCCAATACCTCCCATGTACGTACATAATTTAATGATATTTCAGTTTCTCCTGACAGTTCCTTTGCAGTGGATTCCGGGAGGGTAGAGGGTATGGACACGAGCTCGTTTCTTTGTGGGGGTATCGTCCCAAGGTCTCCGGATATTTTTCTTTTTCTTGGATTTTTATCCTTGGAGCCTGGTGGTCTGCCTCTTTTCTGTTGAGGTGCAGCCACTTCTGCTGCTGGTGGATTGCATGCATCCTTTGGGATGTCAATCCTAGCTGGAGCGCAGCAGGGATGTGTAATCTGACAATCTTTTGGTCGTCAGTAAACGAATCCGGTAATCTATGGACTGTGTTCTGGTTGTGTAAGATCTTCCGGATCTCATCATCACATTGTTTTGTTACCGGATCGTAGTGGGTCAGACTTTTTGTATCACACGTCAACATTTGCTTTGCGCTAGACTTTTCAATGTCTAGGCGCATTTTGGGGAAATACGTCTCATCAAAGTCGCATTCTTCAAGGCGTGCCTTAAAAGCGTCCCCCTTTTGGAGTTCTAGGTATCTTATAATGGAGGGCGAGTCAAACCCTACATAAATACCTAGGCGACGTTGAGGGCCCATCTTGGTCCTCTGGGGTGGTGTAATGGGGATATAAACTGCGCAGCCGAAGATTCTCAAGTGAGAAATGTTCGGCGGCGTTCCATATGCAAGTTGCATTGGAGATAGACTCTGACCTCTTGAGGGTCTTATTTTTATTAGTGATGCAGCATGCAAGATTGCATGTCCCCATGCATCCACCGGCAACTGGGATTTCATCAGCAATGGACGTGCAATCCATTGGAGTCTTTTAATTAGCGACTCAGCTAACTCGTTCTGGGTGTGAACATGCGGCACCAGATGTTTAATTTAAATTCATGTTGCCTGGCAATATTCTTGAAATGACTGAGAGGTAAATTCCCCCGCATTATCCAGATGTATGTTCTTAATTTGGTTGTCTGGAAAATGCACCCGCAACTTTATTATTTGTGCCAAGAGCTCTGGAAAAGCTAAGTTGCGGGTTGAAAGTACACACACATACGAGTATTTCGAAGATGCATCAATCAATACCATAAAGTACCGAAAGGGCCCACTAGGGGGGTGGATAGGTGCACATATGTCTCCGTGTATTCTTTCGAGGAAGCTATGAGACTCGATATCCACTTTAAGTGGTGATGGCCATGTTATTAATTTATCCTTGAAGCAGGGTATACAAGGGAATTCTCCCTTCTGAAGAATCTTCTGGTTCTTCAGGTTATGCCCGTGGGATTGTGATAAGATGCGGTGCATCATCACAGATCCGGGGTGGCTAAGTCTATCGTGCCAAAGTAAGAATTTGGCAGATGTCGGGCACTTCAGGTGCTCCGTCAGGTTTTCTTCTTCTCTCCGAATTTTTGTATGGTAGAGGCCTGATGAAAGGCTCTCAAAACGTTCAAGTATGGTTCTAACTCCATTTTCTTGAGACGTTACATACAGTAATTTATTTTCTTTTACATTTGCTATTTCCAAGTGGAATCCGTTAAGACGGATATCTTTGAAACTTAGTAAGTTTCTCTTGGAATTCGGAGAGTAAAGTGCATCGTTAATTTTTATTTCTGTTCCATTGGGGAGCAACAAGGTTGCATTCCCGGAACCTTCAATTATGTCCGATGGCCCTGAAATTGTGTTTACAGGGCTCTTATACAGAGTAATGCTATGGAAACAGCACTTGTTCTGAAGGATCGTATGTGTCGACGCGATGTCTACTAAGCAGTCATGAGAGCATCCCATCTAAAAAGATGAGTAAACATTTGCATTCAGAAAACTAAATTTTATTCAACAGAGTTCAAATTACATATAAGCTCTCATAGAATAGATTGTTCTTGAAATAAAATGCTAAAAATGCTAAGATAAATAAAGCTGGCTAATCAAGCATATCATCTGACTCGAAGTCTTTGGCTGTGAACTTGACTGCATTGTTCGCAGCCACCAGGTTTGATTCAGCATTCTTTTTCTTGCTTTGTTTATAAAGCTCCTGGAGATGCACTGGGGTCCTGCACACTCTAGACCAGTGGCCTTTCATGCCACAGCTGTGGCACTGGTCTTCCCAATCCCTCTTGGGTGGGGGTGCATCATTTTTCTTGTTGTCATTCCTGCGTCAGGTGAACTTGCGCTTCCCTTCATTCTTTCGCTGCTGTGGTGGGCCCTTGGCTCTTTTCTGTTGTCCCCCCATTCGGTGGTCTTTCTTTTCTTTTATTATCCCTCTTCTTTTTGAAGGAAGAGGCATGGTGAGCTTCTGGTAGGGGGCAGTACCGGGAGGGCGCATATTGTGAGTGGCGAGAAGAAGCTCTCTGTTTTGCTCGGCCATGAGAAGACATGACAGCAGCTCTGAATACTTGGTGAACTTGCGTTCACGGTATTGCTACATGAGTATCACATCTTTTTCATGGAAAGACGTATACGTCTTTTCCAGCATGCGATCTTCTGAGACTTTCTCACCATACAACTTCAGGCGTGAGGTGATGCTAAAAAGTGCTGAGTTGTACTCAGCAATGGAGTTAAAATCTTGCAGCCTCAAGTTCTCCCACTCATATCGTGCCCTTGGGAGTATAACATCTTTCTGATATTTATACCTGTTCTCAAGGGCAGTCCATAGCTCAAGTGGATTTTCGACCGTAAGGTATTCAGCCTTTAGGGTCTTGTCCACATGGCAGCAAATATAGATGATGGCTTGCGCCTTCTCTATATCGCTAACTTTTTCTTTGTCTGTCACAGCAGCAATGAGGGACTTTGCCCGCAGGTGAAACTTTACATCTAGCTGCCAGCTTAGATAGTTTCTACCTGATGCATCCAGCACTTCGAAATCAACGCTTACAATTTTAGCCACTTATCTAGCAGAGCACAAACATGCATGAATTAATATTTAATCAGAGAAAACATTTTCATGCGGAGGCAATATTTAACGAAGAACTAAATGTGTGAATCGGCCAGTCCCCACAAGAAAGAGTCCAAAGCCCACAGTCCAAATTATACAAATTTGCAGCTTTAAAAATGAAAATACAACTTTGGAAACCCCGTGGGTCCCATATGATATCTCCAGCTTCAAGCGTGGCCTCCGTCTCCATGGAAGTTGGTCTTCTTTCTTTGACATTTACATAAATTCCTCACTACAATTTCTCTCAAAAATAAAAGAAAAAGTGCGGGAAATAAATTGTGGGACTAAACAGCCGATCCAAAAACCACATTTAGCAATTCATGCAGAAATATTGTGCTCATCAACATTTTCATTCACAGACATCGCAGGCAGTAATATTCATACGAGGATAAAATATTTAATCACTTAATAATTATTGGACCACTGGGGAATGTCATACACCGTTAGGTTAGGTGACTAACGGCAGAGCGGTCGCAGGATCTTCCTAATTATTAAGTTTTAAATATGATGCACAACCACGCATATAATATCCACATAATTTGCCAGAGATGTAAAGCATGTAAAAAAAATTATGATGCATGGGTTGTAAAGTAAATTGGGTTTAATCAATCAAATTGATTAAGAGCCCAAAATAGACATTTTCGTTAAAGAAGGAAAATGGTTTTTCCTTTTGAATCATTCCAAATATCTCCCAAAAATCCCCAATAAGCCATGATATGCTAGGTAATCGCCCCATAATTTACCGTGATTTTTCACAAATTTATTTGCCCTTAGAAACCCTTTTAAAAATTGATTTTTAGCCCAAAAATGCCTTTTAAGGCTTATTTATGGTCTTTACCCCTCCCCCTCCTTTTTTTCGAATTCGGCCTGCGGGCTTCGGGCCACATGCAAAGAATTTTTTTTTTCAATTAGGACTGCGGGCCGAAGCCCGCAGGCCCGCAGCCGGCCTGCGGGCTTCGGCCCGCAGGGGGAATTTTTTTTGAATCGGCCTGCGGGCCGAAGCCCGCAGCCGGCCTGCAGGCTTCGGGCCCGCAGGAATTTTTTTTGTTGAAAAATTGGGCCGGAGAGCCCAATAGGGATGGCCGCCCCCCCCTCAGTGGAGGCGGGGGAGGGCAAAGGGCGGTCGGAACCGCCCTATCGGGCAGAGTCGCAGGCTGCCCCCCCCCGCTTCAGGCGGGGGGGGAGTGAGGACAGGGGCGGTCGGAGACCGCCCCTTCGGGCGGTATAGCGGGCCGCCCCCCCTCCGCTTCAGGGGGGACAAAAGGCGGGGCAGCCGCCCTTATGGGCGGATCAGCGTCTGCCCCCCGCTACAGGCGGGGGGTAGAGGGCCGCCCCCCGCTACAGGCGGGGGGCGGTGGGGTGGGGCCGCCGCCCTTTTGGGCGGATCAGCGGGCCGCCCCCCGCTACAAGCGGGGGGCAGAGGGGTGGGGCCGCCTAGCTAGGTGGCGACGGCAGCAGCCCCCACTCGCTTCAGGCGAGGGGGGGGGCAAGGCCGGCAGCAAGCCGCCGGCGGGCTCAAAGTTAGGGTTTAACCCTAAAGATTGAATTTTTGGGATGAAAAAATACGTCGTTTTCAAGGCAACAATGGATCCCCGTATCGATCTTGCGAGATCTAGTGATAGGGCGATCATTCGTATGATTAAAATACATCGTTTTGATGATTTTTACCTCTATATCCGTCCACCGGATATAGCGACGGTTGCACGAAGCCCTGCGCGGATGACGACGCTCGATTGAGGAAGCCTTGCACTGCGCTCGTGGATCTCCCGTCTCCTCTCGCCTTCGCCTTCGCAACGAACGGAAAAAAAATTGAGGAAAGAATTTTTTTAGAGGCTCGTGCTGATAACGTGTTATGAATCAACTATTGGGGGAGGAGCCCCCAACTCTTTATTTATAGGCAATGGGGAGAATACAAGATGAGTTTACAATGATATGGGCCTATCTCTAGGATAGCCCAGAATCTCAACCGACCCGGTTAAATAACCGTTCACAACACTTATGGATTTTTAGGCCTATTTAGCATCTCTTCAATCATGTGTGCGATCAATTCTTAAAAGAAACTTTTCTCTGCTAATCCCTTCAGCTGTTGGAACCTGAGAAGTAAGTAAAATATTTGGTTCCCTTTCATTTGGGGACGGGGGATGAGACAAAATAAAATCTCATTTTGATGAAATCCAAACCCAATATGGTTTAGTACTTTCGTCATGCACATAGGTATAGTTCTTGTTTAAATGAACTTTAAGCATAAGATCATTTACATACATTTATTTCGTCTTGCTCATGCCGTTTTAGGGATCCAAATCTTGATGAACCTGTTCTTCACGTTAGTATCTCTAAAATGCTTATCTACATGCTTAGCTTTGGATTTTTCATAACCTAAGCCGGTTCTACTCCCTGAGGATTTTTGATTTTTAAACAAAATTATCGTGCTTTCCTTTTCCTTTATTGAACATATCCACAATTTTTGAAAGATCTTCGTATTTTCTATTTGTGGTGGTCACACTTTCTTTTAGGCATTTATCCTAACTTTCATTCTATTTACCTCATCCAAACGGGATTTATTCTTATTAATCAATTTCTCATTTTCCTTTTCGATCTCATTTTTTCCTTGGTGCATATCCTAAATTTCTTGTCAGATTTATGGATATTCTCTAATAAGTTTTTCATAAGCATTACATAGTTCTCCATAAACACCTTTTATATCAAAATCACTATCGCTATCACTATCACTGCAACTAAGGAGGTCGTCATCGCTATGGTGATGCGGAGAAATATGAGGTGTAGAATTTCTTACCTTTGAGGAAGTTGACGCGCCATGAAACACATGTGCACTCGTTCTTCTTCATCAGATGATGTCGACGATTTGTCAAAACATGAAATGTCGCTTTGGTCGAAATCCGTAAATGCCATTTTCTTCAGCTTTACGAACCTTTTCTCCTTGTGCCTTTTCTTGAATTTTCTCGATATCTTTGCAATTTCCCTTTCGTCTCTTTCAGAGTAGTTAGACTCGGAGCTCTCTTCATTTGTTTTGAATGCCAATTTTCTTTTGTTTGGCTTTTCTTCAGTCTTTTTGTCTTCTTCTAGTTCAATCTCATAGGCCATGAGATTTTCCATTAACTATTCCAAGGTGAGCGACTTCATATTGCGTGCTTCTCGAATGGCTGTGGTTTTTTCATTCCATTCTGGTCGAAGTGATCGCACTATCTTCATTACCTGCATATTCAAAAAATTTCTTTCCTAACCCTGCAAGCTCATTTGTAATGTTAGTAAATCGAGTATTGGTATCACTAATATCCTCACCTTCTTCCATTTTAAAACTTTCAAATTTTGAATTTAGCATGTTTATTCTTGATTCTCTTGCCTTTTTCGTCCATTCGTGGCTTACCTCAAGTGTATGCCATATTTGGTGTGCCATTGTTCATTGTGATACTCGATTGAACTCAATACCTGTTAATGCGCAAAATAGTGAATTCATTGCTTTAGCATTAAGATTACCTCTTTCATTTCATAGGCAGTCCATTTTAACATTTTTTGCTTCAGGCAGTGTGTATTTGTTCTTGGTAATGGTCCAAACATCGATATCCACAGATCGTAGATGGATCATAATCCGGATCTTCCTATTTGCATAGTTTGTATCGTCGAACAATGGTGGACGCTGAGTGTTAAGTCCCTCTGAGTGGTGTGAGGTTGATGTCTCATCGTAAGCCTCGCCTTGATACCAAGTGTTGGATATTATGGATGGAAGTCAACACTAGAAGGGGGGTTGAATATGGTTGTCAACAAATAATAAAATTCTTTTGATAAATTAACACCCTTCAAACTTGTTGCTAAGTCTCAAATGAGAGTTACCTCAAATGTACTTAATTAACACAAATAATAATAGCCTTGCAAAAATATGAGTACAACGGAAATAAACATGTGTAATGTAACAGATAGAGAGAGTCAGACACAGCGAAAAAACAACAGCTTTTTACCCTGGTTCGGCCCAACCTTGGCATACGTCCATCAACCAATCCACTAGCTATTCACGAGAGCAACCTTACCTCAACTCAACGAAGAGGACTTCGTACAATCACCTAGCTCCACTTGTTAGGAATTTTCAACACACATAGTTACAACCGACTAGGACTTTCCAACACCTAGTTACAACTAATTAAGAATTTCCAAGACCTTTTCCTATACATGGGAAGTACAATCACCAAGTCTTCTTCAAAGGCTTTACAACATAATGAGATAGAGTACAAGATTTCCTTAAGCCAAAAGAATATATTTGTGTATATGTGGCTTAAGAAATCTGAAAAACTCTTGATCAAATAAAATGATATAGATGAGCACAATTTGATCAAAAGGGTTGTCTTGAAAATTGATTCTCTAAAATATGCACTTGTACTTTAGAGATCAATGATCAAGTTCTTTGAGAGAAAATATAAAGTTAGTACACAAAGATTAAAAAGAGAACTTGAAGTTTGAATCTCAATATGAAAAAGCTATAAGCTTTCGAGATTTGTTCTCCCTTATGAAATTAGTAGCATGTTCAAATTGTTCTATGCTTCCAACTAGTTTCATTGTTAGTATGCTATATGTTAGTAGCCTCAATTGTTAGTATGCAATATATTAGTAGCTTCGTTTGTTAGTAGCTTGTCATATGTTCCTATGCCATGTTATTTTGTGAATTATGCTCAAGCCATGGAAGCATATTGTAATGTAATGTTCTTCCTCATCAAATTTGTATTGTGATGCTCATTGTTAAATCACAACATCAATAAAATGATGATGGCAATGGAATGATGTGCATGGCGGTAAATGAGACCGCAGAAATGTTAAAGTGATGGACTTTGTTACATGTTAAGAGTGAGAATTATTGAGTGTAATAAATAACCTGTAATATCTCAGTCTGCCCCGAGGTGGGTGAGTATTCCAGATTTGGATTGGAAGAAAATCATGTAAAACGTACTCATATAGACTGGACTAGTTGATATGTATCTCACTTGCACTTCTGGTAGCCGGCAGAGGGAGTTGGCAGAGTTGGAGAGGCCCATGGTATTCGCGTGATGCACCATAAGGTAAATGATGTGCATGACATGATATTCTCACTCCCGAAACGGAGGAGTTACGAGATGCCCAGTTTGTCAAAGTGATCGTGTCGCTAGCGGGGTACCACCCTTCCACCCACCCTGGGTAAGGTCCAAGTCCTTATGTCCTACGTTTACCCGAGTTTACAAATTATAATTAAAACATAAAACTTGTGGGGAATAATGCTCTAGAAATCCCTTGAACTATTATTTGTGGTCGTAGATTTACTACATGTCTGCTTGTTCTCATGTATACTATCCTTATAGTATTTTCTTCTATTTTCAGCACATGCATGTGATGTTCCTGCTTTACATTTATGTACTTAGTTTGTTTGCCATGATTATCACTGGTAGTCTGACCCTTAGTTAGGTAGGACAGTTCTAAGACTGGCATATCTACCTAAGGTTGTTAGTTTACTAATAGGCACGCATTGACGTGTCCTTCCACCTTTTCCCTGGACTAGAGTCAGAGACGTCGGAGCATGACCCAATCCAGGAGATTACCTCGAGTTCGAGCTAGAGGTGGAGCCTTTGGAGGGCAACTTCGTGGAGTTGGGTTCGCAGGGGGTAGTTTAGGGAGTGAGTTGTACCTGTTGTGTGTGGACATCGTTTTATGTGGGTTTGGGAATCCTGTCTGTTATTCCCTTTTTATACCTTGTACATCTGATGTATGTAATCTGTATCTTTTTATCTAAATGAAGATAAATGTTTTGTGATCTCTGTGTTATATTAGTGGATTATCTGTGTTGGAACACATTTTCAGTTTTTCTTATTTGTACTATTCCAGCAGTCGCAGTGGCCGGTGGAAATTTTTTTATTTAAATCAAGATTTATGTTTAGTAGTTTTACTGTCAAGGGGTTAAAGCCTTGCGTCTAAATACTACCATGGCGTTGTCACTCCGCGTTCTTTACGAATACCCGGGAATGTATGTATTTCCGTGTATTTCAGAGATCTGGGCGTGACATCGATCGCATGGCTCGGTCGGCCCATGAAGGGTTGACCCTAAGTTCGTATAGCCGAGCGGCCCGTGAGGGTATAGATTGGTCATCCCCGATTGTATGGCTCGGTCGGCCCATGAAGGGTTGTCCCTCCGTTCGTATAGCCGAGCGGCCCGCGATGGTACGAATTACTCATCCCTGATTGTATAGCTTTGTCAACCCACGACTGGTCGATGCCCCTTCGTTCGTATAGTCGAGTGGCTCACGAGGGTACAGAGTGGTCATCCCCGATCGTACAGCTTGGTCAGCCCATGAAGGGTTGGCCCTCCGTTCGTATAGCCGAACGGCCCACGAGGGTACGAATTACTTATCCTCAGTCGTATAGCTGGGTCAGTTCGTGAAGAGCTGACCCTCCATTCGTATAGCTGAGTGACTCGTGCGGGTTTCATATGCGTGGATATGAGTACTTAGAATGAAAATGAGGTCGACAGAGTTGGACCTCGCAAAGTACATTGATCACGTAATTCATTAGATCGAGATAATGAAAGTTTTAACAGAAAGAGAATTTTAGTCATCAATTCATAAAAGAAAACAGAAATTATTTTATGCGTTTATTCCATATGAAGCTAGAGGCATTAGCTTCCGCATTCTATGCTTTCAACCAACGGATTCTCCTTGTAGGTCATTCGACAACCCGGGTGATGGGTGATGCAGGCAAGGCCCCCTTTCCTTTGTCTTTCCCTTTCGAGGTCCCTTCTGTTGTCCTCGCCTATGCTTCAACGAATTTCTTTAAGTGGCCAGGCTTGATCCGGGCTTCAATGTCCTTCTTCAGTGTCCAACAATCATGTGTCGTGGCCGTTATCTTGATGAGACCTGTAATATTTAAGATCGTCTCTTTTTTGTGCATGCCTTTCTGCTTGGGAGGAGGTCGGTCAAAGAGTTCCTCGCCTTTGGCATATGCCTAGAATTCGGCCCTGGTAGCGTTTAGTTTGGTGACGGGGCTGTCGGTTGGATGTATACGACCTTTGGGGCTCCTTTCTCATCGCTAACGGTCCCTTGATTCATGGCATGGGCCACCATGTGGTCGTGGTGTTCGATTCCCCCATATGGCACCAACTGCTGACGAATGGATTCGTCGAATAGTGAGGTGGAGCTGATGAGGACGCCTCTGATGACGTGGTGCTTCGTCAACAGAACAGTGGGACCTGAGAACGCCTGAATCCATGTCTGGAAGAGCTGAGCCCGAGCTATCGGGTGAAGCCCGACCTAACTCAGAATTGTAGAGTACTGACTTATCTGCAACACAGACAAATCGTCAGGGGGGTTGGATCTGGGTTCCAACCCAAATCCCTTCTGATACTTAAATCAGCAAGGGATTTAAACTGACTCGAGACAGTTGGATTGACCTAAAGGTAGGTTGTCTGATTACTGTTACGTCGATTTATGGAGGAAGAAATATAAGTGGAAGTAAAGAGAGAGATGTCAGAATACCTAATGCTAGTATCTCTGAAGATCTGTCTCTCGTTTTGTTGACATTTGGACTATTTATAAGTGAGGGAGTCCCCTCAGTGCCATTGACGGATAACAGTCTTGCAATAATAATGCATGATCGTTCCCCAAAGAGAGGAGTAACCACTGCACATTTATTCTGCCATGCGTATTAATCCCACTATTAACTGTTCCCTTGGGGTTTGGGCCCTCAATGGTCAGACATGGCTCAGCTTTGACTAGGTAATCAGTTGGCCATTGATGGGACTCGGGTCTATACCCGCAGGCGGGTCCGAACCCCAGCTGTTGCAGCCCTTTAGCCGCGCGCCCCCCCTTTAGAGCCCAGTTTATTATTGTGAGTGTATTTTGGTAATTGGGTTTATTGGGAGTTTATTCTTAAGTGAGGGCTAGCCGTCACTAATTCTCTTATGCTTATTTTGATTAATTGGTGAGAGTTCTTCGAGAGTTCTTCGAGGGATATTAGGAGAGTGCGGACGTCATTGCTTACCGGCGTCTTGGGAGGGTGGTTGCCCCTATACTGTAGCCAAAAGTTATCTTTTTATTCACTGTTTTAGCAATATAATTTCAGATTTGGGTGAATTCTATCAATTTGGTATCAGAGCACGTGACGATACATGGCGGCTTCGACGAGATCACAAGACAAAATTGAGGCGTTGGAGGCAAAATTCACGAGCGAGATCGATTCTATCAAGAAATCGTTGGCGGGAAACGATGATTCCATTGCAAAATTAACGGCTTCCATTAATCAATTGACGGCGAATCAAGCAAAGCACGATGAACAGTTCGTGCAATTGATCTTCCAATTGGCGGCGAACAATAAAGGAGATGGAAACCCTAAATCAGCAGGAAAGGCGCCACTGTGGTCAAATGGAAGGAAAAAGTTGAGTTTTTTGATGCAAAAAACGTCCATGTGGAGGAGGAATTCGTCGTGGAGGAGGAAGGGGAGCCGTGGAAGGTCGATTACCGCGAGGAGGTGCGGTGAAAGGCGGTGGAAGCCACCACCAGCCCCCGCAAGGGGTGCAGACACAGGCGGGAGGGCCGCGAGGCACCCTCCTGGGACTCGCTGCCTCCCAGGACTACCGCAGGGGAGGCGGCGGCCTCCCCTGGGTTCGCCCAGGAGCGGCGAAGGCCCCAGGGGGGCCGGTGACTCCCCAACCCACCGGGGGGGCTGGGACCCCTGGGAACATCAGGCGGCGCTGGCGGCCTTGCCCCAGGCAGGCCGCGGCCCCACAGGACAGAGGGGACCTGGGCGGGTGTTTTTCGGGGGGGGGGGGGGAGTGATTTCTAGCTGCTACACGACGACCAGCCCCATCGGGAGGTCCCCATGCATGATTTTGAGGAGGAATTGGGTCCCGGGGGATTTCAGGAGTACAGAGACTACGACGAAGGTTATCGGGACCCTTCCGACCCTCGATTTGACGACGGTAGGTGGCAGCATCCACCACACGACCAGGAGGGATGCACAGTAGGCGGGGGAGGTGTTTACAGAGACTTCCAGGAGAGGCCAGATGGCAGGTTTGGAGGCGACGAAGGGGGTGGATACAGGGACCGAGGAGGAGGACCCCATGGGGGTTACGAGCGACACCATGAGAGATGGCATCACTACCTCCAACCTAGACACGGTGGAGGTCGCGGGGACCAGGGGGATTCAATATGGCCAGACTGAGAAAGCTGAAGATGCCTATATTCGATGTAGCGGACCCGGTCTCATGGATCTACATGACGGAGAGATTCTTTAGAGTCTCTCGCATGACTGAGCAGCAGAAGTTGGAGGCCGCTGGCATATGTCTAGATGGGAAAGCCCTCGCGTGGTTTCAGTGGAAGGACACGAGGCGCCCCTTTCGCTCATGGGAGGAGGTCAAAGACCAGATGGTTGAGAGGTTTAGAGACCCCCACGTGGGAAACGTGCGGGAGCAGCTGCTATCACTCAGACAGGAGGGTACAGTGAGAGACTACCTAGAGAGGTTTGAGGCCCTTTCAAGACAGGTGCACGGGGTGTCTGTCATGCCCCATTCTCACAAATACCTTATAGGGCAATCCACACCGTGGGAAATGGAGGATGGAGCTTGACAAGCCGCGGTATTACACCAAGCGTGAATAGACAACACACAATAAGCAGGCCACTGCGAATGCTGGGATCATACATCACAGAAATATAAAAGAGAGCAACACATACTGCCATCACAGAAAGTACAGAACCACAGATTTACATGACCAAAGAGTGTAACTACACACCAGCATCATGTACAAAGTGAAACTAACTCAAGTATACATGCATAGTACTATAAGCTACTAACACATTCCACAACTACAAAAGACAACTCACTCACTACTCTACCCAACCCACACTACAAGGTACTACCCAAAAAGAGTAGTGTGCCCAAGGTGACAAATCACGTCTGGGTAATCTCCTGAGGGAGATTTTGCTCTGGCGTCACATGCTCATGTCCTGAAAAATAAAATGAGCACGTCAAACGTGCCCAGTAGGAAACCAACTAGGGTAGGGGAGTCATTTAGGGGTTATGAGTGTAGATATAATAGGAGTACAAGTAACCAGAGTGGAGTACAACACACAATTGTGTAACAACAAACACATATGAAGTTCATTAGTTAGCAGATGTTAGTGACTCTTTTGGAAGCCTGTGTATCACCTAAGGATACGGGCATGAACCTCACTTCAAATTTGGGGCAAATATAGCACACGACGCAGTGGACACGGGCACTGTACACCGGGCCTCTCAGCTCCCCCGTCCCTGGCAGGAGCGAGGCTTCCCATAGCAACACAAACACCAAGTCCCCTCCACTCCCGGTAAAGGCGAGTGGGAATAAATATCGCACATCATATCTCTTCTTCACCATCTTCTCAATCCAGTCCCATATGGTTAAGTAATACCCAATCTTCCCACATCTCCATATTAGGATGTTCACCCGCCTTAGGGCAGATCGAGACATCCCAGTTGACATATCATGTGCCATAATTTTCAATAGACTTATGCAATTTCATAAGCGTAATACATGGCACAAGTATTTCCATGGCTATTTCCCAAGTTTCTTTAACTTCACATTCATTGGGGCATTTCAACAAACACGTGGCAGGCGCTATAGAAATGAATATTGTCACATCATCAAATTTAGTAACAAATAGCATAACTAAGCATTCTTTCAAGTAGCACAACATCCATGCAAAATGGAATGGAAAATTGACATCACCACAAGTTTCAACTTCGTCCAAACAGTCCAGCTTGCTGGAACAGCTACAAAGATCAGTACATTTCATCTATTTTCCTTGTGAATTTGATAAAACTCTCTAAATGAAAGTTGAAGATATAGTAGTACTGGATTCACCTATAAAATTTCATGCAGAAATGTAGACTAGATGATTTATGGTGAATTGTTTGGTGCAACCTGTTCAGATTGTTTTTCAGACAGATTTCAGGGTCTATAATAATTGCTAATTTAGGGCATCTTGCAGTCAGAACTTCGAAAAACATGCACTGAGATGAAGTTGTAGAAAAACTTGTTTACTTTACAACGAGACCAAGAACATAAATTTCCATGGTGTGTGCAGACACTGAGCTCAAATTTGCTAACGTGTG
The DNA here is from genome assembly GCA_030789695.1 of Scilla litardierei. Lineage (NCBI taxonomy): Eukaryota > Viridiplantae > Streptophyta > Magnoliopsida > Asparagales > Asparagaceae > Scilla > Scilla litardierei. Next base: position 461,665,896 of record CM061142.1, read on the forward strand.
TCCAGACTGGATGAAATAAAGATATGTTGTGAAGATGGAATTTTTACTCCTAATTTCTGAATTGAACATGTATCAAATTTTATATGATTTTGGGGTAGAACTTCAAGATCTACAATTATATAATTTTTTCAGAAATTAATTCAAGCCACCGTGACCAGAATTCAGGTAGAAACACACAGCAGAATTTCAGAATTTCGGGGGAGGCTGGGTTGCTAAGAAAACCTAGGAAAAGTTTGATCTTTTTGATCTATTGCACACATACCCCATGAATTCAAGATCATGAGCAATCAAAAACATCATAACACCGTCATAACCACAAATAAAAATTCCCTAACCAAAGTCAGAATCCTATCTCAAGAAAACCCATTTCTTCCTTTCTTCTCTTTCTCTTCCTTGCACCTTTCTTTCTCCTTGAAGTAACATAAGGTTTCTTGGATTTTTGGGTTGAAATTAGGTTTTTAGAGTCTTGATGAAATGAAAAGGGGGGAGAGGGAGTTCGGCCAAGGTGGGAGGATGGGAGGAGAAGAAAAAGAAAGAAGAAGAAAGGAAAAGAAGATTAAAGAAGAGGAGAGAGGGTTCTTAGACAATATTTCTCTCTAGAACCACCTTAGGATAAGCATGCATCATGGTGAAATGACTATAGTGCCCTTCCAAAACTACCCCTCAACTTTCATGTATTTACAAGTTTGCCATTACTTTATGCACACACTTCTTTACTATACACACACCCCTCATTTAGACCAAATGACCATTTTGCCCCTCACCCTTCTAAATGTTTACAAGTATGCCACTAATCCCATCCCTTTTCACACTAGCCCCTCTTACACTAACCCACTCCTTCAAAATTACAAGTATGACATTACTTTACACACCCACCATTTCTCTACACACACTTCCACCCGTATTGCCTAATGACCAAAATGCCCTCACACCTTTCACAGAATTACACGACTGCCACAAGCCACATACACACCCATCTCACCTCTTATCAACTCCTTACACTCCCTCTACTCGTGCATAGAGAACTACCACATCAGTCGCTGTATAGGGTTAAACAGGCCATGATAGTGAAATTTTGGCCATAGGTCCGAATACATCTGAATATACAAGATCTAAGAGTTCTTCAACTTTGTCCCCTTGTCATACAATGAAACTTTGGCCACCTTTCCTTTAAGGCAAATCTAGCAGGTGTCACATCGACTCATAATACGAGAGGGCTAGGAACCCCTCTTTATGTGACCTGCCACATCCACTTACTTGGATGTAGTTTAGTATTCATGGCCAAAGGAAAAACACACAACAACTGAATTTCTTGTATAAACTAAATTAATACGTATAAACAGAGCATCCACACCAGAACATTGAATCCAAGTAACTTTATTAATGTTGATGTTCATAACACTTTATTATTGATGACATTCATCAGTAGCACAATTCCCATTACATTGCATGGAATTTATTGTTTCTAAAAATGACAATCATTATAGTGCTTTTGAAGTCCACTATGGTTCCAACAGCGACGTTTACTCCATTGCCAATCATTAGAGAGACTTCCTTCTTTCATAGCTTATTTGTTCTCAGTGCATGTAAACAATTTACGGATGTAAGAATTATGCATTGGTATCCTATGCATTTGAATTAAATTTATACAATACTTGCATACCTGAAGTTGAGGCATCTACATGCCCCTTCTTCTGTGTGAGGTACAACTTGCAATTTCGTTTCCAATGCCCTGGCTTGTGGCAGTGAAAGCATTCTGCTTCAGCTGAAGCTCCTTTCTTATTTTTCCCTTTCTTGATTGCTTTTCCCGGTTCAAGGGCCTTCTTCTTCTTGATTTTTCCTTTGGGCTTGGCAGAAGAAGAAGATCCAACAACCAGCACTGGAGGTTTGGGCTTCAATCTCTCCTCAAACTACCTAAGCATGTGTAGGAGTTCTGGAAGCTCGACCTCAATCTTGTTCATACTGAAATTAGTAATGAACGAAGCAAAATCAGGAGTAAGAGAATTCAGAATTATGCCCGTAGACGTCTCATGATCTAGGCCCCAGCTAAGCAGCATCCTCAACATACCAAATCATAGTGAGTACGTGTTCTTGGACAAGGCTCCCACTCGTTTTTGTACCCCACAGACGGCTCGTGGCCTTAAACTTGGCAGCCCGAGATTGTTCCACATACAACTGTTTTGTATTGAGAAACATATCATGAACATCCATATGTTCGTGCCTTCTTTGCAGATCATTGCACATCGAGGCAAGAGTGAGGCAACGAGCCTTATCAACATCTTTCTCCCAGACATTGTAGTACTCAAGTTCTTCATTAGTAGCTGACTCCTTATGTTTCTCAGGAACAGGGTCAGTGAGAACATAGCTAATCCTCTTAAGGGATATGACGAGTTTGATGTTCCTTAGCCAATCTTTATAATTATCCCCTTTTAGTATATTCTTTTCAAGGATTATACCCCATTCTGCATTATATAAAATAATTTAGAGGACATTCAAAATAATATATATAGAATGTTTTTTTGCCTAATTACATCCTTCCACTATTTTAGCAATCATCTTAACCCATATAGATGAACAAAGTTTGATATTTAGTAAGAAAGGGACTCAACCACATTGAGTTTCACAACCTTGAGTGTGCTGAACAAGATGCTTAACTCTGTATTCGGTAGATGATTCTTCATCAATCACATAGTAAGTAATTCCCTTATCAGGTTTTACCCCTAGTCACTTATGACCTTGAGTGTGCTCAACAAATCCTTATGACTAGTCTAGTCGGACACTTGCTTTCTTGTCATGTCCTAACTTACACCGGCACTCGGGTATGTTCACGATGCGACGATTTAGGTTAAGCTAAATTACACCATATGTTTCATGGAATTGGTTTCCAGAAGATAAACATGATATAGCTTAAGTGTGCCCAACAACTATAACAGGAATTCCCAATTTCATCTCCAAAAGCAAGGAGGGCTACGACTAATCCTGAAAAGGATTTTAAACGTAATTGACTAGAATATAATAGCTGGTGTCACATTATGATAATAAGCATTCTAGTTTGGTCCAGTCGAATACGGCCATGCAGGTTTTGCTATGTTAGGATCACTATACCCAGTCAGTGCTGGGGTAATCCAGATCCTTAGGCACAACTGATTCTAGACACCGTTTCGTGGACGACTTAAGAATGGCGATTATTAAATGTGTACCATCGATTTAATTTGGGTTCACCTTTCCTAGTTAATCCTAAGTAACTATGCGTATCCTAAAACTAACATTTTGGGATTTTAAAAACTTTTATTGTATTTACAATCCTGATCAACTATTAGGACGTTAAAATTATTATCACATAACAATTTATGTTCCATAATAATTTAATATATTAATGGTTATCCTAATTAGGTATCAGGAATCTAAACACTTATCACATAATAAATTTAGATCATAGCAGCATTAATCTAACAATAATTATCACATAATTACCACAAATCTATTCTAAATAATCACATGATTTAAAAGAGATCTAATTTCCAAAAAAACATCTTTTCAAAAAAATTCAACAAAACCATCAAATGGAAAAAAATTATTTTATTTTTAATAATTAATAACAAACCTCCATCTCATGGAGAAACATGCAGCATCATATGCATTTTATAATTGCATTATAAATCAATGTAAACTTGGTTCTGATACCTCTAAAGTGTTTTATACGATCCTTACACAACAGGAGAGGCGGGCTTTAGTGGCGGTTGTAAATTACGTTTGTGGCGGGTCGTAACCGCCACTAATGAATTTTCAGGCGGTTTACGTAACCGCTACAAAACATGGCGTGAGTATCATTGTTTGTAGCGGTTACGAACCGCTACTACCAGACCGCCAGAACCCGAAGATTACAGCGGGTTAGAACCGCAACAAACATAGCTTCTCGCGGTGCTTTAATTTTAAAAAATTAAATATTCTCTGGCAGTTAAGAACCGCTATAAGCAGTGCACTAGCTGTTAAAAACTGCCACAAAAATCCTTATATCGGCGAGTTAAATCCATTAAAATATCAAAATAGTTTTTTAAAAATACTGTGATTTACGTTGTGGCAGTTCGTAACCGCCACAATAGGGAATGTTATAGCGGTTACGAACCGTCACAAAAATATCAAAATAATTTTTTTAAATAGTTTAATTTGCGTTGTATCGGTTAAGAACCGGCATAAAAATATTTTATTTAAAAAAATAAAAAATGGAAACATTGATAATAATTAATACAATAGCATACTTCTTGTGATACTGTTCAATACAAAAAACATCATCGGATAGACAATAGGATAGACAATAACATGTGTTATTTTACATGATAATAACCACAACGCCTACATGATAATAACCACAACACCTGGTACTATTTAATACAAAAAACACTGTTTAATAAAAAACAGTACAAAAAACCACAACGCCTACATGATATAACCACAACGCCTACAAAAAACACAGTTTTAACACCCATTTAACTAAATTAGATTCGAGATTGAGAGCCGCTTGAACCAAAACCAACCACTCGACCTAGGTGATCGTCTCCTAGTACACGAGCCACAGCATCATCTCTTCCTTGACTTTGAACTCCTTCATGTTGAGATTGTACTCGAATGTTCTCATGTACAATCCAAAATTGATTAATACATATTCCCAAATGTCTCCAGAAGCATACATATGCATTCTATTTCACAATTCCAATAACCTCGTTATTTTTCTCCACCTAACATGAATTTGTAGGTTTCATGAATCAGGTGTACTGTCTTCAGTAGCACTCTCATATAAACAACTTATGTATTCCATTTGAGCATGGGTGGGAGAATTATTATTGTAGGATACTGACCTTTCAGAATAGGTTAACCATATTAGTTATTGGCATGTAAGCAACTAGGAGACAATTCTGAAGCCATTGTTCTGTTTAAATTTAAATTTTGACCAAAGTTCTGGTTAATCTGTTAGGATGGAAAATATATGGTTTCATGTTGCAATTCTACATCCGTGCATGAAGCAACAGTTGGGTCCCGCACGATACCCACATCAGATGCAGATACATAATATTACATAATATTCGACGATTCAATATGAGCTTCCTGGGAATGATACATGATATTATGCAATATGAGCTTCCTGGGAATGATACATGATATTATATACATGATATGATACATCTTGTAACTGTGAATAATATGCACTTTTTGCAGTATACTTGTATCAGCATTTATAGGAACAGATATAGCCTTTGGGTGTTTCATCTTTGGCCAATCTGCTGACATGTTAAATATTGAGGTAAACCTTCATCTGATAAATTTCACATCATATTCTATAATATACTATATTTTCTCCTATTCTATAGGTTTCTTATCATGAAGGAAACTTTTTTCCAAAAATTTTGGTAGCTTTACTTTTTGAAGAAATTTGGTACATCTGTGTCAAAAGAACAAGATTTTAGTTTCTGAAAATCACCCTTTTTGTGTAGCAGCTGTAAACTATGAGCACAAATAAATTAGGAGCACCAACATCTCAAAGCATGTCGTGTTCCTGTTCATATGTGACATGAACACATAAACAATAAATACGGACAATTCGAAAGTGAGACTTGGTCATATCTTGTTCACGGCTGATATGAACTAGACATGGACACTTCCACGTGCGTGTTGGATTTTTTATATAAAAAATAGCATGTCAGAGACGTATCCGAATTGTTGTGGAAAAATACAGATCCCATGGACATGCTGGAAACACATGTCAAAAAGCATGTTTGATATAGCCAGGAAACGATGCTAACAAACCCTAAACACATCAAACATATGATGGGCATCATAGACCTGTAGATGAGGCATCATAGTTTGAGCCGAAATACGCCTCGGCTCAAAGAGGACAAACATATCAGCAGGGTTAGAAGCACACATGCCACATCTACAGCTTTGTTATCGCTCAGGCTTAAATAACTATGGATATGAAATAAAATAAATGTTGCAGAAAACGTACAGAATGGCAGTCAGAATGTTGCAAAACACCAGCGACTATTTGTTCCACAACCAAATCCTGCTCACGCCCTTCGAAAAAATATACAGCATTCACGGTTCTCTCTGCTCCTGCTCATCGGGCACATAAATTACAGTCTATAGATTCTTAATACCAATTTTGACACCAACTAAGGAATCAAGATACACGAGATTGCAACTTCAAGGGTCAAATTTTAAAAACAAAAAGTAAAGGACATCAAAAAAGAGTAACACATGGGCATCAAATATAGAGGTTTTCAAATTTCCAGGAAAGTAGGACAGCACTTATCCATCATTCATACAGCAAAAAAACTAATTAGTATTATTAGGGTTATGTCCATTAATTAATAGAAATCTTTTTTCTCAATGCCAAACAAAAACACTAGAGATTCATATAAGCATACAACCAAGAAACAATCTCATTTTTATGTTAGTGAGAATCAAACCACCAAAAGACTTGAGATACAAACAAGAAACTTGAGGTAAGGACTTGAACTCTAATCTTGAGATTCAATCATAGGATCAACAAAAAGGCATACATTGCATGGTGTCTCACCAACATATAACAGATTTGAAGAAAAAATATTTAAGACATGTGTCTGACATACGCATTCAGCACGTATTGGCCACAACAAAGCTTCATGGTAGAAGTGTCTGTGCTACATGGATGTCTTGCTGATAGACCTCATTATCAGAACATATATAGTTCAATCAGCATTCAATGACCGGAAGGTTCCAGGGTCTGGTGGTTATGCATGAAAAGAGAACAGTTGTGACATGTAGCTTCAAACAGACATGGAATTTTTACATTCGAAAAGATTATCATAAGGTTGCATGAGGGAACCATATCAGCTTCATATATAACTAAAATCCAACACCAGAGAAACCTATTAGATTGCCCCCTTCATTGGATCAAAAATTTAATAATACTACCCTCTGACCATTTTCCACTGACCAAAAGATATACTTTATGAACAAAAATGTTAGGTTCCATCACACAATTCCCTAGAAGCATTTGATTAAAGTTCTGAAAAATACAAACAAAATATAAGGAGAATGAAGAAGCAAGGACATGTCCTTTATAATTTGTATCGTCGATCTAAATTTATTGATCAAGTAACCAACTGTAGAAAGTAATAATATGACCATGCAATTTATCTAAGAATGGAGCAAAACTACTAACACAAGGGTAAAATATTGAGAAGTAGACACAGAAGACATTTAGTTTAAAAAGAATACTGAAGAAAACCAAATTTCTTCTAATTACTCATGAAGCACAAAACATTTCCCATGTAGAAATACACCATTTTAGTATTAACTTAATCAATATAAACATCATGCAAGACTCGATTCAATTCTATCCTCAAGGGGCATTTAGCATTAACTTAAAACTCTTGGCCATACACCCTGCAGTCAAAACAAAACTAGAGTGTGTCATTAGTGTTAGCCAATATCGTGCTAATTAATCAGTAAATGTAACATCAATGCAACAGAAAAGAGTTTCCATCTTTGCATATGAAAATTATCTAAACAAAGCATAAAGATTAAGTATGTGTGCACAAAAAGATTGGAAATGCATTTTGCATAGATTAGCAAGGGGTAAATACAGTTAAGCGACTAGACTACCAATGGCAACGCAGTAATATATTAACCCACAATATCGTTAAATGAAATGGTAAATATATAGAGAATCAAACTGATACCATTTTGATTCTTGAGATTTACAGTTTTCACGTGCTAACCATAAGTATGACCACCAACAAAAGACATCAATTGTTCCCATGTTTGAGATGCTAAAAATTAATAATATTGATAAAATATTGATTCGGCATCATAACTTCATCCTTTTCGAATTTTGCCTTTAGAATTCATCTGAAGCTTGCAGAAGCAATCACATTGTCTACAAAAATTAGATAAATCTAGGGTTATTTCTCTTACGCTGATGTTGTCAGTGATGACTTCTGGCGATCGCAAAGAAAACCCGACGCAAATGGCGGGCACAAAGTCTATAGAAATCGCTAGAACTCGGCTGGAACGGTGGAAAAAGCCCTGAAGCAAAGATGAATAAGCAAGCAAAGGAGCTCTTCAATATATTAGCATAGTCTCCAATATATTAGCATAGTCCTCTACACCTGCCAGATGCCATCTATATCTTTCAGGCTCTTCGAGAAATATCAGTAAAAAAGTGTTCAGTAGGAATCTTAAATACAATATACATACTTTTACTTCGGCTTCCCACATTGCAATCAAAATGTAGAGAATAAAAATAATTAAAACAAACAAAACAAAATCCAATAAAGAAAAAGATGAGGAAATCAAATATTTTACTCATCTAATACCCAAAACTACACATTAGCCCTGGTTATTTTGTGAGCGTGCACAAGTCCAAGAAACAAAAAATGTACATATATACTTTCTATTTTAAAAATGTACGTATATACTTCTTGTGTTCTCATACTTGAATTCAATCAGCTTCACAAATAAGAACTGCAGGCAGAGATTAGGAAAAACAGAAAACTGGATGATGCTTTTTTCGGGTTATATTTTCGAAGCTTCTAAGTATCAATCTTAATATCTTTTCTAAGATAAAATTTACTTTATTAAAATTTACTTTATTGCAAGCTTAGTATATTTTCGACGTATCAACCTTCGTATATTTTCAAAGCTTCTAAGTCTCAATCTAAGTATCAATCTTGGTATATTTTCGAAGTATTTGTTCTAAGTATCAATCTTAGTGTATTTTCGAAGCTTCTAAGTATCAATCTAAGTATCAACCTTCTTGCAAGCCAAAAATATATATCAGTTCTAAGATAAAGTTAGGTTATTTTTGCTTACGGTGATGATGTCGACGATGATATCTGGGTATCGCAAAGAAAAGCTGACGAAATCAGCGAGCTCAAACTACGGAAAAAAGAGAGATGCCGGTGAGGATTGAAAAAATAGAAACCATGTCTGAAACTAGGTAATCGTCCACATACCTGAGGAGATCGTCGCGATTTGCAGCCTAGTGTTTTGCAGACGAAGATCGGCTGTAGAAATCAAAAATTCGCCTTTGATTGAAGCAATTAGCAAATCGGCTGGCAGAAATTAACGATGAAGGATAAGAACTCACTCGAACTTGCAGATCCATGCAAGAGATCGACGATGACGGAGAAGAAATCGACGATTTGTAGATCCGCCCGAAGAAATCGATGATGACGAAAAGAGCCCCACGATTTGCAGATACGCTCGAAGAAATCAACGATGACGGAGAAGAACGATCTCAAATTTGCAGATCCCGTAAGAAATCGATGATGACGGATCAAAAATCGAAGATTTTCAGATCAGCACAATGAATCACGTTGAAGAGAACGGACTGTGCTCTTTGGGGATGTACGCATGGAGAAGTGCGCTCTTTGGGTGCTTGGGAGCGGTTTGCACCCGATATAAATTAGTTTAATGATTTATTTCATCAATTCCGTATACCATCGGTTCGAAAGCGCTGGGAAATAAGCGCAAATCGAATTGTTATAGCGGTATCTGACCGCCCCCACATATTTCATGTCGGTTACGAACCGCTAGTGCTAAAAACATTTTCCCGCTTCTTTTGGCGGGGTTTTTTCGCGGGCAATTGGAGAGATTATTTTGGGTTATAGCGGTTGCAACCCGCTGAAAAATCCTCTTGCATACTAGCGGTTCGTAACCGCGACAAATAACTCGTTTTCGGCGGTTTTGAAAACCGCTACTACCATAACCGCCACTAACGCCCGCCTCTCTTGTAGTGTTAGGGCTCAAAATCAACGTCTGGCCTTAGTCGGGCAGACGACAAAAAGAAATAAGTAGTGGAAAAACTTAAAACCTGTCACGCCCCAATATCCCAAATACCCTAAGTTTTCAAGTTTTCCAGGACAAACAGAATGTGGGGGTTTAACAGGCTGCAGTATTGCACCAAGCGTAAAATTTAATTTACTGCAAGCAGGTCACTGCACACGCTGGGACAACACAAACATATGAAAAAGAAAACTACAAGAGCTCCAATCACAACATTAAAAAGTACTATTTGTCACAGAACCAGGTACAAGTACGAAGTACAACTGAGAAACTACACAACATATCTGAGCAAATACAAAGTACAACTAAAGCATATGCCAAGTATAATAGGGAGGGCAACACTATATAACACATGTACATACGAAAGTCCTCAAACAAAAGTACATCAAAAGGGGACAACTCACACTCCCTAACTAGTCCTGTGTGTCTAAAGGGCTAGAGTCTCCTGCATGGGGAAGCTCCCTCGACTCTGGCTCAGCAACTACCTGCTCTGGTCCTAAAAGACAACGTGGACGTCATAACGTGCCCAGTAGGAAACCAACTAGAAAGGAACATTTTTATGTTTATTATTTTTATGTTTATTGATGTTCTAATAGAATTAGTAAGCAATCGTACGATTGTAGTAACATAGAGAAGTATGAGAAGGCATCATTTCATGTTTTTATTAATTTGGAAACCTGAACACTGTGCAGTGTATCAGGGACTGGACCTCACCTCAGTTGGGTGGCTCTTAAACTACCCGGCCAGTGGTACACGGGCACTAAATGACTTTAACAGGGCCTCTCGAACTCTGCCCACCCCCTCTCACGGGAGTGCGAGTGAGATAAAATCAACACACATCATCTAACAGTACATTGTCATGTGTGCATCACATATCACATCAAATCCTCGCAAGTCCAGTCCTGATACCTACATCCTATTCAGGTCTCCCCCACCCCTTTCTAGGATACTTACCCACATTAGATTGTAACAAGATTTTTCAAAACATTTCAATTACAATTTGGTTTCGTAGAAAATGTTGAGTACATAGTGACAAAGACATTCAACCAGCAGAAAGTGTGCACACAATCCTAACAATGGCAATTATCATCCCATTCCTGTATGAATTTACTGAAACTCATTAAATGAAAATTGTAGGCATTGATATTCTCTACACATATACCAAATATCATAATTTTAGAGCTAGCAAGCTAATTGATATGGGCTAAATCCCATAGTATGCAGAATCTGTTCTTAATCAGGATTGTTGAGCCCTAAAGAGCTGTTGTATTCATCAACTAACAGTCAGAATCTCAGTTAAGGCAAAACACAAAAGTTGTAGATATTGAAGTTATCTTTCCAAATTGACCAAAATAATAAATGTTGGATCACTACAGTATGAGATTTACTATTTTTTGGTGACAGTATGCAGATTCTGACAGAATCTGATACATTAGCATATATCAGTGTTTCAGGCAAGATCGATACAGAATTATGTCATGGTTAATAAACGAAAGTAGTATGGGACTTGATAATCTTTCAGAACTACACTTTTTCACTATTCTAACATCCTAGAATAAGAGATATGCATAAATAGTCACAACAGATTCTGACTTTTAAAACATCACCAACTTAGCAAGATTTTCATTGAGCTAGCATGTAAATGGTAGCATATGGATTAATTGCAGGGCCTAGTAATGAAATATAACCCTAAAAGAGTTCATCTCTAGTTGGAATCCTACCTCGAATGATGTTTTCCTTCTCTATTTCTTTCTCCTCTTCCTTCTTCTTCTTCTTCTTCTTCTTTCTTTTTTTGTTCTCTAAGGGAGTTCGGCCCAGAGGAGGGATGATGAAATTCAAAAGAAAGAAGGAAAATGGAGAAAAGGAATGAAATATAACCCTAAAAGAGTTCATCTCTAGTTGGAATCCTACCTCGAATGATGTTTTCCTTCTCTATTTCTTTCTCCTCTTCCTTCTTCTTCTTCTTCTTCTTCTTCTTCTTTCTTTTTTTGTTCTCTAAGGGAGTTCGGCCCAGAGGAGGGATGATGAAATTCAAAAGAAAGAAGGAAAATGGAGAAAAGGAATGAAGAAGAGTTTCGAAGAGCATAGAACCTTTTAGAAGCTTTGAAACTTCTCTTTCTTTATCTTTATCCTTTCTCTTTTCTTTTCCTTTTTGTTTGTTTTTTTGTTGCCATAAGATTTTGGCCCAAAGCCCATGAGGGAAAAGCACATTTGGAAAATGAGAAAGAGAATAAAAGAAAGAAGGAAGAAAGGAAAGAAATGTCCATGAAAAAGCAAATAAAAGACTGAAGGAAGGAAAAAATAGTACGGCCCATGGAATTTCGGCCCTAGGGAAAAATGAAAAGGAAAATAAAAGAAAAAGAAAAAAATTGAGAGAAAAAAATGGGGGTTTTAGCCAACATTGAAAAATCACAGGTATGCCATTGGCCAATCCATATTCACACTAAGCCACATACAAGCCCTTAGGTCCACATTAGTGAGATTACACCGTATGGCACCCCAAGGGGGTTACATCCTACCCTCCTTAAAACAAATTCCACCCTTAGAATTTCCAAGATCGTGCTAGGAGGGCTGATATACATATATACATATCGAATGGCGAAAAGGGGTACAAAGATAGGAGAGATACTACATGAACAAATGAGGGTATTTATCTCGCATTTCATCTTCACACTCCTATATGGACTCTCCCAGAGATTCTCGGTGCCACCTGACTCTTACCAGGTCGATGGCTTTCCTCCTCAACATCTTCTGTTTCCTATCCAGAATAGCTACAGGTTGCTAATCATACGTCATATCTAGGTGCACTTGAATCTCTGAGAAGTCTACGACGTGACTGGGGACCCCAACATATTTTCTGAGTTGGGAGACATGAAATACGTCATGAATACCTTCTAGAGATTATGGCAATTCTAGCCGATATGCAACTTCACCAACACGAGTAATAATTTCAGAAGGGCTGATGTATCTAGGGCTCAATTTTCCACGTCGACCAAAACATATTGTGCCCCATGTAGGTGACATCTTGTAAAATACATTGTCACCTGGCTGAAACTCCAAGGGATGTCTCTTTGTATTAGCCCAGTGCTTGTAGCGGTCTTGAGTAATACGGAGATTTTCGCGACCCGTTCGTACCACATCAACTACTTCTACGACCATATCGTGGCCCAAAAGTTCACGGTCTCCAACCTCATCCTAACTTAAAGGTGATCGGTACTTTCTCCCATACAAGGCTACAAATGGTGCCATAACAATGCTAGCTTGGTAGCTGTTGTTGTAGGGAAACTCCACCAGGTGTAAGTGATCTTCCCAAGACCCCTTGAATTCTAGAATGCATGACCTCAACATGTCCTCTAAAATTTGTATGATGCACTCTGATTGCCCATTTGTCTGGGGATGATATGCGCAGTACTAAAGCTGAGATGAGTTCCCAGATTGACTTGCAAGCTTCGCCAAAAGTGGGACGTAAACCTGGTGTCCTGATTAGAAACTATAAATACAGGGACACCATGAAGTCTCACGATCTCGTGGATACAAAGGTTGCATCAGAATATGTTAAAGATACAACTAGATGATAATATGGATATGATGAGAATCATACCTCCATATACCTTCTGGCTAGAAATTCTATAGACTGACCCACCCGGAAAGGGATAAAATGTGCTGATTTAGTTAATCGGTCAACGATCACCCAAATCACATCATTACCCTTGGGAGTTCGAGGTAGACCAGTCACAAAATCCATCGTCACATATTTCCATTTCCACTCAGGAATGGTTTCACTCTGGAATGGGGGAGGGGTTGTAACATACCTGCAACTCTTTGATGTTCGGCTTTCACTTGCTGGCACACTATACATAAGGCAACACTCTTGGCCACACTATGTTTCATACCATGCCACCAAGAATGCTGTCGCAGGTCACGATACATTTTTGTCCCTCCTGGATGAATAGAATATGGCGAACCGTGGGCTTCCTTCAACAGTTCTTCTCGTACCCTGTTAGATAGCACACAAATCCTATTTCCAATCCTTAAAGAGCCATCCTCATGAATGCAAATATCCATCTGAAGTCTGGCTTCCACCTGTTCTCGTATCTTTTTCAACTTTGCATCTCCTACTTATGCAGCCTTAATGTAGTCCACCAAGTGATATTGAACTTGCAAACCAAGCATAAGTGTCTTCTCACGTGGAAGCATGACCTCAATCTCCATCTACCGTAGCGCTCAATGGAGTTATGGTTAAGAAGTCAATATCAACATAGTGAGGAGTCGACTGAGGGCATCTGGAACCACATTCACTTTTTCAGGGTGATTTTGAAGATCAATGTCATACTCCGCCATCAGCTCTAGCCACATATGCTGCCTTATGTTAAGTTCCTTATGTGTAAAGACAAACTTCAAGCTCTTATGATTAGTGCATATCTTTACACGCTCTCCAAGCAGATAGTGCCTCCACAACTTCTGGGCAAAGATCACTGCCGCTAAATCCAAATCATGTGTAGGGTAGTTCTGTTCACGCACCTTCAGCAATTGTCACGCCCCGCTTCCATAATATGGAAGACGAGACGTGAGGAGGTCCGCTCAGACGTGGAGCTGTGAAGCTGTAGTCTTATAAGCGTCTATAAAAATTTCAAACCATAGCGGGTCCTTTGCATTGCGACGAAACATCAATAATAATAATAAAGTAGATAAAGAAACATCCACCAACAAACATCAAGCAAATTATTTCAACATCGCAGAAAAGTCACAAAAGTATAAGTCTGAACAATAGGCCTAAACATGGCCGAAACAAAAGCTAAAGGAGATAGGCGCTACGCACCGAAAACTAACTGCAGTTACTAAAAGTAAAGACAGCTAAGAAGACTCCAGGTGGGTCTAGGACTGGTCACCAGTGTCCTCGAACTCGGTCTCTGCTGGCACCTCGAACTCAGCGTCCACGAACTGCTCGTCCGCAGCAGATAACTCTAACTCAGAACCTGACATGTGACACCCAAAGAGAAGAGGGCACATGTCAGCAAAAGTCTCCCAAAAGAAAGCGGGGAGCTTTTGTGCAAGTATACAAATAACAAAAGACGACTAGCGTTCTAAAATAATGCAATGAGTTGTAATGACAATTAAGAATGCAACAATTAAAGATGGCATGATGACATGCATTACGAGAATATTAATTCACAATCACGATCACTATCATATCACATTGTGCACAGGGTTTACCCCTTACAGCTGAAGGAGCGGATCAGGCATCCTTCTATGCTGCGTGGCAACTTAACCCTACCCCTCCACGTGTATCGAGCCAGGGTTTCCCAAGTACATGAGCTCGCTTCTGGATCACGAGCCAGGAAGTGTTTTTGGCATAGGGTTGTGCCCGCAAAAGCAGGTGCCTAGCCTCAATCATTACAATAGGTGTAGCGTGTGCTACTCAATCACGATGAACATTAGATGCATGCAATGACATGGCAATGAACAGATAATTTGTGTACCGTTAATTGAAATTAAACATGGCATGGTAGTATGAATGCAAGTATGATTAAAGTGTCGGATCTAGCTTCGTTGTCAAGCTAGATCGAAAAGTGTCGTCTAGGCAGCTATCATTTCACTGCCTAGTCTCTTTTATGCTACTGTACAAGATGGCCTATGACGTGGCCTAAACAGAAAGCTTGTAAGTATCACTTGCCTAAAAAATAACCAAGTCACGATCTTGCTCAATCAGTCTGAGTCTACCTACATGTTCAGTTCGCAGTCCAGCCTACAGTCCCAATTTTATTATCTTAATTAGTGAGTTACAAAAGCAATTAGCGACTATGATTTTTAAGTTAATTAACAGGCAAAGTGTGGGGTTCCTACGGAGAGAGACTTACTTCAACACGACGCGAGAGCTACTCTGACTTCGGATAGCGACGTCAGGGGTTGGTTTACGGTAGCGCGTACGGTACAGAACGATCAATACTCTATTGATAAAAATCACGTGTTCGATTAAGTTCGTGACGACAGAAATAGCCTCATTTAAAAAACCTATTAACGTCTAGTGATTCAGTTATTAAGTTCTCCAGCTCGAAACGGGGTTTTCATCATATTATTAATGTAGCCAACATGATAACTAAGTTATTTACTGGTCTATAATGGTATGCTAATACATATATCATACATATCCTAATATACCTCTACCTGTTAACTCATCTATATTAACAGGTTGTCTAGCATTGTTCACCTATGTTCAAATCATTGTTAATGCATGCTTTACTGCCCATTAAAAAAAACTAACCTAAAGAGAACGCACGGTTGTGCCACATGGCTTTTAACATACAATGAGCTAACCAAAAACATACAACATGGCTTTTAACAAACATGGCTTTACTATGCCATTAAATGAGCTAACCAAAGGAGAACTCACGGCTTTCTAGGGTTACGGCGTGATTTTCGGACGATGGGCTTGCACGACAACGTTCATCGGCGGTGGAGGGAGGCGACAACGGTCCCGGGCTGACGCACGAAGAACGGGCGCCGTACGACGCTGTCGCGCAGAGCAGAGTGCGGCTGCGCACTGTATACGCCTGGGCGGGAAGAGGCGCTGCGATGCGGGGAGGCGCTGGGAGCGCCTGCAGTAGGAGGGGCGCTGGCTGCACTTGGGCGGTGGCACCGCCGCGGAACTGGCCGGAGAGGGTGCGGGGATGGGCTGTGAAGGGGAGGAGGCCGGAAACTGGGCGCCGACGAAGTGTTAGGTCGGAGGCGCGAAGATGAAGGTGACAACGCTGTGAGGAGAAGTTCAGCGCTTGGAGAAATGTTGCGTGCATGGAAAAAATTTGCGGCGCTGGGAAATTCTTTTGCGTGAGTTGCTAAACCCTAGGGTTGGCTGCTATATAATAGGCTAGGGTGCTACACGTGTGAGGTGAGAGAGGAGGAGGTGGTTAGGATTTTAATATGATTTGATTTGTTTTTTTGTAATAAGTTAATTCTTTTAATACTTTTGTTTAAAAGAAACATACAGCCCCATGAACTCTAAATAATTAGTATTGAATTCAAAAGGCAATTCAAAATAACCGAATGTTTTTTTAAATAATAATAATAATAAGGGGTATGCAATTAGGTCACCCGAAGTCTAAAAATAGCAACGAAAATACCGCGGCGCTTGCGCCTCCGAGAGGGTCGTGAAAACAAGGTTCGGTCACGCGTCCGGGTTAAAGATAAAGATAATAAGGGCCAAACACGAAAATACACCAACGAGACAACCTACGCACAAAAATACACGACCGGAAAGCGGTCGTTACATCCTACCCACCTTATGAATGATTCCGCCCTCGGAATCAACATCAACCACCACTCTGAAACAAGTGCGGAAAGCACTCTCTCATATCATCCTCGCGCTCACAGGTAGACTTCTGATCGCGTCCGAGTGTACACCCGAAAAATTACTTGTAGTCTTATCGCAAGCGCACGATGTAGCGGCGAGCGGGTATCGAACTCATGGAGGAACAAATGACAATACCTTATTCAAATCACCTAGCTATCAAAAGAGTGAGAATAGTTTTGATATCACAGTCACAATCGTTGAAATATCTAGAAAGTATCAATATATTAAAGCGTCTAGGGATAGGAAATCCCCACCACGGACCGTCTTTCATCCTTGTAAGTCATAAGTTTCATTGTTGCTAAGCTTGAATATAGGTGAACTAGTCGCAAATTAATGTAGAACCAAGCTCACGCTCTCGCGCTATTGCCGGTCTATAGCAAACCTAGGATAGGGCCGACTCTCGTGCAAACCCTAGCCTAAGCCGCTAGCGTGAAGAACGACATCATTGTTCAATCGTATCTCAAGCCCACTCTCGTGCAAACTCGAGCTACGACCTAGGTTATGATAGTTCCTATCCGTCCAATCTCTTGCAAGCGGATATTAATATAGAATCACAATTAAAAATCCTAGCCTTGGTCCAATCTCTTGCAAACCAAATCTAGAGAAATCTAATTGTCAATCTAAATCGAATATCTAGGCATTCCTATCAATTGGGATCCAATCTCTTGCAAATCACAATCGATATGAATTCCTAGCTACTCGTAATCATTGATCACAACCTAACCTTAACCAATTCTAGCAACAATTCTACAAATTCATCACAATTTAGAGATAGGGTCCATAGGGTTCATCTCTATGCCCTAAGACGACAGCACTACTCACTAGACATCATGCAAATCTCAGAAAAATCAATAATAATCTCGGCACAATTCATTGCAAAAGAGAAATAATGCATACAAATCAAGTTTTTAATAGAAATAGACAAACCAATGTAATTACCGATGATCTCCAGCTGAGATTTCACAAAGAGTAGCCGTCTAAATCCTAAAAGAAAGTCTAAAAATTAATTGTCAAAAAGCTCTCTAAACTAGGATAAAAACAGGGGTTAAATACCCCCTAAAATCGTCCAAAAAATCGTGCCCAAACTGCCCCTGCGCAGCCCAGAAATCACAACCCTAACAGCAGGCGGAGAGGGTCACTCGGCCGAGTGACCCTTGTCACTCGGCCGAGTGACAAACCCTGCAGAAAAACAGTAACTTCGACGGTTTCATGGTCTGTCATCGGGGGGGGGGGTGGCTCGGCCGAGTGGCATTCTTCATTCGGCCGAGTGAGCATTCATACTCGGCCGAGTGGGCCTCCAATGGATCTCTGAACATTCCAGTAACTTCGGCCTTTTCTCTGGACGAATTTCCTGTACCACTCGGGCGAGTGAAGTTTATCACTCGGCCGAGTGGGATTTCTTCATTCGGTGTTTTAGAAAGAATGGCTCCTTTGGCGGTTGCATCTATGATCTGCTTTGTGCCCGGTTGGAGTCCATTATAAAATCTGTGAACTAGCTCACATGCTTCTATGCTGTGATGGGGGCACTGATGCTGTAAGTCCTTAAAGCGCTCCCATGCCTCGTATAGGGTCTCCTGCGGTCCTTGCTTGAAGGACATGAGTGCGCTTCTAATCTTCACCGTCTTAGATGGCGGGTAGAATTTGTCAACAAAAGCACTAGCCAACTCATCCCAAGTAGTGAATATACCTTCCGCTTGCATTCTCAACCAATATAGAGCTTTGTCTCTGAGGGTGAAGGGGAAGAGTCGCAATCTAATAGCATCAACGGAAACACCCGGCATTTGAAAGGTGACGCACTTGGACAAGAATAGCTGCAGGTGATAATGTGGATTCTCATGGGAGTTCCCATGAAAGGGGTCTTGTTGCATTAAGACCACTAATCCCGTCTTGAGCTCAAAATTCTTATCCGCCGCCAACTCCGGCATAACGATGGAGGAAGTGGTGGAAGAAGTTTTAGGCCGAAGCCTATCTCTGATAGATATAATCCTCACCATACGTGCCGCTAATTCTTTCGGTGTCTCCGGGCGGTTCATACAATTATCCTCTATATTGAGTCTCTTCTCGGCTCTGATTCTCCTCTCAGTACGTTCGATCTCCAGATCAAATATTATATCCTCAGGGTCCGCCGTTGATCTTGTGTACATGCAAAGAAAAACAGAGCTTCGATGGAATTGTTAGCACGATAGAGGTGTAAAATAAAAAATAATAAGACAAAAAGAAATAGCTAAGTAATGAAAATAAAACACTGTCGCCTCCCCAGCAACGACGCCAAAAACTTGATCGCGTCTGAGTGTACACCCGAAAAACGACTTGTAGTCTTACCGCAAGCGCACGGTGTAGCGACGAGCGGGTATCGAACTCAGGGAGGAACAAATGACAGTACCTTATTCAAGTCACCTAGCTATCAAAAGAGTGAGAATAGTTTTGATATCACAGTCACATTCATTCAAATATCTAGAAAGTATCAATATAATAAAGCGTCTAGGGATAGGAAATCCCCACTACGGACCGTCTCTCATCCTTGTAAGTCATAAGTTTCATTGTTGCTAAGCTTGAATATTGGTGAACTAGTCGCAACTTAATGTAGAACCAAGCTCACGCTCTCGCGCTATTGCCGGTCTATAGCAAACCTAGGTAGGGCCCACTCTCGTGCAAACCCTAGCCTAAGCCGCTAGCGTGAAGAACGACATCATTGTTCAATTGTATCTCAAGCCCACTCTCGTGCAAACTCAAGCTACGACCTAGGTTATGATAGTTCATATCCGTCCAATCTCTTGCAAACGGATATTAATATAGAATCACAATTAAAAATCCCAGCCTTGGTCCAATCTCTTGCAAACCAAATCTAGAGAAATTCAATTGTCAATCTAAATCGAATATCTAGGCCTTCCTATCAATTGGGATCCAATCTCTTGCAAATCCCAATCAATATGAATTCCTAACTACGCGTAATCATTGATCACAACCTAACCTTAACCAATTCTAGGAATAATTCTACAAATTCATCATAATTTAGAGATAGGGTCCATAGGGTTCATCCCTATGCCCTAAGACGACGGAACTACTCACTAGACATCATGCAAATCTCAGAAAAATCAATAATAATCTCGGCACAATTCATTGCAAAAGAGAAATAATGCATAAAAATCAAGTTTTTTATAGAAATAGACAAACCAATGTAATTGCCGACGATCTCCAGCTGAGATTTCACGAAGAGTAGCCGTTTAAATCCTAAAAGAAAGTCTAAAAATTAATTGTCAAAAAGCTCTCTAAACTAGGGTAAAAACAGGGTTTAAATACCCCCTAAAATCGTCCAAAAAATCGTGCACAAACTGCCCCTGCGCAGCCCAGAAATCGCAACCCTAACAGCAGGCGGAGATGGTCACTCGGCCAAGTGACCCTTGTCACTCGACCGAGTGACAAACCCTGCAGAAAAACAGTAACTTCGGCAGTTTCAGGGTCTGTCATCGGGGGGTGGCTCAGCCGAGTGGCATTCTTCATTCGGCCGAGTGAGCATTCATACTCGGCCGAGTGGGCCTCCAATGGATCTCTGAAAATTCCAGTAACTTCGGCCTTTTCTCTGGACGAATTCCCTGTACCACTCGGGCGAGTGAAGTTTATCACTCGGCCGAGTGGGATTTCTTGTCGGCCGAGTATACCCTGAAAACTTCGTGTGCGTATCCGTTCTGGTCGGCCGAGTGGGACTTCTTGCTCGGCCGAGTGATGTGCTGCTGAGCCTATTCTTCTTCTTTTCTCCTTCTCGTCGCTCCTATTGATTCCCTTCTTCTTCCACTCATCCTCTATCGCTGATAAGCCTTCAAATGAGCCGTGGGTGACATGTTGGATATGGAAGACGTTTGTACACCCTTGTGGGGGATGTATGAGGGAATACGGACCTCGAACGTCGCGTACACGAAGTCGTGTGCAAAGGGAATCTGTTCCCTTGCGGAGAGGATCTCTGGTTGAGTAGGAAAGTCGCTTTATATATGCATAAGTGCATGCGACATATGGCTAATAAAGGGGGAATATCTTAAGCTTATGTTGTACCATGCATATGGTACAACTTAAGCTTATAATGTGCCATGTATCATGGTACACCTTAATTAAGTTGTTCCAAAGGAACAACTTACCCTAAAATAACTACCTTGGGGGCTATAAATAAGACCCAAGGGTAAGCCATTTCTTACACCTTTTGCATGGCATTCTTGCATGCATTTTCATCCTAGCGAAGCTCTGCCGAAATGCTTCCTCTCTTTCTTTATCCAAGTTCTTAATCTAAAGTAGAGATTTAGATTGTGGATTTAGTAGCCTTACTCCGTTCGTGAGAAGACTCGATCCGTCGTGGCGAATCCGAAGGCGAAGTTCGTAGACTACCGTGCCGCATACGCAAGCGTAAGTCTAAACTTCATATTATCGATCCTAACTCTGTTTTGGCAGGATCCTACATTGGTATCAGAACCATATGGGTTCGCCCCGGTCAAACCACCGCCCCGTCGAAACTATGAACGAGTCGTTGTCTTTTTAACGAATGGGTCTCCTACCATTACGGATATGGTATGAACGCTTCGTGACGGAGAGAACGCAGCGGTTGTTCTTTTCACGTTAGGGTCTCCTATCATTACGGATATGGTAGGAACTCTCCGTGACGGGAAGAACCGACCGTTCACGTAGTACGTTATTCATTTTTGGCACACGGCCATTAGGAAATAACTAATTTCTCGACGAACGGGTGCTTCATCGACGAACGGGTGCTTCATCGAGGAAGATGATGGTAGTTATTTCCATCGGGTAAGATGAAATTTGGTGCATGTGCACCATGGCCAAATGGGCTATGAAGGCCATGCACCCCCCTCCACTTGCGGAGGGGGTTGGCTACGGCCAATAACCACCGGCGACCACCCCATCAAGGGGGAGGAATGTGTGCGGCAACCCCAATCAAGGGGGTGGCCGGCCATGGCTAAAGGGGCCATGGCCGGCCAATGCCCAAAATGGCCTTGGCCATGACCGGCCATGGCCAAGCCATGGCCGGCCATGGCCAGGCCGGCAGTGGCCGGCCAAGGCCAGGCCGGCAGTGGCCGGCCAAGGCCAGGCCGGCAGTGGCCGGCCAAGGCCAGGCCGGCCTGGCCGGCCCTGGCCGGCCTCGGCCAGGGCAGAGGCCCTGGCCGGGAAGAAATTGCAGACCGAAAATTGGTCGACCAATTTGGTGTTTTTGGTCGACCAATCTGGCAGAAGGTCTGGGTCGACTGCAAACTTGCCAACTGACCCATACGGGGTGACAAAAGGCCTTGGCCAAACTCGAATGTGCCGATTAGCCCATACGGGGCTAACCAAAGTGCCGACTAGTTCATACGGGACTAACGTTTTAATGAAGTTTTTCATTGGGCTCCACTCTTTGAAGATTAGCCATAGTGCTCTACTTCATGCGAGATTAGCCATGTCATTGTGCTCTACTCTACGGAGATTAGCCAATGTACTTGTGACGTTGTGCTCTACTCTACGGAGATTAGCCAACGTGCTTTCAAATTTTTTTTGAAAAAGATGTTTTTCAAATAGGTTATGTCCCGTCCTAAAATCGGGATAGCGCAATTTAGAATTCCAAGTCCTACCACAATCCGGCCATGGTTATCTAACCCATGGGTGTGTAGAACAGGTCTCGTGGCTTGGCAATTGTTGCGTTAAATTTCTTTGCGCAAACTCTCACCTATTCCATTTTGAAAGATATGTTTTTTCAAAATTGATTTTCCGCTACGAAGTACTATAAGAGTACGATTGTTTGATAAGTGATGGGGGAATATTGAAGGTTGTTCTAGATGGTGATTGGAATCATAGAGACCTTTTCAATTCTAGAACAACATCTTCAATATTTTTCGAAAGTAACTTATCAAATACAATATAATTCCAAGTGGGATTTGAATTTTTAGAACTATCCAAATGGGATATTCTATTATCATTTCAAGTGGGAGTTATATTTTAAGAAATTTTATGCAATGTTTTGATCAAACCTTCGTTTTTGTGTCTTTTGCAGCATTTTAAAAGTAAAATGTCTTCCGCTTCAAAGAATATCGTCGCTGAGTTAAACAAAGGTGAAAAACTCAACGGCGATAATTACAAACTTTGGTCCATCAAGATACAATACGTTCTAGAGGAGCAAGAAGTGCTCGAAACTCTAAAGAACGTTATGATTGAAACCGAGTTGGGCACTACGGCCCAACACCGACGAGACAAGGAAGCTTTTGATGCTTGGTCTCGGAAGAAAAAGATAGCGCGCATTACGTTATTAAGCAGTATGGCTGATGACATAATGCGCATCTTCCGAGAACATGACCTAGCCATGGACATATGGTCCAAGCTAGAGGAGAAGTTCGGTGGCACATCGGTGTCCAAACTTCGCTCCTTAACTATAAAGTTCGATTCATATAAGAAACGTCCAGATCATTCCATGGGGAAACATCTGCGACATATGGCGAACCTTATCTCGGAGTTAAAGGATGCAGGTCATGTGCTCACAAATGAGCAACAAATCCAAGCAGTCATACGTTCCCTACCAAATGGGTGGGATCAGATGAAGATGCATCTCACTCATAATGAGAGCTTCAAGACCTTCAACGATGTTTCCAAGCGCCTCGAATTAGAGGAAGAGCGGCTTGCGGCTGCCAAGCCAAGTGCAGAAGTGCACATGGTTGCTAGTTCCTCACACGGGGGAAAGAAACGTAAAGATCGTTCGAAGTCTTCTAATGAACGTAATAAGCAACCTGAGTCTACCAAGGAACCCAAACATAAGGGTGGGCACAAGAAATGGCACAAGAAGAAAGACTTGAAAAGGATCAAGTGCTTCAAGTGCAACAAGCTCGGTCACTATGCTCGTTCGTGTACGAGTGGAAGTGACGAGGTAACTTGTAATACTAGTTACATATGTGTTTCTAGTCCACTATTTCTTGTGGAATCTAATCCATTTTTGGATAATTGATTCAGGTGCCACCGACCACATAGCAAAGGACAGACGGTCCTTCGTGGAGTATCACCGGATACCCCAAGGAATGAAGTGGATCAATGTAGGAAACAACACACGAGTTGAAGTGAAAGGCGTTGGGACTCGCAAGCTAGTCTTGGGCAACGGCCGCACTTTCCTACTTCATGATGTTCTCTTCATTCCATATATTCAAAGGAATATTATAACTGTGGTCAATTTAATGGGTCTTGGTTATAGCTGGTTCCTTCATGATTGTAACATGGACCTATTTTGTAATAATAATTCCTTTATTGGTTCTGGGTTATGTATTTAAAGGATTCATTGTAATAAGTACAATGTATGATTTCTCATTTCCTTGTGACAAATTCTTTGACTAGTGAGTCTAATATAATTTGTTGGCACACAAGGCTTGGTCATATTGGACCAACGCGTATGGATAGATTAACCAAACGTGGCCTTCTATCCAATGTTTCAAAGGTTGAAATGTCGACCTGTGAACATTGCCTTGTGGGGAAATCTTGTCGCAAGCCGTTTGGAACCGGCACAAGGGCCGAGGTTCCATTACAGCTCATCCATTCGGACATATGTGGTCCGATAAATGTCTAGACAAGACGCGGCAAGTCCTATTTCATCACTTTTATTGATGATTTCACCCGATTCAGACATATCTATTTTGATATCCCACAAAAGTGAAGCTTTGGCTTGCTTTAAAAACTATATGAGTTTAGTGGTGAATCAATTAGATCGCAAAATTAAGATCTTGCGAACCGATAGGGGCGGTGAATATCAATCAACAAGTTTTAAGGAACTTTGTGATGACAAATGCATAGTACATCAGGTAACTATGCCTTATACTCCTCAACAAAACGGTGTTGCAGAAAGGAGAAATATGATTTTTTAATGGAAATGGTCCGTTCAATAATGGCTCAAGCTAACTTGCCAATCACCTTTTGGGGTGATGCATTATTGACGGCCGTTGTCATTTTAAAAAACGCGTACCCTCGAAATCAGTTAGCTCCACTCCTTATGAGTTGTGGAACCAAAGGTCTCCTGACTTAAACATTTTTTACCTTGAGTTTGTGCATTCAACGCACATATTTCCTCCCATAAGTATGGCAAATTTGGGCCAAGGGGAAGGAAATGTATCTTTATACGATACGCAGAAAACTCCAAAGGTTATGTTTTTGATTAGTCAAGAAGACAATGGTGGGCTAATTGAGTTTGAGTCGAGGGATGTCACTTTCTTGGAAAATGAGTTTCCAAGACAGGGCGAGATAAGTCAGGACTTATCTCTATTTTGAGATTTATGATAAAAAAGGATTACCTCATTCGAGTGGGAGAATTCTTGGTGAAAACGAAAATACTTTTCAACCTTCACCAATGGATTATATGAATGACGATTATCCTATTCCATACGGGAATAATGATCCAAGTGGGAGCAATTCTAACAACATTTCAAGTGGGAGTGATATTAGAATTGATCTAAATTCGAGTCAACAAGGACTTGAAGAATCTCAAATATGCCGTATCATGCCCTGCAAAAGACAAATGGATGGAAGCGATGAAGGAGGAATTGAAATCCATGAAAGTTAACCAAGCCTGGGACTTAGTTAACTTACCCAGAGGACATAGAGCAATTGGGAACAAATGGGTTCTCAAGATCAAGCATAAGGCTAATGGCTTTATAGATAGATATAAAGCTCGCCTTGTCACTAAAGGTTTTACGCAACAGGAAGGGATAGACTACGAAGAGACCTTCTCACCTGTTGTGCGTTTTACCTCGATTCGCCTGATTCTGGCAATGGTAGCTTGCTTATACTTCAAATTACATCAGATGGATGTAAAGACTGCCTTTCTCAATGGAGAATTGGACGAGGAGATCTATATGGAACAGCCAACAGGGTTTGTAAAAGAAGGAAACGAACATAAGGTTTGTAAACTTCGTAAGTCCATATATAGTCTTAAATAATCCTCGAGGCAATGGTATATACGATTTCAAGAAGTTGTCTTATTAAATGGATTTTTCCATGCTGGATGAAGATAACTGTGTATATATCAAGAGGATTAAAAGCAAGCATGTTATTATGTCTCTATATGTAGATGACATTTTAATAACCAGAAATGACAAGGGCTTTGTGATGGATATCAAGGCTTGACTTTCATCAGTTTTGAGATGAAAGACATGGGGAAGCCACATACATCCTTGGAATTAAGATTTCAAGGAATCGTTCAAAGAAACTTCTTTCTCCTTCACAAGAGACTTATATAAAGAAGGTTCTAGAACAATTTAATATGTAGGACGGCAAGTCCAATTGATACTCCTATAAGCAGATGCGATAATTTATATCTGAAATCATGTCCAAAGAACCAAAAGGAAAAGGAAATTATGGAAAAAGTTCCATATTCCAGTACAGTTGATAGTCTTATGTACGCTATAATGCATACAAGACCGGACATCTGTGTTGCCATTGGAATGGTAAGTCGTTACCAATCCAACCCAGGGCAAGAACACTGGAAAGCGGTTAAGAGGATAATGCAGTATCTTAAAGGAACTGCAGATTTGCAAAAGACTATGATAAAACCAAGAAGGTAGACATAAGGTACATATCTACGCATGAGATGATAGAGGATCAGCTTACGAAAGCGATCCCCAGAAATGTGTTTTATAAATACTTATCATCCCAAGGATTGCGTAAGAGCTGAGTTGTACCAATATATATTCCCATGTCTGAGAAAGATCAAATTAATAAAAGAATAAGTTCTTTTTCAACATTGCATATGAATTTCTTAAGAAATGTTTGTGTACATTTTTGAAATCTCAGCTGAATTGTGTGTATGTCGGACAGATTAAGGTTGGCTCTCTCACATGAGCAACCGCCTTATCTTATCAGATGGATAAGATAGAGATGAGACTAGTTTAAAGTCAAAATCATTAGACGAATGATTTAGAGTCATGACTTTAACAAAGATAGTCGAATGAAAGATCTGCATCATATGGATGCTTACAAAAGATCTGAGATCTGTATCACAAGGATAAAAAGATCTCATTGGATTTTTTTAATCCTATCTGTCTTATGCAGGATGAGAGTCCGGGAATATTTCCTGAGTAGTAAGGGGACTCAAAAGATAGGCACGGTGGTGTCTGATCTTTCATCCGTACAACATCATTAAGACATACTCTCCCTGGGAAAGGAGTGATGTTGTAATACGTGTTCATACCATGTATGCATTTTCGACCACTGAGTTAGTAGCAATAGTGTTTGCTATTATGTGAGACTCAAAGGCCATATGGGCCTTAACTCTTACCCTCAAGGACTCTAATTGGTTCCTTTAGATTTGACGAGATGATCGCTATCTTAGCGTGTTGCTAATGGGCTATGGTAATTCGGCTCGGCGGGGCACGTTAGAAAAGCGAATCAAGTCAAGATCAAAAGGTTCGCAAGAAGAGGAAGATTGATTTCATATTCACATTTTGGACTTTAAATGATTCAAAGCTGGCCAGCCAATTGTAATCCAGATGGGATTCAATTGTTGAATATAAAGTACAAGAAATGTGAAGAAATAATCTAGGGTAAAGCATGCGTTGAACTACTCAACTTTGCACCTTCGAGGTCGTTGTGTATATCTAACAAGTGCATAACAACAGACTCTACACGCATGACGGTCGCACGGTCTATTTCTCGGTATGATAGATGAAAGAACTAAGGGAAAGATGTTCTCTTACAATCCCCTCAAGTGTGAGTGGGAGATGTTGGATATGGAAGACGTTTGTACACCCTTGTGGGGGATGTACGAGGGAATACGGACCTCGAACGTCGCGTACACGAAGTCGTGTGCAAAGGGAATCTGTTCCCTTGCGGAGAGGATCTCTGGTTGAGTAGGAAAGTCGCTTTATATATGCATAAGTGCATGCGACATGTGGCTAATAAAGGGGGAATATCTTAAGCTTATGTTGTACCATGCATATGGTACAACTTAAGCTTATAATGTGCCATGTATCATGGTACACCTTAATTAAGTTGTTCCAAAGGAACAACTTACCCTAAAATAACTACCTTGGGGGCTATAAATAAGACCCAAGGGTAAGCCATTTCTTACACCTTTTGCATGGCATTCTTGCATGCATTTTCATCCTAGCGAAGCTCTGCCGAAATGCTTCCTCTCTTTCTTTATCCAAGTTCTTAATCTAAAGTAGAGATTTAGATTGTGGATTTAGTAGCCTTACTCCATTCGTGAGAAGACTCGATCCGTCGTGGCGAATCCGAAGGCGAAGTTCGTAGACTACCGTGCCGCATACGCAAGCGTAAGTCTAAACTTCATATTATCGATCCTAACTCTGTTTTGGCAGGATCCTACATGACACTCCTAAGCGCGTGCAAATCCCTTGGTCTCAAATTCGCTCCAAATCGCTCCATATTTCCTGAAATACGACAAAAACAAGAAATAGTGAAAAGCATCACAATATCGTCGAATAATCGTGAAAAGTGCGATATGGGCGATCAAAACGGCATGCAAACATGCAGAAAAAAGGTATAAATTATGGAGTGATCAACTCCGCAGGGGAACCATGACGCCACTGCACTCTAACCAAGTCGACGGTCTTATTCCTCAGCTGCTTCTGTCGTCGATCCAGAATCTCAACTGGCTGCTGATCATAAGTTAGATCCGGATGAACCGTGATCTCCGATAAATCCACAACATGCGATGGGTCACTGACGTATCGACGTAACTGGGATACGTGAAACACGTCATGAACACCCTCCAGTGACGGTGGCAATGCCAAGCGGTAAGCCACTGCTCCAACTCTCTCCAAGACGTCAAAAGGCCCAATATACCTTGGACTCAGCTTGCCTCTCTTTCCAAATCGGATGACTCCTCGATTCGGAGAGATCTTGAGAAAGACGTGATCTCCAGGCTGAAACTCCAATGGTCGCCGTTTAGCATCTGCCCAATGCTTGAAACGGTCCTGCGCGATCCTCAGTTTCTCCCGGATGTTCCTCACAACATCCACTGCCTCCACGATCATCTCTGGTCCTAATAGCTCCCTGTCTCCAATGTCATCCCAGCTCAGTGGCGATCAACATTTCTTCCCGTATAGCGCGGCGAATGGCGCCATGCCATTACTCGCCTGGTAGCTGTTATTGTAGGCAAACTCCACATGATGAAGATGATCCTCCCAAGATCCCTTGAAGTCCAACATGCATGCCCTCAGCATGTCCTCCAAAATCTGAATCGTCCTCTCTGATTGGCCATCCGTCTACGGGTGTTACACGGTACTGAAACTCAGACTCGTACCCAAACTCTTCTGCAGACTCTGCCAAAACTGAGATGTAAATCTCGTGTCTCTGTCCGACACGATACTCATGGGGACTCCATGAAGTCGCACGATCTCCTGCACGATTTACATTACATCAATATATAAACTAGAGAAAGGAAATAAAAATAGAGAGTAAAAGAATTTATCTCCATGTATCTCCTTGCTAGCGTCTTAGTGGACTGTCCTACTCGGAAAGGAATAAAGTGCGCAGATTTGGTCAATCGGTCTACGATCACCCAAATCGCGTCATTCTGCTTCGGACTCTGAGGTAGTCCAGTCACAAAATCCATAGTGATGTGTTGCCACTTTCACTCCAGAATCGGAAGCGATTGTAGCAATCCTGTCGTACGCTGATGCTCCGCCTTAACCTGCTGACATACCAAACACTTGGCAACACTCCGTGCCATACTCCGCTTCATGCCATGCCACCAATAGTTCAGGTGAAGATCCTTGTACATCTTGGTGCCACCAGGATGCACAGAATACAGCGAGCTATGAGCCTCAACAAGCAACTCCTCTCAAACATTTCCAGCTGGCACACAAACTCTGGCTCCAAACCTCAGCGAGCCATCCTCATGAATCCGAAAGTCAGTCTGCAGACAGGCTTCTACCTGCTCACGGATCCTCTTCAGCTTCGGATCTCCAGCCTGCCCTGCCTTGATTCGATCCACAATCGTCAACTGTATCTGCATACACATCAACGACGAAACCTCTCCAGGAAGAACAATCTCAATACCAGAATCGCAAAAATCCTGCTGCAATCTCCAATGCGAAGTCAACATCATCACCGCTGGAAGTCTGCTCAGCGCATCCGGAACCACATTCACCTTGCCAGGATGGTACTGCAAGTCAATCTCATAATCTGCCATGAGCTCCAACCATCGACGCTGTCGCATGTTGAGCTCCTTTTGCGTAAAGATATATTTCAAGCTTTTTTGGTCGGTGAAAATCTTCACCTTCTCACTCAGCATGAAATGCCTCCAAATCTTAAGCACAAATACGACTGCAGCCAACTCCAAATCTGCGTCGGGTAATTCTTCTCATGAGCCTTAAGCTGCCGAGAAGCATACGCAACCACATGCCCGTGCTGATGCAAAGCACAACCGAGACCTTTGCCAAAAGCATCGCAAAAGATCTCGAAACCTCCACTTCGATCAGGCACTACTAGAACAGGGCAGTCGTCAACCTCTCCTTCAGAATAGAGAAGGCCTCCTCATAAACATCAGACCAAACGAATGATATATCCTTCATCGTCGGTCTGGTCATCGGCTCTGCAATACGAGAGAAATCCTTAATGAAGTGCCGATAATATCCTGCAAGCCCAAGAAAACTCCTGATCTCAGACGCTGACTGTGGAACCGGCCACTCTATGATAGCCTTGATCTTCTCCGGATCCACAGATATGCCATCTCCCGAGACCACATGCCCAAGAAAAGCCACTCTATCCAGCCAGACCTTGCACTTGGAATACTTCGCATACAAGCGATGCTTCCTCAAAATCTCCATAACAGTCCTCAAGTGCTCAGCGTGCTCCTCCTCCGACTTCGAATAGATCAAGATGTCATCAATAAAGATAACGACAAACTTATCTAAGAAGTCATAAAATATCAGATTCATCAGATTCATGAAAACTGCGGGTGCGTTGGTCATACCGAAAGGCATAACCACGAACTCGTAGTGTCCATACTTCGTTCTAAACGCTGTCTTCTGCACGTCTTCCTTCTTCACCCTCAGCTGGTGATATCCGCTCCTAAGATCCAATTTGGAGAATACACTCGATCCTCCAAGCTGATCAAAAATATCGTCGATCTGCGGTAATGGATACTTGTTCTTAATGGTGATAGCATTCAACTCTCTGTAGTCCACGCACATCCAACGCGAACCATCCCTCTTTCTCACCAATAGAACAGGTGCTCCCCACGGAGACACACTCGGATTGATGTAACCCTTCTGCAGAAGTTCATCCAACTGTTTACGTAACTCCTCCAACTCTGCCGGAGCCATACGATATGGTGCTTTCGAAATAGGCTGCGCTCCCAGAACAAGGTCAATCGAAAACTCAAGAGCTCGATCGGGTGGCAGTCCTGAAATCTTCTCGGGGAAGATATCATCGAAATCTCTCACCACAACTGGTCTAGTTACCTCCATTTGCATAGCTACAAGCTCTACCACTGGCTTGGCCCGAAATCTGACCGGTCCAAGCGAACTGCTCCCGCTACTGAACTCGAAGGTCGGATAACCAGGAATCTCGAACACCACCTTCTTCCGTCGGCAGTCGATAGTAGCGTAGAAGCAACTAAGCCAATCCATTCCAAGAACAACATCATAGTTGGTAATGTCGTGGACGATAAAATCGACGTAAAGCTCGAGTCCACAGACTACCAAGGGACAAGATTGACATCCAAGGGACACCGAGATCACCCCATTCCCTGTAGCGATATCCCAAATCTTGGAAAGAGGGGAAGTCGTCAGAGAATGATTGTCCACGAAACTCCGGGATATGATGCACATGGATGCACCGGAGTCGAAGAGAACTCGGGCGGGACAAGCACAAACCAAAATAACACCTAACAAGCAAACTAGCAATCAAAACCTATTCTAGCATACAATCTCTAATCTAACATGCAAGATCAATTACAGAAAAGTAAAGACTAGTTTGAGTGTTACCTGCAATAACGCTATCCTCAGCCTCGGCCTCTACCTCGGTCATCGTGAAAGCCTGCCTTCTAGGCTGAACAGCCTGCTGAAATGCCTGCTTCTGGGGAATGAGAGGCGCTCAGGCACTGGCCCAGAAATCTCCTGCACTGGTCCTTCACATGGCCGGTCCTGTCGCAAAAATGGCACATCTTCTGAACAGACCCTCCAGGCTTCTTGAACTGCACGGACTGATTAGGCTTCATCACTGGCCTAACCACGGCTCTGGCCTGCTCCATAGGCCTCTTTCCAGCACTAGAATACTGCCCTCTCCTCTGATTGGCAATCAGCTCCTGTCTCTTGGCGGTGGTCAGCAACTTCTGGTAAGAATCCAAGTCCGAAGAGGACATCAGACTCTGCAGCTCCAAAGATAGACCCTGCAAGAATCTCTGAGCTCGATCTTCAGCGGTCTCCACCATCTTCGACGCAAAGAGACTCAGTCTCATGAACTCTTGGTGGTACTGATCCACCATCAGATTTCCCTGCTTCAGACTGATAAACTGCTGCATCAGCTCCCTCCTCACAGCTCGAGGGAAATACTCCTCATCAAATCTCGCCTTGAAAGTATCCCAGGAAATAGGCTTCTCTAGCATCTGCTCCTCTGACTCCCACCAACTACGAGCATTATCCTTCAATTTTTTCTTCACCAGGTCAACCCATCCAGCAAGGTTAACCTTCGAGAGAAGAAAATTATCCTCTGTATTCTTCATCCACTCGTCCACAGCTAATCGTCCTTCTGACCCATTGAAATATGTCGGGCCCAGCTCCCGAAACTGCTTCGCTCTCGGCTCGAAGCGAGGGGCATTCTGAAGCATCCCCTGCTGAATCTGCATCATCTGATGCATCATCCTCATCATCTCAGCTATAGTGGGCTCTCTATCAGCATCCGCAACACGCCCAGCTCCACCACCAGCTCCAGGTCCACTACCAGCTCCTTGAGTAACGCGTATACCGGCCATCTAAAACAAGGAAATGTTCAGATTAGACTTAATTATGACTTGAATGTTAGGAATAATTAATTGGATGTTGTTTATCATTATTGTTGTTTCGATATTTCACGGATGCAAAGGGACCTGCATGGGACACCAACAAAACCTGTCACGCCCCGCTTCCCTAATATGGAAGACGAGACGTGAGGAGGTCCGCTCAGACGTGGAGCTGTGAAGCTACAGTCTGATAAGCGTCTATAAAAATTTCAAATCATAGCAGGTCCTTTGCATTGAGACGAAACATCAATAATAATAATAAAGCAGATAAAGAAACATCCACCAACAAACATCCAGCAAATTATTTCAACATCGCAAAAAAGTCACAAAAGTATAAGTCTGAACAATAGGCCTAAACATGGCTGAAACAAAAGCTAAAGGAGATAGGTGCTACGCACCGAAAACTAACTCAGCTACTAAAAGTAAAGACAGCTAAGAAGACTACAGGTGGGTCCTAGGACTGGTCACCAGTGTCCTCGAACTCGGTCTCTGCTGGCACCTCGAACTCAGCGTCCACGAACTGCTCGTCCTCAGCGGGTAACTCTAACTCAGAACCTGACATATGACACCCAAAGAGAAGAGGGCACGTGTCAGCAAAAGTCTCCCAAAAGAAAGCGGAGATCTTTTGTGATAGGATATAAATAACAAAAGACGACTAGCAGTTCTAAAATAATGCAATGAGTTGTAATGACAATTAAGAATGCAACAATTAAAGATGGCATGATGACATGCATTACGAGAACATTAATTCACAATCACGATCACTATCCTATCACATTGTGCACATGGTTTACCCCTTACAGCTGAAGGAGCGGATCAGGCATCCTTCTATGCTGCGTGGCAGCTTAACCTTACCCCTCCACATGTATCGAGCCAGGGTTTCCCAAGTACATGAGCTCGCTTCTGGATCACGAGCCAGGAAGTGTTTTTGGCATAGGGTTGTGCCCGCAAAAGCAGGTGCCTAGCCTCAATCATTACAATAGGTGTAGCGTGTGCTATTCAATCACGATGAACATTAGATGCATGCAATGACATGGCAATGAACAGATAATTTGTGTACCGTTAATTAAAATTAAACATGGCATGGTAGTATGAATACAAGCATGATTAAAGTGTCAGATCTAGCTTCGTTGTCAAGCTAGATCTAAAAGTGTCGTCTAGACAGCTACCATTTCACTGCCTAGTCTCTTTTACGCTACTGTACAAAATGGCCTAAGACGTGGCCTAAACAGAAAGCTGGCAAGTATCACTTGCCTGAAAAATAATCAAGTCACGATCTTGCTCAATCAGTCCGAGTCTACCTACGTGTTCAGTTTGCAGTCCAGCCTACAGTCCCAATTTTATTATCTTAATTAGTGAGTTACAAAAGCAATTAGCGACTATGATTTTTAAGTTAATTAACAGGCAAAGTGTGGGGTCCCTACGGAGAGAGACTTACCTCAACACGACGCGAGAGCTACTCTGACATCGGGTAGCGACGTCGGGGGTTGGTTTACGGTAGCGCGTACGGTACAGAACGATCAATACTCTGTTGATAAAAATCACGTGTTCAATTAAGTTCGTGACGACAGAAATAGCCTCATTTAACAAACCTATTAACGTCTAGTGATTCAGTTATTAAGTTCTCCAGCTCAAAACGGGGTTTTCATCGTATTATTAATGTAGCCAACATGATAACTAACTTATTTACTGGTCTATAATGGTATGCTAATACATATATCATATATATCCTAATATACCTCTACCCGTTAACTCATCTATATTAACAGGTTGTCTAGCATTGTTCACCTATGTTCAAATCATTGTTAATGCATGCTTTACTGCCCATTAAAAAAACTAACCTAAAGAGAACTCACGGTTGTGCCACATGGCTTTTAACATACAATGAGCTAACCAAAAACATACAACATGGCTTTTAACAAACATGGCTTTACTGTGCCATTAAATGAGCTAACCAAAGGAGAACTCACGGCTTGCTAGGGTTACTGCGCGGTTCTCAGACGATGGGCTTGCACGACAACGTTCATCGGCGGTGGAGGGAGGCGACAACGGTCCCGGGCTGACGCGCAAAGGAGGCCGCACGAAGAACGGGCGCCGTGCGACGCTGCCACGCGGAGGAGAGTACGGCTGCACACTGTATGCGCCTGGGTGGGAAGAGGCGCTGTGATGCGGGGAGGCACTGGGAGCGCCTGCAGTCAGAGGGGCGCTGGCTACGCCTGGGCGGTGGCACCACCGCGGACCGGCCGGAGAGGGTGCGGGGATGGGCTGTGAAGGGGAGGAGGCCGGAAATTGGGCGCCGGCGAAGTGTTAGGTCGGAGGCGCGAAGATGAAGGTGACGGCGCTGTGAGGAGACGTTCAGCGCTTGGAGAAATGTTGCGTGCGTGGAAAAAAATTTGCGGCCCTGGGAAATTCTTTTTCGTGAGTTGCTAAACGATAGGGTTGGCTGCCATATAATAGGCTAGGGTGCTACACGTGTGAGGTGAGAGAAGAGGAGGAGGTTAGGATTTTAATATGATTTGATTTGTTTTTTTGTTTTTATAAAAAGTTAATTCTTTTAATACTTTTGTTTAAAATAAACGTACAGCCCCATGAACTCTAGTTAATTAGTATTGAATTCAAAAGGCAATTCAAAATAACATAATGTTTTTTAAAAAATAATAATAAGGGGTATGCAATTAGGTCACCCGAAGTCTAAAAATAGCAACGAAAATACCGGGGCGCTTGTGCCTTGAGAGTGTCGTGAAAACAAGGTTCGGTCACGCGTTCGGGTTAAAGATAAAGATAATAAGGGCCAAACACGAAAATACACCAACGAGACAACCTACACACAAAAATACACGACCGAAAAGCGGTCGTTACAGCAATTGGGAGGCATAAGCCACTACTTGGCCAGGCTGATGAAGAACACTGCCAAGGCCTATTCCAGAGATATCACAGATAATCTCAAAACTGTTGGGATATTAAGACCGACCCCCGTGGATTTTGATGGTGTGCACAAGTGATATATGGACTAACGATCTCATTCCAAGTGTATGTAGATTATTTTATAGATTTGGAGCCATTGTGACGCAAATCAGAGAACTTAAAGCCATGATCAAGAACGCTACAAAGTAAGGCATATAATGATATCTTGGATCGTACATTAAGTGAAGAATTGAGAAAAAGTGAAGGTAGCTCAAGATCAAGAATGAAGATGAAGATCTAAAACTGTGTTTGTGTGAGTAATTGCGTAGAATTGTAAAGCCATAGTGTATTACACACACACACACACACATGCAAAAATCACTGAAAAATGTTTTTAAAATACATTACTTAATATATTTCTATAACATAATTCTTATGAATTTGTTTTGAAGTATTTTTAAGTATATATATTAAGGTATCCCAAAATAGCCGATTATCTTGGACTGATAGCCGACTATTTCTGCCAGAGATTTTCTCAAAACTCTCTATCAAAATAATAGTTGTCTAGTTGATAAAATAGTCGACTATCTGGGTCAACTTGAGACAGATTTGGAAATCTACCTTGATTTTTGCTAGCCGTTAGAGTTGCCTTTTGGAGCTGATTTCAAGGTGTTTAAAGCAGATTTTAAGCTTCTATTTGCTTATAAATACATGTGATTTCAGAAGTTTAAAAAACAACATTCTAATTGATAAATATTCTCTTTATTACTCAAAAGCTCTCAAGCTCAAATTTTCTGTGTTCTATTTCAAAAAGGCTATTGTTTTAATTCGTGTGCTAGTCTTTCTTAAAGATCACTCTCAGCAATTTTTGCTTAGTGTTTCTTTTCTAACACTTGTTCATTTTCATCTCAAAGCTTAAACGCTGTCTTCTTGAGATTCAAATACAAGTTATTTTATTTTAATCTTTCTGCAAGTTTCAAAGTTCATATTTTCAAAGATTAAAATACTTGACTATTGATCTCTAAAGCCCAAGAGCAAATTTTAGAGAATCAATTTTCAAGATAAAAGTTTTTTGGTCAAACCGTATTTTATTCAATATCATTCATTTGATCAAAATATTAGATTTTCTTAAGCCACGTTACACATGCATACAATTGGCTTATAGGAAATCATTGTACTTATTTTTGTATCTTTTGTGAAGTCTTTGGAGAAGACTCGTTGTTGTAATTCCCGTAATTATAAGGAAAAGTGTGTTGGAAATCCTAGTTGGTGGAAACTAGGTGAGTACGTGCAAATCCTAGTTGGTGGTAACTAGGTGTTGGAAATTCCTAGCGAGGGAAGGTATGTGTTTGTATTGCGTGTTGCAATATAATGGATTAAAATCTGAAGTGAGTAGGGAACTGGACGTATGCCAAGGTTGGGCCGAACCATGATAAAATTCTCTGTGTTTGTGATGTGATCTCTTTTTCTCTAACTCATTATTTATTGCTTGAATTTTTATTCCGCTGCATATTTTATTCAAGCTTAACATTTTGTTGATTAAGTACAAATTCGAGGCAACTCAATTTGAGACTTATGCAACTCGTAGAATGATTTTTTTTAATTGAACGAAAAAGCTTGTTATTTGTGACAACTCTAATCAACCCCCTTCTAGTGTTGTCTGCCATCCACAGGATCCTACACGTGGTATCACGGCAAGGTAAAAGGCGATGTGATCAACTTCTCACCACTCCGACGGACTCAACACTCATCGTCCACCTTTGTTCGACGGAACAAACTATGCAAATTGGAAGATGAATGATGATCCACATACAATCCGTAGATATTAACGTGTGGACCATTACTAAAAACAAGTACACACAACTAGATGCTGAAATGGAAAAATGGATTACAGACGAAAAGAAACGAGGTAATATATGTGCAAAAGCAATGAACTCTTCATTTTGTGCTCTGACAGGTACCGAATTCAACCGAGTGTCGCTATGAACAACGGCACATCAAATATGGCATACTCTAAAGGTAAGTCATGAAGTTACAGAGAAGGTAAAGGAATCAAGAATAAACATGCTATATTCTAAATTTGTAATTTTCAAAATGGAAGAAGGAGAGAGTATTAGTAATGTTATTACTCATTTTACTAACATTACAAATGAGCTTGCAGGACTAGACAAGAAAATTTCCAAGTATGATCAGGAAATGAATATTGTCGGATCACTTTGACCCAATTGGAAAGGAAAGACTACCGCCATTCGTGAAGCTAACAACATGAAGACAATCACCTGAGAGGAGATGATGGAAAATTAATCTCATGGCCTATGAGATTGCGTTGGAAGATGATAAACAAATCGAGGAGAAACCAAAGAAAAAGAACTTGGCATTTAGAGCAAATGAAGAGAGCTCAGATTCAGAACCTTCCAAAAGAAACAAAGCGAGATAGCCTTCATTACAAGGAAATTCGGAAAATTCCTTCGAGGTCGATTCGACAAACATAAATCTCGTTTTACTAACGATATTATTTGTTTTGGATGCAATAAACCAGAACACGTTCGAAGAGATTGCCCCTTGGAGAAAAATCACGACCAAGGAAAAGGCAAGGTGAAAGAAAGAGAAAGAAGACGGAGCCAAAGAGGAAAAAAAAGCTTGTAAAGCCAAAGAAAAGGGCATTTGCAGCTTTTGACCAAAGTGATGTATCGAGCTCGGACAAATCATCATCATCATCTGACGACGAAGATGAACCCATCGGAGAGCATGCACACATGTGCTTCATGGCGTTGACATCATCAAATGTAATTAATTCCGACCCATCTCCGCATCATTATAGCGATGATGACCTACTTAGTGATAACAATAATGATAGTGGTAGTGATTCTGATTTTGATGTTAATGGTGCATATAAAGAATTATGCAATGTTCATGAAAATCTCATTAGAGAACATCTTAAATTGAATAAAAAATATAAGAGTTGCACCATGAAAAGAGAAGAACTTGAGAAAGAGAATGAAGAACTAGTCAATGAAAATAACTCTCTTTTGGAAGAGGTCGATGGTATGAAAAATAAAATAAATGACGTAGACAACATAGTGATCATCACAAAGAGAAAATTTGATGATCTGTCCAAGATTGTTGAAAAATTCAATAAAGGAACGGGAAAACTTGATGATTTAATTGATGGACAAAAAGGTTCGGGGAATAGGACTGGCTTAGGTTAAAAAAAACCCAACCCTTAGCATATAGAGAAGCATAGTAGGAATTCTCACTTGAAAAGTAGGTACATCAAGATGTGGATTCCCAGAAATGACACAAACGAAGTGAAGCAAAGGAACGTGAATGAATTTTTTCATACAGTTCATTTAAACAAGGATTATACATATACTTTTGACGGAAATACTAAACTGCATTGGTTTTGGCTTCCATTAAAATGAGATTTAATCTTATCTAACATCCCCCGGACCCAAGAGAAAAGGGTACCTAAATTATTTATTTTCAGGTATCAACGGATACGAGGAATAGCAAAAATGTCTCTCTCAAAGTTCACGCACATATGAAAGTGAAGAGAAGGCAAAAAGAGTAAGAAAATTGAGTTAAATTATTTTCGTATAAGGTAAATATTCTGTAAGTTAATTTTCTATAGTAAAATTGTGTTCTAAATGATTATATGGTAATATAAACCAGTTTTGCATGATTTTAAATAAGATATAAAGCAGTTTTGACCAAGCCTCCAGATAGCCGTCTATCTTGCTAGATAGCTGACTATCTGGGTAAATTTTGTTTTTTAATGACAGCCGACTATTGGGTTTGTTTATTTCGGGCTTTGGGGCTTCTTATTGGGGTTTTATCACTTAAACCCATAAGGATGAGAGATCTAAACCTTTGATTCTAATCATAAGGCTAGTATTCACAAGAACTAGAGTAAACCCCTAGTTTTACCCCCTTTCTCATTTGTTACCCTCATAGCCGACTATAGCCCTCTCTTCCTCTCCAAAACTGAACATTTTTCGATATCTCAAGGATCTCAAGGGTTTTGGTGGAGAAATTTCAAAGAAGATTCATCTCTACTCTAGGTATATCTTCATCTCTTCATACTTTCATCTTTTTAGCACCACACTTCATATCACAAATCTTAGAGCCATGGTTAAAGGAACCTCTATTAAGAAAAAAAGGATTGAAGAATCATCATCTCAAGCACTTTCAGGGAAGGAACTCATCCTTCCTTATCTCATCAAACCAGATCTCATCTCTACTTTTGAGATAAACTCACATAGGACTATCCTTCATGAAAGATTCGTAAAAATTAGTGATCTTGAAAAATATGCGATTCATATGATCTTCATATAAGGTAAATATTCTATTTTCTCACCGTAACTAATGTAGGTGTTTGCCGAGGTTAATTAACCTATTTTATACCAATATGACCATAAACACCTCCAACACCACCGGAGAATCTAGAATCACAACCAAAGTTTTTGACTCCACTATCAATCTCAATGTTGAAAACCTTGGATTAAGGCTTGGCATATCTAGCACGGGGGCACTTCTCCGTGAAATTGAGATGACAGACAGAGATGATGGACAAAGATGTCCTTAAACTCATGTACAAGAAAGGAAAACTCTACAAGGCTAGCCTACCCACTAGCTACATCACCTCCAAAGTGAGAATCCTCGCTAACATTCTCTCATATAACATCAATCAAAAGGGAGGTAGTAGAGCCGTACTCTCTCTTAACCAAGCTAGATGCGTCTATGCCATGCTAGCCAAAATTAGAGTTAATTGGTCTTAGAATATCTTTAGCAACATTGTCCATAACTAAATCTCTGTGAACCCCACTTTCCCTCTCCATTATGGTTATTATCTCACCTATTTCTGTGTCTCCGCTGGGATCAATATTGAGAGTGAAACCCATTTCATCGAAGCAATGACCTTATTTGATTTAGGAGCTCTTAACAGAA
Organism: Scilla litardierei; assembly: GCA_030789695.1. NCBI lineage: Eukaryota > Viridiplantae > Streptophyta > Magnoliopsida > Asparagales > Asparagaceae > Scilla > Scilla litardierei. The sequence goes on from CM061142.1 coordinate 461,706,890, forward strand.
TCGGCCTTAGCATGGACTTGGGCCTTAGATGAAGAAGAAGAAAGTGATGAGGGAGAAGGAGAAGGTGAAGAAGCAGAAGCAGAAGAGGAAGAAGAAGTTGATGAGAGGCAACCTACGAAAAAAGGTGAAGATTCTTTCCAGGAGGACATCCCACCGTATATGCTTTTATTCCAAAAGGCCATCTTTGCTAGGCTTGAGAAAATGGAAGCTAAAGCAAAAGATCGCATGAATAGCTTGAGGGATGATGTGTTCCAAAAGATTGCAAGCCTCAAAGAGACATTGAAGAATTGGCATGACATTACAGATGCCGTCATTGAAGAGGTCAAAGATGAGCTTGAGAAGCTGAAGGAGATTCGAGGAGGATAGCTTCATGTCATTTAGGATGCTTGCTTGTTTGCCTATGCTATTTTGAACTATTATGGTTTGTATTAATATGCTACAATTATGAATTTCTCACAAATTTTTTGCTCTTATGTGAGAAAGTAATGTAATGTTTTGGCACATATGTGATGGTATATAATGCATAATGATTGTTTGTTTTGCTTGTTAAAATCCTCTTATAATTGTGTTGCACTAAATGCTATCTTGCACATTGGATGTATATTGATGATGTGCTTGCACTATATATATTTTTGCCAATTGGATATCGCTCTTATGCAAATCTTGAATTTTTTTTGACATCCAATATAATGCTACCTCACCTATGTCGTTCTTTATTTCAATTGATATATTTTTTTGATGTGACAAAGGGGGGGGGGAAGAGAATAAGCTCACAATGTCTATAAAATAAAAAAATATATAGCAGAGTTGAAAATAATATGGAAATCATTCATATGTAAAACTTATTGCTAACTAGCATTGATGCCTCTCCATAACGATCATGCTCATGCATCTCTGCAGGAGGAGCGTAAGTAACCTTATTATTTCATATTGTTTTTAGATTATACATCATTTGTTGTCATCATCAAAATATGGGAGACTGTTGAGGTATTGAGACCTACCCCAGTGGATGTTAATGATGTGCACAAGTGATATATGGACTAACGATCTCATTCCAAGTGTATGTAGATTATTTTATAGATTTGGAGTCATTGTGACGCAAATCGGAGAACTTAAAGACACGATCAAGAACGCTACAAAATAAGGCATATAATGATATCTTGGATCATACATCAAGTGAAGAATTTAGAGAAGTGAAGTTAGCTCAAGATCAAGAATGAAGATGAAGAGCTAAAACTGTGTTTGTGTGAGTAATTGCGTAGAATAGTAAAGCCATAGTATATTACTGACACACACTTGCAAAAATCTTTTTAAAATACATTACTTAATACATTTCTATAATATAATTCTTATGAATTTGTTTTGAAGTATTTTTAAGCATATATATATATATATATTAAGGTATTTCAAAATAGCCGACTATTTTGGACTAATAGCCGACTATTTCTGCCAGAGATTTTCTCAAAACTCTCTGTCAAAATAACAGTCGCTATTTGATAAAATAGCCGACTATTTGGATGTGATAGCCGACTATCTAGGGTGATAGCCAACTATCTGGGTCAACTTCAGACAGATTTGGAAACCTGCCTTGATTTTTTCTAGCCGTTAGCTAGCCGTTAGAGTTGACTTTTGGTGCTGATTTCAAGCTGTTTTAAAGCAGATTTTAAGCTTCTATTTGCCTATAAATACATGGTATTTCAAAAGTTTAAAAAACAACATTCTAATTGATAAATATTCTCTCTATTGCTCACAAGCTCTCAAGCTCAAATTTTCTGTGTTCTATTTCAAAAAGGCTACTGTTTTAATTCATTTGCTAGTCTTTCTTAAAGATCACTCTCAGCAATTTTTATTTAGCCTTTCTTTTCAAACACTTATTCATTTTGATCTCTAAGCTTAAACGCTTTCTTCTTGAGATTCAAATACAAGTTATTTTATTTTAATCTTTGTGTAAGTTTCAAAGTTCATATTTTCAAAGATTAAAATACTTGACTATTGATCTCTAAAGCCCAAGAGTAAATTTTATAGAATCAATTTTCAAGAGAAATGTTTTTTGATCAAATCTTATTTTATTCAATATCATTTATTAGATCAAAATCTTAGATTTTCTTAAGCCACGTTACACATATATACTATTGGCTTATAGAAAATCATTGTACTTCTTTTTGTATTTTTTGTGAAGTCTTTGGAGAAGACTCGTTGTTGTAATTCTCGTAATTATAAGGGAAAGTGTGTTGGAAATCCTAGTTGGTGGAAACTAGGTGAGTGCGTGAAATTCCTAGTTGGTGGAAACTATGTGCTGGAAATTCCTAGCGAGGGAAGCTAGGTGCTTGTATTGCGTGTTGCAATATAGTGGATTAAAACCCAAAGTGAGTAGGGGACTGGACGTAGGCCAAGATTGGGACGAACCATGATAAAATCTATGTGTTTGCGATATGATCTCTTTTTCTCTAACTCATTATTTATTGCTTAAATTTTTATTCTGCTGCATCTTTTATTCAAGCTTAACATTTTGTTGATTAAGTACAAATTCGAGGTAACTTAATTTGAGACTTAGGCAACTCGTAGATGGATTTTTTAATTTCACAAAAAAGTTTATTATTAGTGACAACTCTATTCACGCCCCTTCTAGTGTTGTCTGTCATCCACAGGATCCCACAAAAACCTCCCGACAGATCAGGGATAGTCAGAACTGGAGCAGTCGTCAATCTCTGCTTCAGCTCCTCAAATACACGTTGACACTCATCAGACCATACATAATCAACCTCCTTCTTGGTGAGGTGTGTCAAGGGAGCGGTAATCTTGGAGAAGTCTCGAATGAACTTTCGATAATAACCCGCAAAGCCGAAGAAGCTCCTAATCTCGATAACTGTTCGGGGAACATGCCACTTCTCCACTACATCAACCTTATCTGGATCAACAGATATTCCTTCTCTAGAAACTACATGCCCGAGAAAAGTAACATTATATAACCAAATTGGCATTTGCTATACTTGGCATATAATCGGTGATGTCTTAGGGTCTCCAACACAATCTTCAATGTCCCGCATGCTCCTCTTCATCCTTTGAATATGCCAAGACATCATCAATAAAGACCACGACAAACTTATCCAAGTATTCAAAGTAGACGCGATTCATCAGTCTCATGAAGGTGGCTGGTGCATTGATCACTCCAAAGGGCATCACCAAGAATTCATAATGACCATAGCGGGTCCTGAAAGCGGTCTTCAGAACATCAGATCCCCAAACCTTCACTTGATGATATCCAATACTCAAATCCAACTTCGAATACACTCGAGATCTGAACAACTGATCAAAGATATCATCGATACAATGGAGATGATGCTTATCTTTTATTGTCAACTTGTTCAACTCCCTATAGTCAATGCACATCCTTTGAGACCCATCCTTCTTATTTACCAGAAGCATTGGTGCACCCCATGGGGATAAACTTGGGTGTATCAGGCCTCGTTCAGATAGGTCCTTCAACTGGTTGTGAAGCTCATCTAACTCAGGTGGGGCTATACGATACAGAGCTTTCGCAATCGGCTGTGTGCCTGGTATCAAGTCTATGGTGAACTCTAAGGATCTATCTGGAGTAAGTCCACAGATGTCATCAGGGAATACGTCCAGAAAGTCGTGAACAACCCTTGGTAAGAATATTTCTGCTTCTATGGTCATCTCCTGAACTTCTACTGGTGTGGCCCTAAACTTCACAGGTTCAGGTGTACTACTTCCACTATGAAACTCAATCTCTGGGTGACCAGGGATTTGAAAGACTACCCTCCTTAGTCTACAGTCAATGGTACCATAAAACATCCCTAGCCAATCCATCCCGAACATGGCCTCGAAACTAGGCATCTCAATAACTAAAAAGACAACATATAGTTCTCTCCCACCAATCTCAACTGGACAATTTTTAAGGCCAGATGAACTACAAATTACCACATTCCCAGTATGAACGTTCCAACCAATGGTGAAAGAATATACTCTTATCACATGCTTGGTAACAAACTCCTTAGATAAGGAACAATGAGAAGACCCCAAATCGAAAAGCGACAAGGCAGGGAAAGAGGCTGTTCTAACGATGCCTATAAGTAAAACAGATGAAGACAAACTAAATATCTACGCAGATAACTAGAAAACATACACAACTAAGGTAAATGATAAAACATTACCAGTGATAACCTGGCCAGTGCTCTCTGCCTCCACTGCAGTCAACACGTAGGCCTGGCGCTGCTGGGGAGCGGAGGTCGCCTTATTGAAAGCCTTCTACTGGGGTGGTAGATGAGGTCCCCTAGGTGCTGGAGAATTGGGTTTGGGTGGCATTGACAGTAGGAACCTGTGAGGTACTGGTGGAAAGGAATGCTACAGCATTGGTCTGGCTGCTACCGGTGCTACTAGCACTGGAAGGCGACCCTGATTTGGACAATATCTGCCGATATGCCATGCTACCCAACTTGTAAAGCATCGCCTAGCTGTCAAGAACATGCAATCTTTCCCCTCGTGCCATGTCTTGCCACAATGCTGGCAGAAAACATGTCCCTATGTCGGTGGTGGGGCTCCTGGTCGCTTATACTGAACAGGCTGTATTGGTCGGGAAAGAGTCCTCTGATGTCCTGAGGATCGTCTGTCTCCAGCATGCATCCTCCCCACGCTCTGCAAATATACCTCGTGCAACCGGGCCGCTTTCAGTACGGCCTTATGCGTCGGTAGATCCATACTGGAAATCACTCCTCTGTACTCTGGGTCTAGGCCCATACGAAAACACCGAGCCCTGTTGGCATCTGTCGCCACCAGCTCTATAGCGTACTTGTTGAACAATGAGAATTCTGCATCATACTCGTCCACGCTACGCCAACCCTAAGCCAGGCACTCAAATCTCTGCCTCAGCTCATCTTTATTTGTCTTCGGGAGGAACTTGGCCTCGAAACGCCCCCTGAACATCTCCCAGGTAATAGTAGTACCAGCCAAGTGTCGCTCCTGAGCATCCTACCAATCTCTAGCCTAGTAGGTCAAATATCTTCTGGCCGCCTCCACACACACCTCTCGTGGAAAGTCGACCATGGTTAGGTCATCCTCAATGCGCCTCAGCTACTCATCCACCTCAAGTGCGCTCTCCTTCCCAGAGATGTCTCCGGATGCATTTCTTTAAACTAATTGTATCCTGGCTTCTTCTGAATCGAGACACTAGCCAGCTTCTCATCCTGCTGGCTCAGATGGTCTAGGATCACCATCAAGATCTTCGCCATCAGGGTGGCCTCAGAGGTGCAGAAGTCTCGTTCCTAGGTCACCTGAATCCGTCGGTCCCGGTCCTTGATGTCATGTTGCTGCCATTCATTCTGCACACACACACACACACACACAGAGAGAGAGAGAGAGAGAGAGAGAGAGAGAGAGAGAACATGATAACTCAGATTAGTATCACATACTGAAGTATCAGAGCATTGTCTGTGCTATCCTTATGCATGTCGCAGTGAGCGTGATCTGCATAGGCCACCACAAAACCTATCACACACAAATCTCCCAAATACCCTGGGTTTTCAAGTTTTCCAGGATAAGTGGAAGGTGGGGGTTTAACAGGCCGCGGTATTGCACCAAGCGTAAAATTTAATTTAATGCAAGCAGGTCACTGAACATGCTGGGACAACACAAACAGATGAAAAAAGAAAACTACTAGAGCTCCAATCACAACAATAAAAAGTACTATCTGTCACAGAACCAGGTACAAGTACGTAGACAACTGAGAAACTACACAACATATTGTTGGAAACTCACAACTCCTCATAAGGTTTTGATGATATACAAACATTATATGTGTATACTAACTTTATCTATGTAGATTTTATAGTCCCACTCAGATCAGATAAATCATCAGACTACACTTTGTAAGAAGCATCAAGTTCAAGTTGAAGCTTACTGAAAAAATTTTATAACTTGTGATACATGATGTAATCTTTATTTTCTTTCTTGCAAATACTTAGAATGTGAAAGCATTGATGATGGTCTATCTTAGTCGTGTAGGGTTCATCCTCAAAAAATTGAGTCAAAGACCAAATTGGTCGACCAATACCCCTTTCTGGTCGACCAATCACAAATTCCAGAAATTCAGAAAATTCCAAAATTTTCCCAGAACCATTCTTATGTCATTAGGATCATTTTCTGAGAGTTTTCCAAAATTTGATTTTTCAAATTTTTGGTCAACCAATCAAGTTGATTGGCAGACTAGTCAAGTTTTTAGAATATTATAATTTTCTGATTTTCTAATTAAATAATTATTTTTTATAACTGATTATATCAGTTTATCAAACCACCTCAAACGGCCATATTTTTGCCCATTTATGTCAGTTTATGGTAGTTTTGGCTGTCAGTTTTCTGTCTTTTCCCGAAACAATGCTTCAACAGTCAAAACCTATATTTGGCAAAAATATTGGTCGACCAATGACCAATATTAGTCGACCAATTTGACAAAAACAGTTCAGAATTTTTTGAAATTTTAGGCAGTTGTCCAACGTTCAGAAACTACCCTATTAGGCTATAAATAGACCCCAATACCTCTGCCTAAACATACGAAATAATTCTCTCTCTCTCTCCCCCTATTCTTAAGTTTCTTTCTCTCACTAGAAAAAGAGTTGTTTTCAGATTTCTTTGGGGAACCCCTGCAGAAATTCTTCCTCAACTAAAAGTCCATTTTCCAAGTGTGTTATACCATCAATTCTCATCCAGAACCTTGGAGAATCCATCACCAACCTTGCGTCATAATTCCTACATTATCAAGGCTATATGTGATCTTGTTTAATACTCTTTCTTTACTTTATTTGGTGAATCTCTTGTTGAAGGGATTGTACAAGTTTGCAACACGGAGAGTGTTGGCATCTTTGTATGTTGATTGCTTACAGGGAGCAAGTGTTTTAGTGGATTGAAATCTCTACGGGATAGAGGACTGGACGTAGGATCACAAGGATCCAAACCAGGATAAATCTCTGTGTTTGCGCTTGCTATTCTCTGAATTGTGTTATTTACTTCCGCACTCTTATTGCAATTTTTAGTCACTTTTTAATTTTGCAATTTCGTCATGATATACACTATTCACCCCCCTCTAGTGTATTTGGTGTGCCAGGAGATCCAACATTTGGTATCAGAGCCTTATGATTAAGATGGCATATACATATTCGACAAACAATTCAACGTCTTCATCACAATTTCCAGAAGAGGGTATTTTGGTTTGATACTGCTTCACACCCAAAAAGAAGCGAGCTACGTCTGAGCTAAGCTTGGATATTGGCGCAGCACCGGACATAGTGAGCTGGACTTTGATACTTTACCCGCTCAAATCGATTCCTTTGGATAAGAGGGAGATATCGAAATACGTGAGCGGAACAATGTCTTAATACAATAATAAACAAAAAGCGTGGCCTTGATCCTTTTTAGAATAAAAAGAAGAAGATGCCTTCTTTCGAGCAGATCCGCGGGAATTCGTAAATTCACTTATCGGCGTCTCAGATCGACATGAGTGGAGTCTCGGCTAGAACAAGCCAAATATTCCCCCCACTGATCGGAGTACGCCGATTACCCCCCGAACCATACAAGATAGTTACCACCTATCATACGGCTTTCTAACTCAACTTCTTTTTCTGGTCGTTCCGCCCGCATGGAGGAGAAGGCGGATCGATGGTAGTCTCAGAGATCTCCCCGAAATTTTTTACAACACCAGGTTACTCTTAAGATGTTTGCTACTGAAGGAAGTAGGGCTCCTATTGACTAAAGGTTCTTCGGTTTCCTTTAGAATGAAAGTAGCATGTGATGTTTGGACATAGAATCGAGTCCTTGTGAATGGGCAGAGCCAGGTGCTCTTATTTTACAACGGTAGGGACGATTGCTTCCATTACTGACAAGAAAGACACCAAATTCTCCTTTAGGTGCTTCAACTGCGGTATAGGTAGAAGGAGCTGGTACGGAAAAACCTTCTGTATAAGGTTCGAAATGGTGAATTGAGGTAGAGTAGACCGATGATCCTGTAGTCATTTGGCCGGCTATGGAAAGAAAAAGCTTGCATCTGCTCCCCCTAAACTATAACCGGTCCCATCTCTCTCCAAACCTAACGTGGTAGTTTCCCATCATAGGGCTTTCTATCTATAGATTGAGCCATTACCAACCAAGCTCGAATGCATGACAGCGGAGCGCCTATCGCCCTGGCACGGCACTCTAAAATGTTGGGTTGGGACAGCAATAAGACTGAAACTAGGGAGACGAAGAATGGAATTGAAGAAGGCATAGTCTAAGATAACAGAATAGAAGACCAACCAACGAGTGAGTGAGGCCTTTGAGTGGCTCCACTCTACCACAAGGCCAACACTATTCAACGGTTCCAACTACTCCTATTGGAAGACAAGGATGACGATCTATCTTCCAAGCATCGACTACGAACTCTGGAACATGTTGGAAACTCGATACGAGAAGCCTACAACTCCTTATGCCCAATGGACCGCTATTGACAAATCTGTTGCAACCCACAACTTAAAAGCGATGAATGCAATATTCTGCGCCATAGACAAGAATGATTTCAATAGTGTTTCCTAGGCCAAATCAGCATATGACATCTGGCATACACTCCAGGTAACACACGAAGGAACTAGTAAAGTTAAAGAAACTAAAATCTCTTTTCTTATTCACAGGTTTGAGTTATTTAGAATGAAGGAGAATGAACCAATTAGATAAATGATCACTTGATTCATCGACATTATCAACTCTCTAATATCTCTCGGCAAAACTTATACTCAAACGGAACAAGTAAGGAAGATTCTTCATGCCTTAACAAAAGAATGGGAGAAGAAGATTACAGCCATAGAAGAAGCCAATGATTTGTCAACTCTCACCGTTGAAAGCTTGGTTGGTAACTTGATGGCTTATGAAGTTCAACTCCAAGATCGTGAGAAACAATCAGATTCAAAGAAGAAAGTGCTTGCCTTCAACGCCTCATCAGATACCGATGATTCAGAAATAGACGTGATGATGTAGCATTAATCACTTGAAACTTCAAAAAGTTTCTACGAAGAGGTAATTTCAATAAGTTTAAATCTAAGAATACTGATGCTTCTCTATGTTTTCAGTCTAACAGGACTGGACATATGAAACAGGATTGTCCACTCTTAAAGCCAAAAGAGAGAACATCCAACAATTTTAGAAAGGATAAGAAGTTCAAGAAAAAAAAGAAAGCACTAGCAGCAACATGTGATTCTTCATCCTCTGATGAAGAAGAAGAAACCAACGAAGACACTAATGAAGAAAATGCACATATGTGCTTTATGGAACAAAATGAAGAGGAGGTAAGTATGTTAGATAATGAAGAATTGCTAGATGCCTTTAATGAATTATTCATTAGATTTAAAAAGCTTCATGCACAATATAAGGCTCTAATAATTTCTAATCAAAACTTAGTTTCTTCATCTTCATTATTAGATAATCTTAAAATTGAGAAAGAATCTTTATCTTCTCAAAATGATAAATTACTTCATGAAAATGAGATTCTCACATCTGAGAATCATAACATGATATCTCGTATTTCTCTATTAGATAAAGATATGTCTTTATTAAAATTGAAATATGATGATATGTGTCATGCCCCGCTTCCCAAAACTACGGAGGCGAAGCATGACTAAGGCCCGCTTGGGCCGGAGCTGTGAAGTTCGGACCCAATAAGCGTCTGTAGGTGTACCATTTTAAAATTTTTTGGTTCTTGCATTAATAAGATTCGGAACAATGGAAAGTACAAAAAGAAAGTGGCATTCATTAATATAGGGAGATAATATACAGCAAGTACAAAAGTCTAAAAAGAGAAGCCTAAACATGGCAACAAACTATCGAAAGAGCAAACTAAAAGTGATAACCTCTTAAAGGCGGCGACTAAAAAGTCCTCAAAGTCTGGTCCTCGTCAGGCACGTACTCTGGGTCGACATCCTCCGGCTCCACGTACTCCGGTAAGTCTGCCTCATCCACGAACTCTGACTCGACACCTGACGTACAACACCAAAGAAAGGAACTGTACGTCAGGGAAAGTCTACGAAAGAAAGTCAGACTCTACTGCAAGTGTACTGAACTATTAAACATCATTTTACTGGTTGATTAGCATGCTGGGGTTATAACAGAGTAGCAAAAGAAGTAACGTAGCAGGAAAGTAAACCGCTGCAAACAGTAGTCGTAGCGTGTGCTACCGACTATGGGACTATCCTAAAGGTGACATGACAAGACGGAACTAGACAAGACACGACGGACACGACACGTGAGACACGAAGGGTTCACACCTTACGGGTTGAGGGGGATCAGACCCTCTCCCCATGCGCACGCACAACCCTACCCCAAACCCAGGAACTCAGGACAAGAAGTACAGAGATCACTTCCGCTAGGGAAGCACCTGAAACACCCGCATGCTTTTTGTATCACGGAGATCACTTCCGCTAGGGAAGCATCTGAAACGCCCGAAGGCTTTTTGTATCACAGAGATCACTTCCGCTAGGGAAGCATCTGAAACGCCCGAAGGCTTTTTGTATCACGGAGATCACTTCCGCTAGGGAAGCATCTGAAACGCCCGTAGGCTTTTTGTATCACGGAGATCACTTCCGCTAGGGAAGCATCTGAAATGCCTGCAGGCTTTTTGTGTAACAGGGACATGACATGACAAGTGTAAGGGAAAGTTATTCTAGGGTGTCCACACGCACGCACACACAAGATAATCCTACGGTGTCAAAAGTTGTTGTTTGTCGAGCTTAGACTTCGTCGTCAAGTCTAAGTCGTCAGGGCGACCCGGACGCTATCATTTCACGTCCGGTTCTATACACTCACAGTCTAACAGTTCTAACAATTTAAGACCAAGACACGGTCAAAAACGCAAGTGGGTACACTTGCCTGCGGCTGCGAGTGTGTCGTCCGTCCGGGGTGTCGCGTCCACGGTAGTCCGTATGAAACAGTGTCACGACGACGGTGTCAGGTCGCGTTTTTCATCAAGTCCTATTAGGGTTTGTTTCTAGGTTATCGGGGCTACCGTAATTGTCAAAGTCACGTTTTGGTGTTTCGTTCAGCCTAAATCGACCACTACCCTATATGCACAGAAAAGTTGTCCGATGGTCGATTTCTACAGTGAGCAGCGTTTTACTGGTGCGGAAAAGTAAATTTAGTTGTAGTTGTCCGATTTTAGTTTAGGTTTTGGTTAGCTACGGTGTGGGTTTTACTACTCGTTAGGGAAACCAACCTCGTGATGTCGTCCAACAAGCGAAAGTCGGGTCTGAACGGCGAAATGTCGACGTCGTCTGGAACTCCTCGGCTGCGGGTAGCGCAGCTAGGCACCTCTGGACAGCGGGGTGGTGGCGCGAAATCAACGAGCTAACAGTGATTCTCCTCCGGTTGCGAGTAGCGCAACTGATCTTCACGATAACGGCGACGTCGGCTAAAAGTACGTCGTGCGGCAACGCATGTGAACTCCGAGAGTCCAAGGGGGCTGTTGGTAGATGAAGTGGGACCAGAGGATGATGCTCGGCCCGGTGGGTGGCCGACGGCGGCGGCGTACGGCGGTGGGTGGCCGTGAGAAGCCGGAGAGGACAGATTTGCGCAACGTCCGTTGTCGCGCATCTCATCGGAATTCCAGCGACAAACAGAGAAAAAGGGAAGTTGCAGAAGTTAAAGGACTTCACGACGAAGCCAACGGCAGTGGAGTTGTCACCGGGGGTGGTCGGAGGTGGCCGTGCGCGGGCGGCGAAGTTCAGCTTCCAGATCTGTGAAAAACAGCCGATACAACGTGTTCCGACGAGGATTCTGGGAGCTACAGGTGGGCTATGAGCATGAGGGAAGTTGTAGTTGGTAGGGGGTTTCGATAGGAATCCAACGGCGGTAAGGTGGTCGTGGTAGGTGGTCGGATGGCCGGTGGGCGCGAGTTTTTCTGACGGTGGCGCAGATCTGTAAAACTGTCATTACGTCGAGTTCGAGAGATGTTTCGAGGAGGTATAGATGACGAACGAGGGTAAGGGGAGTTGGAGATGATTGGTGGGTCAAAAGAGAGTTCGACGGTGGTGGAGTTCGTCGGAGGGGGTGGCCGGAGTGGCGGCGGCGGCCGTTTTCCGGTGGGCGCGCACATCAGGCCTGTGCACAGAATTTCGGCCAAAAAGCTTGGTTTAATGGTGGTTTTGGAGCTTGGAGAGGTGGAGATAGGAGAGGGAAAGGTTGAGGGGTTGTGCGGGGAGGAGAGGAGGGTGGCCGGTGGTGGCCGGAGATGGCCGAAACGCTGGTTAGGAGTTGGGCGGCCATGTGGGTTTTCTTGGTGTTTTTAAGAGAAAGGGGAGAGAGAGAGAAGGGAGATAAGAGAGAGGAGAGAGAGAGTGGCGGCTAGAGGTGGCCGGAGATCTCACCGGCGGCGAGGGGAGGAGGAAGGCGCTGGTTTGGGGAGAATGGCGGCTGATGGGTTACTTCATGCGTGACCTAGGTTTGGTTATGGGTTTGTTTAAAAGAGAAGAGGAAGTTGCTATATGGGGTGTGTTTTTAAGGGATGGGTGAGAGAGAGTGTGAGAGGGGGGGGGGGTGGATGCAAAGAAGGGAAAACTAGGGTGATGTTAGCCATAGAAACCATACCATGATACGTAAGAATCAAATATGATTTGGGATTAGGATTTGAATTTGAATGTTGATTAGAGGCTAATCAACGGTTGAGAATTGAGTAGGGGATATCTTCCACTACGGGCATCAGAAAAATAATCCGAAAATACCGGGACGATCGTGGAGACGAGAAGTACGGGGCTACAGGGTCTGATCGTGTGCTACACCTACCAAAAATTATCGTAAAATTGGGAACCGCGTATTGGTGCCAAAAGACCAAAACGCCCTTCCATTCAAAGCTTTCTTGCTAGAAAACGAGCTGTGAAATGACGTTCCCAAAAATTACTATAAAAAACTACAATTCCATACGATCACAACGGCATATCACATCGTATATACCGAAGCCAAGAAAGTGCCAAAAAATACACACACGAAAGGAGTCGTATGCGTAGAAAATACGAACGGTCGGAAAGCGACCGTTACATTCTACCCACCTTAGAAATGATTCCGTCCTCGGAATCACTTATACTAATAGTAATAATCTCTATACACACTTAAACCCGCAACTCCCATATCTACACATAATGATCGCTAATCCTATAACTTCAAACAATGTTCCTCAAATAATCCATCATAACTCGTCTCTCCACTGGCTAATGCTACAACTAGAATCACACCTTAGCACCTGACTATAGATCCACATCACCGTCTACGAATCAACAATCATCACGTCCCCAATACACTCTCCGTCATATTGACTCATAAATTTATCCTTCAAATTCAAAGAACGATCAAGCCACATCTATCCTTACCCATATCATCTAATCTCGTAATCATACCAAATCCGTCTACCTAACCATCCCTTCATATCAACACGTCGTGTTACTTCCAACGTCTTCTCACTCCCAACATATAGTCAAATCTTGATGCTTTAAGTGCTCTACTCATCCTCACGATCACTCTAACTCATACTATCACGTCATATCTACTCCTATCTATCACTCGTCCAAGTTTCGGGTCTAATAAGTTCTCATCTTCATGTATCTAATTTCATCCAATCAGAGTTCTTCATTGAGTCCGTCACACATCAGTATTATAAATAAGTCTTGAACACCTCATTCTTTTCGTCTGAAAGAAATCTAATCTAATATCTTTGTGTTTCAAAATCAATTAATCATCGCTACGACATATCTCACATCTAAGCCTACCCGCAAACATAATCATATAGCAATAATAACCAGTTCTAATACTATAACAACAATGAAAAAAAAGAAAGAGAAAAAAAAGTTCAAAGAGGGAAGAAAAAGAAAGAGATTTTAAGGCCAAAGACATATTTAAAAAAATAACATGTGAGAAAATGTGTGGACTTGTGGTAATGGATGAGGGAAGATAGGTGGGTTGTGATCTCGTGGCTAGTTTCAAAACTTTAAAGATTTTATTTGAAAGGAAATAAAAAGCTTTGAAACATACATAAGCAGCCAAAAATAAGCTAAGCTATAATACGGAAGACTAGGTCTAAGGAATTTGCCTGCTATGACGTTATCCACACAAATATGAATACCATCATTCAGAAAACTCCATATGTATGTCATGGACCATACTGAGTATACATACACGACACAAGAGACAATCACTAATATCCTAAAGGGAGCACACTCGTACCGGTTCACATGCCCTACCTACAAACATACACCACGACGACATTACAAAACCAAGGGCCCACTACTAAACTAGAGTTGACACATGCAACTACAAGCACTATTGTCTACATGAAAGAAAGGAACTGAAACCAAAAGCGAAACGAAAACAAGATCGGAAGGAACGAGTTTGGATAAGGCGAGGATAAGGAGATAACTGGTTGGATGGAACTAAGATATTGCTCAAAATATTGAAACAGATAAAAAGATCACGTGTAGAATACGATATCATATATTTTTATACTCATAAAAATTATGTAGAAAAAGTGAGCAGATGGTAGAAAATTTCAATTCGGAAAAAGAGATAGACGGAGAAATGAAGAGTAGGATGAGGCAGTAATTTGTTCTCCGAATAAAATAAGTTTATACAAAGATTTTTTTTGAAATATGAGCACGATGAACATAGAACTGATATATATATATCTATAAATTAAAGTTCACTTTAGTTTAGAAAATATTTTAAAAGTACGTACGGTAAGGAGTCAAAATAATTTTTGTAGTTTAGAGAAATGATATATTGAATTTCCAAAATGGTAACAAAGTTTTAAAACTAAAATACGAAGGATACCGATTCGAAAATAAGTACGAGATAGTAACTTAAAAATTACGGCCAAGAAGGTTTCAAAATCAGTGAAAGATTCTTAACTCAACGGAAAGTAAGAAATTTAAATATTTAATTAAGGGTTTTCAAAGAAATTAAACTGAGCGAAGAATTTAATAATGAATTTTGAAAATACTTTTAAAGGAGCAGGATTTGCAATGGAGAGATTCGAAGAATTTTCGATAATCGTCATGAAGCGATCACGGGAATCGAGGGCAAGGAACATGATCGCATGATGAATACGCCTAAGATATGCTTCGAGAAAAGCTACGATGGAAGCCTACGGTCAATGACACAGAAGTGTGACGATTGGAAAGATGCTAGAAATTAGAGATCCTAATTATCGAGCCGTCTAAAGATCAGGAGAGCACAACACTAAGACTCCCTAATGAACTATACTGTAATAGATAGATATCAGGGAAGGGCCTTAAGAGAATCAAGATTACGTTCTGATGGGCCCGAAGTCGATGGACCGAGCGAACGACTAATAAAAGAACTCTAGGAATCCACATGGTCAGAACCGGGCGAGAGGCCACTAGGGTATCCTGAGACGAGGATGACTAATTCTTAACCAAGACGTCTGACTATCAAACTGGGACGCCTACCTAAGTCTTCCTAATATGTAAGATTGGGAAAACCTAAATTAGACTTGTACATGGATATTAAATGAATGCGGTACTCTTATTGTTCCGAACCTTTGCATGACCTGCATGGGCCACCACTAAAACCTGTCACGCCCTGCTTTCCAAAACTGTGGAGGCGAAGCGTGACTAAGGCCCGCTTGGGCCGGAGCTGTGAAGCTCGGACGCAATAAGCGTCAGTAGGGGTACCATTTTAAAATTTTCAGGTTCTTGCATTAATAAGATTCGGAACAATAGAAAGTACAGAAAGAAAGTGGCATTCATTAATATAGGGAGATAATATCCAGCAAGTACAAAAGTCTAAAAAGAGAAGCCTAAACATGGCAACAAACTATCGAAAGAGCAAACTAAAAGTGATAACCTCTTAAAGGCGGCGACTAAAAAGTCCTCAAAGTCTGGTCCTCGTCAGGCACGTACTCTGGGTCAACGTCCTCCGGCTCCACGTACTCCGGTAAGTCTGCCTCATCCACAAACTCTGACTCGACACCTGACGTACATCACCAAAGAAAGGAACTGTACGTCAGGGAAAGTCTACGAAAGAAAGTCAGACTCTACTGCAAGTGTACTGAACTATTAAACATCGTTTTACTGGTTGATTAGCATGATGGGGTTATAACAGAGTAGCAAAAGAAGTAACGTAGCAGGAAAGTAAACCGCTGCAAACAGTAGTCGTAGCGTGTGCTACCGACTATGGGACTATCCTAAAGGTGACATGAAAAGACGGAACTAGACAAGACACGACGGACAAGACACGTGAGACACGAAGGGTTCACGCCTTACGGGTTGAGGGGGATTAGACCCTCTCCCCGTGCGCACGCTCAACCCTACCCCAACCCCAGGAACTCATGACAAGAAGTACAGAGATCACTTCCGCTAGGGAAGCACCTAAAATGCCCGTAGGCTTTTTGTATCACGGAGATCACTTCTGCTAGTGAAGCATCTGAAACGCCCGAAGGCTTTTTGTATCACGGAGATCACTTCCGCTAGGAAAGCATCTGAAACGCCCGAAGGCTTTTTGTATCACGGAGATCACTTCCGCCAGGGAAGCATCTGAAACACCCGTAGGCTTTTTGTATCACAGAGATCACTTCCGCTAGGGAAGCATCTGAAACACCCATATGCTTTTTGTATCACGGAGATCACTTCCGCTAGGGAAGCATCTGAAACGCCCGTATGCTTTTTGTGTAACAGGGACATGACATGATAAGTGTAAGGGAAAGTTATTCTAGGGTGTCCACACGCACGCACACACAAGATAATCCTACGGTGTCAAAAGTTGTTGTTTGTCGAGCTTAGACTTCGTCGTCAAGTCTAAGTCGTCAGGGCGACCCGGACGCTATCATTTCACGTCCGGTTCTATACACTCACAGTCTAACAGTTCTAACAATTTAAGACCAAGACACGGTCAAAAACGCAAGTGGGTACACTTGCCTGCGGTGGCGAGTGTGTCGTCCGTCCGGGGCGTCGCGTCCAAGCGTCGCGTCTGCGGTAGTCTGTCTGAAACAGTGTCACGACGACGGTGTCAGGTCGCGTTTTTCATCAAGTCCTATTAGGGTTTGTTTCTAGGTTATCAGGGCTACCGTAATCGTCAAAGTCACGTTTTGGTGTTTTGTTCAGCCTAAATCGACCACTACCCTATATGCACAGAAAAGTTGTCCGATGGTCGATTTCTACAGTGAGCAGCGTTTTACTGGTGCGGAAAAGTAAATTTAGTTGTAGTTGTCCGATTTTAGTTTAGGTTTTGGTTAGCTACGGTGTGGGTTTTACTACTCGTTAGGGAAACCAACCTCGTGATGTCGTCCAACAAGCGGAAGTCGGGTCTGAACGGCAAAACATCGTCATCGTCTGGAACTCCTCGGCCGCGGGTAGCACAGCTAGGTACCTCCGGACAGCGAGGTGGTGGCGCGAAATCAGCGAGCTAACAGCGATTCTCCTTCGGTTGCGAGTAGCGCAACAGATCTTCACGATAACGGCGACGTCGGCTAAAAGTACGTGTGTGTGACAACGCACGTGAACTCTGAGAGTCCAAGGGGGCTGTTGGTAGATGAAGTGGGACCAGAGGAAGATGCTTGGCCCGGTGGGTGGCCGACGGCGGCGGCGTACGGCGGTGGGTGGCCGTGAGAAGCCGGAGAGGACAGATTTGCACAACGTCCGTTGTCGCGCGTCTCAGCGGAATTCCAGCGACAAACAGAGAAAACGGGAAGGTGCAGAAGTTAAAGGACTTCAAGAAGAAGCCAACGGCAGTGGATTTGTCGCCGGGGGTGGTCGGAGGTGGCCGTGCGCGGGCGGTGAAGTTCAGCTTTCAGATCTGTGAAAAACAGCCGATACAGCGTGTTCCGACGAGGATTCCGGGAGCTACAGGTGGGCTATGAGCATGAGGGAAGTTGCAGTTGGTAGGGGGTTTCGATAGAAATCCAACGGAGGTTGGGTGGTCGTGGTAGGTGGCCGGATGGCCGGTGGGCGCGAGTTTTTCCGGCGGTGGCGCAGATCTGTAAAACTGTCGTTACGTCGAGTTCGAGAGATGTTTCGAGGAGGTATAGATGAGGAACGAGGGTAAGGGGAGTTGGAGATGATTGGTGGGTCAAAAGAGAGTTTGACGGTGGTGGATTTCGCCGGAGGGGGTAGCCAGAGTGGCGGCGGCGGCCGTTTTCCGGCAGGCGTGCACAGCAGGCCTGTGCATAGAATTTCGGCCAAAAGCTTGGTTTAATGGTGGTTTTGGAGCTTGGAGAGGTGGAGATAGGAGAGGGAAAGGTTGAGGGGTTGTGCGGGGAGGATAGGGTGGCCGGAGGGTGGCCGGTGGTGGCCGGAGATGTCCGAAACGCTGGTTAGGAGTTGGGCGGCCATGGGGGTTTTCTTGGTGTTTTTAAGAGAAAGGGGGAGAGAGAAGGGAGATAAGAGAGAGGAGAGAGAGAGTGGCGGCTAGAGGTGGCCGGAGATCTCACCAGCGGCGAGGGGAGGAGGAAGGCGCTGGTTTGGGGAGGGTGGCGGCTGATGGGTTGCTTCATGCGTGACCTAGGTTTGGTTATGGGTTTGTTTAAAAGAGAAGAGGAAGTTGCTATATGGGGTGTGTTTTTAAGGGATGGGTGAGAGAGAGTGAGAGAGGGGGGGGGGTGCAAAGAAGGGAAAACTAGGGTGATGTTAGCCATAGAAACCATACCATGATACGTAAGAATCAAATATGATTTGGGATTAGGATTTGAATTTGAATGTTGATTAGAGGCTAATCAACGGTTGAAAATTGATTAGGGGATATCTTCCACTACGGGCATCGGAAAAATAATCCGAAAATACTAGGACGATCATGGAGACGAGAAGTACGGGGCTACGGGGTCCGATCGCGTGCTACACCTACCAAAAATTATCGTAAAATTGGGAACCGCGTATTGGTGCCAAAGGACCAAAACGCCCTTCCATTCAAAGCTGTCTTGCTAGAAAACGAGCCGTGAAATGACGTTTCCAAAAATTACTATAAAATACTAAAATTCCATACGGTCACAACGGCATATCACATCGTATATACCAAAGCCAAGAAAGTGCCAAAAAATACGCACACGAAAGGAGTCGTATGCGTAGAAAATACGAACGGTCGGAAAGCGACCGTTACAATATGTCCTCAAATATTAATAAGTTTAATAAAGGAAAGAATAATCTCGATAATTTACTTAAAGTTCAACATCCTGCTAATCATCGACAAGGATTAGGCTATAAGCATTCTCCCAAATCCAATAGTTTTAGTAATAATATTAATTTGGAAAAGAAGAAGCATGTTTTTGTTAATACAAAGAAAATTGATTCTTCTAATATTTTGCAAAAGAATACTATTTATTTTCAAAAGAAGACCAATTTTGTTACATCGTCTAAGAAATCCATTATGCAAACTATTTGGGTTCGTAAAGATATTTGCTTATATGACAAGGATTTATATGTTTCTAACTTTAAGCAAAATATTATTCTTTCTTCTAATTATTTAAAGAAACAAAATTCCACTTGGGTTTGGTTTCCTAAGGTCTAATCCTAAGGATCCATATAAAAAGGGTACGTGATACGACTATTTTGGAGAAGCCCAAGAGCAAGAGACCCAAGCCCAAGCCAAGGACGGGAAGACCACATAGGGGAGTAGGGCCACTTGACGAGGCCCGCGGAAGGACTTGAAGTCGGGCCGGCCCCAGCCCAGAGAACGCACGATTAGCTCGTGCTCTCCGAAGACAACCGTCCTCCTGAAAGCATGCCTTGATGACCATTAAGGAGCCCACTAATCGATCCCCCACGACGCGCAGGTGCCTTGAAGAAGGCGGATCGTGGGGGCGTGAGGGGAGGCGGACGTAGGGCATGGATTAAGGGCCGTCATGGGCCAAACCCAATAAAAGGAGAACTGGGACAACCAGGAGAGGGATTGAATCCTTGGCACATATAACTGAGGTATTCCGATAACTAGACCTTGCTATTTCCCCTAATTATCTCCTCCACCACCGCTCGGTCAGAGGATACGGGTACCGGACTCACCTTGAGCCGTGCCGTGCCCACCGAGCGTTTCGCAGATCCGTTCTGACTTAGGCATCGGAGGGGACTTGGCCAGAACCAAGGTCCGGCCCCCCCTGACGAGCTTTCTCATCTGTCCAGGAAGGAGCTGAGCCGAGGCGCCAAGGCAACTCCTCGGCACGGAACTGACCCGCTCGTTTCCAGCGGGAGTAGACGTCAATCAAGACCAGGGACCATCCCAGGCACCGAGGCTACCCCTCGATGCCCCTCCAGCCGAGGCCTAGAACCCGACCTGGAACCGGGGCTTCCCCTTGTCTCCACGTCGACCGAAGACCGATGCTCAGCCAAGAAGCATCTGCTCAGCCGCAGATCCATCGCCTACCCACGTCGAGAGCACGTGTGCTTGGTGTGCCCAAGGGATCCCTTCGACCCCTTGACCACGTTGACCGTCCAATCGTCGGTCAACGATTTCGTGGTGAGAAAACACCCGTAAATATCTGGCGCCGTCTGTGGGAAAGAGCGAACACCCACGTAAAAAAAACCACACCAACGATGCTGCGGCCTCACTCCCAGAAGCGAAGAAAGGCCATGGCCCCTGTAACTGCACGGGGGCCGTATAGCGGGCGGCGGGAAGGAACCATGACGGCTCGGCGTGTGTCCCGAACCGGGGGACCGGTCCGACCCCGGCCCGTCCGAGCGGAAGGTAACGATGTGGGGGACGGAAGCCCTTCCTCACCTCTCCCGGTCTGTGGGGGTGCCGCAAAGGAGAAACCGCGGTCGGACGAAGCGCTCGTGGTTTTTGCTGTCATCGACACATCCATGGTGAGGCGGATGCTCGTCGATACTGGTAGCTCGTGCGACATCCTTTTCATGTCAACTCTGGAGAGGATGTGGCTGTGGGACAAGGACCTAGAACTGAGCTCGGGGCTAGTGATCAGCTTCACCGGACACTCCGCGCCGATCGTCGGGGCGATCTGCCTACCTGTCACCCTTGGGAGCCCGCCTGACTCGGTGACCCTGGCGATGGAGTTCGTAGCGCTGAGGATTGGATCAGCATATAACGGCATCATCGGTCGCCCGCTCCTCAATGCGGTCGGGGCGGTGATCTTGACTCTCCATCGGACGATCAGATTTCAAACCCCGAGGGGGATCGGACAAGTCGAGGGCGACACAGGGAGGCCAAAGATTTGCTACCAGCTGGCCGACGAGTAACCCGCCGAGCGACCTGACGATCCGATGGCCTCACTTGACTTGAGGTATGGACCAAGACCCACTTTCGGGGAAGAGCCAGAGCTAATCCCTGTCACGAATGTCGAAGGGAGGTTCGTCTCCATTAGGTCTGGACTGAGCCCTGGCTTAAGAGACAAGCTGATCGAATGCTTGGAGGCCAATCTTGACGTCTTCGCATGGTCGCCCGATGACATGCCTGGCGTAGACCCCCGGGTGATTATGCACCAGCTGAACGTCGACCCCAACTTCAAGCCGGTCAGACAGAAAAAGTGAAACCTTGGTGGCGAGAAGAGGAAGGCCGCCTCCGAGGAGGTGGAGAGCCTTCTCGACGCCGGCTTCATTCGGGAGGTCTGGTACTCGAAGTGGTTGTCCAATGTCGTGATGGTCAAGAAGTCCAGCGGGAAGTGGCGAATGTGTGTGGATTTCAGTGACCTCAACAAGGCTTGCCCCAAGGACAGCTACCCACTGCCCCGCATCGATCATCTCTTGGATAGTGCTTCAGGATACGAGATGCTCAGCTTCATGAACACCTACTCCGGATACAATCAAGTCCAGATGGACCCTCGGGACGAAGAGAAGACCTCCTTCACAACGGACCGGGGGACCTTCTGCTATAAGAAGATGCCTTTCGGCTTGAAGAACGCGGGGGAAACCTACCAGAGAATGGTCAACAAAGTGTTCGACTCTCAGATAGGTAGGAACCTGGAGGTCTACATGGATGACATGCTCGTTAAATCGAGAGGGCCAGGAGATCACATCGTCGACCACAGGGAAACCTTCAAACGGCTGCGAAGGCACAACATCCGGCTCAATCCCATAAAGTGCATTTTCGGGTTCAGATCCGGCAAGTTCTTGGGGTTCATGATCACTTATCGTGGCATTGAGGCCAACCCAGAAAAGATTGAGGCATTGATCAACATGCGGAAACCAACGACAATCAAAGAGCTACAGAGGTTGAACAGGTGCATCGCCGCTCTAGGGCGTTTCCTGTCCAAATCGGCAGAGAGGTCCCTCCCATTCTTCAAGACCCTGAGGAAAGCAATCGTCGAGCCCGCCGACAAGAGGAAGACGATACACTGGGATGAGGACTGCACTCGAGCGTTCCCTGAACTCAAGGAGTACCTTGGTAGTCCGTCGCTCCTCTCCAAACCACGAGAAGGAGAGTCGCTGAGCCTCTACCTAGCATGTACAGGTGAGCGGTGAGCTCGGTGCTAATCTGTGAGGATAACGGAGTGCAGAGGCCGGTGTATTATACCAGCCGAGTCTTGAAAGACGCTGAGGGACGGTACACACCCATGGAGAAGCTTGCGTATGCCCTCGTGATCTCGGCCCGAAGACTCCAACCCTACTTCCAAGCCCACACGATACTGGTCCTTACTGATTCCCAACTCGAACGGAACCTTAAGCGATTCGATCGGATGGGAAGGATGTTGAATTGGGGAGTGGAACTAAGCGAGTTCGACCTTCGATTCAAGTCGTGCACGGCCTTAAAAGGGCAGGCCCTGGCAGACTTCATCGTCGAATGCACCATTGAAGGAGGATACCCCTCCGAGGACGAAGGCCCAGCCACGATAACTTCCCAACCCTTGTCTTTCCTTTCGATTGACATTGCTCTTGCCAGCCATCCAGGGGACTCAGACACATGGGTTGTCCATGTAGACGGATTGGCAACCCGGGCTGGAAGTGGGGCCGGTATCGTGATTCGATCCCCTGAAGGAAGCGTCGTCGAATACGCGCTTCGGTTCGAGTTTCTGGCCACCAACAACGTGGCCGAGTACGAAGTCGCAATAAACGGGTTGAGGCTAGCTAGAGGGCTCAGAGCCGAGGCCGTACGCCTCCTCAGCGACTCAAAGCTTGTCATCAACCAATTGCAGGGGAGTTATGAGGCTCGCGAGGAGGTGATGCAGAGCTACCTTGCCTTGACCAAAGCTGAGCTGTCCAAATTCAAGCAAGCTGAGACCCTGCACCTCCCGCGGTCAGAAAATGCCTGCACAGACGCCCTATCCAAGCTGGCATCCTCCTCATCCAGGGAATTGGGTCGAGCCATCTATGTGGAGAATCTCCAGTTCCACAGTACGGAGGAGAAAGAAGTAATGGTCATCGACGAAGACCCCACTTGGATGGATCCGATCGTCTGATACCTCTCCAGCGGGGAGGTGCCAATGGACCAGGACGAGCGTCGATCCCTGGAGGGGAATGCACTCCGATACGTGATCCACGAAGGGGTGCTGTATAGAAGATGCTGGACGAAGACGGACATCCTCCCTTACCTCAAGTGTCTCGGGCCTCGGGAGGCCAACTACGTCCTCCGGGAAGTGCATGAAGGGATTTACGGGAATCACCATGGAGGCAAAACGATCACCCAGAAAATCCTGAGGCAAGGATATTACTGGCTAACCTTGGTCAATGACGCTACTGGATATGTCCAAAGGTGCCAGGAGTGCCAGAGGTTCGCAAAACTTGGATCATCCCCACCGTCGAAACTCATCCCAATTGTCAGCCCCGTGCCTTTCGCGAAGTGAGGGCTCGACATCCTTGGACCTTTCACTTCGGGTCGAGGACAGAGGAAATACTTGATCGTGGTGGTGGACTACTTCACCAAGCGGATTGAGGCGAAACCCCTTGCCTCCATCACCTGGAAGAAGGCGAAGAGCTTCGTGTGGAACTCCATCATCTCCAGGTTTGGAATTCCTCGAGCCATCATCACGGACAACAGGAAGCAATTCAACTCCACCGGGTTTAGAGACTTCTGCGCAGTGTGGAAGATCAAACTCCTTTTCGCCTCGGTGGCACATCCTCAGACCAATGGGATGGCAGATGCCGCCAACAAGTGCATCATAGAGCTCCTCCACAAGCAGGTAGAAGATGCTGAAGGGAGATGGCCAGAAGAGCTCCCGGGAATACTTTGGTCGTACATGACAACTCACAAACAGGCCACGGGTAAAACCCCCTTCATGCTCGCGTACGGTGCCGAAGCGGTTGTGCCGGTCGAGGTGGGCGAGGAATCTCTCCGCATAAAGCACTTCGATGAGGAGCGGAACACAGAAGGCATGGAGCTCAGCCTAAAGCTCCTAGGCGAACGACAGGAGCGGGCCTTAGCCACCATCATCCGACAGAAGCAGAAGGTGGCCTGTTACTATAGCTCCTGGGTTAGGGGGATGAGCTTCCGCCAAGGGGATCTGATCCTCAGAAGGCAGCCTTCAGCCCGGAGATCACCCCCAAAGGGAAGCTAGCGGTGAAATGGGAAGGCCCCTACAAGGTCATCGAAGTCCTCGGACCCGCAACCTACCGGTTAGCAAATTCTGAAGGGAAGGTCCTCACCCACACCTGGAACACCGAGCACCTGCGCAAGTACTATCAGTGAGATCAATCACACATGTATTGCCGCTGTCCCTCTATTGGAATAAAGTATGTTGAAGTAAAAATCACCTGCTCCCCATCTTTACTCCCTTGAGAGACTCATCTGGGATGAGGGAAACCTCACTAGAAGGACGTCTCGATAATCGACCGCAAGTCTCGGGAACTAACCCCAAGCGGGCTCAACCCACAACATGCTAGCATGACGGGTGTACCCCCCAATCGGCCAGCTAGAGAGATCGATCGTAAGGCTGGGGGCAACTCCCCCAGCGGGTCGATCCGTCGTCCAGCCGTCAGACGGGGAGTAGCTCTCCCGGCTGGCTAGACGACACCGCCCAACCGTAAGACTGGGGGAAACTCCCCCAGCAGGTTGGTCGACTGGCTGACCGTAAGGCTGGGGGCAACTCCCCCAGCAGGTCGGTCAAAGGGCCGGCTATAAGGCTGGGGGAAACTCCCCCAGTAGGACGGTCACGGGGTCGACCGTAAGGCTGGGGCAACTCTCCGAGCGGGTCGTCCCAAAGGCCAGTTGTAAGGCTCGGGATCGCACCCCTAGCAGACTGACCTACCTAACTGGCTGTAAGGCTGGGGCAACTCCCCCAGCGTGTCGGTGAATCGATCGGCCATAAGCCTGAGGGATAGCTTCCCCCAGCTGACCGACCGACCCAACCCGCCATAAGGTTAGGGGCAACTCCCACAGCGGGCCGGACAACCAATCACCAAAAGGACTCGAAGATGGGGCGAATCCTGAGGAGGACGATGCAAAGTCACAGGCAAAAATTGGATTTTTATTTCACAGCAAAAGGGGGATGGGGACGTGCTACAAAAGGGGACGCGCTACAAAAGGCCGAGCACAGGTCAGCAAAAAGGCTAAAGGATTAAGTCTCCTCCCCCTCGTCAGATCCCAGAGCTCCATTGGGACCGACGGCAGGCTGCCCAGAAGGTCCACCTTGCTCCTTGTCCTCGCCGTCAGAATCCGGCTGGAGCTCCTCCAAATTGATCCCTGAGAGCGGAAATCTTTTTCGGATCTCGGACTTGCAGCGGGCGAATCCCCTTTCGAACGCATCAAACATGGCTTTGGCCACAAAAGACGTGGCATACTCCTCCATGGCGTCCTGGGCAATCCGATCGGGATCTACCTCTTCCAACTCTCGGATCCGATCCTCACGGGTAGCGACCTGACGTCGATGCTCTGCCCGCTCCCTCTCGACCTCTCTGGAGCTAGCATTGAGCTTAGCTAGTAGAGCACGCTCTTTCTCCTCAGCCGCATCCAAGAGGCCAGCGAGCTCCGTAGTGTCGGCCACAACTACTGGATTGGCACCCACGCCCACCTCGGTCGCCGCTTCGGTGGCCTCCATAAGCTCGGTGATTCGATCCGCTGCCTTCGCCTTCTCGACCAGGGCGAGGGCCTTTTCCCGGTCTGACCTCTCCAAGGCAGCGGAGAGCTCGGCCACATAAGTCTCCAAGGACTTGACGCATGCCTCGGCCAGTTGGCTCGTCTCTCCCTCGCCCCCCTCGGCCTCGGGTCTCCGCACCGAGTCGGTCTTGGCCTGTGCGAGGGCCGCAAATTGGCGCCTTATCGAGAGCCCAATCGAGGACAGCTGCACCAAGAGACAGGAATGAGACAAAGGCTACAACTAGGAGCAGTGTGAAAGTCCTCACCTGCTGACCAGCCTGAACCACAAAGGCGGCCAGATGATCACCCCTTACCCCATCCAGCACAGACTGGTTCGATGGGAGATTGCAGTTCTCGGCCAATCGGGCCGCCACCCCGCAGTTGGAAAAAAACCGACTCCTTCAGCCCCACGGGGAAGCGAGGGCAGAGTAAACCCTCGTCTGATCGAGGGAGATCACCTGGAGCTGAACGGAACGCACCGAGATACCGCTCATACACCTCGGGGAGAGGGCCCAGCAGCGACGGCGAGGGCCCGGCCCAAGGCCAAAGGGCCTCGACCGAGGGGGTCTGGACCCGACCCTCGGACGGAGGAGCACCACCCTCCGTGGCACGGACACGGGCCTTCTTTGGGGCATCCTCCAGGGGAGAGGGGGGAACTGGCCCCCTCGCTCTCTTGGAGCCAACTCCCGATGGTCCGACCCTCTGCTTCTTCCGAACCTCCAATACATGGTCCCTCCTCCGCAGGTTGGGATCCGGGACCGTGACTAGGGGAGAGGCCAGAGAAGAACTTTGGATGAACCCATCTGCACAAGGAGGGATCATAACAAACGGGAAGGGCTTCAGAGCATCGGGTTTCGACAAAACTCACCGACAGGCCACACGGTCTTCCGCAGACTGAGGTCAGAGAAGAGAATGTCGATCCTCCGATCCCTAGTGGGGACCGCCAACAAGGTATCGACCGCCTCGAGCTCGGCATTAGTCGGATTACCCAGCTCAGGAGCCAACGTGCATGGAGCCCCCCAGGTGGCCGGGAAGTCCAATTCCGACGGGAAGCCGATGAAGACGTATTCCCCCTTCCAGCGCTTCAAGGAGCTCGGCAACCCCAGCACCAGGATCTTATTTGGCCGAGCATTAATGTAGAGCCAGGCCCCCGTCTGATGGTGACTCAGACGATAGAATTGGGCAAAGAGTCGGAGTGACGAATCAACCCCCTTCAGCACACAGAGAACGACAAACCCGACAATGCACCCAATGGCATTAGGGAAGAATTGGCATAAAGCCACCCCATGAGCACGTAGAAACTCGGCGATGAAAGGATGGAGAGGAAACCAAAGCCCGAACCGAAAGCTCGGTACGTACACCCCGATTTCCTGAGAACTAGGGAAGCAGATCCGCTCGTCGGCTGCCGGAGCCCGGGCAGAGCACGAGGGAAGAAGATAGCTGGTGCGCAGATCCCCAATTGAGGTGGCGCAAACAGACGAGGGCTGCTCCAGAACCTCGGGAGGCACCCTTGATAGCACTCCCCCTGACGGCGCACCACAGAATCAGATCTGCGAGTCAGACCGGGGTCGACGACCTCCTTCGCCTGACCCGAACCAGTGGCTGAAGAGGACGACATGAGGCGGAGCTTAAGCAGGACCCGGTTTGACAGAAGGAGAAAGGAAAAGGGGGATGACAATCGGAGAAGCAAAAACCCTCCTTTGGGGGGCAACGGCTTCCTTTTATATCGTCTCCCCGAAATTATCCCTCGCGTCGCAAGGACGATCGCATGGGAGCACGTGGCAGAATCCAGAGGCCGACGGCACTTCGAATCCCGCACCAAGAGAAACTCAAGTGGACCGCGTCATGATGGCTTCCATTTAATGGATTGGCCTCAACTGACGCGCCTGTCAAATCCCCAAGAGTCACATCGCCCGAACCGAACCGGCTGAACCCGAATGGCTTGGACGATAGGGGCAATTGATACGATTATTTTGGAGAAGCCCAAGAGCAAGAGACCCAAGCCCAAGCCAAGGACGGGAAGCCCACATAGGGGAGTAGGCCCACATGACGAGGCCTACGGAAGGACTTGAAGTCGGGCAGGCCCCAGCCTGGAGAACGCATGATCAGCTCGTGCTCTCCAAAGACAACCGTCCTCCTGAAAGCGTGGAACCTTGATGACCATTAAGGAGCCCACTAATCGATCCCCCCACGACGCGCAGGTGCCTTGAAGAAGGCGGATCGTAGGGGCGTGAGGGGAGGCGGACAGGGGGGCATGGATTAAGGGCCGTCGTGGGCCAAACCCAATAAAAGGAGAGCTGGGACAACCGGGAGAGGGATCGAATCCTTGCACCTACAACTAAGGTATTCCGATAACTAGACCTTGCTATTTCCCTAAATTATCTCCTGCACCACCACTCGGTCAGAGGATACGGGTACCGGACTCACCTTGAGCCGTGCCGTGCCCACCGAGCGTTTCGCAGATCCGTTCTGACTTAGGCATCGGAGGGGACTTGGCCGGAACCAAGGTCCGGCCCCCCTGACGAGCTTTCTCGTCTGTCCAGGAAGGAGCTAAGCCGAGGCGCCAAGGCAACCCCTCGGCACGGAACTGACCCGCTCGTTTCCAGCGGGAGTAGACGTCAATCAAGACCAGGGAGCATCCCGGGCGCCGAGGCTACCCCTCGACGCCCCTCCAGCCGAGGCCTAGAACCCGACCTGGAACCGGGGCTTCCCCTCGTCTCCACGTCGACCGAAGACCGACGCTCAGCCAAGAAGCATCTTCTCAGTCGCGGATCCATCGCCTACCCATGCCGAGAGCACGTGTGCTTGGCGTGCCCAAGGGATCCCTTAGACCTCTTGACCACGTTGACCGTCCAGTCGTCGGTCAACAATTTCGTGGTGAGAAAACACCCGTAAACAGTACCAATATTTATTGTTTAGCTTTCAGGTACCCATAAAAGAAATATGGATACTAGATAGTGGATGTTCTAAACACATGACCGGGAACATTAAACTTCTATCAACCGTACAATTCAAAGATGGTGGCACCATTACGTTTGGTGATAACAACAAAGGTAAAGTGATTGGAATTGGAACATTTGGTGATCCAACTAAGCCCATCATCGAAGACATACCCCTCGTTGACGGTTTGAAACACAATCTCTTATCCATTTCTCAATTATGCGATAAAGATTTTAAAATTTTTTTCGAAAAGAATGCATGCATTATATATGATTTTAACATGTCTAATATATTATTTCAAGGTAATCGTAAGAATAATATATACTTATTATGCATGAAAATAGTTTCAAATGAGCATTGCTTATTAGCTTCCACAGATAATACATTATTACAGCATAAACGTTTTGGACACACTAACTTTAAACATTTAGCATGTATTTCAAAACATAAGTTAGTTTCTGGAATGCCTAATATATTTTTTACTCACACATAATTTTGTGATGCACGTCAACAAGGTAAGATGCATAAATCTTCTTTTAAATTGAAAGATGTTATTTCTACAAAAAGACCACTTGAACTTTTACATTTAGATTTGTTTGGTCCTTCTAGAATAGCTTCTTTAAATGGCAATAAATATGCATTTGTGATTGTTGATGATTTTTCGAGATATACTTGGGAATTATTTTTGAAGCATAAAAATGATGCATTTGAAGAATTTACAGTATTTTGTAAAATAATTCAAAAGTTAAAATCTTCATCCATTATTACTATTCGTAGTGATCATGGTGGAGAATTTGAAAATAAATTATTTACAAAATTTTGTAATAAACATGGCATACACATAATTTTTCTTTTCCTAGAGCAGCACCACAAAATGGTGTAGTTGAAAGGAAAAAAATAGAACTTTACAAGAATGTGCTAGAACCATGTTATGTGATAGTTGTTTACCAAAATATTTTTGGACAGAAGCTGTTGCTACTGCATGTTATGTATTGAATAGGATTTTGGTAAGACCACAACTTAATAAAACATGTTTTGAATTATTTTATGATCGTATACCACGTGTATCTTATTTTAAAGTATTTGGTTGTAAATGTTTTATTCTTAATACTAAGGATTCATTAGATAAGTTTGATTCTAAATCCGATGAAGGTATATTTGTAGGTTATTCTACTCGTTGTAAAGCCTATAGGATTTATAATAACAGAACTTTATGTATTAAAGAATCTCTTCATGTAAATTTTGATGAAAATTATACTCTTATCACATCTATTGATGAAGATGATTCATTGCACATCTCTAGTTCATTAGAAAATACTAAGTTAGACAACAATGATAACAATGATAACTCTACTAATTCTATTCGTGAACAAATTCTTGATAATACAAGTCTTTCTAAAGCATTTGTTGAAGTTCCTAATAATCAACTTGATCTAGTTATTGGAGATATTTCTGATAGAGTAAGAACCAGATCGCAAATAGAACAGATGACTAATTATGCATTTATATCATCCATCGAACCTAAGAATGTTAATGAAGCATGTAAAGGTAGTTCATGGATACTAGCAATGCAGGAAGAACTTAATCAATTCAAAAGGAATGATGTATGTGAATTAGTACCTAGACCTTCAGATTGTCATGTTATTGGAACTAAGTTGGTATTTAAGAATAAATTGGATGAATCTGTACAAGTAGCTAGAAATAAAGCTAGATTAGTTGCACAATGTTATAATCAGGAAGAATGCATAGATTATGATGAAACCAATGCACCTGTAGTAAGATTAGAATCTATTAGAATGTTTTTAGCATATGCATGTTATAAAGATTTTAATTTATATCAAATATATGTTAAAAGTGCATTTTAAATAGTATAATTAAGGAAGAAGTCTATGTAGAACAACCACCTAGATTTCAACATGAAAGTTTGGATAATCATGTTTTCAAATTAAAGAAAGTATTATATGGATTAAAACAAGCACATCGTGCTTGGTATGAAAGATTGAAGAACTTTCTGTTAAAGTCTGGTTATTCTATTAGAAAGATAGATTCTACCTTATTGACTAAACATATAGATTCTGAATATGTTATCATTATACAAATATATGTTGATATAATTTTTAGTTCTACTAATGGTTCTCTTTGTCAAGAATTTTCTAAAGAAATGCAGAATGAATTTGAGATGAGTCACAAGGGTGAATTGACCTCCTTCATTGGACTTCAAATCAAACAAATGAAGGAATGTATATTTATACATCAGAGTAACTATACAAAGGAACTCATTAAACATTTGGACTAGAGAATTCTGCAGTGAAACGTACTCCAATGGGTACTTCATCAAATCTTGACAAAGATCCAAATGATAAGAGTATTGATCAAACATTATATCGAGGTATGATTGGATCATTACTTTATCTTACCGCTAGTAGACCAGATATTATGTTTTCTGTTTGTATATGTGCTAGATATCAATCTGATCCTAAGGTATCTCATTTGACTGCTGTTAAAAGGATAATTAGATATATCAAACACACATTTGATTTTGGTTTATTTTATCCAAAATCGAATTCATTTGATTTAGTTTCATATAGTGACGCAGATTTTGCTGGTTGCAAATCTGATCGTAAAAGTACTAGTGGTACTTGTCACTTTTTTGCTATGCTTTAGTATCTTGGTTTAGTAATAAACAAAATTTTGTTTCTTTATCAACCACTGAAGCAGAATATATAGCCGCATGTTTAGCATGTGCACAGATTTTATGGATGAAACAAACTATTTTAGACTATGACATTAAATGTGACACATGGCATATTATATGTGATAACACTAGTGCTATAAACTTATCCAAAAATCTGGTACATCATGCATGTACTAAACACATAGATATACGTCATCACTTCTTAGATGATCATGTCCAGAAAGGTGATATTATATTAAAATATATAGATACTAGAAATCAGATCACAGATATTCTTACAAAACCTCTTAAGGAAGAGACGTTTCTAAAACTTCGGAGAGATTTAGGTAATTTTAGTGAATCTGAGTTTTAATGATATATTATATCTTTATATTATATTACTCTTGTTATATAATTTTTCTGGATTTTTTCAAAATTATTTTATTTTTGGACAACCAATCCGACCAATTGGCCGACCAATCCAAACCAGAAAATTATATATACAGTTTTTCATTACATAATACTTTTATATTCAAAAGGCTTTGTTAAAATTTTAAGTTTTTGTCTTTACTTCCTCCTCAAACACATGAAGACAAAATTTTAAACTTCCCTCCTATTGTTTGAATCTTTGTGCATTGGAAAAGAACCCTCTACTCTTACACCAAAGTACATAGTACATAAGAATAATCAACTTTCTCTTACACAAAGTACTCTTACACCTTTTCAAATCACCTTTTGACCGGTCAAAATCACTCAAACTTGGTCAAAATCACTGTTCATTCACCATCTAACCTGGCAGAAAATCGCACCCAGTCCGATTGGCCGACCAATTGGCCAAATTGGTCGACCAAACTGCGTCAGTTTCCAGATTTTTCAGTTTCGAAATTTTTGATCGTTCTAACCTCGTTTTCCCTCCATGATTCGGTTCCCAACTAAATCAAGGAGTTAATATACGTTATTAATTGGTTTTCAATTGGTTTTTAGGATTTGAAATTCGAAATTTCCCCCTCAAATTTCCTATTTAATCATGGGTTCTTCTCTCCTTCTTCATCATGAGAAAATCCCTTAGCCAATATTCCCGAAAATCATCCATTTACAGGGATCGAATTTGCAGTCCTCTCATGGCTTCATCTTCCTTTTCTCAACCTCGTCAATCTTCATCCACTCGTCGTCAACGATTAGCGGCCATGGCAAACACTCCATTTCATGCCAAATGCTATATCGACTTCAATGACAACGTCATTCAAACATATCCCATTATTCCTCTCCTTTAAGATGTCAACCTCTTTCACCTTTAGGGAGATGACACTCCTTATTTCCCAATCCTTGTTCGAGAATTTTATGCCAACGTAATCGTCAAACGAGATGATGATCTTATCACTATTGATACGGTTGTCAAAGGTGTTAATATACACCTTGATTACGAAACCCTTTCTGAAAGTCTAGGCATCCCTTAAGCCAACATTCTGGGCTCCGAGTTCCACTCACCGATTCACGAGTTCTTGCTCGCCTTAGCCCAAATTTCTGCATAGGCATGAAAGCCATAGAACTCAATCCTATCCCTCGCCTTCTTTTGAAATTGATTATCTATAACCTAATTCCCAAAGCCGGTTTCTTTAATTATGTCAACGAAGATCGTTCTCGTGCTCTATATGCCATCATTGGTGGCATTAAGGTTAATCGGTCATTCCCTATCATGAAAATCCTCGCCAAGCCCGTCTCTAGCCACATTTTTCTTCCTAGTACGATCACTAGGATACTTCAACATTTTGGTGTTTCGCTCGAACGTGAAGTTTCCTACTACAACACTTAACGAATTGATCATACAGTTATTCAAATGATGTAACTTCCTCCTCCTCCACAGCAAGATGAAGCCTCCCCTTTGGAACAACAACGTCCTCCTCCCAACGCAAGCAAACCGTCAATCCTAATCGTCCAACTCCTACTACTCCTCCTCCTCAACGACTATCCGTTCAAGACCAAATCAACAATCTCTGAACTGATATGAATACCGATTTTGAGGGTATACAAACACACTTAAGTGAATTTGAAGAACGCCTTGGTCGTTTCGAAGATACAATGGAGAACATGTAAGAAAGTCAAGCGCACATCGTTAGTTATTTTGAACAATGGGAGCCTTACTGCCCCTCAGGCTCACGTTATCAACCACCACCTCCTCCAGAATTTTAACAAAATTTCGGCCTAAGAAGTTTCGCACATTGGCCCACCAATCCCATCAATTGGTCGACCAATATCTGTAGTCTTAAGTTGTCTTGTTTTAGTTATGTTGCTTTTGGATATGTATCTTTGTTTATTTTTGCTATTAGTTTGTCTGCCCCCACTGTATCTTACATTTCTGCATTAAGTATCTTTCATTTTATGAAATAAAATTTCCTTTTCTTCATCATTCTGTCATTTTACTTTTTGGTCGACCAAAACACTCTGTTGGCCTACCAATATGAGTTAATATTCTCATTTTTGGATGATTTGATAGGGGAGAAAATAATCAGTACTCATCATTTAAAAATTCTCTAATGACATGTTTAAAAGGACAGTTAAGTTAATGACATCATTCAAAAAAATGTTCTCAAAATGTTCTCATTTTTAATTATCTTTATTATAAGAGATATGACATACATTCAACATGATGCTCTCATCCTTTATTTTCACTTTTAAATTATATGTTCATATGGCATATGAAACAGATATTTAGGGGGAGCATCTTTTCTTTTTCATGTCATAATTTTTTATTAATATTATTACATATTTGTAAAATCATCAAAAAGGGGGAGAATGTTGGAAACTCACAACTCCTAATAAGGTTTTGATGATATACAAACATTTATATGTGTATACTAACTTTATCTATGCAGATTTTATAGACCCGCTCCGATCAGATAAATCATCAGACTACACTTTGCAAGAAGCATCAACTTCAAGTTGAAGCTTATTGACAAATTTTTATAAATTGTGATGCATGATGTAATCTTTATTTTCTTTCTTGCAAATACTTAGAATGTGAAAGCCTTGATGATAGTCTATCTTAGTCGTGTAGGATTCATCCTCAAAAAATTGAGTCAAAGACCAAATTGGTCGACCAATCACAAATTCCAAAAATTCAGAAAATTCCAAAATTTTCCCAGAAATATTCTTAAGTCATTAGGATCATTTTCTAAGAATTTCCCAAAATTTGATTTTTAAAATTTTTGGTCGACCAATCAAGTTGATTGGCAGACCAGTCAAGTTTTCAGAATATTATAATATTCTGATTTTCTGATTTAATAATCAGTTTTTATATCGGATTATATCAGTTTATCAAACCACCTCAAACGGCCATATTTTTGCCTGTTTATGTAAGTTTATGGTAGTTTTGGCTGTCAGTTTTCTGTCTTTTCCTGAAACAGTGCTTCAACAGTCAAAACCTATATTTGGCAAACATATAGGTCGACCAATGACCAATATTGGTCAACCAATTTGACAAAAAATCCGTTCAGAATTTTTTGAAAATTTAGGCAGTTGTTCGACGTTCAGAAACTACCCTATTGGGCTATAAATAGACCCCAAGACCTCTGCCTAAACATACGAAATAATTTTCTCTCTCTCATATGCCTAAGTTTTCTTTCTCTCACTAGAAAGAGAGTTGTTTTCAAATTTCTTTGGGGAACCTCTGTAGAAATTCTTCCTCAACTAGAAGTCCATTTTCCAAGCGTGTTCTACCATCAATTCTAATCCAGAACCTTGGAGAATCCATCACCAACCTTGCATCATAGTTCCTACATTATCAAGGCTATAGGTGATATTGCTTCATACTCTTTCTTTACTTTATTTGATGAATCTCTTGTTGAAAAAATTGTACAAGTTTGCAACACGAGGAGTGTTGGCATCTTTGTATGTTGATTGCTTGCAGGAAGCAAGTGTTTTAGTGGATTGAAATCTCTACGGGGTAGAAGACTGGACGTAGGATCACAAGGATCCGAACCAGGATAAATCTCTGTGTTTGCACTTGGTATTCTCTGAATTGTGTTATTTGCTTCCGCACTCTTATTGCAATTTTTTAGTTACTATTAATTTTGCAATTTCGTCGTAATATACACTATTCACCACCCTCTAGTGTATTTGGTGTGCCAGGAGATCCAACACATATCTGAGCAAATACAAAGTGCAACCAAAGCATCTGCTAAGTACAACAGGGAGGACAACACTATATAACACATGTACATATGAAAGTCCTCAAACAAAAGGACACCAAAAGGGGACAACTCACACTCCCTAACTAGTCTTGTGTGTCTAACGAGCAAGAGTCTCCTACATGGGGAAGCTCCCTTGGCTCTGGCTCAGCAACTGCCTGCTCTGGTCCTGAAAGACAACGTGGACATGTCACAGCGTGTCCAGTAGGAAACCAACTAGAAAGGAACAGTTTTATGCTTATGTTTATTTTTATTATTTATTTTTATTAATGTTCTAATAGAATTATTAAGCAACAGTACGACTATAGTAACATAAGGGAAATAAGATAAGGCATCATTTTCATGTTTTTATTAATTTGGAAACCTGAACACTACGCAGTGTATCAGGGACTAGACCTTACCTCAGGTGGGTGGCTCTCAAACTACCCTGCCAATAGTACATGAGCATTGAATGACTTTAATGGGACCTCTTGAACTCTGCCCTCCCCCTCTCACGGGAGTACGAGTGAGTTAAAATCAACATACATCATCTCACATTACATTGCTCTGTGGGCATCACATATCACATAAAATCCTCGCAAGTCCAGTCCGGATACATACGTTCTATTCAGGTCTCCCCCATCTCTTCCTAGGATACTTACCCACGTTAGATCAGAACAAGTTATCCCGGAAAATTTCAATTACAATTTGGTTTCATAGAAAATGTTGACTACACAGCAACAAATACATTCAGCCAGCAGAAAGTGCGCAGGCAATCATTACAATGGCGATTATCATACCTTTCCTTTATGAATTTGCTAATAATCATTTAATGAAAGTCGTAAGCATTGAAGTTCTCTACACATATACCAAATATCATAAATTTAGAGCTAGCAAGCTAATTAATATGTGCTAAATCCCACAGTATGCAAAATCTGTTTTTAATCAGGATTGTTTAGCCCTAAAGAGCTTTTGTATTCATCAACTTACAGTCAGAATCTCGGTCAAGGAAAACATAAAAGTTGTAGATATTGACGTTATCTTTCCAAATTAACTAAAATCATTGTTGTTGGATCACTACAGTATGAGATATACCATTTTGGTAACAGTGTGCAGATTCTAGCAGAATTTCATACATCAGCACATATCAGTGTTTCAGGCAAGATCTATACAGAATTATGCCATGGTTAATAAACGAAAGTTGTAGAGGACTTGATAGTCATTCAGAATTATACTTTTTCACTATTTCTAGCATCCTAGAATAAGAGATATGCATAAATAAATTCACGTCAAATTCTAACTTTTAAAACATCACCAACTTAGCAAGATTTTCATTGAGCTAGCATGTAGAGGGTAGCATATGGATTAATTGCATGACCTAGTAATGAAATATAACCCTAAAAGAGTTCATCTCTAGTTGGAATATAACCTCAAATGATGTTTTCCTTCTCTATTTCCTTCTCTTTAGCCTCTCCTTTCCTTCTCCTCTTCATTCTTCTTCTTCTTTCTTCTTATCTTCTTCTTTCTTTCTTTTTGTTCTCTAAGGGAGTTCGGCCCAGAGGAGGGATGATGAAGTTCAAAAGAAAGAAGAAATTAGAAAAAGGAGAGAAGGAATGAATTAGAGTTTAGAAGGGCATAGAACCTTTTAGAAGCTTTGAAACTTCTCTTTCTTTATCTTTTTCATTTCTCTTTTCTTTTCCTTTTTTTGTTTTTTTTGTTTGTTGCCATAAGATTTCGAACTAAGGCCCACGAGGGGAAAGCCCATTAGGAAAATGAGAAAGAGAATAAAAGAAAGAAGGAAGAAAGGAAAGAAAGGCCCATGAAAAAGCAAATAAAAGAAAGAATGAAGGAAAAGATAGTAAGGCCCATGAAATTTCGGCCCAAGGGAAAATGAAAAGGAAAATAAAAGAAAAACAAAAAAATTAGAGAGAAAAGGGGGGTTTTAGCAAAAGTTAAAAAATTACAGGTATGCCATTGGCCAACCACTATTCACACTAAGCCACATACAAGCCATCATGTCCACATTACACCATATGGCACCCCAAGGGGGTTACAAAACCATTTTTAAAAAGCCCTAACAAACCCCTAACTAGAATATTTACTATCCCAGGGTAGGCCTGACTAACCCCTAAAGGTGGATCTTATAAGATTACTGCAATTATAGACGCATGAATATAAAGTACTAACATCTGCCTTGCATGTTAGCAAAGCGCAAATTCCCTCAAAGCAATGCCTCGTGTTAGGGCTGAACCACTTCCCTTTGGCTGGACCACGTCCTGAGGCAAGCAACACCCTAGTCGTCGAGTCAATCACGTGCTCCAGAAAGTTTTACCGCAGGTGGATCCTCAGTCAAGATTTCGGATCTGATCTGAACTCCTTCGTAGCCTTGCTAGGACCCGAAAAGGAGCAGAGAAGAAAAAAGGGAGTTTATTTTGGCTTTAAATTTAGGCTTGCTCACGTTTAGGTGAAGCTACCTGTATCCAAGCTTTGGTGCAAGTTTCAAGGAGGAGAGTTAGGTCCTATTTATATATGGAGCTGATCACTTCTTCTCACAACATATCTGATGTGGGACTAATTTATTAGAGGAAAATTCAATGCCAAGAATGGCTCTTCATGGAGTCCAATCTTTGGCCAATTGTTACTCTCTCACCGCCGGCCCCCAAAAGCGATGTCATACATTATTTCGAAGAGCATTGAACGGCAAACACATAGAAACAAACGGTGCGCAATTCCGAGTCCATTTGACCCCTCAAACGTACGCACAAAGTTAGCCCAATCATGCATTTTCGCATAAAATCACAGTCGTCGTAATTTTCACCAAAAAACCTAAGAGGGGGCCCACTCTTGCCTGGGCATATGTGGCGCACATGCCCAGCAAGTGCGAGGGCTTCCCATTGGGGCTCTTTTGCTATTTTTGTGGCATTTTTTCCAGCCGCTTGAGCTCAGATTTTATCTGGGACATTCCCGAAACCGTATTATGCCTTTATTACATCATATGAGATCTAAGTGACACCATTCACGTACAGGTTTGTACAATGACATCAAGACTATGGACCAACTTTCCTATCATCACTGAGAGATATCATTGACAAATGAGTTTAAGTTAACCATGTGATAACTCTCGTTGGGTCATTCAGTTAACTTATTCTCCAATGAGCACATGTGTCTCGTCCTCGACTTTGCCAAGTCAACGACTATGAGATCATCGTCACAGCTACTAGGAAAAGACAAGACACAATAGTCTATCCGATGTGTCGATATCCTATTCTCGACACATCTATGACCTCGAACGATTTTAGACTTAATCTACTATTGGTGAAACACTTCTCATAATCGAGATCTACATCCAGATATATGCATGACCATGCTCTAAGTCTAAGGAAATCACCTAAGTATTTCATTGAAGATATCATAATAGAAACACTTAGACGATTGATACCAAAAAGCATACTTTCATTTATGAATGAGATGTATTACATAGATAAATTGACTCGAGGGCGTACATCTCTCAACACATTCATCCTGAAGAACTCGTATTTTTATAAATAAAAAGAAATTTTAGTATCATTAACATAAGTATCACCTTCATGTGTTACCTCAAGGGAGTGCCAAATTTGATGTGACGTAGTAGATATGCACACATGGTTGTACTCCGTGCTATCCAATACACAAAACAATGAAGTCATGACTTTGGCATTAAGTGTCCCTTGTGCGTTCTCATTGGCACTCCACTTTGCAATTGGCTTTGTTGGCTTCTCATAAGGAATCTCTCCAATGCTCCATAAATCCATGTCAATTGATTGGAGGAAATGCATCATCCTTGTCTTTCATGCAACATAATTGGAGACAGTGAGCATAAATGGTTGGGAGATAAATTGTCACTCTGGAAATTGGTTTGTCGATGCCATCTTCTAGAGCCTATTCTGATATCACGTATTGGATCAGTGGGATGGTAAGTTGAACACTAGAGTCGGTGAATAGTGTTTATCAAACAAAATAATCCTCCAGAAGATTTTACGTAAGAATTTAACTTGCGTTATAAATTAAATCTTAATCAATAATAAATTGCAAATAAAGATATGAATAAGCCTTGCGAAATCTAAGTAATTGCAAGTATATAAATAACAAGTTCAGAGAGAGACAAACGCAAACACAAATAATTTACCCTGGTTCAGGCACACTTTGCCCTACGTCTAGCCACACGTCCGGTCGAGGATACATCCACTAATCACATTCCAAATGGAACTAAGTTACAATATATCCTATGCACCACACCTGATGAAGGAAAAAATAACGTGAACAAGCTCAAGTTTAGTACCTCTTTAAAGAGAGAAAACACACACAAGTGAGAGAAATACTTAAAATGCACTTATACCTATAGGAAAATGTTGAAGCTATTTGTGTTGTAGAAGTATGGCTATAGTGTTGATCTCCAAATGATATTGAAAATGAAGCCATTGAGATCTAGAAGTTAGCCAAAAGAGATTTTGAAAACTTTATAAAACAAGGCCAAAGAGATGGTTTTCTTTTGAAGGAATTAAGCTCTGAAACTTGAAAAAAAAATCTTAATTGTTCATAAATTCATAGGAATAAATGTTGAACAACCCTTTATATATATGGCTCAATCTGGTTAAAACATATCACCAAAGTCTCTCCAACTGTCAAAATGACTAGTAAAAATCATCTCATTAGAGCCCAATAGCAAGTTACTAATCGACTAGAGTTCGTGTACTAGTTGATTAGTAAAGAGCTAGTTGACTAATCCAAACACTATAGTCAACTAGGCTAGTTCAGATCAGAAGCTGTTGAGCTCTATGTATAAACTAGTCAACTGTAGTTCATGAGCTAGTCGACCATAATATTGCATCTAGTTGAGTAGTCCATTAACATTCGTCGACTAATTTTTTATACATGGCTAGCCTTAGCTTTAGACTCACCCAATCGGCTAGGTATCGGTTCTAGTCGGCTAGGCAACAACTAAAGCAAATGTTTTTCAAGTTCATCCTCTTGTTTGGTTGCTTTGAATTTCATAGCCATTGTTGACCCCACACATCATTGATTTTCATCATAGATCATGCATACACTCATGAAATCAGTAGTAATCAATGTGTTTTCTCTTATCAAAACAATCATGGGGTGGCTCAATATTCAACAAAACTATCATACATGGGTCATCGACGTTAGTTGTCAAAGACACATAAGTGGAGAAATGACTAGGATGCATTTGATAAGCAAAAAATAGAAGCCATTATTGCCCATTTTAGTAATTGAGGATAATGTGTTAGACGATTTTAGTCAGTTCACCCTAACTCAATTTGGAAAAAGTAAGCAATGAAAATACAATGAATCAAATAACTTTTATGGATGGAGAAAGCATGACATATTTTTCCAATTGTCATATTAGAAAACTTTAAAGTTGCACCATAATTTAGATGTGATGCATATTAAGAAGAATGTGTCTGATAATATTTTGAGTATATTATTAGAGATAAAAGGCAAGACCAAAGATTGCCTGATATCATAGGTAGAAATAGTGAACATAAATATCTGGAATGCTCTTCATACCATTCTACATAGAAATAAAGTGAAAATACTAATATCATGTTATAACTTGACTAAAGAAGAGAAGAGTGTATTTTGTGACATGGTTTTAAACTTAAAGTCTCCCGATGTATATACGCCTCACGATGTGTGAATAAGGAGTGAAATATATCATCTTGAAATTCCACGATTATCATATTTTCCTTCAGCAACTTCTTCAAATCTATATTTGTGGATTCTTGCCTAAACATGCATGTGAACCATTGATAATGTTGAATGTTTTCTTGAAAAATGACTGGCCATGAAGGAGTTGGATATCATTGAAAAACAAATTCAATATACGCATGATTTTCATTGTAAGTTAAAGATGATTTTCACCATGTATTTTATGATGTGATGGTGCATTTGTTAGTGGAGGAAAAAATTGCGGGACCAATTCGATACCAATGGATGTACCCAATAGAGAGGTAAATGTTACACATTTATAACTATCTCTTTAAGTACTACAGTTAATTTTTAAACGAACATTGTGACATCTTTTTCTTACTAGATAGTTAGGTACACTAAAATCATATGTTCGAAACAAAGCAAGACTTGAAGGTTCAATTTCCATGGAGTACCTGACAAAGGAGTGCTTGACATTTTATTATATTATATGGATGGCATTGATACTCAATTTAATCATAAAGCACGCAAGAATGATATGATGGCATAACCCATGTATAATGTACTATAATGGATATATTCTTAGGAATGCAGTTCCTTTAATCGGCTGGGTGACTACTTATAAGAAGTACTTTGAGAGAATATGGCTAAAATAATGTTAAGACATAACTATCACTTTATCCTGAAAGCACTCTTATTATCAAGGTTTACCTAATGTTAATTTTTATGAAATCTAGATAAATTTCAACCACCAGATTATGAGAAAGGAAGGGTTCAGAAATTCTGTGAGGATGAATTACAATGCTTGTTTTGATTTTGGAAGGGACGAATAAGCTGCATTACAAAAAATGCCTTAACACACTAGGAACCATTACAACATTGTCACAAATCAGTCAATGAACGAGATTAGAAGTATTACGTTAAAAAGTTTAAATAAAGGGTTTTTCTCATATTAGTCCCTTAAATTATGTGTATTTTGATATTAGTCCCTTAAATCTTTGTAATTTGAATTTAGTCCTTTAAAGGGACTATTTAGGTTAAACTTTAAACATTTAAGGGACTATTTAGGTTAACAAAAGGGACTATTTAGGTTAATATTAAACATTTAAGGGACTAAATTCAAATTACAAAGATTTAAGGGACTAATATCAAAATACACATAATTTAAGGGACTAATCTGAGAAATGTATGGTATTAAATATACGTTTAGAATTTCCCTTCTTATTCACATTCATTGTTTACACAGATATTGCTTGCAATACAATATTTTACCATTTATCTATGCATAAAGTTAGTGAAAGAAATTCTTAGAATCGTAATTCAGAAAGGTGGATAAGCACACTACATGCTATTTTTCATTTGCTGAAGTGGAAGAAATACTGGTTAGTACATGTGAACCCACATGACAGCTTTTACTTGAGTTTTAATCAAGATATTGTCTTTGCCAGACCCAACAAAACAATAATGTCAAGCCTTATACCGTTGTTAAATGGCTTGCAGAGCATATTCATAGAGTTGAGGATGGCTACTACCGGTGGGTCAATGATCAGCGCTTACACAAAGTGCATGTATGTTTTCTAAACTGTAGCTACATATATGACATTTGCGTGTTTGTGAATTTATTGTTTATACATGTTGACTAATCAGGCTAAACTACAAGACCTTGTTCAACAATCCAATCAATAGGGATCAAATCCTATGATTGATGTGAATATACTAACAACAGTGCTAAATCCACAATTAGAATATGTTAGGGGAAAAGAATCCGGCTAACGAGGGCATTCCAAATATTCCACAGGCCTAGAAGACCACACTGCTGAAATAGCAACCCTGAAGAGAAGAATATCAGAATTGTAGGACGAACATGAAAAGAGACTGCGAGAGATCTAAGCTTAGCAAGACAGGAGAGCATAGGAAGCACAAGCAGAGCAAGACAGGAGAGCACATGAAATACAAGATAAGCAAGACACGAGGATACAGGATCCACTTGCAGCTTTTAAGGAAGAATTCATGTGATCTATGTCTTCTCGACCTTGAGCAAGACGTGAATGTCGACTTAGATTAGTTCATATTATAAAATGATGGTTCTGTTATTGAGGTTATGTGCTTCTGGTAGGAGCCTTTTCCACATATTTGATAGCCTACTCTTGGTACCTTCCCTTATTTAAATCACATGTCTCTCTTGGGTTCCTACCATTAATTTCTCAGTTCCCATTTTTTATGCTTAGGCAGAATTATTACAATGCTTATAATCTTTTCATATTTGCATGGTTTATGCTCTAACATGGTGTTGATGCCTAGAATCTCACGGAGCTCAGATCACGGCGTCGGATGCCTGTACTAGAAAGAGTATTCATGCAACAGAGAACCCTTTGGACTTAGATTAATTTCCTCTTGATGCCTGATTAGAGGGCTTATCTGAGTCTTAGATTTATTATTATTTGGTATTTTAATGCAAGTTGGATTTTTCTTCTGCTCACAAATGTGCAAAAAAGCGTGGATTATTTGCTCAATTAAAAAGATTGTTGGCTTTAAGCCTGTTAATTAGTTGTTGCATGTTACAATGGCGTGGTAATCTTGCATGGTCTGCTATGTTGTAAGCAACCATTGCAGCTATCCATCAATATCACGTTTGATATTCTTCTCCCAAAGCTTTCTTTCTGTCTCCCTTTGATCCTTTGTCATAGACGTGATGATTTAATTGCTTTCTATACTGGGATTTAAGCATCAGTCGAAGTGGTTTCTAAAGTGGGAGGGGATTCACATATCTGCAGGTCACCGTCCGAAGCTGGAACTTGATCACC
This sequence comes from Scilla litardierei, assembly GCA_030789695.1. Taxonomy (NCBI): domain Eukaryota; kingdom Viridiplantae; phylum Streptophyta; class Magnoliopsida; order Asparagales; family Asparagaceae; genus Scilla; species Scilla litardierei. The sequence continues at coordinate 461,751,154 of CM061142.1, forward strand.
AGGGTTCGGGAGTGCTTCTTTTAGAGCGACGTCCATTAACAGACATTGGAAGGTTACATTGTTAATATGCAGATAGATTTACGGTTTGTGGTCCAAGCAGTGAACATGTACCTTGTTTAGCTTTAATTAGAATGCACCTAATTACAGCTCCATTTTGACTAGAGGGGGAAAAAATATCTAATTGTTTCGGTTGTTGTTGCTATGTACATAGTTTAGACTCAAGACTTGTGTCTCTGTCATTTTCTAACCGAAATGGGAAATATTTCAAGTCATTTCCCGCAGGAGAACAAGTAACATGTATATAAACTTTTGAAAGTTAATCTGTTGTATCAAGTATTTGTTGACAACTGGATTCCGGTCAACAGTAATCGGGACTGACATGGACTCCTTCGATGAGGTGGAGCCTCGCCAGTTGTTGATGTGGCACCCTCGGTTGATGGTACCAGGGTCAAAGAAGGCTGGGCGTCAAGCTTCGTACTTGAGTTCGACCAATCTCACGGTCGAATGTAACGATCGTTCGACCTTTCAGCTGGGTCGTACCTGGAACGACCTACACCACAAACAAGCGTTGGGGGTCGGATCTGGGTTCCGACCCAAATCCCATCCGATGACTAAGTTAGTGCTGGCTTAAGAAAGGTTCGGGGTTGTCAAGATCGACTCAATAGAGATTGTCTTGATTCAGTCACCTCAAGCTTTTGGAGGAAGAAATATAAGAGTGGAAAGAATGAGTTTGTTAGAGTACCTAGTATTTTGTACCTATGGCCTCCCCCTGTACAGCTTGTCTTCCATGTATTTATAAGCAGTGGCATCTCCTTAGTGCCGTTGGCTTACAGCGGTCACCCATTATGGCAGCACGATCGTTCCTAAAAGATAGGCATAACCGATGTCCACTTCTCCGGCCATTTATGAGAATATAATATTCAACCACTTCCTTAAGCTGTGGGAGCTTCAACATGCAAATTAGATGTGGGCTTTGACCAGTCTAATGATTAGCCTTTCTTACGAATTTTACATGCCTAGAGGGCTGGGATATCCTTCCTTTGGGCTTTTATAACCTCTATGAGAAAGTATTCTTTTTCCTCGAGGGCCTGCCTAAGGATTCAACAATGGCCCCCATCACTTGGTTTCAATCATTTTGACGGATGAGATCAAGTGATGTGATGCCTCATTAATGGTGGCATGTAAATCAAGGTGTGGGTATTTATAAGCAGTGGCATCTCCTTAGTGCCGTTGGCTTACAGCGGTCACCCATTATGGCAGCACGATCGTTCCTAAAAGATAGGCATAACAGTTGTGCACTCCTCCCGCCATTTATGAGACCATAATCAACCACTTCCTTACGCTGTGGGAGCTTCAACGAGCAAATTAGGTGTGGGCTTTGACCAGGCTAGTGATTAGCCTTTCTTACGAATTTTACATGCCTAGAGGGCTGGGATATCCTTCCTTCGGGCTTTTATAACCCCTATTTGAAAGTAATTCTTTTTCCTCGAGGGCTGACCTAAGGATTCAACAATGGCCACATCACTTGATTTCAATCATTTCAACAGCTGAGGTCAAGTGATGTGATGCCTCATTAATGGGGCATGTGTAACGGCCGGTATTTATAGCCGTGCTTTAGTCATGTGTATCGGTAATTTTCTTTCGAACATCTGGATTATTTTTCGTCCGTGCGTTTCTTGTTACACGTGTGCGAGTCTGTATTTCCGTTTTTACCGGAATGTCATTAATTGATCATCTAGTTTAACTAAAAACTTTAATTTAATTATTTTGCAAATTACTTTTGTTATTCTTACTAATTACTTTTGGTAATTACATTTTATAACTTAATTAACTAATTAAATATTCTTCATTCAACAAACACGTTTAGTTTTTGGTGGAGAAGTCTTATACGTTAGTCAGATTCATTCTCCCGCTTTAAGTCAACAAACATCATTAACTTCAGTCCTAATCTCAACCTAAACTCATTAAATTTGCTCCCTGCGTTTTTTCTCCTTAGGACAATTAAGATACGTCTCTTCACTGATAAAATCATCTACAACCCAACTCTGCAAATCCCATCTGCAAAACCATCCTGAAACCAGCAAACATTTCACCTGCAAATCCTCTTTCAATTTCTCAAAGCCAATAACAAATTTCTCAAACCAAAAATCATCTTCCACAACCCAAATCAGAAACCATCCACACCAAAACCCAATCTGAAATTATTTCAAGAATTAGAGGAAATCTGAAAATTTTCTTCCCCAAACCCCAATCTGAAATTTCAACTTCAGATTCAAAATTTCTTCCCCAAACCCCAAATCTGAAAATACAAGAGGAATCAAAATCAAACCCATTCAAAACTTCCATCTTCTTCCTCCACCTCTTCCCTTCATCTTCTTCCTCTTCTCTCCCTTGGCCGGCCGCATCTCCACCCACCAGCAGCTGCGCGCGCCTACATCAGCAGCCACCGCCGGCCAAGACCCATCGCCGGCCACCTGCGCGTGCGCCGCTGCCGGAGCAAGTCGCCGGAGGCCGCCTGCCGCGCAGCCGTGAAGACCTCCTCCCCTTGCGCAAGTGAGATTCCCTTCCCTTGGTTGCGCGTGAGTCCCTCTTGCCTGCAGTTTTGAAACAACACAAAACAAATAAATAATGAAACAAGAACAAAAGTTGAGGTAGAGAAGAGACAGAGGGTCAGAGAGAATAAATGAAAATGAATACAATATATTAAGGGTAATGGGTGACAGCCTATTAAAAATGAGAAAGAGTTTTATAACATATTAATTTGAGTAAGGGGTATGTGATAGTAGGTGAAGGGAATTAAATGTTGTGTTAACATGCAAATAACCCTATCCCTAACTAATATTAGCTTAGTTAATTAATTGATGGTTAAAATTAGTTGGTTTAAATGTTAATTTGATTTCAACGTGTTAGTATGATTAAATAATAGGGTAATAATAAGTCGTACCATGTTAGTGTAACACAATATAAACACCACCCTAGCTAGTGAACCCAATAAAATTAGGTAAACACAATTTAGGGCTCAACTTAATTGTGTGCTTAACTCGCAATAAATTGAAATCGTTAATATGTATAACCAAAACAGAGAACCGTCATCACCGTAAGATAGTACCCAACAAAACGAACCCAACTACACCAAAATCACTAAAATCGGGCTAGTGTACAATTTATAGTGAATATTTGAAGTTAGGTGATCATTTGGCCATTTTCACGTAAAGTTGTATAACTAAATTTCTACACATGAAATGACGCGAGAAACTACTTCCACCGCATTCTTGACTAAAAATGTGACCCAACGACATATAATTCGATATACCTTAATTTAGAACAATAACAAGAATAATTAACTTTCTGATCAAAATCATTAATTCTCGATTTCAACACTTTTATCCATTATAATAAATGTTATTATTTAATGACGCAGATACGTCGCGAACTTTCCTGTCGTTACTCGGACAACCCAAACTGTCCCAGTCAGGCAAGCGTGCAGTTATTTTATGTTCTTTTGTGATATCTGATGTTGTACACTTAATTGCTGACACATACACACTTTTTAGAAATGCTAGACTTAAACTCGTGTGCGTGTGTGTGGACCCCTTAATAATCAAAATGAATGCACTTTGTGAATGGTAATGTTTCTGGACATGTATGGTTAATTTTAGAACTGTTGATACTTATAGAATGTTAAATGCCGTTGGCTACCAGTTGTCGTTGGCTACCAGTTGCCGTTGGCTACCAGATGTTACATGCCGTTGGCTACCAGTTGCCGTTGGCTACCAGATGTTACATGCCATTGGCAACCGGTTGCCGTTGGCTACTAGTTGTTACATGCCGTTAGCTACCAGTTGCCGTTGGCTACCAGATGTTACTTGTCGTTGGCTATTAGTTGACTAATCTCGTCGGTCACATGTGACTATGTCACATGCGACTAGTCTGGACTCGTGTTTAAGTATATGACGGATTAGCATCCTGGCTCGTGATCTAGGAAATACACGTGGGTGGGGTTGGTTCCTGGGCACTAGCTGGTAGTAAACGAGTCGCCTTCGGGGGCACTTGAAGGTGTATTTATTTACTATTCGTCTAACGGCGTGATCCTAAATCACGGACTTGCACACACAGTTTAATAATTGAAAAAGAAAGTTAATTACAGATTGATGTTACATTTCTCAACTGCCATGTTAATTTTTACAACTGAAATGCCATGTTAATGTAACTTGTTGCTTTAACTACCATGCTAGTGTAACTTGTCATAATTATTTTAACTGCTTCAGTTCAATTAAATACATGCTAGTGTAAATTCGTTTAACTGCTGTAAAACTGCCATATATAACTTGTTATATATCTTGCCTTGGGTTATCTGACATCTACTTGCAGACCCTTGCTGACATACATTCATGTTGTTTGAATGTATGTCAGGTTACGAGACAGGTTATCTGGAGGACGAGTTGCTGGATCAGAGTGATCCAATTGACCAGGATTCTGCTGATCCTGAAGTCCACCCTATTGTGGACTAGTACTGATTATCATCGCTGCAGCTATTTACTTTTCACCGTTGTTGTTTGTAGGGTGTGTACCCACTTTATCTGTATCGCTATCATTGTAGGCCATGCTTGGGGCCCTTTTATTATTGTGTACTTTATCTGGATGTTGGTTTTTAATATTTCTGTTGTTCTGAGTTGCATGCAAGTTCCTACGAAAAGGTGTTTTCATAGATGCTTATTGGGTTCGAGTTTCACCGCTCCAACCTAAGCGGGCCCACTCGCGTCCTCGCCCCAAGTATAATGGGAAGCGGGTCGTGACAGCATGTAAATCAAGGGGTGGTATTTGAGTTTAAGTGCCAAAAAATAACCCAATTCATTCTTTTGATTTGGCTGTTGTGTCAGTTCAAGTGTCGAGATACGGATGTGTATAGATCATTAACACACATCCCTCGATGGGCATGGTCAGTCAAGTTCATTGCGAGATTCCATAATAAGGAGGACGAAAGAAAGGGACTCAAGCATTTTAGGGCTTTTGTACCAGAACTTCGCCTTCGAAAATTTCTATCATGGCTTCTTCTTCAATGCCTCGCGCTTCTACTGAGACCTCGATCTCTATTCCTCATAAAGGCGAGGAGAAAGTCGTTATTCCTGGTGTCGTCTTTAATCAAGCTTTCCGAGTAATGGCTGACCAAATCCTTGATTTCCAAAAGAAGTATACAAGAGGCGATTATCAAATTTGATTGCCATGACAAGAGGAAAGGATTTGCTTCCCTGGTGATCGTGAAGTAGGGGTGTATGTCAAAGCCTTTCATCACGGGCTTCGATTCCCTATGCATCTCTTTATGCTCGGTGTGTTGAACACATTAGGGATTCCTCTCGGTCAGCTGTTGCCAAACTCCATGGGCATTCTAGCTAGCTTTATCGTAATGTGCATTCTAAATGGTATTGACCCATCTATGGGATTGTTCAACTTCCTCTTCAAGGTGTCGCCTTCCCTATCTCCTAGCTGGTTCATGATCACCGCTCGACGAGATAGGAAATTGTTCGGAAGGAACAATTTGTGCTCGTGGTATTCCTCAATGAATCGAGTTTCATTACTCAATGGGGGAATCTGGAACTGCCTTGAATGATGAAAAATCTCATTCTGAAGATGAGGAGAAGGCCGATGGCATTTTGTTAATGTTGCCAGAAGGAAAAAGGTTGACGTAGAAGCTTTTATCAAACAAATTGTTACTTAAAACCATTTGGCCCATCGACTTATAACCGACAATAATGGTGTCGTTCGGTTGTGAGGGGGTGGCCCCTCGGTTTACGGCCAACGACAAGGGTCGTTCGGTAGCGAGGGGACGGCCCCTTGGCGTACGACCAACGACAAGAGCGTCGTTCAGTGGCGAAGGAGCTTGGCCCCTCGACTTATGGACGGTCGTTCGGTTGCGAGGAGACGGCCCCTCGGCTTACGGCCAACAACAATGGTGTCATTTGGTTGCGAGGGGGTGGCCCCTTGACTTACAGCTGACGACAATGGTCGTTCGGTTGCGATGGGACGGCCCATCGGCTTACGGCTGAAGACAATGGTGTCGTTCGGTTGCAAGGGGACGGCCCCTCGGCTTACGGTCGATGACAATGGTGTCGTTCTATTGCGAGGGGGTGGCCCCTCGGCTAACTGCTGATGACAAAAGGCATTCGGTTGCGAGTGGATGGCCCCTCGGCTTACAACCGACGACAACGGTGTTATTTAGTTGCGAGGGGGTGGCCCCTCAACTTACGGTCGATGAAAATGGTTGTTCGGTTGCAAAGCGATGGCCCCTCAGCTTACAGCCAATGGCAATGGTGTTGCTCGGTTGCAAGGGGATGACCCCTCAGCTTACGACCGACAAAAATGGTGTCGTTCGGTTGCAAGTGGGTGGCCCCTCGGCTTACGGCCTATGACAAGGATCGTTCAGTTGCGAGGGGACAGCCCCTTGGCTTACGGTCGACGACAAGGGTTGTTTGGTAGCGAGGGGATGACCCATCAGCTTATGACCGATGATTAGGGTCAATCGGTAGTGAGGGGATGGCCCCTTGGCTTACGACCGATGACAAGAGTGTCGTTTAGTGGCGACGGAGCCTGGCCCCTCGACTTATGGCCGACAACAATGGTGACGTTCGGTTGCAAGGGGGTGGTCCCTCGGCTTATGGCCGACGACAAGGGTATTTCGGTAGCGAGTAGACGGTCCCATAGCTTATGACCGACGAGTAGGGTCGTTCGGTAGCGAAGGGACGACCCCTCGACTTATGACCGACGACAAGAGTGTCGTTCAGTGGTGAGGGAGCCTGGTCCCTCAACTTATGGCTGACGACAACGATGTCATTCGGTTGTAAGGGAGTGGCACCTCGGCTCACTGCCAATGAGAAATGGGTCGTTCGGTTGTGAGGGGGTGGCCCCTCAGCTTACGGACGATGAAAATGGTTATTCTCTTTGCAAACGACTGAAAAACTCGGGGAGACTTCGCTCTGCTGAATGTTCCCATGAGGTTGCATTGACACGGACAAAGGGGTGCATTTCTACGAAAATCCAAAATATCCTCTCAAGGCACAATAGTCATACGTGGCATTTAGGTGACAAGAAATTTTATTCATTCGAATGAAAGATTAAAATTAACAAGAAATAAATCTCATACAAATGTCGTATTCCATGTGCATGGCTCGGCTATATCAGGACCTCTACTTCTGCGGTCTGTTAGTCGACGACTTTTGTTACGGGGAGTTAGACAAGGGCCCCTTCCCTTTTTATTTCTGCTTTGAGGTCCCCTCTTTTGCCTGACCGTTGTCGACGAACTTCTGCAGGTGTCCCCGTTTGATGAGAGCTTCATAGTCCCTTTTCAGGGTTGTCGGTGTAGTGACCGTGATCCTTGTGATACCTGCAGAATTTGAGGTCATATCTTTCATACATGTTCTTCTTCTTAGGATCTGGTTCATTGACAATTCCATCACGCTTCGCATAAGCTAAGACTTCAGCTCTGGATGCGTTCAGCTTAGCCATGGCCTCGTTGGTCAAGCGCTCTTTTTTTTTGGGGCTCTTGTCCCTCCGTCGCCTATATCGATGTTCTTGGCGAGGACTATTGTCACGCCCCGCTTCCCTAAAATTGAGGCGAGACGTGAAAAGGTCCGCACGGGAGTGAAGCTGTGAAGCCCCAAACCCGATAAGCGTCAATAAAACATAAGCAGGTCCCTGTAACCACAAACGGAACAACAATAATAACACAAGAGAGACAGAAATAAAATCTCAAATCTAAGAATTTGTCCAACATTAAAATTAAGTTCAACATCCAGAAAAGCCACCAGGCTAAAAAAAGTCTAAAGGCCCAGAACAAGGCCAACAAAAGGGACAACATAACAAAGTATAGGTGCTGCGCACCGACAACTACAGCAGTCTAAAACAAAAGGGAAAGCTCAATGAAGACACTAGGACTGGTCCCCAGTGTCCACGTACTCCTCGCCAAACACAGGCTCGGGCTCGACATCTGCAAACACCTCGTCCTCAACAATGAACTCAGGCTCAGGATCTAACATGTGTCACCCAAAAGAGTAAAGGGGCACATGTCAGCAAGTCTAAAAGACTTGGGCAAGGAAACTGAAAGTAAGGTAAACTAACAACCTAGCAGTTATAGTATGCATACATGGCAGTTATGGTATAAGTGCACAAGTAAGACATGGTGAAACGATATGTACAAGAGAACAATCTATAAGGGCATGTCAAGAGTAGCCAAGCTACTAACAATCTCAATCTTTTCACTAGTCACGTTTCACATTGTTTGTAGATGTTTACGCCTTACAGCTGAACGGTTTGACATTCACACTGATTGGCCGCTTAACACTACCCTAGAACCCAGAGTTTACGCCTTACAACTGGAGTTGCTGATCGGGCAGACTCCCAGTTGAATGGTCGCTTAACTCTTACCCCAAAACCCACATGTAAACGAGCCGGGGTCCCTGTACACGAGCTCAATAAATGAGCCAGGGTTGCCCCGCACATGAGCTCGTTTCCTGGATCACGACCCAGGAGCGTATTTCATTTGGCATAGGGGTGCACCTAGCCTCAATCATTTCACAAGGTGTAGCGGAGCTACGCAATCACGGGAACACTTAAAGAATGCAATGACATGACAATTAATTCGCGTACCGTTAATGGAAATTAAACATGACATGGTAGTTGTGCAACATGATAAATGTCGGATCTAGCTTTGTTGTCAAGCTAGTTCCTAAATTTGCGCCTAGGCGAGTATCATTTCGTCGCCTAGTCTCTTTTACGCCTACAGCAAGCAAATGGCCTAAGACATGGCCCAAAACCCTAAGTGGCAAGTTTCACTTGCCTAGCACCAAGGATGACGATCAACGAGGCCGTCACACAAAAGCTAACTACGGCGATGAGATCGCTGCCATGGCAAAACTGTTGGATCCTGCCAAAACAGAGTTAGGATCGATAAATGAAGTTTAGACTTACGCTTGCATATGCGGCACGGTAGTCTACGAACTTCGCCTTCAGATTCACCACGACGGATCGAGTCTTCTCACGAACGGAGTAAGGCTACTAAATCCACAATCTAAATCTCTACTTTTAGATTAAGAACTTGGATACAGAGAGAGGAAGTATTTCGGCAGAGCTTCGCTAGAATGAAAATGCATGCAAGAATGCCATGCAAAAGTGTAAGAAATGGCTTACCCTTGGGTCTTATTTATAGCCCCCAAGGTAGTTATTTTAGGGTAAATTGTTCCTTTGGAACAATTTAACTAAGGTGTACCATGATACATGGCACATTATAAGCTTAAGTTGTACCATATGCATGGTACAACATAAGCTTAAGATATTCCCCCTTTATTAGCCATATGTCGCATGCACTTATGCATATATAATGCGACTTTCCTACTCATCCAGAGATCCTCTCCGCAAGGGAACAGATCCCCTTTGCACACGACTTCGTGTACGCGACGTTTGAGGTCCGTATTCCCTCGTACATCCCCCACAAGGGTGTACAAACGTCTTCCATATCCAACATCTCCCACTCACACTTGAGGGGATTGTAAGAGAACGTCTTTCTCTTAGTTCTTTCATCTATCATACCGAGAAATAGACCGTGCGACCGTCATGCGCGTAGAGTCTGTTGTTGTGCACTTGTTAGAGATACACAACGACCTCGAAGGTGCAAAGTTGAGTAGTTCAACGCATGCTTTACCCTAGATTATTTCTTCACATTTCTTATACTTTATATTCAACAATTGAATCCCATCTGGATTACAATTGGCTGGCCAGCTTTGAATCATTTAAAGTCCAAATGTGAATATGAAATCAATCTTCCTCTTCTTGCGAACCTTCTGATTTTGACTTGATTCGCTTTTCTAACGTGTCCCACCGAGCCGAATTATCATAGCCCATTAGCAACACGCTAAGATAGCGATCATCTCGTCAAATCTGAAGGAACCAATTGGAGTCCTTGAGGGTAAGAGTTAAGACCCGTATGGCCTTTGAGTCTCACATAATAGCAAACACTATTGCTACTAACTCAGTGGTCGAAATGCATACGTGGTATGAACACATATTACAACATCACTCCTTTCCCAGGGAGAGTATGTCTTAATGATGTTGTACGGATGAAAAGATCAGACACCACAGTGCCTATATTTTTGAGTCCCCTTACTACTCGTGAAATATTCATGGACTCTCATCCTGCATAAGACATATAGGAAAAAATCCTATGAGATCTCTTTCAAATATCCTTGTGATACAGATCTCAGATCTTTTGTAAGCATCCATATGATGCAGATCTTTCATTCGACTATCTTGTTTAAGTCACGACTCTAAATCATTTGTCTAATGATTTTGACTTTAAACTAGTCTCATCTTTATCTTATCCATCTGATAAGATAAGGCGGTTGCTCATGTGAGAGAGCCAACCTTAATCTGTCCGACATACACACAATAAAATAGCTGAGACTTAAACACAAATGTATAAAATCATTTGTAAGAAACTTGTATGCAATATATAAAAGAACTTCTTTCTTTTATTAAACTTTGATCTTCTATAGACATGGGAAATATTACAAGATACAGCTCAGCACCTACGCATTCCCATAGATGATAAGTGTTTGTAGAACACATCTCTGGGGATCGCCTTAGTAAGGGGATCCGCTATCATCTCATGCGTGGATATGTATCCTATGTCTACTTCCTTCCTTTTGTCATAGTCCTTCGCAAACTTGAATCGAATGTCAATGTGTTTGGTCTTACAATGAAATTTAGGATCTTTGACGTAGGCAATCGAAGCTTGACTATCACTGTATATAGGAACAGTGCTTGAGTCAGTGGCATTCGTCAGCCTATCTATGAATTTCCTAAGCCAAACAGCTTCTTGGACCGCCATGCTGAATGCTACGAATTCGGCTTCCATGGTTGATAGAGCGATGCAGGTTTGTTTCTTGCTGCTCCAGGATATTGCACCATTCCCGAGCAAGAAAACAAAGCCTGAGGTAGATCTTCGCTCGTCGAGATCACCTGCCCAATCAGCATCGGTATAGCCTTCGAGTCTCAAGGTATTGCCTTGATAGCATAACGCATAGTCCGCAGTCCCTTTGAGGTACCTTAATATCCTCTTCACCGCTTTCCAGTGTGCCTGTCCTGGGTTGGATTGGTAACGGCTTACCATACCAACACCATAGCAAATGTCCGGTCTGGTACACATCATAGCGTACATCAGACTCCCGACAGCACTGGAGTATGGAACCTTTTCCATAGCTTTCTTTTCTTTTGGATCTTTGGGACACATTTCCAAACATAGACCCTCGCCTTTGCTTATTGGAGTATCAATTGGCTTGCAGTCATGCATATTAAACCGTTCTAAAACTTTCTTTATATATGTCTCTTGAGAGAGAGAAAGAAGTTTCTTGGAACGATTCCTTGAGATCTTAACCCCAAGGATATATGCAGCTTCACCCATGTCTTTCATCTCAAAGACGGATGAAAGCCAAGCTTTGATATCCAAGATAAGACGCTTATCATTTCCGGCTATAAGTATGTCATCTACATAAAGAGACATAATTACATACTTGTTTTTAATCCTCTTAATATATACACAGTTGTCTTCGTCGAGCATGGAGAAACCATACGAAAAAACGACTTCTTGAAAGCGCATATACCACTGCCTTGAGGATTGTTTAAGACCATATATGGATTTACGAAGTTTACAAACCTTATGTTTGTTTTCTTCTTGTACAAACCCGTTTGGTTGTTCCATGTAGATCTCCTCATCTAGTTCTCCGTTAAGAAAAGCAGTCTTTACATCCATCTGATGTAACTCGAGGTCCAAACAAGCCACCATTGCCAGAATTAAGCGAATGGAGGTAAAACGCACGACAGGAGAGAAAGTCTCTTCGTAGTCTATTCCTTCCTGTTGCGTGAAACCTTTCGCAACAAGGCGAGCTTTATATTTCTCGATGGAGCCATCAGCCTTATGCTTGATTTTGAGAACCCACTTGTTCCCAATGGCTTTACGTCCCTTAGGTAAATCAACCAAGTCCCAGACTTGGTTTGTTTTCATGGATTGAAGTTCTTCTTCCATTGCCGCTATCCATTTATCTTTAGCAGGGCATGTGACGGCCTGTTTGAAATTTACAGGTTCGTCATCATCTTGTAGTAATGTCATGAATGTTTGAGGAAATTCATCCTCAAATCTCAGAGGTGTTAGCCTCGTTCGATTACTACGTCTTGTTTGAGTTTGATCACTCCCACTTGGAATGAAATCACTCCCACTTGGAATAACATCACTCCCACTCGGAATAGGATTGGTATCGTTCGTATCATTCATTGGTGAAGTTTGAAACGTATTTTCTTCTTCACCAAGAATTCTCCCACTCGAACGTTCCGATCCTTCTTGATCCCAAGTCTCAAACAAGGATAAGTCTTGACTTATCTCACCCTGTCTTGGAAACTCATTTTCCAAGAAGACAACATCCCTCGATTCGAATTCTATAAGACCCCCATTGTCCTCTTGACCGACGAAAGCATATCCTTTGGAGTTTTCAGCGTATCGGATGAAGATACACTTCCTCCCACGTGGCCCAAGTTTGCCATATTTGTGAGAGGATAAATGTGCATAAGAGGCACAACCCCAAGGTTTTAGAATGCTTAAGTCTGGAGTTCTATTGTTCCACAACTCATAAGGAGTAGAACTTACCGACTTCGAGGGTACACGGTTTAAGATGAATGCTGCCGTCAATAATGCATCACCCCAAAAGGTGATGGGCAAATTTTCCTGAGACATCATTGCTCGGACCATTTCCATCAATGTCCTATTTCTTCTTTCCGCAACACCGTTTTGTTGCGGAGTATAAGGCATAGTTATTTGATGAACTATGCCTTTTTCATCACAGAGTTCCTTAAAACTCGTTGATTGATATTCTCCACCCCGATCGGTTCGCAAGACCTTTATCTTGCGATCTAGTTTATTTTCCACTAAACTCATATAGTTTTTGAAGCATGATAAAGCTTCATGTTTGTGGGAAATCAAATAAATATGACTGAAACGGGTGAAGTCATCAATGAATGTGATGAAATAGGACTTCCCGCGTCTTGTCTTAACATTCATTGGACCGCAAATGTCCGAATGGATAAGCTGTAATGGAACTTCGGCCCTTGTGCCAGTTCCAAACGGCTTGCGACAAGTTTTCCCTACAAGACAATGTTCGCAAGACATTTCAACTTTTGAAACATTAGATAGCAAGCCACTTTTGGCAAGTCTATCCATTCTAGTTGGTCCAATATGACCAAGTCTTGCATGCCAACAAATGATCTCAGATTCAGAGTTAGAAGCATTTGTCAAATGGAAACTTTCATTAATGGAAGAAGAATCATCATACATTGTGTTTAAAACAATTAATCCATTACAAACATTACCAGACCCAATTAAAGAACTATTACAAACAAGGTCAACCTTTTGTTTATAGAACCTCCATTCATAATCTAAAGACATTAACATGACCACGGATACGATATTCCTTCTAATATCTGGAGCAAAGAGGACGTCGTGCAATAATAAAGTCCGGCCGTTGTCGAGAACTAGCTTGCATGTTCCGACGCCTTTGACTTCAACACGAGTGTTGTTGCCGACGTATATCCACTTTGTTCCTTGAGTTATCTTTCGATACTCTACGAAGAACCTTCTGTCCTTCGCTACGTGGTCTGTGGCCCCTGAATCAATCAACCAAAAATAGTTAGATTCAGCAAGAAACACGGAACTAGAAACACATATGTAACTAGCCCTACAAGTTACCTTATCACTTCCATCCGTACATGTACGGGCGAAGTGACCGTACTTGTTGCACTTAAAGCACTTGATCTTCTTCAAGTTTTTCTTCTTTGAGTGCATATTCTTTTGTCACTTTTTGTTCTTAGTCTTCTTTGAGGTTTCCGGTTCTTGCTTTCGTTCGTTCACAAACCTTAAGCGTTTATTCTTCTGCTTATTTCCTCCATGTGAGGAACTGGCGGCCATGTGCACTTCTGTACTTGGTTTTACGGCTTGAATCCGCTCTTCCTCGAGTTCGAGGTGTTTCGATACATCGCTTAAAGTTTTAATGCACTCATTATGAGTGAGGTGCATTTTCATGTTATCCCAGCTATCTGAGAGTGAACGAATGACTGCTTGGATCTGCTGTTCATCAGACAGCGTAACACCCGCATCCTTTAATTCAGATATGAGATTCGCCATGTGGCGGAGATGCTTCTTCATAGAATGATCTCGCCGCATTTTGTACGAATCAAATTGAATGTTTAAGGAGCGGAGTTTGGTAACCGAAGTTCCACCAAACTTTATTTCTAGCTCAGACCATATGTCTTTGGCTAGATCGAATTCCTGAAATAGACGCATTATGTCATTGTCCATTGCGGACAGTAACGTAATACGTGCTATTTTGTTCTTTCGATTCCAAGTCTCATAAGCTTCCCGGTCCCTCTTGTGTTGGGCCGTATTGCCCAACTCAGGTTCTTCCATTATGTTTTGGAGTGTTTCAAGCACATCTTGCTCCTCCAAAACATATTGGATTTTAATTGACCAAAGTTTATAATTGTCGCTGTTGAGCTTTTCACCTTTGTTAAGCTCTGCGACAATGTTCTTAGAAGCGGTAGACATATTCGAATCAAAAAACTGCAAAGAAAATGAAAAACACGATCAAAATTCTATGCATAAAGTTTCGATTCTTTAAACACTTGATAAGTTCCTTGGATGCGTTGAAATGTTACTCTAGAATCGAGAAGTTCACTACGTTCCCAACTACCATCTAGAAGTAACTTTCAAAGTATCCCTCTTACTTATCTCAAGTAAAAAGAAATCATAAATGATACCCGTATGGTATCAGCAGCGGAAAAATACTTTTGAAAAACATATCTTTCAAAATAGAATAGGTGAGAGTTTTGCGCAAAGAATTTTAGCGCAACAATTGCCAAGCCACGAGACCTGTTCTACACACCCATGGGTTAGATAACCATGGCCGGATCGTGGTAGGACTTGGAATTCTAAATTGCGCTATCCCGATTAATGACGGGACATAACCTATTTGAAAATACCTTTTTCAAAAAAAAATTTGAAAACACATTGGCTAATCTCCGTAGAGTAGAGCACAACGTTATAAGTTCATTGGCTAATCTCCGTAGAGTAGAGCACAATGACATGGCTAATCTCGCATGAAGTAGAGCATTACAGCTAATCTTCAAGGAGTAGAGCACTACGGCTAATCTCGCATGAAGTAGAGCACTATGGCTAATCTTCAAGGAGTAGAGCACTATGGACACCCCGTATGGGCTAGTCGGCACGTTCAAATTCGACCAAGGCCTTCTGCCGGATTGGTCGACCAAAACAACAAAATTGGTCGACCAATAATTTGGTCTTCAACTTCACTTGGCCAGGGCCTCTGCCCTGGCCGAGGCTTGGCCAATGGCCGGCCAGGGCCTCTGCCCTGGCCGGCCAGGGGGCCCTGGCCCCTCGGCCAGGGCCTCTGCCCTGGCCGAGGCCGGCCAAGGCCGGCCATGCCCTGGCCGAGGCCAGGGCATTGGCCCTGGCCTCTGCCAGGGCTGGCCAGGCCGGCCCTGGCCTCTGCCAGGGCCAGTCAGGCCGGCCAGGGCCGACCCTGGCCTCTGCCAGGGCCGGCCAGGCCGGCAGGCCGTGGCCGAGGCCGGCCATTGCCGGCCTGGCCTTGGCCGGCCACTGCCGGCTTGGCCATGGCCGGTCATGGCCAAGGCCATTTTGGGCATTGGCTGGCCATGGCCCCTTTGGCCATGGCCGGCCACCCCCTTTGAATGGGGTTGCCGCACACACTCCTCCCCCTTGATGGGGTGGTAGCCGGTGGTTATTGGCCGTAGCCAACCCCCTCCGCTTGGGGAGGGGGGTGCATGGCCTTCATAGCCCATTTGGCCATGGTGCACATGCACCAAATTTCATCTTCCCCGATGGAAATAACTGCCACCTTCTTCCTCGATGAAGCACCCGTTCGTCGATGAAGCACCCGTTCGTCGAGAAATTAGTTATTTCCTAATGGCCGTGTGCCAAAAATGAATAACATACTACGTGAACGGTCGGTTCTTCCCGTCACGGAGAGTTCCTACCATATCCGTAATGATAGGAGACCCTAACGTGAAAAGAACAACCGCTGCGTTCTCTCCGTCACGAAGCGTTCCTACCATATCCGTAATGGTAGGAGACCCATTCGTGAAAAAGACAACGACTCGTTCATAGTTTCGACGGGGCGGCGGTTTGACCGGGGCGAACCCGTATGGCTCTGATACCAATGTTGGATCCTGCCAAAACAGAGTTAGGATCGATAAATGAAGTTTAGACTTACGCTTGCGTATGCGGCACGGTAGTCTACGAACTTCGCCTTCGGATTCGCCACGACGGATCGAGTCTTCTCACGAACGGAGTAAGGCTACTAAATCCACAATATAAATCTCTACTTTTAGATTAAGAACTTGGATACAGAGAGAGGAAGTATTTCGGCAGAGCTTCGCTAGAATGAAAATGCATGCAAGAATGCCATGCAAAAGTGTAAGAAATGGCTTACCCTTGGGTCTTATTTATAACCCCCAAGGTAGTTATTTTAGGGTAAATTGTTCCTTTGGAACAATTTAACTAAGGTGTACCATGATACATGGCACATTATAAGCTTAAGTTGTACCATATGCATGGTACAACATAAGCTTAAGATATTCCCCCTTTATTAGCCATATGTCGCATGCACTTATGCATATATAATGCGACTTTCCTACTCATCCAGAGATCCTCTCCGCAAGGGAACAGATTCCCTTTGCACACGACTTCGTGTACGCGACGTTCGAGGTCCGTATTCCCTCGTACATCCCCCACAAGGGTGTACAAACGCCTTCCATATCCAACAAAAACAACATTAGAACAACATCCAACCTAGTTTTATTAGGGTTTCACAAAAACACAAATGGGTTATGAGGATATTAAGAGATCGAGTTATTACCGTATAGGAGAGGAAGAATGATGCCGAGCAAGCACGGCAACGGAAGAATTGCTCCGGGGAACCTAGGGTTCAGATCTGGAATGGATGGGGAAAATCTGGAGAAATGGGGTTTTGGGGGTTGGAGATGGCCTAGGGCATGGTGGTTGGTCAAAATGGAGAGGGAAACTCCAAGGGAGGAAGGAATGGCATGGGGAAATGTTGGATAGTGATTTGGGGAAGAAGGAGGCTCAGGAGAATGAAAGAGGGATGAAAGAAATCGTGGGTGGGGTTTAAATAGAAAGTGCAGGCGGCTGCCCAGAAATTAGGGTTTCGACACTGATTAGTCGGTCAAAGAGCAACCACTGACCGACTAGTTTGGGAACTAGTCGGTCGGTTGACCAACGCAGCCCGACTAAGTCCAAACAGTAACTCCTGTACAAAAATAGGCTTTAGATTTAGTCGGTCAAAGAACAACTACTGACCGACTAGTTTCTCATCTAGTCGGTTGATGAACGTTCTTAGACCGACTAAGAATGAATAGTACTTGGTATCAAAATGATCTTAGAGCTAGTCGGTTAAAGAACGATTGCTGACCGATTAGTTTGCAACCTAGTCGGTCGACAAATGTTCTTAGACCGACTAACGATAAACAGTAACTCCTGAGAAATTTACAAAGCCCACTAGTCGGTCCATGAAGGTTTACCGACCGACTAAATCGTCATCTAGTCGGTCGGTTCCCCTTCTTGTACCGGCTAACGTGCACAAAAAGTTCCGAAATGGAGCGTGAAGCTCCGGGATCGATTCCTACGACTCCTAGGCTTGATCTAACAATAAGATATGACCGATATGAAGCCCGTCATGAATGACTTGCTCCGAAATCGACGATCAACGGAAGAAGCTAAGAAAACACGACGAAACGATCGAAAGTGAAAGCTACGGAGACGAAAACCACACATGAGGAGAAAATCCACCAAAACATATATATATATATAATATATGTAATCCAAACACATGAAAACCAGTCGTTACATCCTCCCCAACTTAAGAAAAATTCCGTCCTCGGAATTTCCCAACACTCACGTGTCCGGGAACAAAAGTGGGAAACGCTCTCGCATCTCATCCTCATTCTCCCAAGTAGACTCTCCTGGCGAGCCGTGTCGCCACATCACCCTCACAAGGTTGACAACCTTGTTCCGAAGTAACTTCTGACGCCTGTCCAGAATCTGCACTGGCTGCTGGTCATACGTCATATCAGGGCGAACGGTAATCTCTGAGAAATCCACAGCATGAGATGGATCGCTAATGTATCGACGAAGCTGCGACACATGGAAAACATTGTGAACTCCTTCCAAAGATGGCGGCAAGGCTAAGCGGTAGGCTACCTCGCCAACTCTCTCCAGAATGTCAAACGGTCCAATGTATCGCGGGCTCAACTTCCCTCGCTTCCCGAAGCGAATCACACCACGATTCGGGGAAATCCTCAGAAACACATGGTCGCCCGGCTGAAACTCCAAAGGACGATGTTTAGCATCCGCCCAATGCTTAAAACGGTCCTGAGCAATCCTCAACCTCTCCCGAATATTCCTGACAACATCCATGGCCTCCACGATCATCTCAGGTCCCAACAGCTCCCGATCACCAACGTCATCCCAACTCAATGGCGATCGACATTTCCTCCCATAAAGAGCGGCGAAAGGTGCCATGCCAATACTCGCTTGGAAGCTGTTGTTGTAGGAAAACTCTACCAGATGTAGATGGTCCTTCCACGAACCCTTAAAATCCAACATGCACGCCCTCAGCATGTCCTCCAAGATCTGAATCGTCCTCTCGGACTGGCCATCCGTCTGCAGATGGTACGCCGTGCTGAAACTCAGACGCGTACCCAAACTCTTCTGCAAACTCTGCCAGAACTGAGATGTGAACCTCGTGTCTCTGTCCGACACGATACTCACGGGGACTCCGTGAAGTCGCACGACCTCATGCACGATTCACGTTACATCACTATCTAAACTAGGAAAAAGGAAATAGAAACGGAGAGTAAAAGAATTTACCTCCATATATCTCCTCTCTAGCACCTCAATGGACTGTCCCACTCGGAATGGAATAAAGTACACGGATTTGGTCAATCGATCTACGATCACCCAAATCGCGTCATTCTGCTTCGGACTCCAAGGTAGTCCAGTCACGAAATCCATAGTGATGTGTTGCCACTTCCACTCTGGAATCAGAAGCGGTTGTAGCAACTCTGCCGAACGCTGATGCTCCACCTTCACTTGCTGGCAAACCAAGCACTTGGCCACACTCCGAGCCACGCTCCTCTTCATGCCATGCCACCAATAGTTCAGACGAAGATCCTGGTACATCTTGGTCCCACCAGGATGCACAGAATACGGCGAACTGTGTGCCTCCACCACCAACTCCTCTCTGATATCCCCAGCTGGCACACACAACCTGGCTCCAAACCTCAGCGAGCCATCCTCATGAATCAAAAAGTCAGTCCGCAGATTGGCTTCCACCTGCTCCCGAATCTTCGCCAGCCTCGGATCTCCGGCCTGGCCAGCCTTGATCCGATCCACAATCGTCGACTGAATCTGCATACTCATCAACGAAGAAGCCTCCCCAGGAAGAACAATCTCCACACCAGACTCGCAAAAATCCTGCTGCAATCTCCACTGCGAAGTCAAAATCATCACCGCTGGAAGCGTACTCAGCGCATCAGGAACCACATTCACCTTGCCAAGGTGAAACCGCAAATCAATCGCATAATCCGCCATGAGCTCCAACCATCGACGCTGTCGCATGTTGAGCTTCTTCTGAGTGAAAATATACTTCAAGCTTTTGTGATCGGTGAAAATCTTCACTTTCTCACTCAGCAGGAAGTGCCTCCAAATCTTGAGCGCAAACACAACAGCAGCCAACTCCAAATCGTGCGTCGGGAAATTCTTCTCATGAACCTTGAGCTGACGCGAAGCATAAGCCACAACATGCCCGTGCTGATGTAACACACAACCGAGACCCTTGCCAGAAGCATCGCAAAAGATCTCAAATCCACCGCTGCGATCAGGCACAACAAGAATAGGGGCAGTTGTCAATCTCTCCCTCAGAACACCAAAAGCATTCTCACAATCACCCGACCAAACAAAAGGTACATCCTTCCGCGTCAATCTGGTCATCGGCTCAGCAATACAGGAAAAGTCCTTAATGAAACGCCGATAGTAACCAGCCAGTCCAAGAAAACTCCGGATCTCAGACGCTGACTGTGGAACAGGCCACTCTCTGATGGCCCTGATCTTCTCGGGATCCACTGAAATACCATCTCCAGTCACCACATGCCCGAGAAAAGCAACTCTGTCCAGCCAAAACTCGCACTTCGAAAACTTAGCATACAACCGATGCTTCCTCAAAATCTCCAATACTGTCCTCAAGTGCGCTGCATGCTCCTCCTCTGACTTTGAATAGATCAGAATTTCGTCAATAAAGATAACGACAAACTTATCTAAAAAGTCGTAGAAAATTAGGTTCATCAGATTCATGAAAACTGCGGGCGCATTGGTTACACCGAAAGGCATAACCACAAACTCGTAGTGTCCATACTTCGTCCTGAACGCTGTCTTCGGAACATCTCCCTTCTTCACCTTCAACTGATGATAACCACTCCTCAGATCCAATTTCGAAAACACCCTCGAACCTCCAAGCTGATCAAAAATATCATCGATGCGAGGCAACGGGTATTTATTCTTAATGGTTACCACATTCAACTCCCGATAGTCCACACACATGCGACGCGAACCATCCTTCTTCTTCACCAGCAGTACCGGTGCTCCCCACGGAGACACACTAGGGTTGACATAACCCTTCTGCAAAAGCTCATCCAGCTGCTTCCGCAATTCCTCCAACTCAGCGGGTGCCATACGATATGGCGCCTTTGAAATCGGCTGCGCTCCCGGAACAAGATCAATAGAAAATTCCAGAGCTCGATCAGGTGGCAAACCAAACATCTCCTCGGGGAAGACGTCATCAAAATCTCGCACAACCGCTGGCCTCTCCAGCTCCATCTGCATAGCCACAACCTCTACCGGCCTGGCCCGAAACTTGACAGGACCAAGCGAACTGCTTCCACGACTGAACTCAAATACTGGATGTCTGGGAATCTCGAACACCACCTTCTTCCTCCGACAGTCGATCGTAGCATAGAAGCTCGCAAGCCAATCCATCCCAAGGACCGCATCATAGTTGATGATGTCGTGGACAATGAAATCAGCGTAAAGCTCATGTCCACAAACCACCAATGAGCAAGAATTGCAACCAAGATGCACCGAGACCATGCCATTCCCTGTAACGATATTCCAACTCTTGGAAAGAGGGGACGTCGACAAGGAATGCTTCTCCACGAAGCTCCGAGAAATAATACACATCGATGCATCGGAGTCAAAGAGGACTCGTGCAGGAAATGTGCACACCAAAATCACACCTACAAACAGTCTAACAATCAAGCCCTAGTCTAGTAACCAATCATGTCCAAGCAAACAACATAATCTAACAAACAAAAATAGCTAGGAAAGTAACAGCTAGATTGAGGATTACCTACGATAACCTCATCCACAGCCTCGCTCTACACAGCGGTCATCAGAAAAGCCTGTCTCCTCGGTGGAATAGCCTGCTGAAAGGCCTGCCTCTGTGGAACAAGAGCTGCTCCACGTCCAGCAAGAACAGACGCTCTCTGCTGCAACGGCTGTGCTGCAACAGGTGTCCTCCGCAGCTGATTCGCATGCCGACAATCCTTCGTGACATGAGAAGCATCACCACAAACCAAACACTGGCCCAGAAACTTCCTACACTGATCCTTAATGTGGCCAGGCTTGCCGCAGAAATGGCAAGTCTTCTGATTAGGCCCTCCTGGCCTCTTGAACTGAGCTGGCTGATTAGGCTTGAAACCAGGCCTAACCACCGCTCTGGCATGCTCCATAGGCCTCTTCCCAGCACCAGAAACATGTCCTCTCCTCTGACTCAGGTTCAGCTCCTGCCTCCTCGCAGCGACCAGAACCTTCTGATAAGAGTCCAGATCAGAGGAAGACACAAAACTCTGAAGCTCCAAAGCAAGCCCCTGCAGGAACCTCTGAGCCCTCTCATCAGCATCATGCACCATCTTCGGTGCGAACCGACTCAGCCTAGTGAACTCTTGGTGGTACAGGTCCACCATCAAGCTCCCTTGCTTCAGATCAATAAAGCGCTGCAGCATCTTCTTCCTAGCAGCCTTCGGAAAGAACTCCTCATCAAACCTGGACTTAAAGGTAGTCCAAGCTATCGGCTCCACCAGCATCTTCTCTTCCGCATCCCACCAGTTCCGAGCATTATCCTTGAGTTGCCTCTTCGCCAAATCAACCCATCCAGCCGGGGTGATCTTGGCCATCTTCAAGTTATCCTCAATGTTCCGAATCCACTCATCGGCAGCTAGAGGACCCTCGGACCCATCAAAATATGCGGGGCCCAGCTCCCGAAATTGCTTCACTCCCGGCTCGGAGCGAGGGGCATCCGGAAGTGCCCGGGCAGCTCGAGCAAGTGGAGCATTCTGGACTTGCAGGAGCACGCCCTACTGCACCTGCATCATCTGAAGCATCATCCGCATCATCTCTCCATTGGTGGGTTCCCGCTCAGGCTCCTCGTCATGAGGGGACGCACCACTACCTCCACCACGGGTGAATCGCCTTCCTGCCATCTAATGACACAGAAAACGAAGCAGATTAGACTCATAGCTTATGACTCGGATATCGAACTTAGTTTATTGGACATTCTAATATTATTATCGTCATTCCGATAATCGCAGTTACAGAAGGAGACCTGCATGGGCTACCAACAAAACCTGTCACGCCCCGCTTCCCTAAAATGGAGGCGAGACGTGAAAAGGTCCGTACGAGAGTGAAGCTGTGAAGCCCCAAACCCGATAAGCGTCAATAAAACATAAGCAGGTCCCTGTAACCACAAACGGAACAATAATAATAACACAAGAGAGACAGAAATAAAATCTCAAATCTAAGAATTTGTCCAACATTAAAATTAAGTTCAACATCCAGAAAAGCCACCAGGCTAAAAAAGTCTAAAGGCCCAGAACAAGGCCAACAAAAGGGACAACATAACAAAGTATAGGTGCTGCGCACCGACAACTACAGCAGTCTAAAACAAAAGGGAAAGCTCAACGAAGACACTAGGACTGGTCCCCAGTGTCCACGTACTCCTCGCCAAACACAGGCTCGGGCTCGGCGTCCGCAAACACCTCGTCCTCAACAATGAACTCAGGCTCAGGATCTAACATGTGTCACCCAAAAGAGTAAAGGGGCACATGTCAGCAAGTCTAAAAGACTTGGGCAAGGAAACTGAAAGTAAGGTAAACTAACAACCTAGCAGTTATAGTATGCATGACATGGCAGTTATGGTATAAGTGCACAAGTAAGACATGGTGAAACGATAAGTACAAGAGAACAATCTATCAGGGCATGTCAAGAGTAGCCAAGCTACTAACAATCTCAATCTTTTCACTAGTCACGTTTCACATTGTTTGTAGATGTTTACGCCTTACAGCTGAACGGTTTGACATTCACACTGATTGGCCGCTTAACACTACCCTAGAACCCAGAGTTTACGCCTTACAACTGCAGTTGCTGATCAGGCAGACTCCCAGTTGAATGGCCGCTTAACTCTTACCCCAAAACCCACATGTAAACGAGCCGGGGTCCCTGTACACGAGCTCAATAAATGAGCCAGGGTTGCCTCGCACAAGAGCTCGTTTCCTGGATCACGACCCAGTAGCATATTTCATTTGGCATAGGGGTGCACCTAGCCTCAATCATTTCATAAGGTGTAGCAGAGCTACGCAATCACGGGAACACTTAAAGAATGCAATGAAATGACAATTAATTCGCGTACCGTTAATGGAAATTAAACATGACATGGTAGTTGTGCAACATGATAAATGTCGGATCTAGCTTCGTTGTCAAGCTAGTTCCTAAATTTGCGCCTAGGCGAGTATCATTTCGTCGCCTAGTTTCTTTTTCACCTACAGCAAGCAAATGGCCTAAGACATGGCCCAAAACCCTAAGTGGCAAGTTTCACTTGCCTAGCACCGAGGATGACGATCAACGAGGCCGTCACACAAAAGCTAACTACGGCGATGAGATCGCTGCCATGGCAAAACAACATTAGAACAACATCCAACCTAGTTTTATTAGGGTTTCACAAAAACACAAATGGGTTATGAGGATATTAAGAGATCGAGTTATTACCGTATAGGAGAGGAAGAATGATGTCGAGCAAGCACGACAACGGAAGAAACGCTCCGGAGAACCTAGGGTTCAGATCTGGAATGGATGGGGAAAATCTGGAGAAATGGGGTTTTGGGGGTTGGAGATGGCCTAGGGCATGGTGGTTGGTCAAAATGGAGAGGGAAACTCCAAGGGAGGAAGGAATGGCTTGGGAAAATGTTGGATAGTGATTTGGGGAAGAAGGAGGCTCAGGAGAATGAAAGAGGGATGAAAGAAATTGTGGGTAGGGTTTAAATAGGAAGTGCTGGCGGCTGCCCAGAAATTAGGGTTTCGACACTGATTAGTCGGTCAAAGAGCAACCACTGACCGACTAGTTTGGGAACTAGTCGGTCGGTTGACCAACGCAGACCGACTAAGTCCAAACAGTAACTCCTGTACAAAAATAGGCTTTAGATTTAGTCGGTCAAAGAACAACTACTGACCGACTAGTTTCTCATCTAGTCGGTCGATGAACGTTCTTAGACCGACTAAGAATGAATAGTACTTGGTATCAAAATGATCTTAGAGCTAGTCGGTTAAAGAACGATTGCTGACCGACTAGTTTGCAACCTAGTCGGTCGACAAATGTTCTTAGACCGACTAACGATAAACAGTAACTCCTGAGAAATTTACAAAGCCCACTAGTCGGTCCATGAAGGTTTACCGACCGACTAAATCGTCATCTAGTCGGTCGGTTCCCCTTCTTGTACCGGCTAACGTGCACAAAAAGTTCCGAAATGGAGCACGAAGCTCCGGGATCGATTCCTACGACTCCTAGGCTTGATCTAACAATAAGATATGACCGATATGAAGCCCGTCACGAATGACTTGCTCCGAAATCGACGATCAACGGAAGAAGCTAAGAAAACACGACGAAACGATCGAAAGTGAAAGCTACGGAGACGAAAACCACACATGAGGAGAAAATCCACCAAAACATATATATATATATATAATATAAATAATCCAAACACATGAAAACCAGTCTTACAACTATCATGCGGTCGAGCCCCTCGCCCGGTCTCTCCTTGACACTTAGAAGAGTTTCTTTTTTTGGCGACAAGCACTTCTTCTGAGGTCATGAACCGATCTGCCCGGCTGAACAGTTGTTCAAGATTTGTTGGTAGCCTTTGACTCAGAGACTTCAGCAAATCTTCGTTATGAACTCCCTGTGTGAGAGTCACGATGATTGTGTCATAAGTGGCACCTTCAACATGGAGCATTTCATTGTTGAAACATTTGACGAAGTCTCAGAGTGTCTCTTTCTCCTCTTGTTCCAACTTGAATAGGTGGGCTGACCTCTGCTTTGGGCGTCGGCCCGCTATGAACTGCCTGCAAAAAATTTGAGACAATTCGTCAAAAGATCCGATGCTACAATCTGTTAGCTTATTATGCCACTCGTCTGCAGCTTTTGTGAGGGTCGTGTGGAAAGCACGACATACATAAGCTTCGTCAGCTCCGTGTAGCTCCATCACACTTTGTTATCGACTGATGTGCTCACATGGGTCGCCTGTGCCATCGTACATCTTATTGATGGAATCTTGAACTTTGGAAGCTGAGGGACAGACGTAATGTTGTCCTTAAGTGGAGTCTTCTTGTCAGGAGCTAGGGATGTTACAAGGTGATCCCCTCTGGTCGATGAGTCGGTTGGCCTTGACCAGTAGAAGCACTAGAAGAATGGGATGGGCCCTCTTTCTGGTGATTTGTAGAATTCTGAGGTTGGGAATTTTCCTCAGGATTCTTTCGTTTCATCCCAGAGGTGGGTCTTGTAGGTCTACGGCTGTGATCTCTGGTGAGACGATCTCCTGCCTGATATACGCCACTGTGTGTAGCGCGTCCATTGTTTATAGTCCCCAGACTAAAAGGCCTTCCTGATGAATGGTTGTTGGTGCCCTCTAGTTGGTTACCGGCCTGGGCTTGTCGTTGGGACATAGGAGTGGTATTGAGAGGTGGGTTGGCTTGCTGCTCAGGGTTCATTTCCTCGGCCCTCTAACTTCTTGGTGTAGACCTCACACTAGTGGGAGTTTGCATTGGGTTTGAGAGTGGTTGCATCGGGGTCATCTAGAATTATTGCTGAGTCGTTTCCTGGATGGCATTAGCCATCATGGCAAGGCCGGCATTGACTGTCTCAGCGAGCTTATAGAGTTGCTCCTGAGACATCAGGAATATGTTTGGCACATCTTTCGACGAAGATCCAGTGTCATCCTCGATGTTCTGTGTCTCCTCATTCACGCCTAGGATCGGTCATGTGTTGTTGGGATCAGTCGACATGGCTTATGGTAGCTTTGGGTGTTGACTGATGGTGTGTTTCCCACAAACGGTGCCAACTGTTGACAACTGGTTCCGGTCAACAGTAATCAGGGTTTACGTGGACTCCTTCGATGAGGTGGAGCCTCGCCAGCTATTGATGTGGGACCCTCAGTTGATGGTACCATGGTCAAAGAAGGTGGGTGTCGAGCTTCGTACTGGAGTTCGACCAATCTCGCGGTCGAATGTAACGATCGTTCGACCTTTTAGCTGGGTCGTACCTGGAACGACCTGCACCATAAACAATCGGTAGGGGGTCGGATCTGGGTTCCGACCCAAATGCCCTCTGATGCTTAAGTTAGTGATAACTTAATAAAGGCACGGGACTGTCAAGATCGACCCAATGGAGATCGTCTCGATTCAGTCACTGCAAGCTTTTGAAGGAAGAAATATAATAGTGGAAAGGATGAGTTTGTCAGAATACCTAGTATTTTGTACCTCTGGCCTCTCCCTATACAGCTTGTCTTCCCTGTATTTATAAACAGTGGCGTCTCCTCAGTGCCATTGGCATACAACGATCCATTATGGTGGCACGATTGTTCCTAAAAGATAGGCATAAACATTGTCCACTTCTCCTGCCATTTATGAGCCCATAATCAACCACTTCCTTAAGCTGTGGGAGCTTCAACGGGAAAATTAGGTGTGGGCTTTGACCAGGCTAGTGATTAGCCTTTCTTCTGAATTTTGTTGGCTTATTGGACTGGGATATCCTTCATTCGGGCTTTTATAACCCCTATGAGAAAGTATTCTTCGGCCCAAGGATTCAACAGTATCAATTCCAGAATGAATCACGACGATAAAAAATGTAAAATGAATCGCAATAATAAAAACAATCCAGAATGAATGTGGATGTTACTAATGAATGTGGATGTTACTACAATCTATGGCAACAAAACTGTCGTTGCCATACATACGATTGGCAACGATAACAAGTGAGTTGCCATTGATATCAATGGAGATGATATATAGTTGTTGTCATTGGTATCATACTTAACCGATTGCATTGGCAACGGTGATAACGACAGTGGTCGTTGTCATTGCATGACACACCAATTGCAACGAACTCTTTTCACGGATCCTGAAAGCCTTTGCAACAACAAATACGTTGCCAAAAGGACCTATAGCAACGAACATTTTGCGGTTGTCAAAATCTTCGGTAACGGAAGTTATAGCAACGACATATTGTCGTTACCATAAGTGTTTATGCAACAAATTTGGACTTTTAGCGACGACTTTTGTTGTTGCCAAAAGTTAATTTTTGTAATGCAATTTTTTGGAATGAAGGTTAAGATCACGACAGACATGCATCTAAAAAAGTATGTTTATTACTACCACTCCTCCACCTCCTCCCATGGAAATGGGGTTAAAAATTCCACACAAAAATTATGCCCTTCTATCTGTCTTCCATAAATTGTTTCCATTCTTGTCAAGAAATATTCGTTCCCGTCCAATAAACTTGTTGGTGTTATGAATGGGGGAGACCTTTGGTCTCCACCCACTAACCATCCACCATTACACCCAATTAGTAGTGGGTGTCCCTTGGGGTCTAGATGATGTAACCCATATATGAATGAATATAAGTATGGCTATGGCTTAGACCATTAGCTAGTTCTTCCCACTCTCAACACGTTATCATGCACGATTGCCTCTAGAAATTTTTCTCTACAAAAATTCTTTTCAATAAACAAAAAAGTCGAAGGAATCTTATATCTATTGGCGGATCATTAGCCAACAACGCAAGGAGTTTGATCGTTTGCATAGCCACTGATTTTCATACGTCCTCAAGGAGCAGGATTATTTTCTACGGATTTTTCGCTCTCCGATCTTCCCTAGATCTACGGATCTAGAGGTAAATACTAAAACTCCTAGATCTAAACATAGTATATATATATTCATTATGTTTAGATCAAATTACATGGACCAAATTAGATCATATATATTCATTGTATATCTCTTTAAATTACATAACAAATCAAACAAAACAATCATCCACCGCCTGAAGCGGTTCTCCGTCCCGGCCTGCGGCCTCCCAGCCTCCTAGATGCGCCTCCCCCCAGTCCGGGGGGCCTTTCGAAGCCACACACCCCCTCCCATCGGGGGGCTCCTAGCAGCGCAACCCCCCCAGTCGGGGGCCTTCCCGCGGGCGCCGCCGCTGCCCCAGTCCGGGGGTCCTCCCCGTGCACCGCCACAAACGGCCCCCGTCGGAGGGGGGGCATTCGCCGGATCTCCACCCCCTAAATGGGGGTCTCACAATAATGGCAGCCTCCCTGAAGGGGATGGCCTCTTTTGTTCTTTTGCGGCTGAATCTAATCCTAAACCTTAGGGTTAGGGTTAGGGTAATATAAGGCTGCACTTAACATATGGGCTAGTGGCCCATTAACCCCTTTATTAAAAAAAATATATGAATAAAATTTTTGGTTGTTGGGCATGAAGCCCGCAGCAAGTCTAATAGGCTTCAGGCCTATAGGCTTTTTATAAATAAATGGGGTATATCATAATTCTGTTTTAAATATACATTTAAATCAGAAAAAATCAATTAAATCTGGATAAATATCAGAAAAAACCAGAAAATTACTGGAAAATTCTGAAAAATTCTGGATAATTGAGATAATAATGTGTGACATTAATATATTACTTTTGGATTGTTGTTGTTAATAAAATTAATTATTGGTCCTTTTTCTGTTAATTTCAACATCTTGCAATTTATAAAAATTGGATTAAATTAATTATTAATTCACGATTTAATAATTACAAGGATCCTGAGACCGCTCTATCGTTAGTTACCTAACCTAATGTGTAATGACGTTTCCTAGTGGTCCAAGTAATTATTAAACGTAAATTTCATATTTCTCCAATAAATTGCGTGCGGTGTTGAATAAATTAAATTGTTTATGCATGTGATGTTGCATAATTATTTGAATGTTATTTAAACTACCTAGAATGTTAGTAAAACTGTGTTATGATTTTTGGATCGGCCGTTTTTAGTCACCACTATTTATTTTCCTCGTATTTTTTCTTTTTTCGAGTGAAAATGTAGTGAGGAATTAATTGTAAAAGCCAAAGCCCGGAGATACTTACCCTGAAGACGGAGGCAAAATTGCTAATACTTGGACCCCCAAGGGTTTCCAAATTGTAATTTTAAAATTTTCATCTTCGGATTGTATTATGAACTTTGGACTTTTATTATTTTTGGTGGTGACTGGCCGATCCCCACAACTAATTTGTTTTACAACTATGCATGTTTTAATTTTTAAAAATAATTAATTCATGGTTATTTCATGCATAGATAAATGGCAAAGATTGCGAGCGTCGATTTTGATCTTCTCGATGCAGCTGGCAAAAATTACTTGAGCTGGCAGCGGGACCTGAAGTTCCACCTACGCTCACAGGGCCTAAGTCTCACAATTCAAGCTTCGGCTACGCCTGTGGCATCTGGTGAAGGGACTTCTATTGTTAGAGTCTCCGATATAGAGAAGGTGAAAGCCAGTATCTATACCAGGAGACATTTTGATCGGACCCTGAAGGCCGAATATCTAACAGTGGAAGACCCTCATGAACTGTGGACATCACTTGAGGACAAATACAAACATCAGAAAGATGTGATCCTCCATTGTGCACGTTATGAGTGGGAGAATCTCTGACTTCAGGACTTCAAGTCCGTAACTGAGTATAACTTAGCTCTCCATAACATTACCTCACGCTTGAAGTTGTGTGGTGAAGAAGTCTCGGATACCCGCATGCGTGAGAAAACATATACATCCTTCCATGAGAAGGATGCTATTCTCATGCAACAGTATCGTGAACACAAGTTCACGAGGTACTCTGAGTTACTCTCCTGCCTTCTTATGGCAGAATAGAACAGAGACCTCATACTGGCCACTCATAACCTACGCCATGTTGGCTCTGCTCCTCTCTCTAAGGCTCACAAAGTTTCTTCCCTGAAGATGAAGAACAAGCACAAAGGCAGATTCAACAAGGGGAAAGCTGCGAAGAAATAGATAAGAGCTCCTCCCCAGAACAACAATAATGAGGGGAAGAAGAAGAATACGTGGAAGAGGAATACCTCTGGCCAGACGTCTGCTCCCAAGAAAATTGGGAAGACAAATGCCACAGATGTGGCATGACTAGACATTAGTCCAGGGTTTGTCGTACTCCACGCCATCCCCAAGATTTGTATAAGACAAGCCTGAAGCCTTCCGCTGAGACTAATCTGGTGGATATACAACCTCTAACTCGGTTCACCCCCGAGGATTTTGAGAATGACGACCTCCTAGACTGAAGCTATTTTAGTTATCTTTTAAAAAATTTCATTTATGTTTGATGTATCTTCGATTATGTCCATGTACTTCTTTATCTTAATTATGAATCAAATGCAGTTTTCCTTTTCATAAAAGTTTTTACATTCTTTTCTAGAAATGAAGTGTGAATGCCTGGTGGTCAGTGCCTCCACGCACACAACCCTTCGAGATAAATGCTATTTTAATATCATCATTAATTATAATGGTCAGTCACTACAATTTCGGGACTATATAATATAATAGAAAGACCAGGTTGAAGCAATTGTATTGCTCCTAAACAAAACACAAGTTATAATAAAAGATGCTTTATTTTCTCCAAAATCAAATAGAAATCTACTAATTTTTAAGGACATCCGTTTAAACGAATATCACTTGGAAACTGATGATTTCAATAGCGTTGAATATTTGTACGTTACTCGTCATAAGAATGGTATCAGAACCATCCTAGAACGTTTTAAAGGACTCCCGTCGGGCCTTTATCAAACATACATCCAACCAATAGAAGCTAATCTGATAATGCACCAGTAGTGTTCTACATCACCATCATTCAGTCTCTGGCATTATAGACTAGGTCACCCAGGATTGGTTATGATGCACCACATCTTCTCCCAATCCCTTGGACAAAATTTGAAGAACCTGAAGATTCTTCAAAAGGGTGATTTTCCTTGTCCCCCCTGTAATAAGGGTAGACTAATCACGAGACCATCCAACCTGAAAGTGTGGTTTGAGTCTCCTAGCTTCTTGGAGAGAATACATGGATACATTTTTGGGCCAATTCACCCATTAAGTGGTCCATTCGATACTTTATGGTACTGATAGATGCATATTCAAAATGGTTGTTTGTGTGCCTTTTGTCCACCCGCAACCTAGCTTTTTCAAAGCTATTGGCACAAATAATAAAGTTGCGGGCACATTTTTCAGATAACCAGATTAAAAAATACGTCTGGACAATGCTGGGGAATTCACTTCACAAGTCTTTCAAGACTACTGCCACGCAACTGGCATTGAAGTTGAACATCCAGTAGCTCATGTTCACACCTAGAATGGGTTAGCTGAGTCTCTTACAAAGAGACTGTAATGGATTGCTCGTCCATTGCTAATGCAATCACATTTGCTTGTGGATGCATGGGGACATGCCATTTTGCATGCAGCTTCGCTTATCAGAATACGACCCTCTTGTGGTCATATTTTATCGTCAATGCAGCTTGCATATGGTGCACCTCTCAATATTCCTCACTTGAGAGTATTCGGTTGTGCAGTCTATGTTCCCATAGCACCTCCATAGAGGACTAAAATGAGTCCTGAACACAGTCTTGGTATCTACGTAGGATATGATTCACCCTCCATTATTAGATACCTTGAGTCCCTCACTGGCAATGCGTTTAAGGCTCGTCTTGAAGATTGTGAGTTTGACGAAAATTCATTTCCCAAACTAGGCTCACAAACCAAGAAGCCTGAAGCTTCAGAGACCATTTCTTTGGACACTAAAACTTTGTCTCATTATGATCCGCGTACTAATCTGTGTGAAGATGAGATCCTGAAGATCCTTCACATTCAGAATACAGTACATTTACTCCCGGACAAATTCACTGATAACCAGAAAATTATCAGATCACACGTCTCTGCTGCCAAAACGCTAGCTAGGATTGACATCCTCAAAGATGGGTACAATCCACCGACAGCGGAATCGGTCGTACCTAAAATAAAAAGAGGACAACTGCCTGGCTCCAAGGATAAATTTCTTCGCAAGAGGAAAATACTTGGAGAAATAACGAATATCCCACCACAGGATGCTGAGCTCTGACCAGTAACCTCTCCCCTCCTTCAGGCCCCCGAAGAGGACAATACAGGAGAAATATCATTAAATTCCGTACGTACTGGGGAGGTACTGGACAGAAAAAGCACTGTCGTCGACGATGACTTCGCGTTCGATATTGCTGTTCACGTTGCTCAATGCGACGATGATATCGATCCACAATCTCTAGCTGAATGAAAACACGGAGATGATTGGCCAAAGTGGAACGCGGCAATAGGAGTAGAGCTCGCCTCACTCTTAAAACGCAAAGTCTTTGGACCAGTAGTCCAGACACCAAGAGGTGTAAACCCGGTGGTATACAAGTGGGTTTTCATAAGGAAAAGAAATGAGAATAATCAGATCGTACGCTACAAAGCACCGATTGTAGCTCAGGGATTTTCCCAACGACCGAGAATAGATAATGAAGATATAATTTCCCGGTTATGGATGCGATTACGTTCTGATTCATAATAAGCTTAACATCAATGGAAGGCCTAGAAATGCAGCTCATGGACGTTGTGACTGGATATCTATATGGCAATATAGATAAAGATATATATATGAAACTTTCAGATGGTTTCAAAATACTAACAGAAATAAAAGATAGACCTCGGGATGTCTATTCTGTTAAGCTTCGAAGATCATTATATGGTCTTAAGCAACCGGGAAAAATATGGTATAACAGACTGAGTGAATTCCTTGTTCAACAATGTTTCACCAATAATGAAGTCTGCACGTGTATTTTCATTAAAACCACGGGAACATGATTCATATTAATAGCAGTCTATGCAAATTACTTAAACCTCATCGGATCTCCTAAAGGGATTGATGATATATCTACAAGCCTCAAACTAATGTTTGAAATGAAAGACCTAGGCAAGACTAAATATTGTCTTGGCTTACAAATAAAACACCTCATCGTATGAATCCTGTTACACTAATCCACATACACAAGGAAATTACTCAAAAATTTCCGTATGGATAAGAGCCATCCTCTAAGTACACCAATGGTCGTTAGATCTTTGGATGCACATAAGAACCCCTTCTGGCCGCCGGAAGAAGGGGAGAAAACATTATGTCCTGAAGTACCTTACCTTAGAGCCATTGGAGCACTTCTACATCTGGCAAACTGTACGCGTCCCGACATAGTGTTCACAGTCAACTTACTAGCCAGATACAGTTCAGCATCCACAAAGCACCACTGGAACGGAGTTAAGCAGCTTCTGTGCTACCTCCAAGGGTCGATTGACCTGGGATTATACTTTCTGAAAGATGGATCTTCTACTTTAATTGATTATGCAGATGCAGGTTACATGTCTGATCCACTCACCGAGAAATCACAGACTGGTTTCGTGTTCACCTACGGTAGTACGACCATCTCCTGGAAATATGTGAAGCAGACCACCATAGCAGTCTCATCCAACTACTCAGAGCTCCTGGTGATCCATGAAGCTAGCAGAGAATGTGTCTGGCTTCGTTCAATCATTCATCACATTCTAGTGACGAACGGCCTGAAGACGGACGACCTTGAGCCAACCACTTTATTTGAAGATAATACAGTTTGTATAGCTCAACTACAAACTTGTTACATCAAGGGCGACATGACGAAGCACATTTCTCCCAAGTTCTTCTAGACGCACGAGCACAAGAGCAGAAGCAGATTGAACTACGGAAAATTCAGTCTTGTAATAATTTAGATGATCTGTTTACTAAGGCATTGCCTTGATGTAATTTTAGAAAGATTGTAAAAGATATAGGGATGAGACAGCTGAAAGACCTACAAGCCTAAAGCTTGTACGAATCAGGGGGAGTCACTTGTGCATTGTACTCTTTTTTCTTAAGCTGCTGGGTTTTCCCACTGGGTTTTCCCCAGCTAAGGTTTTAATATGGCAAACACGGTAACTCTGTATCCAACAGTATCCACCCCCACATTAGCGTATTGGATCTTGAATAAGTCATATGCTAAGAATGGATGGATGTGATGGAGTGTTATGAATGGGCGAGACCTTTGGTCTACACCCACTAACCATCCACCATTACACCCACTTAGTAGTGGGTGTTGTAGTGACCCTGTGCTATGAGGAACAAACACTAGAGGGGGGTGAATAGTGTTTTATAGAATTATAAGGAATTTACGCCAAATAAAACTCTAATTAACCAACAAATGCGGAATACAATAAGTGAACAACAACGCAAGGAATAATGCAATGCTAACAAGCAATCTATCCTGGTTCGGTGCCACCCAAGTCTCTCCAACTTGTTACCGGTGCCCTACTCCAGCAACACCCGGATCCCCTCCGGATACTCTAGCAAACCGCTATAGATTTCATTTAACCCACTTACGGAAACCCCACAAATGCAATCGATCTATAATCGATGTCCGTGTATCCCACAACCCGGGAACACGCAAAAACCTTAATCCCACAACTAGGGACTAAGCACACTCTCACAAACCGAGAGAAAAAACGAAATCTTGACTCCCACAACTTGGGATCAAGCCAATCCTCTCACCACCGTGAGTATACAACAATTAAGAAGTATAAAGAATGAAATATAAAACTTCTTACCACAAAATCCTATGCCTTGAGAAATACTTACCAATATTGGGCAAGAATGGATTTTGAGGAAGATGAGATCACCAAACCCTAGCTCCACCAAGATGAGCAGCAATAGATGGCTAGGGAGAAAATGGTGACTTGGATTCAAGCTCTTAGCTTGAGAAGCTCACAAGGAATGAGAATCTCTCTTGAGAAACTAGTGCTCAAAGAGTGAGAGAGAGATTGTTGTGAGATGAGAGAGCTTGGAATTGGAGTTG